>CANTUV010000002.1:35077500-36327500 GCA_947685225.1 Garcia nutans
GGTGAGTTTTCATTTGTGCTTTTTAGTTTTAGGGTTTACATTTGTTGTTCTTTTTTTTATATTTTATGACTCTTCTTTCTATCCATTGAAAATTGCAATTTGTATGAGTTTGGAAATTTGTTGGGAGTTTTCATTTTAAAAGTTCCCCCGTGACTATGTTTGTGTAAATAAGTTGTTTTTAGTTTTATGGTTTTTATTTATTGATTTATTTCTTATTAACACTACTAGTTTCTTTTTATTTTTAGGGTTTTGATTTGAGATTTTATGAGTAATGGTTTTGATTTGTTGTTTTTGTTTTATCATTTTGGTTATATTTTCTTATAAGTTTGTTGATGCATGATTCTTTTTCTTTAGATCCGCATCTATATGTTTGATTTAGGTTTTTTTTGTGAATATTTTGATGTGTAGATATGCATATGCATGTTTTGATTTGTTTAGATTTCTTTAGACCTACACTTATTATGTTTAGATCTGTATCTAAATAGTTATCTGCATAGTTATTGTGTTTTTTAATGTTTATATTATTTATGTGCAAATGCAAAACAATAAATATTTGTATTTTTTATGTCTATTATTTATGTCTTTTGATCTTGCTATTCCTGCATTTTTTAAATTTTTTATTTGTGATTTTTTCTTTTAATCTTCCTATAATTTCATAACTGGATTTGTCATATTTTTCAATTTTCTATTATAATCTGCATATGTTTATTTTCATTTACAATTTTTTTATCATATATAAATGATATTTAGGCTTTATATATATTTTAAAAACAATTAGCATTGGGAAATATTCTATACACAAGCAGGATCCATATGCAAAACTCAAAACCTGCAGTAATGTGAAATGAATTTTTTGCTTGAAATAATAGTTACTTAATTTTATTATAAGAGAACATTTTTATTTGAGAAAAATTAAAGAATTCTCATATGTATCTTTGTAATAGAATATTTCGAAATTGGCAGCTAAATTAGCCACATTTATAATGAAAATAAAATGGTAAGATAAATATTTGAGCCACAAAGGAAAAAAATATTGTACAACCAATATATTTTATGTAAAAATTGGTGGGCTTAAAAATTGAATCAATTAATTATTAGGTTAAAATATTCATATAAATTTATTATTTACAGACTAAATAATTAAGCCCAAAAAGTAAGATCCATTTAGCAGGCCCCATCTGAACCCACTCTTTATAACCAAACTAAAAAACTAATTTTACATTGGTTGATCGAAAATAGCTAAGATTCGATCGGGTTTGGTCATGTTGAGAAATTTCTCAAACCCTACTGAACCCAACTCATGCATACCCCTACTGGTAGTAATTTTTTCTAATTTATTATTTTTGTGCATATATGGACAAGGAGAAGAGCTCAGGGAAGGAGGCGAAGGCCTCCACTCAAAGGGCACACAAGAGGAAGCCTAGCAATGCTTCCTTGGGATGAAGGGCAAAAGGGACTTTGTCCAAAAAGAAGAGATGAGAAGACATGGCCGAGGTCTTAGTCACGAGAATCGATCTTAATCCTATCCATGTTTCTCCTGGGTAGGTAGATGATTAAGGCCATGCTTAAGTGGAGCATATTACTATGGCATCCCTTGTCTTAGTGGTGCCAATGGGCGAAGGAGCATATTCGGAGGGGAAGGAGCAAGTTCTGAGTCTTGCTCAGGTGCAGCAGGCACTGAGCGAGGAGTTCAAAGCTCGATATGGGGTTGAGTAACCCATTGTTGATCCCGAGGTAGGGATCTTAACTAGGGATTTCTTGAGAAGGGTCCCCTAAGAAAACCACCACTATTCCAAAATGAGCTCACTAGCTCTCCTCGAACCCTTTTAAGCCTCCACTAGCAAGGTTTATGCAGTTGTGATTTCTTCTTTATCTTTATATTATTTCCTAGACTAACTAGGATGCTCGTTCTTGCAGTATGACCTCTTTTCATTGCATGTAGGATATCGGTTCGCTGGGGGCAATGAATGGGTATAAGAAGGTTAAGGAGGAGCTTAACCAAGTTAAAGGGAAGATGGTTGAGACTGAGTAGTAGGCCTCTGCTAGTGTAATATCCACATTTTTAATATATGTAAAAATAATTAATAAGGAAGAATAATTAAGAGTGTTGGAAGAGGCATGTATATATATACCTAATATGTACTTAATATATACACTGTAGATACATAATATATACACTTGATACATAACATATATATTATAGATACATAATGATAAATTATATGTTATTATATACCTATAATATATATACATTTTTATAAAGATGTATTTTTATATTAAACGGGAATGTTTCTACAGTTAATTACTGTGGCACTCTTGTATTTTGCATACATATTTTATGTATATGGAGTATATGTATTATACGTATATAGAGTACAGGGGTATTACATTTATTTTGTAAAATTCTCATTTTTAATATACGTAAAAATAATTAATAAGGAAGGATAATTAGGGGTGTTGGAAGATGTATGTATAATATATGCCTAATATATACACTGTAGATACATAATATATATACTGGATATATAATATATATACTATATATACATAATGATAAATTATATGTTATTATATACCTATAATTATTATAGCACTCTTGTATTCTATAAATATAGCTTACATATACGAGATATATATTGTATGTATTTAAAGTATAAGTGTGTTACAACTCAAGTAGAGGAGGCCGAGTTTTACTTTACAAAGGTAGAGAAGCGGGCCATGAAGGCTAAACTTTATGCAGCTAAGGTGGAGAAAAAGGCTAAGGAAGAGGTCTTCGCGGTCAAGGCAGATTTGTCTAAGACGCAAGCATCGCTGGCGAAGGAGCAGGAGGGCTGAAGCTAGGTGAGGAGACCGATGATTGTATCGCTCTTGGAATTGTTAAGTTCCAATGGCTGGTGTGCATAGAGCTCAGGAAGAAATACCCAGGGGAGGATTTTAACTAAGTTACGGATGTGGATCCAGACTGAGCCCTCGACCAAGCCCCTAGGGATGAAGCAGGCGACCGAGAAGAAGGGGAGGTCCACAGGGATGAGGAGTTGTAGGATGGGACTCTATCCTTAGTATCTGAATTTTATCTTTGATTTTGCATATGTCGATAGAGCTTTTTCCATTTTTTTTAGAAACTTATATAGCTCAGTAGAGAGTTTGTATAGCTCAGTATATAGGCTTTTATTTTTGTATATCCTCTAACAAATAGGAAAGCTTATGTCGAGGTTAGACGTAGAATTATTATAAAGGTTGGCCTCTCCTTATATGTAATTTGACTTTGAGTTAAAATTAATGAAATGAACTTCTTTTGATGTACTCTTTCAGTTTATTTTAATTTACAGTAGTTCGTTATTACTTTTAAATATTAAAGATTGAGCCATGTATGTGATCTACATGAACTTGACCTTTTAGCTGTTTTATTTGATTATGTTTGGATAAACTTTAAATGAGTGTAATGTGTTGATTAATTGTTTGTTTGAGTAGAGCTCGCTATTAGGAGCTCGGTTAAGATCATTAGTGAGATGCATGGTTAGAGTGCCATTTGTTATGGTTGTTGCATGATTAAAGTGATGTGAGCTCATGTGCTATTAAAGTGTTGGATGTGTGCATGATTAGAGGTGCTATAAGTTTGAAGTGCAACTAAAGCACTGTGATTATGCATGGTTAAAGTGTTGTTGTTGCACGACTAAAGTGCTCAGAGTTTGGTGTAAGATTAAAGTGCTTAGATTTATTATTCAGTCATAGTGTTAATATTTGCTCTAGCTTGGTGCTTGGTTAAAAATCGGAGATCCGAGTTGTTTAGTGTTTGTGTGTCCATATATGTGCACGTTTTTCTTTGTTTTTTTTTTATAGAATTATGAGTAATGCCATGTGGGCTTCTTAGAGGTGCCCTTGCTTTTCTTTCATTTTGTATATTTATAAGCACAATTTTTACATGAGAGAAATAAAAAAGAAAAAGAAAGAGAAATTATATTAGGGAGTTGTCACTCGAAATCAAGCTATTGGAAGTATTGCTTCAAGTTATTAGCATTCCATGTTCTTAGGATCTCCCTTCCATCCATAGTATAGAGCTTATATGCACCAGCCTTGAGTACCTCAATAATCATTGGCACCTAGCTTTACAGGCCCGACAGATCCATGGATAGAAATGACTCTTCTCAATAAAATATCACCCCTATTGAATCACTTATGGCGTGCTTTCTATTATGAAAAGTGGCAATCCTAGCTTTGTAAGCTTCTACTCTAATGCCTACTTGTTCTCTCTTAAATTCAAGCATGTCAAGGTTATATATGAAGGTGAGCTCTTAATCTTGTTCATAATTGATAATTTTGCCTGATGGGACTCCAATCTCAACAAGGATAACTACTTCAACGCCGTAAGCCAGTGTAAAGGGAGTTTTTCCTATAGCAGTCCTTGATGAGGTGCAATAAGCCCACAATACATTATAAAGTTCTTCCACTCATAGGCCCTTAGCTTTATCTATTCTCTTCTTTAGCCCTGCCATCTATTGGAGTTCATTGTTTCGATTGAGTTTCGATATGTAAGTGCAAAGTTAGGGGTTATTAGGGGTTTACACCTACATTAATGTGAATATGATTATGGTTGGAGTTCATTGTTGCATTCATGAACATTTATTCTCTTCTTTTAAAAAAAGGGTGACTGGGTTTTTGCATATCGAAACTCAGTCGAAATTATTTTCGTGACTAAAATACAATAAAATTCATCTTTACTCAATTTAATCAAATTAAATCTAATTCTTCTATAATTATTAGGACTTAAAGTCATTTTGCATCAATTCTCGGGGCTCCCTAAGTGGAGCTACAAAGTGGCAGAGCCCTCCAACCATTCATCAAGAAAAGCGACTGCCGAAGGTAATGTATTCTTTTCTATCTCAGTTTCCATTCGGTAATCAATTAACTCAAACTTGTTAATTTAATCCCTTTACAATTAAAGGCATGAACTACTTACTACTCTAATTTTCATTCAAACGGGATAAGTAGGCACACTGAGAATATCACTATGAGTAGCGAGCACATACTTTGATAACCAACCGATCCTTTTACTTTGTTTTTCTTACTATCTCATTCATTATTTTTAATATTTTTATTATTACTCTTCATCTTTAATCTTGATATTTTGAGGCTCCATTTGCAAAATTTGGTGAGTTTTACAATGGATGCTATTATGCTTTTCTTTATTTATCTTTTCCTTTAAATTAATTATTTTAGGAATTTATGCTCAACCTAGAATCTATAAGGGCTAAAGTTGAGATTGAGAGATTATATGTGCCATGAGACCAAGTCAAAAGATGTTATATTTATTTAAAATCTCCCAATCTCAACTACAACCTGGACCACTTTAATCCGCAATCCTCTCACCTACACGATATAATCAACCGCGCTAAGTGAACAGCTTAGTGGTAGATACTTTGATAACATTAAACATTTTAAAACTCATGCATTCTTTTATATCTCACAATCATCATGCTACTAACAGAAACAACCTTTATTTTCTTATTTCTTCATCTTTTTACAATATTTAATATCAATGCCATGCATTATACATTTCTTAGCCATAAATTCACAATGTATAAATAAACATATCACAATTACACACATTGGGCCCAACAAGTCCCTACATGATATTTAAATTCTAGAAATATCGATTTGGCCTATCTCAACACCGAGGATCTTGTGAGCGGGAATTTTTACCCCCACTCCCGGTGGAATGGTTCTTGCTACTAAGATATTTTTAGGCTCTAGGCCTTAGAGAATATCGACCTAAACTTAGAAAATAGGAGTCACCACCCCCGACGGGCAGGAAAGATAGTATAACATCCCTAATTTTTAAAAATTAAATTAAATTAAATTGGATAAGCTAAATAAATTAATTAAATGGGAAATGGAAGGTTTAGAAGTGAGAATATGAGATGTATATGTGAAATATGCACGAAATATACACAATATATACAAAGTCAACACTCTAAAAGTCAAAAGTCAAAGGTCAAATGGCATTTTTGTAAGTATACTTTAGAAATTAAAATTATTTAAATAATTTAAAAATAATTTATTTTTGTATGGAAGAGGAAAATTGTTATTTTGTAAATAAATAAATAAATAATAATATAATAAATAATCTTCTTCCTTCTCTTGTGACCGAACCTTCATTGCTAGGCATCAAGGAGTTTTTCTTCTTCCAAGCTCCATGAATTAAAGGAATTCAAGGTTTCAAGTGGAATTTTGGGAATTCTTCATCAATTGGTATGTTTCTTTACCAATTTTTGCAAGTTCTTTGGATTTCTATGGAATTTTGGATTATGTGGATATTGGGTTTTTATAGTAGTGCGATTTAATTGCTTAATTGGGTAGGAATGAAGTTATTTTGCATAGCTAATAATGATATTTAAGTTGGATTGAAGAAATGGTTAAGTTTGAGTGAAGTTTGGTGAAGAGAGAGAATTTAGGGTTATGGAACTTTTGAATTTTTGAATTCATGTGATTTAATTGTGCAATTTGGTTCTAAATGTGTTATTTTGATGCATAAACAAGGATTTTAAAGTCAAATAATGGATTTGGTTAAGTTTGGTTAGAGTTTGAAAATGGTAGTGTTGAATTTAGGATTTTGGAAAGAGAATTTTCAAAGATTGGTCAATTGTTTGATTTTAATGTTGGAAGCATATTTTTTAATGATATAAGTGATGGAAATAAGATTGGTTTGATAATTGGAATGAGTTGAAATAAAGAACCTTCATTGGTGAAGGTTATGCCATTTTAGGGTTTTGAAAAAAAGCATGTGTTTAATTAATGTAATTGGTTTAAACATGTTAAAATATATTTTTAATAATATAAATAAACCTAAAACACCAATTTGAATGGTTTAATATAATTTTTTAAAGTTAAAGAACGGTTAGGCATAATTTTAGGATTTGACTAAAGTGATATTAATTAAGGTTTGATGCTTGTAATGCCTTAAAATATAATATTAAATGATTGTATTTAGTCACATTGTGTATAGGCATTAAGGAGAGGTGATTTGCCCAACCCTAATGTTGAGGGCAACTTGAAAAAGAAGGTTGAAGGTTGATTTTGAACTTGTTTTTTAGTACTTTTTAAGGTAAGTACAAACTTTTGAGGAATGAGAGATGTTTGCATTAATTTTGGCCTAACACATTTTGGATGGAAAATGTATTAAGGTGTTTGGTACATTGAACATTCATGAACATTGTGTTATGATATGTGATTTGTTATATATGCATTAAATGCATTGTGAAAAGCCATTATTAATAGCTAAATTGCATAAAATGTGATTTATATGAATTATGTGAAAATAACCCAAAATATTTGGGTGATGTGTGTGTGATGAGAAATGTGTATACATTGTGATGAAATGATAAAATATGATGAATTAAAGTGAACTAACATTGATATAAAACATCCGTGATTTTGGAGAAATTAAATAAGTATTTGGAGATATAAATTGTATATACTCAATATATATATCTAGAGTATATATAACATATACATATGGTATATTAATTGTATATGTTGGATTAATACATTACATACTTAATATTTAATACACAAATAAGGTACATTTGATGTGTACATAAGATACACATTACTTGTGCATATGTGTAATATCCTAAATTTTTGAAAAGTTCTAATTTTTGGAAATTTGATAAAATAAATTATAATTTAAATGGATAAATTAAATTAATGGTTTTAAATGAAAAATGAAGGGGTTTTAAATGAAAAAGTGGATAATATATGTGATATATATGTAAAATATACATAACATATAAAAGTCAACACTTTTTAAAAGAAAAGTCAAAGTAAAAGGGTATTTTGGTAATTAAATCTTAGAAATTTAAAATTAATAAAATAATTCAAAAATAAATATTTTTGAATGGAAGAGGGAATTTAGGACTTTTAATTTATTAAATAAATAATTAAATTATTAATTATTAAATTATTTTAATATATATATATTGTTTAAAATTAAAGGGTGAAAGGAAAGAGAAATAAAAAAAAAATAAAGTCTTCTTCTTCTTCTTTCCTTCAAGGCTGAATTTCATGGCTTCAAGAGAGGGATTTGCTTCTTCCATACTCTAAAAATTGAAGAGATTTTAAGGATTCAAGTGGAGTTTTAGAAGTTTCTTCATCAATTGGTAAGCTTTCTTACCAAAATTTCAAATTCTATGGAAAAGTGTGTTATGTAAATTTTGAAATTCTATAGTAGCGTGATTTAATTGCTTAATTGGATATGAATTAAGTTGTTTTGATTGGTTATTAATGATTTTAAGGTTGGATTAAAGAAATAGTTGAGTTTGGGTAAGATTGGTGAAGAGAGAGAATTTAGGGTTATGTAATTTTTGGGATTTTGAAATCATGATTTTTAATTGTGTAAATTGATTCCAAATGAGTTGTTTTGATACATAAACAAGTATTTTAAAGTCAAATATTGAATTTGGTTGTGTTTGGTTGGAGTTTGAGAATGGAAGTGGAGATTTAGGGTTTTGGAAAAGTGATTTTCCAAAGTAGTTGAATTGTGTGATTTTATTTGTTTAAGCATGTTGTTTAGTGTTAAAAGTGATGAATATAAGCTTGAAATGATTAATTGATTGTGTTGGAATGGAAAACCTTCAATGGGGGAAGGTTATGCCATTTTTGAGATTTTGTGTATAAGAGTATATTGTTATAATGTAAATGATTTAAATGTATTAAAATATGTTTTTAATGATATTAATAAGCTTAAAACACTAATTTAAATGGCTTGATATGGTTTTTCAAAGTTAAAGTGAGGTGAAGCTTAATTTTGGGATTTGGTTTAGATTGATGTTTAATTATGGTTTGATGTTGAGAATACCTTAGAATATGATATTAAATGATTATGTATGATCACTTTTGGTATAGGCATTGAGGGAGGTTGATTTGCTTCATCCAAGTGGTGAAGGGCAAGTTGAAAGGATAGGATTAGAGGTTGTATTAAGCTTGCTTTGGGTTGCTAGTAGAGGTATGTACAAACTTTGAGTATATTGTTTATATTTGCATGACATTTGGACTTAACACTTTGTGGTTGAAAATTGTGTTAAGCTACTTGGTTCATTGATTGAGTATGAATAATGTGCTATGACATTTGTAATGTCATATATGTGTTAAATGCATTGTGAAAAGCCATTGATAATGGCTAAATTGTGTAAAGTGTGAAATATGCATATTATGTGAAAATACTCAAAGTAATTGGGTAATGTGTTGTGAATGCAAAAATGAGATATGTGGAATAATGAAATGAATTTATATTGATAAAAATGAGAAAAAAATGAGAAAAGTGAGAAAAATGAGAAAGATGTGAAAAATGAGAAAAATGAGAAAAAAAAGTGAAAATAAGGCAATGAGCCTAGTTTGATTATGAGAAATAAAATGAGAAATGAATTGTGAAAGTATTTGATAATGAGATAAATGAATTAATTATGTGCCTAGTATGTTATTCAATTTTCAGAGTTCTGGGTTTGGCGGCATGCCTATGAATTGCTGGGCAGGTGAAAAGACCGAGTCGTAAGCCGAGCGCAGCTGATAAATAATAAATATGATGTTTTTAGGGTGAAAAGACTGGGTCGTAAGCCTCAAAAACCGTAGCAGTCTAGCCGGATTGAGGACCAAGTTATTGGGGCCTAAGGGTCTAGTCGGGTTGAGGTCCAAGAGACTGGGGCTGTTACATTATCCATGGATATATATATTACCTACGGGCTAGACACATGGTGTCATTATGGACCAAAGCAGTAACTCTGAAATTTGAATAATATATTAGATCCTTTTTGGGCCCATGCTTGTCTTTGCTTTAATGTGAATTATGAATTGTGATACAATTGAGCAATATAATATTATGAGTTGTGAGTATGAAATATTTGAAAAATATAAGAAAGTGAAATGATGTGACCTCTATATGCATTGTGCATTTGGTATTACTTTACATTTTTATTATTATCAAAGTTTGTACCACTAGGCTTCGGTTTAGCGCGATTCTAATTTGTCGCGCAGGTGTCATGGACGTTTTGGTAGAGCCGGAGAGTTTTACTAGACCTGGTCGGGTCTAGGTTTGTATTTATTGAGCTTGAAGAGTTGTTTTGGGTACATCAAGATCAGAGCCAGTTGCCAGCATGTATATTTTTAATATTATGTATGTTATGATATATTTTTGAAGCATATATTGTAAATTGTAAAGAATGATTTGAATAATTTTATTTAAGATGGGATTTTATATATAATGTTGATATATATATACCTATATATAAGTATTTTGAGAAAATATGGAGAAATTGAGAAGTATTGGTGAATTGGTGAATTGATTTTATTTGGAGTGTTTGTTTTATGCAGGTTGTATTTTGTTGAATTTTGAAAACGTTTAAATTACAAACAAAACTCTGGCGAATTTTTCCTAGAGATTTTCATATAAAATATTTATTTTGGATTCTTATAACAAGCAAAGAATATTTATATACTATTTATTTTATATATTAGTATTTGAAATCTTAAAATAGAAATGTAAAAATTATTATTAAATCGGTCTGTGACATTTTTATACCATATATGCGTATTTTACATATGCTGAAAATATGTATTGTACGTATATAGGGTATAAGGGTGTTACATTTATTTTGGTATCAGAGCCTAGGTTTGAGGTTCTCGACCTAGGTGGGATGATAGAGAGAGAAAATTGGAAAAAAAAATAATTTTTAATTTTAATGCATGCATTGGCACTGGCAATTTATCTGATCCCTGATGTGGCAATGTCCATTTGATATAATGGATATGAGTTGAGATGGTGTCTGGGTTGTATAGATCAGAGTGGCACAGTGGAAACGTCATTCTAGAGATTATGGACTAAGAATTTTTGAAACTTTTATTTGAAATTTAAATTTTATAGCTGATTCAATTGATGAATAAGTGAAATTAGAAAAATAATCTAGGAAAAAATTTAAGATATAAAAATAAAAATTTTGAGAAATGAGCATGATAGTTACAGAAAATTTTATAGATGTACTGCAAAGTGATATTGTCTGAATTGTTTGACAAATCTAGAAATGTTGGATGAGTTTTAACATTTAATAGAAAGTTTTTCTATATGTTAGAATCCAAATGTATAAAATTTTATAAATTTTAAAGATGGATCTCTAATTAAGAAAAATAGAAGAACACAGATTGTTGGAGAAATTTCAGCAACTCAGAATCTGTAGAAATTGAAAAACAAAATAAATCTAGAAACTATGGTAAACCAACCCAGAAAAATCTAAAATCTTACAAAAAATATCATATGTATTCCTATAATATATGGTTAAAATTTCATGAATTTTTATTAAGGTTTGATACCTGAAAAAAATGGACAATCGAGTGCTGCCAGAGAAATTATTAAAGAGACAAATTCTCTGATTTTGGAAGATTTAATTTTTAAATATATTAAATCAACTTGGAAAAATATAAAACTTTAAATATAAGTCCATATATGTGTCAGATGCACATGGATAAAAGTTTACAATCTTTTATAAAGAATTGATAAGGAATATAAAAATTAAAAATGAGATTGACATGAAACTGAGGAAGTCATGCAGTTTTGTGTAAGTAATAAATTAATTTTATGAGACAAATGAATGAAGAAAATTATAAAAATTTATATGCATATGGGTATAAGTATAGAAGGAATATGAAGTTTTTAATAATTTTCAACAAAGAGTTCATAATTAAAATCAAAGAGTGAAATCATATGTGATAGCGAATTATTTATTATGGAACAATGATGCATAATTTAGGCTTGAGTGTGTAAAATTAAAGTATCTAAATGGATGATGTTAATTAGTGTAAGGAAATGAATTAGTGTTGTTTAAAAGTAAATGTTATGATCTTAAGATTGAGAATGTGATATGGGTGAGATTTGATGAGGTTCATGTTGTTGGTTGCATTATATGAAATTTGAATTTTTGAAATGGATTTCCATAATTATGAAAGTGATGTGTTTTGATGTTATATTAATATAAAAATAATGTTTATAAAGTTAGCTCTTGAAAGTGAGATTAATAGAATGATGTTTAAGTAAAATAGTAAATTGGAAATTTAGAGTTGTAAAGGAATTTAGATGAGGATTGTGTAGATATTGATAGTTTAATGTTTAATAAGTATGAGAGTAATTTTGAATGAGTAATGTTACTTATAAAAGTACTAACTAAGGTGTAATGTGGTTGATAATATAGAAATTTATTATTAAGTAAAGGGAAATGATTAAGCAAGTGAAAATGAGTTACTTTAGTTAATTGAATTGGAAATGATGAAAATGGATATGAAAGGTGTGATCAATGCAAAAAAAAAATGTGAGAGAGATATCACATTGGAAACGTGACTAAGATTTATGTGAAGTGTTAGAAAAAAAAAATATAATAAGAAACTTATTTAAGAGATGGGCAATTGAATAAGGAAGATGTTAATTATGTTGTGGTCAGAGTGTGTATATATGTTGAATTGATGAATAACCTAAGTAATGTCAAAAGAATGAGAAATGATAATGTTCTCTGAAAGGTGATAAATGTTAACTTTGTATAGGTTGTATGTAAAAGAGGAATTGAGTATAATTGTATGATTTGTGTGATGAGATTTTTTTTGTCTATATGAACACAAATATGATATGTAAGAAAATGTGGAAAGTAAGTCACATTGTGATTATGACTTACGAAGGTGTATGTGGATGATTAAAAAAATTTTATCGAGTGTTTACTACCTTATACAAATACGTGTCTGGTGATATTGAGAATGATATTGCATGTATTAATAGACCTAAGAGATATTAGGTCTTGACCTGCATAGAGTTAGGTCATGTGATGAATTGAGATTGAGAATGGACCCGAACAGAGCTGGACGGTGAAATTGTTATTTTAACAACTGAACTTCATGATTGTATAGTGTTTTGGGCCTAAAGTATATGCGTATAAATAAGAGATTGTAAGGAAAAAGGAAAGTATAATGAAGAAAGTATGGAAGGGAAAAAAAATGAATGAAAATTTTTATAAGAGATAGATTAGAAATGGAGTAATAAATGGAAATTGTGTAAATTAGCATATGAACAAATGTGTTTATGTAAGAGATGTTAATGATAATATTTTTGAGACATGAGTTAGGCTAATGATGATCAAGTGATCAAGAGTAAATTGCTTTGAAACAGAGCTGAAACGTGTTAACTTTTTGTGTATCAAAAGATTAGAAAATGAATATGTGATTTTTGCGATACGAACTTAACATTGTGATTGGAAATGTTTGAAGAAGAATGATAGAAGGGCAGTATTTATTTATAAGCCACGAATGTGACCATTATTATGGCATGACCTTTGGATAGTTTTGGTGAGATTGATAGTTATGCTTCAAGAAACATGGTCAAGACTTATAGTTTGCATAGTTGTATCTTATAATTTTATACTAGAAATTTGTTTATAATTAGAGAAAGTGTGGAAACAGAAGAGAATTATAAAAATATGATGAGCTTTAAATGATGTATAAGAAAAGTGATTTGTGTAAATAGGGTAACTATAAGAAATGTGAGAAAATGGTAAATGAAAGGAATTATGAAATATGAGTAAGAGTTATAATAAATGTGTTTGAAAGTGGTATAAAATGAATAAGTTGATGAAAATGATGTGTAAAGTAAATGAGACTAGGGGAAGTGAATATTATCTGTAATGATGAATTCAAAGAGAATTAAAACTTGAGAATAAATTTGACCTAATAGAATTAGGTATTGAATTGAAAACAGATTGATGAATTTAAAATAGACAAAAGGTTAGTCAGAATAGAATAAGGTTGTGATGGTCATATTATGATAGTTAGATCAATTGATCCGAAATGTAATAAGTTTACAAGTATTTATTGAAATTCAATGTGTGTAGTTGTATTAAGAATATGCAAGCTATATGATAATGTGCATAATACAGCGTTTTGATATGTATATGCATATGAAAGGAGCTAAGTTATATTAGTTTCAAATAATTATAAGAGAAAAGTGTTAGTTATAGTATAATTGGAATGAATTTTAATAAGGAAATAAGATTTTGTTGTTGTATAATGGTGATATTAAATTAATATGTGGTAATTGTATAAAGAGTAGGATCAAAGTGAAGATGTGTAAAATTATTGTGTTAAGATAAAAGTTATTAACATTTGAATTTAAGGTGATGAGAGTATATTTTTAAGATAATGAAGTGATCAGATATCTTGAATGCAATAGGTGTGTGGTGTATATATATTAAGGAGATGAACTAATTTTGTCTAATGAGAATTCGATTGAAGATATAATAATTTGTTGTGACTGTTTGAGTAAATAGACAGTATAATGATGTGTTAGTAAATGGTAAAAAGGAAATTAAGAATGAACCTAAGGGGGAGAATAGAAATTATATAATTTGGTAAAATAATGATTTGGATGATTTATTACTATACTGAATAATTTCGAGGACGAAATTATTTAAGGGGGAGAAAATTGTAACATCCGTGATTTTGGAGAAATTAAATAAGTATTTGGAGATATAAATTGTATATACTCAATATATATATTTTGTGTATATATAACATATACATATGATATATTAATTGTATATGTTGGATTAATACATTACATACTTAATATTTAATACACATATAAGGTACATTTGATGTGTATATAAGATACACATTACTTGTGCATATGTGTAATATCCTAAATTTTTAAAAAGTTTTAATTTTTGGAAATTTGATAAAATAAATTATAATTTAAATGGATAAATTAAATTAATGGTTTTAAATGAAAAATGAAGGAGTTTTAAATGAAAAAGTGGATAATATATGTGATATATATGTAAAATATACCTAACATATAAAAGTCAACAATTTTTAAAAGAAAAGTCAAAGTAAAAGGGTATTTTGACAATTAAATCTTAGAAATTTAAAATTAATAAAATAATTCAAAAATAAATATTTTTGAATGGAAGAGGGAATTTAGGACTTTTAATTTATTAAATAAATAATTAAATTATTAATTATTAAATTATTTTAATATATATATATATATATGGTTTAAAATTAAAGGGTGAAAGGAAAGAGAAATAAAAAAAAAATAAAGTCTTCTTCTTCTTCTTTCCTTCAAGGCCGAATTTCATGGCTTCAAGAGAGGGATTTGCTTCTTCCATACTCCAAAAATTGAAGAGATTGTAAGGATTCAAGTGAAGTTTTAGAAGTTTCTTCATCAATTGGTAAGCTTTCTTACCAAATTTTCAAAATCTATGGAAAAGTGTGCTATGTAAATTTTGAAATTCTATAGTAGCATGATTTAATTGCTTAATTGGATATGAATAAAGTTTTTTTGATTGGTTATTAATGATTTTAAGGTTGGATTAAAGAATTAGTTGAGTTTGGGTAAGATTGGTGAAGAGAGAGAATTTAGGATTATGTAATTTTTTGGGTTTTGAAATCATGGTTTTTTATTGTGTAAATTGATTCCAAATGAGTTGTTTTGATACATAAATAAGTATTTTAAAGTCAAATATTGGATTTGGTTGTGTTTGCTTGGAGTTTGAGAATGGAAGTGGAGATTTAGGGTTTTGGAAAAGTGATTTTTCAAAGTAGTTGAATTGTATGATTTTATTTGTTTAAGCATGTTGTTTAGTGTTAAAAGTGATGAATATAAGCTTGAAATGAGTAATGGATTGTGTTGGAATGGAAAACCTTAAATGGGGGAAGGTTATGCCTTTTTTGAGAATTTGTGTATAAGAGTATATTGTTATAATGTAAATGATTTAAATGTATTAAAATATGTTTTTAATGATATTAATAAGCTTAAAACACTAATTTAAATGGCTTGATATGGTTTTTCAAAGTTAAAGTGATGTGAAGCTTAATTTTGGGATTTGGTTTAGAGTGATGTTTAATTATGGTTTGATGTTGAGAATACCTTAGAATATGATATTAAATGATTATATATGATCACATTTGGTATAGGCATTGAGGGAGGTTGATTTGCTTCATCCAAGTGGTGAAGGGCAAGTTGAAAGGATAGGATTGGAGGTTGTATTAAGCTTGCTTTGGGTTGCTATTTTATTAGTTTTTGTTATAGATTTGTGTCTTATTTATTATGATAATTATTGTTTTCTTTAGGTATTTTGGTAGTTTTAATCGGTTTATTTAGTGTTTTCATTAATTTTGGTAGTTTTAATTTATTTCAGTGTTTTTGTCATTTTGGTCCTAATTTTTAGTGTGTGTTTATGTTTTGTTGGTTATTGTTTATTTAATTCTGGTTTAAAGTTTGTTTCAAGTTTTGTTTTAGGTTTAATATGCAAGGAACCATGCTAAGGAAGGAAAAAACTAAGGAATCAAGAGGAAGAAATCAGTGGATAGTAGCTGACACATGCAGGGGACACGGCCAAGCTTGTGGCCGTGTCCCATAACAAGCTTAAGAGAAGCCACAAGACACAGAAGGTGACACATGCAAGGGACACGGCCATGCTTGTGGCTGTGTCCCTCCAAAATTGTTCAACACAGCCAAGCTCCCTCCAAATTGGCCGTGTCACTCAACCACTCCAAAGAAGAAAAGAAGAAACTCTCACAGAAGTGAACACAAGCAAGGGACACGGCCAAGCTTGTGGCCGTGTCCCTCCAAAAGAGCTCAAACACGGCCAAGTTGTGTTAGCTTGGCCGTGTCTCACTCAGGTCCAAAGCAAAAGGAAGAAAATCAAGCAGTAGAAGACACAAGCAAGGGACACGGCCAAGCTTGTGGCCGTGTCCCTCTATTGCACCTCCAACATGGCCGTGTCTCCCTCAACTTGGCCGTGTCTCTCATGGACCAAAGACAACGCGGATTTTTAAAATGGAGGTTTCGTATAAATGTGAAAATTAGGGTTTTCAAGGTGGGAGTTGAGAGTTTGAGTTTGTTTTCAGCCGTCAAAGAGAGTTTTAGGGTTTCATATCTTGTTTTCTTTGATTTTTGATTACACTTTGGATTAAACTAGCTTAGATTAGATTTGTTCTTGCCATTGATGCATTCTTCGAGCAAGTTCTGAACAAGAGATTCTTCAAGAGCTAAGAAGTTTGTAACTTGGTTTTGTTATCGAACTTTATCTCTTTAATTTCATTAGAATTGTATTTATGGATATTATCATGTCTAAATTTATTTCTTTGAATTTTAATGAGATGAGTATGTTTGATAGCATTATGAACTAATTTGATCTAGTATAGGGTTTGTATGGATCTGCTATGATTGTATGAATTGGTTATTACTCTTAACTAATAATTTCTTTAGCCTTGATTGAATGGATTATTGTTAATATATAATTGATTGGCCACCAATTATGTGTTTTAGGTATTAGATGATGGATTGAGAGATGAAGTCTAATGCTGGAACAATTCAATTAGGGACTTAGGTGAATTAGAGATATAACCTAGGAAAAGATTATTTCAATTGTAACAAGATTGTTTGAGAAAGGTTTGAATGCGAGAGCTTATTTCCTTTATTCAATTAATTAAGTTGCTTGAGATTTAATCTTTGAAATTAAATTGGTTAAGAGGAATAACCGTTCATACATATAAGTAGTGGAGAAGTGCAAACCCTGGACTATTCTATTAAGTGAATCAATACATTAGTCCAGTTTACTTTTATTTGTTTTAAACCTTAATCAATATGTCTTCTTTAATTGTTAGCAATTTTAAATTTATTAATCACTTGATATTAAAATCTGATAATCAATTAGTTACTTTAGCTTCCTTGTGAGACGACCTTGGGGCGATCACCTTTTGCTACAGCTACCTCGTATACTTGCGAGTGACGCTTTGTGGTAGAGTTAATTTAAGCGCAACAAGTTTTTGGCGCCGCTGCCGGGGAAGCTAATTAGCGTAATTGTTTATTAGGCAAAAATACTTTAGATTATTTTTCATTGTTTACTTTTGATTTTATTTTGTCTTTTGCTTTTAATAATTTCTTTTTCTAGAAATTTTGTTTATGCAAGGCAGGAGATCACTTGGAGGAGAGCTATACCCAGTCATTCCAGAAATTCAGAGAGTGAAAAGGAGTAGGGAAGATTTTGAACTGTACACCGGATTTGATACTTCAGAGGAGGACACTTCTGATTTTGAGTCGGAATCTGCATAATCTGTTAAAATGGTAGAAGAAAGACAAAGGACTATGAGAGATTTTACTAGACCTGTCATTGGAACTTCCACCTCTTGCATACGATTGACAGATGCATCAAGAAATTATGAGTTGAAGAACATTCATTACAATATGCTGCCATCATTCTATGGAGTTCCAAATGAAGATCCTTTGAACTTTATTCGGGATTTTTATTCTACCCTCAACACTTTTCCATTGGGAGGACTAACAGAGGATCAGTTGAGGATGAGATGTTTCCCGTATACATTGAAGGATAGGGCTAAGAGCTGGTTAATGATGTTGCCCAAAAATTCTTTGACAACTTGGGAGCAAGTTTATAACAAGTTTATGGGCAAGTTTTACTCTCATCAAAAGACAGCTGAATTGAGAGGGAAGATAGCTACATTCTCTCAATTTGAAGGAGAGCCATTTCATGAGGCTTGGGACAGATTTAAGATGCTATTGATCCAGTGTCCACATCATCACTACCCACTTCAACTTCTTAATCAGTTTTTCTACGATGGTCTAACCCAGCAATTTCAGAACACTGTTGATAACGCAGCTGGGGGAGCTATGGGAGAAAAGACAACTGATGAAACTTATGAGATTTTTGAGATGTTGGGAGCTAATTCTCAATAGAAGAGTGTAAGAGGAAGAAGTAAAGGGGTGAATCAACTGGAAGCCAATAGTGAGATGGTCAATTAGATAGCTGAGTTGACAAGGCAAGTGCAGATGCTGAACATGAAGAACAATATTTCTTCATCCACTCAAGAAGTGTGTGGAATCTGTGGAACTTTTGGGCATGGAGCAAATATATGCCCCTCCGCATATGAGACTTATGGGAATGAAGCTGAGCAAGTCAATGCTATGGGAGGATTTCAACCAAGGGCCAGGAATGATCCTTATTCGAATACTTATAATCCTGGTTGGCGGAATTATCCTAACTTTTCCTGGGCAACAAATAATTCGCAGCAGCCTTTCCATTTGCTCCAGAGATAGAACCAACAGCAGGGCCAATCCTCAAATCAAGGGTAGCCTAAGAGAGAGAGTTTGGAAGAAAGTTTGCAGGCTTTTATCCAAGTCAGTGCTAAAAATCAAGAGATGAACAACAAGAGGCTGGATTCCTTAGAAGCATCTTTTAAGAAAGTGGAGACTCAAGTGGGACAACTTGCACAATAGATACAAATTCAACAAAAGGGGAAATTCCTAAGTCAACCTGAGCAGGCACAATCAGTGACTGTTCTGAGAAGTGGCAAGGTAATTAACAATAATGTTGAAAATAATTCTGTGAATGCAGGTGAGCAAGAGAACAAGAAGTAAGGAGAACTAGAGAACAAAGGTGATGGAGAAAGATCAATGGAGAAGTCCCCTACAGCAGATTTACACAAGGCAAGCAATCCATTCCGGCCACCTATACCATTCCCTAGCAGGTTGAAGGATGATAAAAAAGATAAGCAATTTTCAGATACCTTCAACATGTTGTCTAAGGTAAGTATTAACTTACCCTTACTTGAAGCAATAAAGAACATGTCGACTTATGCTAAATTCTTCAAAGAACTGAATACCAAGAAAAAGAGGTATGAGCCGAATGAAAAGGTGATAGTTTCAGAGGTAACTAGTGCTATTTTGTAGCATAAACTACCTCCCAAGCTAAAGGATCCTGGTAGTTTCATCATTCAAATTACTATAGGGAACGGAAAAGGTACTGATAGCATGTGTGATTTAGGAGCCAGTGTGAATTTAATACCTTATTCTGTTTATCTTGAATTAGAATTGGGGGAACTTAAACCTATAAAAATGGTGTTGCAATTAGCTGATAGATCTCTTAGATTCCCGAAAGGGGTTATAGAAGATGTGTTAGTTAAGGTTGGGGGGTTGATTGTACCTGTGGATTTCATAGTTCTTGACATGGAAGGAAGTAACCCTACACATTCTTCTGGGTAGGCCTTTTATGGCAACTACCAACTCCTTTATAGATGTTAAAAATGGTAAATTGTCAATGACTGTCTTAGGACAAACAGTTGAATTTTCTATTTTTAACACTTCTCCTATTCATATAACTGCTTTATATGAGGATTATTCTTTAATTGATTGTATTGATGCTGTTGTTTCAGATGTTTTCTTGCAGACAGGTTCCTTAGATAAATTGGAGCTGACATTGACCTTAGATAGTGATTTGGATATTTTTGATGCAGAAATAGCCAGTTGCCTTGAGACCTTAGAGAGTGCTGAAATAGAGGAACTTAAGGAGGACCCAGTTTTTGAACTTCCCTCCATCCAAAAGGAAGAGAAGAATCCTTCACTTGAGTTAGAGATGAAAGAGTTACCTAAAAATCTGAAATATGTATTTTTAGGAGATCACAATACCTTACCTGTGATAATATCTAGTGAACTTAGTGAAGAGGAGGAGATGAGGTTGGTGAGTGAGCTTAAAAGATTGAAAAGAGCAATAGGATGGGGATTGAGTGACATCAAAGGTATTAGCCCTTCAATGTGCATGTATAGAATCATCTTAGAAGAGGGAGCTAAACCTGTGAGGGAGACCCAAAGGCGCCTTAACCCAAATATGAGTGAAGTGGTTAAGAAGGAAGTGCTCAAATTGCTGGATGAAGGAGTAATTCATCCAATTGCTAATAGTGAGTGGGTGAGCCCAGTTCATGTAGTTCCTAAGAAGTCAGGAATCACTGTGGTGAAAAATGAAAATAATGAATTGGTTCCTACTAGGACTACTACTGGGTGGAGAATGTGTATCGATTATAGGAAGTTGAACAATGCTACAAAGAAAGATCATTTCCCTCTTCCTTTTATTGATCAGATGTTAGATAAGCTTTCTGGACACTCACATTATTGTTTTTTGGATGGCCTTTCAGGTTACTATCAGGTGCCGATATCACCAGAGGATTAGTCCAAGACTACCTTCACTTGCCCTTTTGGGACTTATGCATTTCGGCGTATGCCATTTGGCTTGTGCAATGCACCTGCAACCTTTCAGAGATGCATGATGTTTGTCTTCTCAGACATGATAGATGATTTTATTGAGGTATTTATGGATGACTTTTCTGTTTTTGGTAGTTCTTTTGATAATTGCCTCAATAAACTTGTTCTTGTGCTTGAGAGATGCATTGAATGTAACCTTACTTTAAGTTGGGAAAAGAGTCATTTCATGGTTACTCAGGGCATTGTATTAGGTCATGTTGTGTCAAGTAAGGGGATTGAGGTGGATAAGGCTAAAGTTGAATTAATTGCTAAGTTACCCCCACCTACCTCTGTTAAGGGAATAAGAAGTTTTTTAGGGCATCTAGGTTTTTAACGGAGGTTTATTAAGGATTTTTCTAAAATAAGCCAACCATTGTGCCATTTGTTGGGGAAAGATATTCCATTTGAATTTACAGCACAATGCATGCAAGCTTTTAATTCCCTTAAAGAAAAACTGACTAGTGCACCGGTAATTGTAGCTCCTGTTTGGTCTTTACCTTTTGAAATCATGTGTGATGCCTCTAATCATGCAGTAGGAGCTGTTCTTGGGCAAAGGGTTGATAAATTTTTGAGAGTCATATATTATGATAGCTTAACCCTGAATAGTGCGCAAATGAATTACACCACAACTGAAAAGGAAATGTTAGCTGTTGTTTTTGCTTTAGATAAGTTTAGAGCATATTTAATTGGGTCAAAAATTATTGTGCATTCTGATCATGCAGCTCTAAAGAATCTTTTAACAAAACAACATGCTAAACTGCGCTTAATTAGATGGGTGTTGTTATTGCAAGAATTTGATTTCCAAATCAAAGATACTAAGGGTAGTGAGAATGTTGTTGCTGATCATTTATCCAGATTACCCTTCTTTAGTGAAAATCTTGCATCTGATAGCATTCATAAAAATTTAGAAGCATTTCCTGATGAACAGCTGTTTGTGGTATTTGATGCACCTTGGTTTGCAGATATTGCTAACTATCTTGCTTGTGGTATATTGCGTACTAACATGTCATTTCAGGAAAAGAAAAGGTTTTTGCACGTAAGTAAATTTTACTTTTGGGATGAACCTTACCTATTCCGGATTTGCAAAGATGAGATAGTTCGCAGGTGCGTATCTGAAGAAGAACAACTGAGTGTTCTTAAATTTTGTCATGGCCTTCATTGTGGTGGTCATTTTGGAGGAAGAAAGACTGCAGAAAAGGTGCTTCAAAGTGGTTTTTACTGGCCTACGCTATTCAAAGATGCTCAAGAGTATTGCAAGTATTGTGACCGATGTCAAAGAGTAGGTAACATTGGGAGGAGGAATGAAATGCCCCTTCAATCATATATTGTTGTTGAACTGTTTGATGTGTGGGGAATAGACTTCATGGGTCCTTTCCCAAGTCTTTTGGTTATGAATATATTTTAGTTGCTGTTGATTATGTTTCCAAATGGGTGGAGGCAATCCCCACCTGTACTAATGATGCTAATGTGGTTGTTAAATTTGTGAAGGAAAATATTCTTAGCAGATTTGGCTCACCAAGAGTGATAGTCAGTGATGGGGGAAGTCATTTTTGCAACAGGCTTTTTGAGAAGTTAATGCACAAATCTGGTGTGAAGCACAAGGTGGCAACCCCATACCATCCACAGACTTCTGGACAGGTTGAAACATCCAACAAGCAAATAAAAGGTATTCTGGAGAAAACAGTCAACTTATCAAGAAAAGATTGGGCGAGTAGATTGCATGATGCTCTATGGGCATATCGGACTGCTTTCAAGACTCCAATGGGTATGAGTCCATACCGATTGGTTTTTGGAAAAGCTTGTCACTTACCAGTGGAGTTAGAGCATAGAGCATATTGGGCAATCAAGACTCTGAATTTGGACTTGGGCAAAGCGAAGAGAGAACAATTTCTGCAAATTTCAGAGTTAGATGAGCTGAGGAATGAGGCGTATGAGAGCTCGAGAATTTACAAGGATCGCACTAAAGCACTTCATGATAGAATTATAGTGCGAAAGACATTGAGTCCAGGTATGAAAGTTTTACTTTTTAACTCTCGACTCCGTCTATTTCCAGGTAAACTCAAGTCTTGATGGAGTGGTCCTTTCGAGATAACTCAGGTGTATCCTTCTGGTGTCATTGAATTGCTTAACTCTCGAACAAGTGAGACTTTTAAAGTGAATGGATAGATAGTTAAACCATATAAAGAAGGATTTCATGAAGTGAGGATCATTGACAACACTTTGATCCATGATCCCTAAGTCTTGTAGTGATGTCCAGCTATATGACATTAAAGAAGCGCTTAATGGGAGGCAACCCATCGGTTTGCATTTCTTTTTCATAGTTGTAATTTTAAATTAAGCAATTTTGATTTTATGTTTGTTTAAATAAATGGAATGGTGCTTTGATCGGTTTTTATTTTATGTTTCAGGGTTGTTTAAAGAAGAAGGTTTGCAAAATCTTTAAGAATTGAAATTAAAAAAAAAAGTTAAAAAGGGCAGTAGGTGACACGGCCAAGGAGCTTGGCCGTGTCCAAGCTTCACCACCAAATCAACTTTCTTTCATTTTGCAAATTTTTCTTCCAGTAGAGGACACACCCACGGGACACGGCCAAGTCACTGGCCGTGTCCTTCCAAGTGTATCCGACACGGCCGTGTCCACCCAGACTTGGCCGTGTCTCTTCAATTTCACACACTAGACACAGCCAAGTCCACCCAAACTTGGCCATGTCCCTCCACTTTTACTCTTTAAAAACTCGATTTTTGCACTGTTTACTCATTCAATCCCTAATTCTCTGTTTTGGTCTTTCTTTCTCTCTTGACTTCTCTCTCTCTCGCAACCTCCATTACTTGTGCTTACAAGCTCCAAAACCTCCATTAAAGCTCAATTTTCTTCACAAAACTAGAATTAATCTGTTAAAACTTCTTCTTCTCAAACAAAAGATCGATTTAATCAAGTTTTGGTGTTAAATTTTTCAGATTTTTGAAGATGCCAAGAACAAAGATAGTTTCACACTGCAAGAAGAAGAGACCTACAACTGAAGGGGCTTCTTCATCTTCATCGGTTTCATCTTTGAAGAGAGCAAATCTTTTGGCTCGGGGTTTCTTCCCGACGAGGTATGTTAATGATGAATCCCTTGATGCTCTGCAAATTAGGACTAATTTTTGTCGCTATGTGCAAATTCTTGGGTGGGAGAACCTAGTCTCCTTGCGACCTTTGCAGTTTCAAGAGCTGACTTTGGAATTTTTGACATCTCTTAAGGTTGAAAGAGATGAACAAAAAATTTGCTCTAGGATGAGTTTTAGGTTGCTTGGGAAATCATTTGTGATGAATATTGAACAATTGAATGCTATATATGGTTTCCATCAACATGGGGAAAGGTCGGTACCTAAAGAGTTTAAACAACAATTTGCTTGGGGAGCATTAGGCTCGGGGACTTATGTGGCCAAATCAGCCAAAGCATCTAAATTGATCAATCCCGCTTTGAGGTATTTGCATTGTTTTATGTCCTGCGGATTCTTTGCTAGGAAGGAGAGCCCGGGTGTTGTGGAATTGAGTGAGCTCTTTTCTTGGATTGTGCATGTAATGCCATGCCCATTAGTTCTGACTATTGGTTAGCCGATATTTTTGATAGTGTGGCCAATAAAAGGAGGGGGGCAATTTGTATTGGAGGGTTGATTACCACATTAGCAGTAGCCCTTCTTGAGGATTTTGACCCGAGTACCAGTCGCATGACTAGAATTTTGGGTAATGACTCATTGGATTTGGCCACATTAGAGAAGATGCATATGGTCGTGCACAGGAGAGGGGCTTATATGATGGCTTCAACTGAGCCAGAAGTACCGGGGGATAGACAAAAGAGAGCACGAGTTCAAGAAGAGTCCGACTCGGATTCTCTTGATCTAGATGAGGATGCTCCGGTCTCGGATAATCAAGAAGTACTCATCAGGATTGAGGCCCTGGAGGGAAAAGTAGATCGACTGGAGGGCAAGGTGGACCGTAATCATGCTGAGGTTTTGCAACAGTTGAATCAGATTAATAGCAACCTTGCCAAGATTTTGAGTCTCCACCCCTCGGCTGCATCATCTTCACACCCGCCTTCACCGTAGATTTTGAGTTCCTTGCTTTATTGTGTTTAGCTATTTTTTTTTATTTTTTATTTTGGTTTTTAATGTTAACATTTTATATTTTGGATATTTTATTTATATATATATTTATTTTGTTTGTTTTTGAACATTTGTGTTTGTGATGAAAAGTTAGGGATTTTGCCTCACCAGGATACTATGGAAGACAGGTTGTACTTAACTCTTTCTCTTTATTATTATTCTTGCTTTCCATTGAGGACAATGTAAATTCTAAAGTGTGGGGTATCTTTAATTTTTGTTTTGTTTGTCTTGGTGTGTTTTATTGTGTGTTGTGCATGGCATAATTGTTGAAAACTTATTGATCTTTTATGTGATTCTAGCATTATAGTTGTGACTTTAGTATCAACATAGAGATTAGCATTTGAATTCATTCAGGATCAATTTTCACATTCTGCAATTCATGACATATAAATCTTTGAGAACGCACCTTTGTGAGTTTTGAGCCTTATAGATTAAATGTTAGTGTCAATTGATTTTCTTTTCTTAAGTGTGCACCTTCATGATTTTGCATCTCTAGAGCTTGCTTTTGCATACTAATTGAACTCACATTATGATTTAATATCAAGTTTTAAAATGATGAAGGCAAATTAGGTTAGCCCTTTAGCTTAAAAAGACCTCCCTTAATATTAAATTCCTTAGTGAGCCAAGTTGAGCCTTTAACCTGTTCTTGATTAATCAACACAATTCATAACTCAACCTTTTCTTATTGTCATTATACCTGCATTAAGGAATGGAGTTTCTTATGATATGACAATAGGGTGGTTTGATTGGAAAGTGTGGGGTAAGCAATTAAAAAAAAATTGTATTGCTATTTGGGGTTGAAATGCATACTTTGCACATTGTATTTGCTAAGAGTCGATTATTCTTTTCCTTTACATTTTAAGCTAGATGTTCCATGTAATTGTATATTTTGTATATATATATATATTAAAAATAAATAATGACATGATAAAAAAAAGAGAAAGAAAATAAAAGAAAAGATATATATATATATATATATACAAAATTCATATATTTTCTAGCATTAGTCATCAAAAGAGGAATGTCGACTTATGTATGTTTCTTTAAGTATGCAAGTGTGTGAAGTATCAATGGTTGGTGAATATGCCATTTGAGGAGTTATGAGTTTCTGAGCAAGAGTATTGTCTAATTTAGATACTCCATTTCTTGATGCTCCAGCTTAAATGTCTTTTCTCACACCTTCACCTTAGCCCCCATTACATCCAAATAAAAGACCTTCGGATTATTTCTTGAGAAAATTAGTGAGGGAGATTGGATAATTAAGCAAGTTTATGGTAGTATGCGGTCATGAGTGGTTTGAGTGAATTAACCTTTGAAATCGAGTGAAACACTTAGAAGAGAGATGAGATTTTTATGTCTGGATTAATGAATGAGTTAAGAAAATCTTGATTGAAGGAAATTGTAATTATTTATGGCTGAGTCTTAAAGGAATTCATCTTTTATGCTAGAATTATAGTTAAGTTGTTTGAGTTTTTAATTTATGCCATGTGAATTTGCTTGAGGACAAGCAAAGTTTTAAGTGTGGGGTAGTTGTTTTATTAGTTTTTGTTATAGATTTGTGTCTTATTTATTATAATAATTATTGTTTTCTTTAGGTATTTTGGTAGTTTTAATCGGTTTATTTAGCGTTTTCATTAATTTTGGTAGTTTTAATTTATTTCAATGTTTTTGTCATTTTTGTCATAATTTTTAGTGTGTGTTTATGTTTTGTTGGTTATTATTTATTTAATTCTGGTTTAAAGTTTGTTTCAAGTTTTGTTTTAGGTTTAATATGCAAGAAACCATGCTAAGGAAGGAAAAAACTAAGGAATCAAGAGGAAGAAATCAGTGGACAGTAGTTGACACATGCAGGGGACACGGCCAAGCTTGTGGCCGTGTCCTATACCAAGCTTAAGAGAAGCCACAAGACACAGAAGGTGAAACATGCAAGGGACACGGCCAAGCTTGTGGCTGTGTCCCTCCAAAATTCTTCATCCCTCCAAACTGGCCGTGTCACTTAACCACTCCAAAGAAGAAAAGAAGAAACTCTCACATAAGCGAAAACAAGCAAGGGACACGGCCAAGCTTGTGGCCGTGTCCCTCCAAAAGAGCTCAAACACGGCCAAGTTGTGTTAGCTTAGCCGTGTCTCACTCAGGTCCAAAGCAAAAGGAAGAAAATCAAGCAGTAGAAGACACAAGCAAGGGACACGGCCAAGCTTGTGGCCGTGTCCCTCCATTGCACCTCCAACACGGCCGTGTCTCCCTCAACTTGGCCGTGTCTCTCATGGACCAAAGACAACGCGGATTTTTAAAATGGAGGTTTCTTATAAATGTGAAAATTAGGGTTTTCAAGGGGGGAGTTGAGAGTTTGAGTTTGTTTTCAGCCGTCAAAGAGAGTTTTAGGGTTTCATATCTTGTTTTCTTTGATTTTTGATTACACTTTGGATTAAACTAGCTTAGATTAGATTTGTTCTTGCCATTGATGCATTCTTCGAGCAAGTTCTGAACAAGAGATTCTTCAAAAGCTAAGAAGTTTGTAACTTGGTTTTGTTATCGAACTTTATCTCTTTAATTTCATTAGAATTGTATTTATGGATATTATCATGTCTAAATTTATTTCTTTGAATTTTAATGAGATGAGTATGTTTGATAGCATTATGAACTAATTTGATCTAGTATAGGGTTTGTATGGATCTGCTATGATTGTATGAATTGGTTATTACTCTTAACTAATAATTTCTTTAGCCTTGATTGAATGGATTATTGTTAATATATAATTTATTGGCCACCAATTATGTGTTTTAGGTATTAGATGATAGATTAAGAGATGAAGTCTAATGCTGGAACAATTCAATTAGGGACTTAGGTGAATTAGAGATTTAACCTAGGAAAAGATTATTTCAATTGTAACAAGATTGTTTGAGAAAGGTTTGAATGCGAGAGCTTATTTCCTTTATTCAATTAATTAAGTTGCTTGAGATTTAATCTTTGAAATTAAATTGGTTAAGAGGAATAACCGTTCATACATATAAGTAGTGGAGAAGTGCAAACCCTAGACTATTATATTAAGTGAATCAATACATCAGTCCAGTTTACTTTTATTTGTTTTAAACCTTAATCAATCTGTCTTCTTTAATTGTTAGCAGTTTTAAATTTATTAATCACTTGATATTAAAATCTGATAATCAATTAGTTACTTTAGCTTCCTTGTGAGACGACCTTGGGGCGATCACCTTTGCTATAGCTACCTCGTATACTTGCGAGTGACGCTTTGTGGTAGAGTTAATTTGAGCGCAACAGTTGCTAGTAGAGGTATGTACAAACTTTGAGTATAATGTTTATATTTGCATGACATTTGGACTTAACACATTTTGGTTGAAAAATGTGTTAAGCTACTTGGTTCATTGATTGAGTATGAATAATGTGCTATGACATTTGTAATGTCATATATGTGTTAAATGCATTGTGAAAAGCCATTGATAATGGCTAAATTGTATAAAGTGTGAAATATGTATATTATGTGAAAATACCCAAAGTAATTGGGTAATGTGTTGTGAATGCAAAAATGAGATATGTGGAATAATGAAATGAATTGATATTGATAAAAATGAGAAAAAAATGAGAAAAGTGAGAAAAAAATGAGAAAAGTGAGAAAAATGAGAAAGTTGTGAAAAATGAGAAAAATGAGAAAAAAAGTGAAAATAAGGCAATGAGCCTAGTTTGATTATGAGAAATAAAATGAGAAATGAATTGTGAAAGTATTTGATAATGAGATAAATGAATTAATTGTGTGCCTAGTATGTTATTCAATTTTTAGAGTTCTGGGTTTGGCGACATGCCTATGAATTGCTTGGCAGGCGAAAAGACCGGGTCGTAAGCCGAGCCCAGCTGATAAATGATAAATATGATGTTTTTGGGGTGAAAAGACTGGGTCGTAAGCCTCAAAAACCGTAGCAGTCTAGCCAGGTTGAAGACCAAGATACTGGGGCCTAAGGGTCTAGCCGGGTTGAGGTCCAAGAGACTGGGGCTGTTACATTATCCATGGATATATATATTGCTTACGGGCTAGACGTATGGTGTCATTTTGGACCAAAGCAGTAACTCTGAAATTTGAATAATATATTAGATCCTTTTTGGGCCCATGCTTGTCTTTGCTTTAATGTGAATTATGAATTGTGATACAATTGAGCAATATAATGTTATGAGTTGTGAGTATGAAATATTTGAAAAATATAAGAAAGTGAAATGATGTGACCTCTATATGCATTGTGCATTGGCATTACTTTACATTTTTATTATTATCAAAGTTTGTACCACTAGGTTTCGGCTTAGCGCGATTGTAATTCATTGCGCAGGTGTCATGGACGTTTTGTTAGAGCCGGATAGTTTTACTAGACCTGGTCGGGTCTAGGTTTGTATTTATTGATCTTGAAGAGTTGTTTTGGGTACATCAAGATCAGAGCCAGTTGCCAGCATGTATATTTTTAATATTATGTATGTTATGATATGTTTTTGAAGCATATATTGTAAATTGTATAGAATGATTTGAATAATTTTGTTTAAGATGGGATTTTATAAATAATGTTGATATATATATACCTATATATAAGTATTTTGAGAAAATATGGAGAAATTGAGAAGTATTGATGAATTGGTGAATTGATTTTATTTGGAGTGTTTGTTTTATGCAGGTTGTGTTTTGTTGAATTTTTGAATTGTTTAAATTACAAACAAAACTCTGGCGAATTTTTCCAGAGATTTTCATATAAAATATATATTTTGGATTCCTATAACAAGCAAAGAATATTTATATACTATTTATTTTATATATTAGTATTTGAAATCTTAAAATAGAAATGTAAAAATTATTATTAAATCGGTCTGTGACATTTTTATACCATATATGCGTATTTTATATATTCTAAAAATATGTATTGTACGTATATAGGGTATAAGGGTATTACAGATATGAATGAGAAAATGAGGTAATGTGCCTAATTGATAATGAGAAAATGAGGTAATGTGCCTAATTGATAATAAGACAATGAGGTAATGTGCCTAATTAATAATGAGAAAAAAAGGCAATATGCCTAGTTGATTATGGAAAAATAAGAATAAAAATTGATGATAAAAAATATAAAATAATTGTGTGCCTAATATGTTATTCAATTTCCAGAGTTCTATGTTTGGTAAAAAAAATTGATGATAAAAAATATAAAATAATTGTGTGCCTAATATGTTATTCAATTTCCAGAGTTCTATGTTTGGTGGCATGCCTATGAGGTTATCCTCATTATTTGCCTTCGGGGCTAGACGCTTGGCGTCACTGTGATATGATTTGCCTTCGGGGCTAGCTTTTGATCATTACTTTGATTTTCCTTCGGGGCTAGACACTTGGTGTCAATTTGGATCAAAACATCAACTCTGAAATTTGAATGGCATATTAGATCCTTTGGGCCCATGTGTGAGCGGGGATTTTTGCCTCATTCCCGGTGGAATGGTTCTTGTGACTTCGGCACTGTTTAGGTTCGGGGCCTTAGAGAACACGGACCTAAGTCTGGAGAAAATGGAGTCGCCACCCGGACGGGCCGGGAAAAAAGAAAGGGGTGGATGACTCGATTCCTAAGGAATCCCCAACCCCCTAATGGGTTCGGAAAGTTGGGTACGTGTGGGGAAGGTGAGATATGGCCCAGCACCCCCACAACGCCCGGTTCATTAGAACCGGCCTCCTTTACAGGTCTTAATATTATAAAATTCTTAAGTATAATAACATTATCCATATTACACACAATAAAAAGAAAGCATCATTATATTAAAATCAAAGCAATGTCCAAACAAAAGAAAACAAATAAATGGTCACCCATCCAAGGATGGAAACATGTCCTTACATCACATGCCTAGATAGGACACCCACCAAAAGGTAGAAACATGCCCTTTACATAAGTTCTAAAATAGAAAAGCAAATTAAATTACATGATGTTTAACTAATGAGGTACCCACCAAGTGGAAACATACCTCTTACAACTTTTGGAAGTCTAAATTGATTGATAAAAGTAAATAGCCATTCATAATAAATAAATCATTCATCAAAGGTATTTAAATAAAAAGTAAACATCCATCCATGATAAATAAAATAAACTAAGTATTGAACTTAAATAAATTAAAGCATATTAAATAAATCAAAGCATAATCAAGTATGGAATTGAATAAAGCAAATAAAAGTTCAAGTATAGCTACTATTTCCATTTAGGGTTTTTTATCTCATGTGTTAAGGTTTTGGAAATTCTAAAGTTAAGCTACTGTGACTTTTTAGGGAATTAAAATAAATTAGGGTTTTATGTTTTAAAAGGTTGGTAAGACTCTTTAATTAAACAAATTAAGATTTGAATGGTGAAATAATAAAACTAGGGTTTTGGACACTTTGAAATACGTTTTAATTCATGATTTTAAATACTGATTTAAGATACTGTGTGATTTTTTAGTTTTCATGTTTTTATGGTTTTTAATGTTTTAAAAGGATTAGGGTTCATAAAAATTAAGGTTTAAGGTTTTAAAAGGATTAAGGTTCATTGTTTTAGGTTTAAAAGTTTAATTTTGGTTTTAGGCTTTGAAATTAGGGTTCTCGGGTAATGAATTTGAATTAGAGTCTTAAAAAGCAATTTGATGATTTATGAAGTTTTATGAATTTAAACACATGAATTGAAGTTTTTATAAGTAGAAAAGATGTTTTTGAAGGCTTTTTGAATGAAATAGAACCTAATTTAAAAATTTGAAAGAAACAGAATTTGATTTTGGTTTTGTTGAAAAATATGTTCAATGAGAGTTTTAAGATTTTTAAGAAGAAAAAATAACAATTTTAAGTCTTTTTAGAAAAGAAGGTCACGTTTTAGTGTTTTAACTTTGGAAGAATTAAACTAAAGTTCTAAAGTTTTGATTTAAAAAAACCTTAAATTGTATAGATTTGCTACAATGTTACATAAATAAAAAAGAATTTAACATACCTTCTTTTGTTGATTCTCCAAAAAATAACTCTTCTTGGATGAACTAGCTCCAAAGACAAGCCTTTGTTGCCTTTGAATTGCTTAATTCGTGGTGCTCCTCCCTTTAAAAATCAATTGAATTGATTTATTGCTTTTCCTTCCTTGATTTGGTTTCAAATCCTATCCTCACTGTGTAAATTTCTCCTCCTTTAATTTGGTTCTATTGGTCCTTATTTATAATGGTTTTTAGGTTATTTATTCCTAATTAATTAAGGTAAGTAATAGTAATAAAAAAAAAGAAATTAAAACCTAATTGGATTAGGTTTCAAAAATTTGGGTCGAAAAATTTTGTGCTGGCGAAAACTGTGGCAGCGGGCCCGTGCCTGGGGCCAGTGGGCGTGCCAGCCGCAGGAAAATCCTGCGGGCTGTTATTTCGCCCGCAAGAATTTTCTGCGGGCGAAATAACTCGCCTGCGGGCCCGCGGGTGAGCTGCTGCTGGGCCTACGGGCCTGCGTGACCACTTTTTGCTGCCGATTTTTTTTTCCGACTCCGATTTTTATTTTTATTTTTATATTTTTATTTGTTTATTTTCATTTTTTTATTAATAAAATTTAGATACTAAGGTAAAAATTATTTAATTAAAATTATTTTGGACCAATTAAACAACAAAAATCATTTTGGGCTAAATAAAACATATTAGATTGGATTGGGTCAAAAATTAAGGATCTACAGTTTGCCCCCTGCTTGAATGATCTGAAACCTTAGTGAAAGAGAATGAAAAGCAATAAGACTTAATTTTTGAGATGGCGAATTTTTTTGGGTACTTGGACCCAATTTGAGTACTTGATTTAGGTACTTGGACTTAAGATTGGGTACTTGGACCCGAACTTGAATTGATTTCGGGTACTTGGACCAGGGATTGGATTGATTTTGGGAACTTGGACCCGAGATTGGGTACTTAGACCCGAGATTGATTTGATTTGGGTACTTGGACCCGAGATTGATTTGATTTGGGTACTTAGACCTAAGATTGAGTACTTGGACTTGAGATTGGGTACTTGGACCTGAGATTGGGTACTTGGACCTGAGATTGGGTACTTGGACCCGAGGTTGATTTGATTTGGGTACTTGGACTCGAGAATGGGTGCTTGGACCCGAGAATAGGTGCTTGGACTCGAAATTGATTTGATTTAGGTACTTGGACCCGAGAATGGATTTGATTTGGGTACTTGGACTCGAGATTGGGTTCTTAGACCCGAGCTTGAATAGATTTGGATACTTGGACTCGAGATTGGGTTCTTGGACCCGAGATTGATTTGAATTTGGGTGCTTGGACCTGAGATTGAGTTTGACTGACCTTTTATAATTTGAGAAATCTGACTGCTCCGGTTATTCCATGCATTGTGGTTTTCCACCCACAAAATGGATCTTCATCCTTTGAGATCGGGTCTTCATCCTTGAAAATGAATCTTCATCTTTTGACATCGGGTCTTTACCCTTGAAAAATGGATCTTCATCCTTTGAGATCGGGTCTTTACTCTTAAAACATGGGTCTCTATCCATTGGAGGTCGGGTCTTTACCCTGGCTTAAGCTCTTTTAGCTGGATTGGTCTTTTGTCTTTTGCATCTTCATTCTTTTGAGAGTTCTAAAATTCCATTCTTTTGTTCTTCCTTTTTGCAAAGATTTAGCTATTTTTAATTGGACCTTATATCCTCTCCTTGCCCCCCCAAAGATTTTATCCATGCAAGCTTTGATTGATGTTTTTGCCGTCTTGTTCTTCGCATAAGCATGCATTTTTCTCTTTGCAAGATTACTGGAGCTTTCTCAAGCAATGGGCTTTCCATGCCCCCTTGATTTGATATCTTCTTTTGATTCTTTACTTCACAGGGTGTTTGCTATTCATTTTTCCAAAGAACACAAGACAAGAAAGTGCGATGTGATATGCTCATGTATGCATGATATGCATGAATAATACTTACAGTTGTTCCATTGACTCACAGACTAAGGTGATCAGCATAAGTGTTCTCATTGGTTCCCTTTTGACGCTTGTTCAAGTCTTGCATTAGAATGATTGAAAGCTTTGTATTGGTAGCTTTTATCTTTGAGATGTTGAAAACATGAGTGGTGGAGACCCTAAGCAGCAGAGTCAGGGATGTATCCATTTCAAACTATATTTCAGCATGTCGGTTGGTAGTTTCTTCATGACTTTGCCAAATGTGTCCTTTGGAGGTTCAACATACTTCCCTTAACTTGAAGGCTTTGTATGACAAAACATTTTTTGAACTTTTTGAATTTTTTGAATTTTGATTTTGAAATCAAATGTTGGCTTTGCCAAATTAATGTCATTGTACCTCAGGACTTGATTTTCTAAATTAACATATCTATAACATGACAACCCTAGTTACCGTACTAAACTCGGGAATCATTTCTACTTAAGCAAGAATTGTTGCACTTCAGATAGGCACATACACATTACTTAGCCAAAGGTCTCATTTGAGTTTAAATATTGTCTATCTCATATGCATGCTTATCCAAACTATCTCCACTAATAGACTCTACCTACCAAGGGAGATCAACAGGTCTTTGATAGGCTTCAAATGGGGTCTATAAGGGACATGGGCTAAATGAAGGCTATTTGTAAGTTGGGGCTGATGTGACACAATGGATAAACCTTCACACTACAAACTTCTTATTTGAATTTTAGGCAGCTTGGAGGAAATCTTGCTAGTCTCTAAATTCTTTCTATCTTTTTGGCATTAATCTGGATATTGATTAGGACAGTCTTTGCCCTTGCAAAAAGTTTCAGACCCAAATTCATTTCTTTTCTTCTTTTCCCTTTTCTTTCCTCTTTATTTTTCTTACTCTTCCCTTTTCTTTCTCTTCCTTACTCTTCCCTTTCTTGTATCATTTTGTCAAGTACAGAACTTTTAAGAACTGGATGGTCTTTCTCCCTTTTCCTTTGATTTTGATTGAATCTTTGGTTGGGTTGGACCAATTCAAGTCAAACCGTCCTCATAAATCAAATGGAAGCCTTTTGTTGTCTTAGGTAAAAGAGAACTCAGTTGGCTTTTTGAACCATTTTGGGTTTTCTTTTCTTTTTTTTCTCTTTTTTTTCTCTTTTTCTTTTCTTTTGTCTTTTTTGTTTTCTTTTCTTCTCTCTTCTTCTTCTTTTTTTTTTTTGGTTCTAGCTCTAAAAGAGTTGTCTTGTTTGTACCAACTTGGGCTTCCTAATAATGGATGAGTGGAGTAACATAAATCTTCTTTAACAGGGATAAATCATTTGTTACTCTACTTTGATATATTGGAGATATTAAGGTAACTTCAACTACCCTTATGGTTTTGAGAACGTCAGCTACCCTTGTGGTCTTGAAAACATCAACTACCCTTATGGTCTTGAGAACTTAAACTATCTTCATGGTCTTGACCAATCATTGCTTTCTTTGATCTTCTTGCCTCTTCACCTTAGTGATCATAAGACTTGTCAAAAGTATCACAACAACTCAAGGTAGGTTATTGGGGTTTGTAAGCCAATGAAAAGAAAGCTAAAATTTTATGAAGGCTCAAAGGGACAACTAGGGATTAATATTTAGTTGGGTGGATACTAGTTGTTGGCTAATCAAACAATGCCTAGATCATCTCTCCCTTAAATAAGCAGAGTTCAATTTTGCCTCAAAAGTTTGTCAAAGCATGTTCTAAGACTGACTAGGACCTAGACAAAGGTAATTATGCAGGAGCCCTCTCTAAGTAAGCATACACAACTCAATGCTATAGAATAATTTCTTCATCTAGTAAAGTCATTCGAGTCATGATGCCTAGACACATTAATTTATAAACATCAAGCTAAATTCCTCATTGGTTGAGCACCAAAATGAACAAAGACCAATAAAAATTTATGATAAAAATAATTTATTCAAACACAATAGTTCCAAAATATTAAAGAAAGTAAGATTGAAAAGCAATATTCAAGCTAAGGAAAGTTCATTGAGTTAGGCTTCTTTTCCTTTTACATCTTCAATATCCCCATCTTGAAAGGATGATAAAAAAAAATCCTCTTCCAATCCTTTTCTCACCATGAAGGTTGCTGGTGGTGGCACTCTGTTGAACCTTGGAAATGGATTATCTTTGGTGTTGGGCTTGTCCGGCTCGGGCAACTTGCCATTATCAATTAAATTCTGGATCTCATGCCTCAACTTCATGCAATTGTCCATTTCATGTCCAGGCCTTTGATGGAATTGGCAAAATGCATTAGTATCAAAGTTTGGTGGAAGAGGATTAGGCAAAGGACGATGAGTCAAGGGTTGTAACAATCCCTTCCTTTGTAGCTTATTGAGAACCCAAGACAGTGGCTTCCCCAGATCTGAAAACTGCCTCATTCCTCTTTCACTAGCGGCATTAACATCAACTTCTTTTTGTGTGCTTTGATTGCCTGACTGGTAATTCCCTTTCTCATTCCTTCTTATTGAAAAGCGATTTTTCTCCCTTTCCCATTCTTCAATTTGTAGACCAGCTTGGAGAAGATCTTTGAAGTCCCTTATAAGGGTGTAAGACATCCTTTCGTGGAGATTGGGCAGGACGCCTCTCATGATCATCCTTATTTGATCAGATTCATCGGGCCTTTTCCTGAGCAAAGCAGCCTTGTTTCTCCATCTCTTGACATAGTCTACAAAATTCTCATTCGGTCTTTGCCTAATGGACTCTACTTCCATCAAGGTAACTTCCAACTCAACATTATATCCATATTGTTGGATGAAGGCTTTGTAAAGTAGATCCCAACTCTTTTGTGTTCCATCATCTAAGGTATTGAACCAATTTTGGACAGCAGGATCTAATGAGAGCATGAACTACCTTAGAGTTTGAGCCTTAGTAGCTCGGGCAGATTGCATGGCAGTGATATACTGCTTCACATGGAGATGAGGATTTCCAGTGCCATTGTACTTAGCAAATGATGGCATCTTGAATTTATAAGGGACCTCATCATCTTGTTCAAATAACTTGTCAACTTCGGACATCTCTTCCGTTTTTAGCTTCTTCTCAAATTTCTTTTCTAAATCAGCAATCATCTTTTTTAATATTAGACGTCTCGGTCTTTTCAACCTTTGGCTCCTTTTTATCTTGAAGATCTTGGTAGTATTGAGCCCAATCATCATCATCAATGATCACCTTCTCATCATCACAAGCCACTTCATTAACTTTCGTCTTCCCTTTATCCTTTGGCTTCTTAGTGCTAGCAGAAGCCTCGGCATGATTCTCTAAGATTGCAGTCAATTGGTTCCTCATGGTCTCAGCTAGGGCCTCTTTTATTTCTTCCATCTTGGCATTGAGGGCCTCATCAACCATCCTTTGAATTTGTTTGGGTTCCATTGTTTTTGGTGAGCAAGTGATTGAGTCATTGCTAGATATCTCATCTCCGGCGTAGGTCGGATTGTAAGTTTTTGAACTATCGTAATCCAAGGTTGTGAGCCAGAGAGGATCAATGAGATGAGATGCAAATGTGTGCATGTATGCACAAACAATAAACAAACAAGGATAAATAGGACGTTCCTTCCAACTTTATAACATCCACACACGAATGGCGAGTCTCTTTTCCTAGGTATATAGTTAACAAAATACCAACATGGGGTATCTTGCTTTCGAATAATTCCCTCGGACGTTTAAACCAATAGTTATATCCTTGAAAATGGAAATCAATCCATGATAATTCCCATTAATTAGGTTTTAATCCATTCAACCAACAAAAGTAGATTTTATGCTATATTGGATTAAAACAAAATTAAGAGGCTTATTATAAATAGATTTCTCACTTGAAAAGAGGTAACTAGTGGTTCATGCCAAAAACAAGCCCATAGTTAATTTATTCTTAGTGTAAACTAAGCTCACAATTGATTTTTGGTATTTCATAATTGACCTAAATATTTTGCAAGCTCTTTGTAAAAAATGGTTGGGTGAAAATAGTTTTGTTTCTAAGCCCATTGTAAAAGATTTTAGAAAAATGGATTTTGGGCTTAGTATTTGGGCCATGGGCCAAATAATTTATTTATTTATTTTTTAGAAAAGTCTTATGTCCAAAGACCATCTTGAAAAATTTTGAAATTAGTTTTGGTCTTTTGGATTTTAAAGAAAAGTTTATTTTGAGCTTACAATATACTTGGGTCATATTAGAAAAAGAACAAACCAAATAAGCCATGATTTAAGCCAAGGTAAACTAACCATAGTCAAACAACATGCATTTGGGGTAAAGCCTAAGGAAAGTAACTAGGCCAATTACATGAGCTTTAGTCTTTGGGTAAAAAGACTTAGGTTCCCATAGCAAGTATATACCAAATGGTACGAGGCTATGAGTGGTTATGCCATGCTCGATCTCCATACCTTGAGTGAAAGTATGGTATCCCTTACATAACACAACACGGGTAACGCGGGCATCCTAACTCACGCACACGATGCAATCTAAGATGATGCAATGGATAATATCATTATAAAAAAGAATAGAATAATAAAAAGACCAACGGAATCAACTTCTCTTAACCCCAGTGGAGTCGCCACTGTGAGCGGAAATTTTTGCCCCCACTCCCGGTGGAATGGTTCTTGTGACTTCGGCACTGTTTAGGCTCGGGGCCTTAGAGAACATGGACCTAAGTCCGGAGAAAATGGAGTCACCACCCGGACGGGCTGGGAAAAAAGAAAGGGGTGGATAACTCGATTCCTAAGGAATCCCCAACCCCTTAATGGGTTTGGAAAGTTGAGTACGTGTGGGGAAGGTGAGATATGGCCCAGCACCCCCACAACGCCCGGTTCATTAGAACCGGCCTCCTTTACAGGTCTTAATATTATAAAATTCTTAAGTATAATAACATTATCCATATTACACACAATAAAAAGAAAGCATCATTATATTAAAATCAAAGCAATGTCCAAACAAAAGAAAACAAATAAATGGACACCCATCCAAGGATGGAAACATGTCCTTACATCACATGCCTAGATAGGACACCCACCAAAAGGTAGAAACATGCCCTTTACATAAGTTCTAAAATAGAAAAGCAAATTAAATTACATGATGTTTAACTAATGAGGTACCCACCAAGTGGAAACATACCTCTTACAACTTTTGGAAGTCTAAATTGATTGATAAAAGTAAATAGCCATTCATAATAAATAAATCATTCATCAAAGGTATTTAAATAAAAAGTAAACATCCATCCATGATAAATAAAATAAACTAAGTATTGAACTTAAATAAATTAAAGCATATTAAATAAATCAAAGCATAATCAAGTATGGAATTGAATAAAGCAAATAAAAGTTCAAGTATAGCTACTATTTCCATTTAGGGTTTTTTATCTCATGTGTTAAGGTTTTGGAAATTCTAAAGTTAAGCTACTGTGACTTTTTAGGGAATTAAAATAAATTAGGGTTTCATGTTTTAAAAGGTTGGTAAGACTCTTTGATTAAACAAATTAAGATTTGAATGGTGAAATAATAAAACTAGGGTTTTGGACACTTTGAAATACTTTTTAATTCATGATTTTAAATAGTGATTTAAGATACTGTGTGATTTTTTAGTTTTCATGTTTTTATGGTTTTTAATGTTTTAAAAGGATTAGGGTTCATAAAAATTAAGGTTTAAGGTTTTAAAAGGATTAAGGTTCATTGTTTTAGGTTTAAAAGTTGAATTTTGGATTTAGGCTTTGAAATTAGGGATCTCGGGTAATGAATTTGAATTAGAGTTTTAAAAAAGCAATTTGATGATTTATGAAGTTTTATGAATTTAAACACATGAATTGAAGTTTTTATAAGTAGAAAAGATGTTTTTGAAGGCTTTTTGAATGAAATAGAACCTAATTTAAAAATTTGAAAGAAACAGAATTTGATTTTGGTTTTGTTGAAAAATATGTTCAATGAGAGTTTTAAGATTTTTAAGAAGAAAAAATAACAATTTTAAGTCTTTTTAGAAAAGAAGGTCACGTTTTAGTGTTTTAACTTTGGAAGAATTAAACTAAAGTTCTAAAGTTTTGATTTAAAAAAACCTTAAATTGTATAAATTTGCTACTGTGTTACATAAATCAAAAAGAATTTAACATACCTTCTTTTGTTGATTCTCAAAAAAATAACTCTTCTTGGATGAACTAGCTCCAAAGACAAGCCTTTGTTGCCTTTGAATTGCTTAATTTGTGGTGCTCCTCCCTTTAAAAATCAATTGAATTGATTTATTGCTTTTCCTTCCTTGATTTGGTTTCAAATCCTATCCTCACTGTGTAAATTTCTCCTCCTTTAATTTGGTTCTATTGGTCCTTATTTATAATGGTTTTTAGGTTGTTTATTCCTAATTAATTAAGGTAAGTAATATTAATAAAAAAAAGAAATTAAAACCTAATTGGATTAGGTTTCAAAAATTTGGGTCGAAAAATTTTGCGCTGGCAAAAACTGTGGCAGCGGGCCCATGGTTGAGGCTAGTGGGCCTGCCAGCCCAGGTCGAAATAACTCGCCCGCGGGCCCGCGGGTGAGCTGCTGCTGGGCCGACGGCCCGCACGACCAATTTTCGCTGCCGATGTTTTTTCCGACTCCGATTTTTATTTTTATTTTTATATTTTTACTTTTGTTTATTTTCATTTTTTATTAATAAAAATTAGATACTAAGGTAAAAATTATTTAATTAAAATTATTTGGACTAATTAAACAACAAAAATCATTTTGGGCTAAATAAAACATATTAGATCGGATTGGGTAAAAAATTAAGGGTCTACACCATGCTTGTTTGTTCTTATGTGAATTGTAAAATGATTAAAGGATGTGTTTTGAGGTGACATTAAGTACTATATTGTGAAACATCATGTAAAAGCATTTTGTATTGCCATTGTTTTATAGTTTTATTATTATCAAAGTTTGTATCGCTAAGCTTTTAGCTTAGCGCGATTGTAATTCATTGCGCAAGTGACAGACGTGATCCGGTTGAGCCGGAGAGTGTTTCTAGACCGATTCAGGTCTAGATTTGAGGCTACTTGTTGAATAAATTTTGGGTGCTTCAAGATTAGAGACATTTGCCAGCATGCATATATTATAGTATATTTTGATATTATGCGTATTATGTTATGTTTTTGAATTATATATTGTAAATTGTAAGGAATATTTTGGATAAATTGTATAATATGGGTTTTATATGTATTTTGATATATATATATATATGTGTGTGTGTGTGTATGTATAAAATATTTTGAGAAAATATGGAGAGATTGAGAGGTATTTGGGAAAATGTGTGATTTGTTTTATTGGAAGTGTTTCTTTTGTAGGTTGTGAACTGTTGAATTTTTGGGATGTTCTGTTTACAGACAAAACTTTGGCGAATTTTCTTAGAGATTTTCATATAAAATACTATTTTAGAACCTATAATTAATAAAGAATAATTTATTTACTAATTAAATATATATATTTTAAAGTATTTGAGATTTTAATTTGGTAAAGAAAAAAATTTTATGAAACCGGATTGTGACATTTTTATACCATGTAGGCATATTTTATATATACTGGGTGTATGTATTATATGCTTATAGGGCTTATGGGTGTTACATATAGAAATGGGTTGATGACCTGATTCCTAAGGAATCTCTAAGCCACTATTAGGTTCGAAAAGTTGGGTATGTATGGGGAAGGTGAGAATGATCCAATACCCCCATAGCGCCCGGTTCATTAGAAACAGCCTCCATTTCGGGTCTAAATATTATTCAATTCTTAATTATTATAACATCATTCATATTACATGCAATTTAAAAAAAAATAGACTTTCATCATATTATTAAAATAAATCAAATAAAATGGGCACCCATCCAAGTATGAAAATATGCCCTTACAATATCTAAATATCCTCATAATTAAATTAAATAAAATAAGGCACTCACCATGAGGTGAAAATGTATCCCTTAAATTGTCTAAAATCCTTAAAAATAAGCAATTAGAATAAGGCATCCATAAAGTGAAAATATGCCTTTTACATATCCCTTAAAATCCAAACGATGATAATAAAATAAAATAGAATCATTCATCATAAACAAATCATATCATTCATCATAAGCAAATAACAATAAGTCCATAATTAAAATTAGGGTTGCAACATCAAATTAGGATTTAATGTGGAATTAGGGTTTCTTATCATCAATTTAGGGTTTAATTGTGAAATTAAGGTTTTACAATCATGCAAGTTAGGGTTTTTTCCTAAACTAGGGTTTAAAAATGCAAATTAGGATTTTAGAAATAAAATTAGGGTTTTAAGATATAAATTACGGTTTTAAGATATAAATTAGGGTTTTGGAAATAAAATTAAGGTTTAAATCTAAACCTAGGGTTTGATATATAAACTAAACTAAAACATGAAAATCTAGGGTTTGATATGCAAACTATAATTAAAACATGTAAGACTAGGGTTTGGTCATGCAACAATAAGGTTTAATCCTAAACTAAGATACAATATTAAAAGCTTAGGGTTTTGAATTTATAAAAATAAGAGTATAACATAGGCTTTTGAGTTTCTACCTATTTTAATTCAAATCTATGACTTATTGTAAATAACTTACAATATTGATTATTATTTAAACAATGCAATGAGTTAACATGTAAAAATAAATATTAAAATTGAATTGGTTAAAGAAAGTCAAACCTGCATTCCTTACTCCACCAATTTAATGCGTTGAACCAAGCCTAATAACAATACTAACTGGACCAAGTTATGTTTTTGGTTAGAGATTCAATGATCTGAAGATCAGCTACTGCCTCTTTTCTTTTGCCTCTGTGTACCTCTCTCTATTTCTTTTAATTGATTTTTCTGAATGCTCAAGGTTTTGCTAATCTATTTTAATCATTGTGGACCCTCCTGATAGCTCCTTTAATCTCTGTATTTATAGGCCAATATTAGGGTTAAACAAGTTTACCAATCTTAACATTATTTGATTATCTGAATCTTTCTTAATTTAGGATACTAAACTTGGCTCATGTCTAATCGAAATCCAACCAATTCGATGTCTAATCGAAATCCGACCAATTCGATATGAGCTCACTCATGTTGAATTGGATCAAGTCCAATTCGACATGAGCATAAGATCATATTGAATTGGACCATATCCAATTCGACATGAGCTTTATGCTCATATCGAATTGGACAAGTCTAATTTGACATGAGCAAGTGCTCATATCAAATTGGGCTGTCCAATTTGATATGAGCATGGCTCATACTGAATTAAATCCAACCGGATTAATTTTGACTTTGGATTGGACCTATTCAAACTTTAAAAATTGGACCGACGTTGGGCCTTTAAAATAGGATCGATCTAATTTAAGGCTTTAAACTAGGTTTAAGCTTTTAAAATCGGACCGAATTCAACTTGGCCTCTTTTAATTGGGATCATACTTGTTTAGAGCTAAAATTAGGGGGTCTATAGTTTTGCTCCCTGCTTGAACGATCTTTAATTCGTTTAGAGAGTGAAAAATAATATGCCTTTAAGTTGATCTTGGAAGAGGGTAGGTTCTGGACCTGCAACCTCCTAGTTTGGGTTCTAGACCCATGAATTGGTTAGGGTTCTAGACTCGAGACTTGGTTTAGGTTCTAGACCTAAGATTTGGTTTGGGTGTAACACCCTTATAGCCCATATACATATAATATATACACTCAGTATGCATAAACTATGTATACAAAACATAAGAATGCCATAGTACAATGTTTCCAAAAATATCCATAACTCTAAAATAATTATTAAAAACACTTAAAATATTTTTAATAAATAAACAAAAATATTCTTCAGTAATTTAAATATTAAAAAGGACATATTTTAAAAGAAAATATCTGAAAAAAATTCTTCAGAGTTTTGTTTGTATTTTGAATAATCCCAAATTTCAACACACTCAACCTACATTTAAAATGGACTCCCAAATATTCATTCAACACATTCATTTCTCCAAAATAGCCTAATGACTCAAATCCACCAACATTTCAGAAAATGTACATCCATTAACATAAAATAATACATATGTCTCTTTCTTTCAAATTTAAACATTTAATCCAAAGAAAAGTTTTATAATTTACATCACATACATGCTTATAAATATAATGTACATATTTAAGTAAATTTCTCAAAGTTTAAAATATATATATGAAATGCAGATGGCTCTGGTTTGTGGTAGCTCGATAAATCTCAAAATTAATAAACTACAATCTAGACCTGGTGTGGTCTAGCAGCACTCTTTGGATCCTCCAGATAAGCTTTGTTACCTGCGTGATGAAATTCAATCGCACTAAGCAAAATGCTTAATGGTGCATACTTTGGTAAAGATAAATGACATTTAATATATAATGCCATAAATGCTTTATAATGTACATGTTAGGCAATGATTTCACATTTTAAACAACACAACCATCATCTACATACATTGGACCCAAAATTCCTTATATAATAGTCTAGTTCCAGAAATATTGGCTTGGGCTATCTCATTCATCCTTGACACCGGCGTGTCTCACTCAAAAGCGTAATAACTCTATGACACCAACTTGTCTCATCCGAAGGCATAATAAATATATGACACCAACATGTCTCACCTGCAGGGGTAAAAAATTTCTAACAATAATAATCTAGAACTAAACTCCATATAAGGTAAACATGCAATCACATTTCTCATATTTTTCTTTTCTCATATTTTTCCATATTTCACATTCTTTTTCCATTTTTCAATACATAATCATCATCATATATAATGCAAATGTGACTCACTTCCACATTTTAGAGCATAACTTGCACTTTTCACATTTTACACAAATATCATATTTAGCCATTTTCAAATGGCTTATCATGGCATAATAAATACAAATCAAACATTTTTACTTCAAATAATACTTGACACACATAATCACTAAAAATCAAGTAACACAACACATTCATCATATGTAATGTGTTATGCTTAATAATCAATGAAATCAATTAAATTCAATGTCAAAGTATGTACTAACCTCTTTCAAACACAAATGGGAGTCAAAACTCCACTCCACTTCAAAATCTTCTAATGTCGTTCACTACTAGGCTATGAGAATAATAGCCTGCTCAACTCCTAAACAAAATGTGAATGTATAATATACATTAGAATCACATTTTAAGGTGTTTTAAGCAGACTATACAAATTAAAACACAATCCTTTAATTTTTTCTTTTCTTAGCCCTAATGCATTTTAACTTTAGAAATCCAATTCAAATGATTCTAAATTGAGTTTTAAGCTTAATTAAGTCTTTAGCATCACATTTAAACACATTCTAATCAATGAAACTCAAATTAGAAGCATTCCCTTTAAAACCCTAAAATGTGCCCTAACTCGCTTCAATTTTAGTTCTTCATTCTAACTAATTCCAAATGGTAATTTAAGCTTATTTCGATCATTAACAATATTAAACAACATAATTGAAACCATCATTTTTTACCAAAACCCTATCCAAAACCCTAATTCTCATACTTTATGTTCCAAACCCTAACCAAACTTAACCTTTTCTTCAATCTAACCTTAAAATTATTATTTACTCATCAAAATAACTTCATTCATACCCATGACAACAATTATAACATGCTCTTTCAAAAACCCAATTCATACATATTTATTATTTTCTATAAAGCTTGAAAATAAGTAAGGAATGCTTACTTGTTGGAAAACCTTTGAAAATCACTTTAATCCTGTAAAATCCTTCCAAAATTTAGTGATTTGAAGAATCAAAATCCTTCCATTTGGCTATGAAGGTCACGGCATGGAGAAAAGAGAAGGAAGAAGATGAAGAGTTTTAAAATTGACTTTTTTCTTCTCTTTCATTTCTATCCATATATATATATATATTATAATATTATTTTAATTAATTAATTAATTAATTTAAAATTTAAATTTCTATCTTTCATCTAAAAATAAAGTTATTTTTTATTTTAAAGTAAATTTACCATTTTTGCCCCTTTTTACTATTCATCTTTTGTCCTTTTCTATCTTATGTTTGACTTTATATATAATATATATTTTCTTTATATTTCACATATATACTACATATTTTCTCACTTTCAATACTTCATTTAACCCTCCAACTTATTAATTTAATTTAATTTTAGTAAATTATTGGATGTTACATTGGGTACTGGACCCAAGACCCCAGACCGTGTCATCAGAATACTTCAACAATTCAATATAGGCTAGAGAGTGTGCCATCATGATAATTTAACAAATCCAATATAGGCAAGATATTGCACCTTCATGATACTTTAACAAATCCAATATAGACTAGAGATTGTGCCGTCAGGATACTTCAACAAATCTAATATAGGCTAAATAGTGGATGCTTCAACAAATCCACTTAAAAATGTCTGCCTTTATAGAAATGGATCTCTATCTTGATTCTTCACTCTTGAGGATGGACCTTTGTCTTTCTTTGATTTCAGTTCTTCTAGCTGGACTGATCTTCTATACTTGGACCTTTGTCCTGATCTTTTATCTTTTGTATCTTTATTCATTTGAGAGTTCTAACTTTCTTCTTATTCAATTCTTTTAATTCTTCACTTTGCAAAAAATTTAGCTATTTTTAGCTAGCCCTCATATCCTCTCTTTACCCCATGCATGGCAAAAAATTGAAAGTCTAAAAATATTTTATACAAGCATAAAATTAAAAATTGAAAAGAAGAAGTTTTATCCCCTATGTAGGCTCAAACTAATAATTTTATTTCCATGCAGGCTTTGATTAATGTTTGTGTTTTTTCTGGTTTCTTGCAAAAGCATACATCTCCGTTTTTGCAAAGTGACTAGATCTTTCTCAAACAATGGGCCTTCCATGCCCCCTGATTCCATGTCTGCTTTTGATTATTTACTTTATAGTGTTTTCCTGGTCATTTTGACAAAGAATGGGCAATGCAAGGCAATAAAATGCAGTGTGAGATGCTCATGTATGCATGATATACATGAATAATACTTATAGTGATTGACTCTCTGACCTAGATATTAGGCCAAAGCACTACCATTGGTTCCTTCTAGATTCTCATTCAAGTCTTGCATTAGATTAGAAGAAAACTTCACATTTGTGGCTTTTATCTCCAAGCTTGAAGGCTTATGTGAGAAGAAAACATATTTTTTTAAAAAATTTGAAATCAATTATTGGCTTTGTCAAATCAGTGGCAATATAACTCAGAGCTTGATTTTCTAAATTAATATATCTATAACATGACAACCCTAGTTACCATACTAAACATGAGAATCATTTTCATTTCAGCAACATCTGTTGCACTTCAGATAGGCACATACACATTACTTGGCCAAAGGTCTCGTTGAGTTTAAATATTGTGTACCTCATATGTATGCTTATTCAAATAATCTCTACTGATAGACTCTACCTATCAAAAGAGATGAACAAATCTTTAATAGGCTTGAAATGGGGTCTATAAGGGACATGGGTTAAGTGAAGGCCATTTTTAAGCTAGAGCTGATGTGACACTATGGACAAACCTTCACACTACAAATTTTCTGCTTGAGCCATAGACATTTGGAAACTTAAAATCTTTGCTTCATGAAAAGATAGAACTTGAAATCTTGCTTCATGAAAAGATAGAGCTTATCTTCTTGGTAGAAATTTGGGTTTGATCAAGAGGACCTTTGCTTTTGCAAAAAGTTTAAAACCCTATTGTCCTTCCCCCTTCTTCTTTTTCTTTTTCTTTTTCTTCTTTTTTTTCTTCTTCTTCTTTTTTTTTCTTTTCTTCTTTTTTTTTGGTTTTCTTTTCTCTTTTTTTTGTCCTAGCTCTAAGAGAGTTGTCTTGTTTGTACCATCTTTTTTTTTTTTACTATGAATGGCTTAGGATGAGTCTACTTTAGTGAGGATGAATCCTTTATAATTTTGATTCCATTTCTAGATGGTGTAGTTTTGAGGCATCATATCCAATTCAGGTAAACTTTGATTGTCTTCATGGTCTTAATTATGCATCCTTTTCTTTGATCTTCTTACCTCCTTAGCACCTCAATGTTCATCAGACTTGCCATAAGTGTCACAATAGCATAAGGTAGGTTATTGGATTTACAAGTCAATAAAAAGCAAGCTAAAATCTCATGAAGGCTCAAAGGGACATACTAGAGATTGACATTAACATGGTAGATTCAAGTTGTTGGCTCATCAAATAATGCTTAGATCATTTATTCCTTAAATAAGTAGAGTTCAATTTCACCTTGAAAGTTATTTAAAGCATATTCTAAGATTAACTAGGATCTATACAAAGGTAATTATGCAGAAGCCCTCTCTAAATAAGAATACACAACCCAATGCTACAAAATAATTTCCTCACCAAGTAAAGTCATTCGAATCATGATGCATATATATACTAATTTATGAATATCAAATTAGGTTCAACATTGGTTACGCACCAAAATGAACAAAGACCAACAAAAACAAAAATTTAATGAAAGTATTTATTCAAACGATCTTAATTTAAAAACATAATTATTCTAGAAAACACCAAATAAAGAAAATGAAATAAAAATCAAACAAGCCAAAGGAAGTTGGAGTTGAAAAAGCTTCATCTACTTGCATCTGTTAAGGGCAAGGATCTACAAGGTTTTGTATTTCATGCCTTTTGGATGTAGCTAGTAAATCTCAGACACTGATGCTAGCGTGGGTCCTTTTCAATTGCTTAAGGACATTATCATCTTCTTCCTTCCTTTCTTCTGTCTCAGCATCTTTACCTTTGTCAGTCTCAACTTCTTTTGGAGGAGCTCTTCCATAAGGCTTGCAAGAGTGAGTATTCAACACTTCTTCTTCTTTAGGTTCAGACCATGCCCATTCTTCTTCCTTAGACTCTGATTCACCATCATTATCAGTTGAATCCCAAAATTCATTCATAACACAAATAATCATTGTCTCCTCGTCCATAGTTGGTATAGACATGCTAAGCAAAGCTTTCTCTTTTGTGGTTTCTTCAGCTATATTTTGAAAAGATGACAAGAAAAACTTTTCATTCAATCCTTCCCCTATCAAGAAGGTTGCTGGGGGAGGTACCCTTCCAACATAAGCAAAAGGTTATTCTTTGTGCTAGGTTTGTTGGGCTTAAGCAGCTTACGCCTGTTAATAAGACCTTGAATCATATGTCTTAATCGAATGCATCTATCTATCTTATGCCCATGTATATAATGAAATTGACAAAAGACTTGACATCAAAGTTTTGTGGTATAGGATTCGGCAAATGTCAAGGAGCCAATGGCTATAACAACCCTTTCTTCTGTAGCTTGTTGAACCCCAAGATAAGGGTCTCCTCATATTTGAAAATGATCTCCTATTTGTTGACCAGTTGCATTGACATCTATTAATCTTTGTGTACCCTAACCACTAGACTGATAATTTCCTCTCTCGTTCTTTCTTTTAGAAAAATGGTTCTTCTCTCGTTCCCATTCTTCTATCTATAAGCGAACTTGAAGAATATCTTTGAAGTCTTTGACAAGAGTTTGAGACATCCATTCACGCAGATTAGGTAAGACATGTAATATCCCAAACTATACCCTAAAATTTTGGAAATGATTATTGTTGAAATTGGATTAAATGATTTTAAAGTGTGTATAAAGGATTAAGAGGAAAGAGAAGTGTGTATATGTTGTATATATAGAGATATATATTACATATACATGTCAACTAATGAGATGGTCAAATGAGATTTATTGATTATTTGAAATGGAAATTAAATAAGTGGAAGATGATATTTATAATATTTTATTATTTAAATTGCTTGGTAGAGATTAATTGAAAAATTGTGTGGTTTAAGAGGTGAGAGTTGTTTGACTTTTCTATTATCTTCTTCTTTCTTCTTGTGCTTAGCCGGCCACCACCATTAACAAGAGGGGAAGAGAGATTTTATTCTTCCTAACTCAAGATTGAAGGGTGTTTCAAGTGATCAAGTTGGAATTCTAAGGGTTTTAATCACTTTTGGTAAGTTTTCAACTTGTTTCTTTGGTTTTCTTTTGAGTTTGTGAATTGAGTTTGGTGAATGGTTGTTGTTGATATGTGTATGGATAATTTTGATGTGTTTGAGATTGTGTTGTCTATTTGACTTTTATTTTGGGGTTGGTTTGGAGGAAAAGTTAAGTTTGGTGATAGAAAGTAAGAGTTGTGGATTGTGTATGTGTTGAGTTGTGATGATGGTTGTGATTGTGTTTTGATGTATGTATTGAGTTATTTTGGTGTTTATGCAAGTTTAGTATGGTTTATTGATGGTTTTGGGTAAGATTGTTTGGAGTGGAAAAGGGTAAAGTATGATATTTGTTGGATGTCGTGTTGTTGGTATCGGAATCAAGATTTTTAGCCTGACACGCCCATGAGCACGGCCAAGTCTTGGGCGTGTCAATGGTTCTATTTTCTGGATGGGTGACACAACCAGTGACATGCCCATGTCACTGAGCGTGTCACAGCTTCTGTGTTGGAGTAGTATTGACACGTCCAGTGACACACCCATGACACTGAGTGTGTCATAGCTACTGTGTTGAGGGAGGATTGACACAGCCAGTGACACGCCCATGTCACTAAGAGTTTAGGGCACAATCAGGGACACGCCCGTGTTGTTGAGCGTGTCATGTATAGAGGTTGCCCTAGTTGGTTCTTATCCTTATTATCTTATGTGTATCTCTAAGTAAGTGTGTATAATCACTTTTGGATTAGGTTTTGAAGAGATTGAGTTGCCCTAATCCAAGTGTTGAAGGATTCTTGGAAGAGGAAGTGGTTAGATTGGTGTGAGTTGCTCTTGAGGTAAGTACAAACCTTACATGGTTGCATACATTTACATGACTTTGGGACTTAACACATTTGGTTGTAAATGTGTTAAGTAATCTATTACATTGTTGATACATTTGATTAATGCTATGATTTGCATAATGTGAAAGATATAATGATCATTCAAAATGTATGTACAATGCAATTGGTTATGTATACCCTAATGATGAGATGTGAAGCCATTGTGTTGGCTATAATGATGCAAATGAAATAATTGGGGCATGGTTGCCTAGATGATTATGAGAAAATGAGAATGGAATTGATAATGAAATAATAAAAGAATTGTGTGCCTAATGTGTTATTCAATTTTCAGAGTTTTGTTATTGGTGGCATGCCTAAAAGTAACAATCCCTTGAAGCTGGGTTGGGCCTGGTCCTTGAAGCCAAGTTGAGTTGATGCTTAGCTCCCCTTGAAGCTTGGTTGGGCCTAGTCCTTGAAGCCTAGTTGGGATGTTACATATGAGATGTTTCTCATTGTGATAATGATTCACCTACGGGCTTGATAAATGTGATTACTGGACCAAAACATTAACTCTGGAATTTGAATGACATATTAGTTTCTTTTGGGCCCATGCTCGTCTTTGCTTTAAATGTGAATCATGAATGATGAAATAATTGAATAATATAATGAGATTTAATATTATCAAATATGATATTCTTGTGTATTGTTTCTAATTCTTAAAAGTATGACATTGGCATTACATTAAAGCATATTGCTATTGTGGTTTGTACCACTAAGCCGATGGCTTAGCATGATTGTGGTTCATCGCACAGGTGACAGGGTAGATCCGGTTGAACCGGAGTGTTCAGCTAGACCGAGTCGAGTCTAGGCTTGTGATTCTTGTGAAGTATTGATTATTGGACTTCAAGATCAGAGACGAACTGCCAAGCATGTATAAACTCCATATATTTTGTAAATATTGATTTTGATGTATATATATGTATATACCACTACATTTTCTGCTGCTTAATAAATAAATGTTTTATCTATTATGTTCTATAATATAATTTAAAAATTTTAAGTTTTTTCATAAGGAATGTTTGTTTAATATAAACTGTGACACTCCTGTATCCGATATACATATATTACAGATGTGATTATATGTAGTGTGTGTGTATGGGGTACCGGGGTGTTACAGGACACCTCTTACAATCATCCTAATATGATCAGACTCATCTAGCCTCTTTGTCAGAAGTGCAGTCTTATTTCTTCATCTCTTCACATAATCAACAAAGTTCTTATTTTGCCTACCTCCATCAGAGTTACTTCCAATTCATCATTATACCCATACTACTAGATGAAGGCTTTGTACAGAAAATCCCAATTCTTTTGAGTACTTTCCTCTAAGGTGTTAAACCAGTTTTACACAACAAGATCTAATGAGAGCATGAAATACCTTAGAGTTTGAGCCTTAGTAGCTCTGGTAGACTGCATAGTGGTGATGTATTGCTTGATGTGCAGATGGAGATTCACAGTTCCATTAAACTTAGAGAAGGAAGGCATCTTGAACTTGTAAGAAACTTTTTCATCTTGCTCAAACAACTTGTCCACCTCTGACACCTCCTCATCCTTCAGCTTCTTTTCAAACTTATTTTCTAAATCAACAATCAATTTTTCAACATCAGTAGTTTCAATTTTCTCCACAGCCTTCTTTTCCTTCTTCTTTTCTTGAGGATCTTAGAAATATGCATCCAAGTTATCATCATATATCACTATCAATCCTTAGAGGCCACTTTAGCTACCTTAGCCTTTCCCTTATCCTTTGGCTTCTTGTTACTAGCGGATGCTTCAACATTGTTGTCCTCTAATAGTGAAAGTAATTGGCTCCTCACGATCTTTGGCCAGGGCCCCCTTCAACTCTTCCGTCTTGGAGTTGAGGGCATCATTTACCATCTTCTAAACTTGCTTAGGTTCCACTGCCTTTGATGTGAAATTGACTGAATTGTCACTGGATTCTAAACAGTAGGTTGGGTTGTCGTAAGCTCTTGAATTGCTATACTCTAGGTTTATGAGCCAGAAAGGATCAATGTAATGTAATGCAATATATATACATGTATGTATGCACGTGTAACAAATAAACAAAGAGAGTAAGATGTTCCTTTCAATCTTATATCTTCCACACATGAATAACAAGTCTCTCTTCCTAAGTATATGGCTAACAAAACATCAACAAGAGACATTTTTTTTTGAAAGATCTACTCAAGTAGTTTATCCAATAGTAGTATTTTCAAATACATAAATTAGTCCATGATAATTCCCATTAATTAGGCCTTAATCTATTGGGTCAACTGAAAATAGGTCTTATGTAAATTATGGATTAAAACTAAATTAAAGGATTTATCATAGATAGATTTCTCATTTGAAAATAGGCAACTAATGATCCATACCATAAACAAGCCTATGATTAATAGGCCTTGGTATCAATCAGGCCCACAATTAATTTTAATATTCCATAATTGACTCAACTAGTTGTAAGCCCATTTAAGAAGAGGTTTTAATTTGAAGGTTTAATAATGTTTAAAAGCAAATTATAAAAAGGTTTAAAATGAATTCTGGGCTTTGAGCTTAGGCCATGATGTGGAAAAAGGATTTTTGACCCATCTTAAAAGGTTTTATGTCCAAAGACCATCTTGAAAAAGAGTATAAAAATAGTTTTAGCCTTTTGGGCTTAAAAGAATAAAAATCATCTTGGGCCTACACTATAATTAGATCATATTAGGAAAGAACAATCCAAATGGGCCTTAACTCAAACCAATATATATTAAATATAGTTAAACAACAAGTATTTGGTGTAAACCTAAGGAAAGTTACTAGGCCAACTACATCAACTTTAGCCTTTGGGTTGAAAAGCTTAGATTCCCATAATAAGTATATTTCAAAAGGTACGAGGCTATGAGTGGTTTTGCCATGTTGGATCTCTATACCTTGAGTGAAAGTATGGTATCCCTTACACAATATAACACGGGTTACACAAGGCATTCTAACTCATGCACACAATGCAAATCTCAGTGATGCAATAGATAATATTATAACAAGAAGGAATAAAATAATATAAATACCAATGGAATCAACTTCTCTTATCCCTAGTGGAGTCACCACTGTGAGCGTGGATTTTTTCCCCACTCTAATTGGAATGATTCCCGCGACTTTGATACTATTACGCTCTGGGCCTTAGAGAATATGGGCCTAACTTGATTCCTAAGAAATCTCTAACCTCTACTATGTTCGAAAAGTTAGGTACGCATGGAGAATGTGAGAATGACCCAGCACCCCCATAGTGCCCGGTTCATTGGAATTGGGCTTCTTTTCAGGTCTAAATATTATTCAATTCTTAATTATTATAACATCACCCATATTACATGTAATTTAAAGAAAATAAACATTCATCAAATTATTGAAATAAATCAAACAAAATGGGCACCCATCTAAGGATGGAAACATGCCCTTACAATGTCCAAATACCCTTACAATAAAATAAAATAAAATAGGGCACCCATCAAGAGGTGAAACGTGTCCCTTAAATTGTAAAATCCTTAAAAATAAGCAATTAAAATAAGGTGACCACAAAGTAGAAATATGCCTTTTATATCTCCCTTAAAATCCAAATGATGACAATAAAATAAAATTGAATCATTCATTATAAGAAAATAACAATAAGTCCATAATTAAAATTTGAGTTGCACCATCAAATTAAGGTTTAATGTGGAATTAGGGTTTCTTATCATCAATTTAGGGCTTAATTGTGAAATTAGGGTTTTACAGTAATGCAAATTAGGATTTTTCCTAAACTAGGGTTTAAATATGCAAATTAGCATTTTGGAAACAAAATTAGGGTTTAAGATATAAAATAAGGTTTTAAGATATAAATTAGGGTTTTGGAAATAAAATAAGGGTTTAATCTAAACTTAGGATTTAATATGTAAACTAAACTAAAACATGCAAATCTAGGGTTTGATATGCAAACTACAATTAAAACATGCAAGATTAGGGTTTGGTCATGCAATAGTAAGGTTTAATCCTAAACTAAGATGCAATATTAAAAGCTTAGGGTTTTGAATTTATAAAAATAAGAGCATAACACAGTCGATTGAGTTTTTGCCTATCTTAATTCAAATCTATGGCTTACTATAAACAACTTACAATATTGATTATTATTAAACTATGCATTAAGTTAACAGGAAAAAAATAAATAATGAGATTGAATAGGTTAAATAAAGCTGAACCTGTGTCGTTGGCTCCAACAATTTAATGTGTTGAACCAAGCCCAATGATAATAATGCCTAGGCCAAGTTATGTTTTTGGTTGGAGATTCAATGATCTAAAGATTAGCTACTGCCTCTTTTCTTTTGCCTCTATGTACTTCTCTTTGTTTCTTTTAATTGCTTTTTCTGAATGCTCAAGGTTCTGCTAATCTATTTTAATCATTGTGGCCCATAAGGATAGCTCCTTTAATCTCTATATTTATAAGCCAATATTAGGGTTAAATAAGTTTACCAATCTTAACCCTATTTGATTATCTGAATTCTTCTTAATTTAGGATACTAAACTCTGCTCATGTTGAATAAACACAGCTCATGTCAAATCAAAATTCGGCCAATTTGATATGATCTTATGCTTATATTAAATTGGACCATGTCCAATTTGACATGAGTATGCTCATATCAAATTGGATCATGTCCAATTAGACATGAGATTTATGCTCTTATCGAATTGGACATTGTCCAATTTGATATGAGAATGCTATCTAATTCGATATGAGCATGGCTTATACCGAATTAAACACAACCAGATTAATTTTGACTTTGGATTGGAACTATTCAAACTTTAAAAATTGGACCGAGCATAATTTGGGCCTTTTAAAATTTAACCGATCTAATTCAAGGCATTAAAATAGGTTTAAGCTTTTAAAATCGGATCGAATTCAACTTGGCCTCTTTTAATTGGGATTAGACTTGTTTAGGACTAAAATTAGGGGTCTATAGATATAAGTGCTAAATATCGCCCAAAGGTACATCCCCTATTGACACCGAGGGCAAAGTGTCAAATACCACCTGAAGGCCGCCCTCTCTAGACACCAGAAGCCAAGTGTCATATATATCACCCAAAGGCAGCCTCCTCTCATATGTACTAACTCAATATCATGGAATATGTAATTGTATAAGACAAACACACAATATACCTCACATTATAACACTTTGTCACATTTATCATTTCCTGTATCAATTTCCCAAGTTTTCATCTGATCCACCATTTCATGATCACCACCACATTTTTCCATATCCATAACCACTTTTCACATTTTTACACTTTCTATATTCATTTCTAATTACATTACACAATATATATCAATTACATTATGCACAATATCTCAACTTCACACTTTTCACATCACATAGCATAACACATTATCACCTAATCACAAGCCCATGCACAATTCACACACTTGTGCACTTTACACAAAACATGATTAAACACCATTTTTCAATGGTTACTGCAACATTCACATCACTCACATATTTATACAATGTCACTTTTAAGGAACACAAAGTCCCTCAAAGTGTATCAAACTAAACAATGCCAAATATATAAATTTCAATTTAAAAGTTACCAAAGTATGTACTAACCTCTTAAAGTTCCAAAGTCCACTCCAAGTCCCTCTCCAACCTCTTCTTCCATAAAAACTCTAACCTTCTTTAATTAGGAAATTTTGATTCTTTCACTCCTAAATCAAATAATAAGTTGAAATATATCATTAAAGTCATATTTAAACTCATTATACTCAAAACAATCACTAATTACACTATTCTAATTAAACACCCACCAAAACCCTAATTTTTCCCTTACTACTTTATCCAAACTTCAATTAACCACAATCATTTTCATCATCTAACCATATAATTATTATATATACATTAATATACCATCAAAACAATGCATTTAAACAATTAGGAGAGCCTCATTACGCATTAATAAAAATAACATTTGGTCCTAAGTCATGGTGACATGAGTCATGGTGAATTGGCCATGACTCATGGCTGGAGAGTTAGCCATGACTCATGGCTGATTCTCCATGAGTCCATCACCGATTCACCATCCAGCCTAATAATTAAAATTTTCCTAAATCTAATTAAACTCGGGCTTATTCAAATAATCACATGGTTTATGAACTTTCCAAATGGATTAACCCTAATGTAACCCTAATTCAACATTATAAAAAGAGGGTTAAATGAATTATCAAGGGGACAACAACTAAGAAACAACTAAGAACGGGCAAAATAAAAGATACAATTAGTGAAAAACAATAAAAAACAAAAGAGGCAGAGAGCAAACGCATAAATTCTTAAGCAATACTACTCAACCAAAAATCCTATTTATCCAAACCACTAAAGATTTTTCAAGCCAGAACCCTAATATTAATTTTTATAGAGGGATTGTCCCAGTCAAGTCACAAATCTTGGTTTAATGCAATTATTTGGTGAAGCCAACAACATCGGTAATGCCCTCCAATACTTATATTTATTTATTTTAATTTTCATATTTGTTTGTTAACTTTGTAGATTCATTTTAATGTGTTTTATTGTCTTGATTTTGTTTGATTGATTACATACCGAAACCCTAATTTTATGAACAAAACTATAATTACAATTAAAACCCTAATTTTATGATTAAATCCTAATTTAATTGATTATTTTCCAATTTTATGATTATTTTGTAATGATTAGTTACATACTTGGATTATTTGGATTATTTATTACCTGGATTTAAGGATGTAAAAAGCATGTTTTTGTTCGCTGGGTGTAGAAAAAGAAGGTGTGAAGTGTAGTTAAAAAGCTGGCCACAGTGCCCTAATCCAACTTTTTTCTAATTTTGACCTTCAAAAACTCTATAAATACGCCTTTCCATTTTAGTTTTCTTCACCCCCACTCAATTTAGCAATATCTATTTGCATATTGTTTCATTCTTTTCTCCCTTTTTTCTTTCTTTGAAGTAAAAGTTTCAATCTTCCTTAGTGTGAACCACCTAAAACTTACTTCTTTAATAAGTTTGGGCGCTTGGTCAACTTGGATTGTGTTTTCCTTAAACAAATCTGAGCCAGTTGCTCCATTAGCAATCTAACAGCCCTAATAAAAGTTGAACTCCGATCCAGACATACACTCAAGCTGCCACCACCCAAGCCATAAAAAAAAGGTAAAAACTCTAATTTTCGTTCTTTTAATTTTTGTTAAATTGGACTAATTATGGACTTTAGACCCATCCTTTATAATTAAGTTAAACTTTATCATGGACTTAAGGCCCATCTTTTGGACCTTGATTTGAACCTAAATTGGACTCAAAATTAAGCTTTAAAGATACCACGACCTATTAAACAATCATTTTCAAATCAAACCTAAATATACCTAGTTTAATCAATCTTTTTTACAAATTAAACCTAAAAATACCTAGTTTAATCAATCTTTTCAAATTATACCTAAATATGCATGGTTTAATCAATCTTTTCCAAATTAAACCTAAAGATACTAGGTTTAATCAAATCTCTTTTTTCCAACTTAAACCTAAGATTACCTAGTTTAAGAAATCAAAATTGGCTTAGACTTAAAGATACATAGTTTTGGGCTCAGACTTAGGTTCTAAATATGCCTAAACCTAGAATTAAAATTAGACATAGACTTAAGCTCACATAACTTAGGTAAAGAAACCAAATTTCTCAAAACTAAAACCAACCATCTCAAGATAGTTAGAACTGTTTGGGCTTTGATTCTCATTCAAACGAGATATGCAAGCTTACTTGGAATTTCACTTTAAGTATCAAGTCCATTTTTTCTTAAAAAAACTTCCTTTTCTTATTTTACTTTGGTTTACTTCAATTTTCTTTTGAGAAATGTGTGTGTTACACAAGGTGTGGCATTATTTGTCCCGTGGTGGAGGCCCAAGTGTGGGACCAAGTCATAGTCGAATGTCGTGGGCCTCATGTGTGCTGAATGCACTATAAGGCTAGGATATGTGCCTTTCCTAACACCAATTGGTTTTAGGAGAAGTGGCAGCACCTAAGATCCTACTAGTGGTATCAGAGCCAAGGTCACATGTTCGATTCCCAGCGGGAGCAATTGCTGAGGGGGAGATTGTTACACAAGGTGTGGCATCAATTATCTCGTGGCGGAGGCCCAAGTGCAAGGCCAAGTCACAGTCAAATGCCATGGGTGCACGTATGTGTTGAATGCACTATAAGGCTAGGGTATGCGCCTTTCTAAAAAAAATTGATTTTAGGAGAAGTGGTAGCGACTGAGGTCCTACAATGTGCTTAAACTAAAATCCATAATGCTAGAGTTGGGATTCCCTGTTCTTGGATTTTGAATTGTCAACTTCAATGTAATTTTTGTACTTTACTTTTACTTGCTTATGGATGGATGCTTATATATTAGTCATATGATATAAATGCCATATCCATGATTTTGGAGAAATTAAATAAGTATTTAGAGGTATAGAAGTTGTATATACCCAATATATATACCTAGTCTATATATAATATATGCATATTATATATTAATTGTATGTGTTGGATACATATTGCATACTTATTATATTTAATACACATATAAGGTATGGTTGATGTGTATACAAGATACACATTATTTGTGCATATGGGTAATTATATTCATTAAATATACATTACATATACATAGTATATACATTGCATGAATATGTATACAAAAGTATATGTAGCATATAAGTAACATACATATTACATATACATATACATAAAATGTAAATTACATATATATGAAGTATAAGTTTGTGGTGAAAATAATAATAATAATAATAATAATAATAATAATAATAATAATAATAATAATAATAATAATAATAATAATAATAATAATAATAATAAAGAGAAGAAAGAAAGTCAAAGGAGGAAGATATATGATTGGTGGAAATTAGTTAATTAAACTATAATTATATATAAGTGATAAGGATGAGAATTATAAAGAAAAAAGAGACTATTTCTTCTTTTTCTTCTTTTTTTCTTCTTCTTCTTCAATGTGAGCTTTGAGAAAGGATGAGAAGCGTGTGGTTTTTCTTATACACCAAATTCCATAAGAGATTCAAGAGGATTTAAGATGGATTTTGAAGATTTAATAAGGATTCAAGTGTGTATTTTCTATTTCAAGCTTATTTCATTAGTTTAAAGATTATGTAAGAATTGGATAGAAAGAGAAAGTGTGTTAAATTACTAAAATAAATAGAAATGAAGTTAGAGTGATGATTATATAATGAATTGGTGGTTGATTGTTTGAAGAGATCAAAGAATGATGGAATTTTAGTTTTGGATTGGTTATGTGCAATTAGGATTTTCTATGAGGATGAAGATAATTGTTGAAATGAATGAATTTAATGTTATTTTTATATATTTGTAAAGAATCTATTGTTAGAATTTAATTATGGGCAAGTTTGGATAAAGTTTGATTCTAAGGTTTGGTTAAGTAAAAATAGGATTTTGATGTAGGTGATGTTAATTATTGTAATAAGATGAATTAATATTATTTTAATGTAAATAATATGATTTTAAGGTTGGAAATATGATATACATAAGTTTTGGTGAAGTTAATGTTGATGCTTATATTATGTAAATTTTGGATTTTTGAAAGAGATTTCCATAATTATGGAAGTGAATTGTTTTAATATTAATTTGATATGAAAGTAATATTTTTAATGTTAAATGTTGAAAATGAGTTAGGTTGGATGAATTTTGAGCAAAGTAGTGAATGGTGAAATCAAAAGGGCTAATGGGATTTTTGATGAGAATTGAATAAATAAGAGTAATTTGATATGCAATAAGCATGTAAGTGACTTTAAATAAGAAAAGTTACTTATTGTTGAATTATGCATATGTAGGGTAAAGTGATAAAAAGGTAGAATTTAGAATTAGGCTTGAGAAGGAGAAAAGAGGTAAGTGCCTACTTTGGTTTTGTATAACTCGTCTGCATTTGATTTGGCTTAGTACATTTTGATGTTAAGAATGTGCTAAGCTACTTTAATATTGAGTCTTGTATGTAAGTGCATTGATGTTGTAGAAATTTGTATAAAGTATTAATTACATTATGTTAAGCCATTATAAAAGGCTAAAATAGCTAATATGTGCCAAATAAGAAAAATGTGAAAAATGCCCAAAGTGTTTGGGTAATGTAGTCACTTTGCAAATCTAATATACATTATTGAAAATATAGTGAATTATATTGAATTAAGGGAATTATGCATGATTATGGAAAAGTGTAATGTTTTATGAATGTGATGTTAAGTCATAGAATTATGGCTAGTATTAATGTTTTGTATAAACTGGGGAATTATGAGATAACTAGTACTAATGAAATAAATATTCATATTACAATGGTGTTTAAGTAATATGTAATATAATGCGAATTATGTATATGATTATGAATTGTGAAAAGCATATGGGAATGATCGTTGAGAATGGGGAAATGTGAAAGTGATCATGATAAGATTGATAGCTTGGAAATTGTGGAAAAATATTAAGATTAAATGAGTATTGCATTATGAAAGTATGATTAAATATATTGAAATGAGATAATATAACAAAATGGAAATGGGAAATGAAGAAAATGATTATGTAAAATGAGAATGTAATGAAATGTGTGGTTATCTTATATAGTATCTTGTTCCAAAGAATTTTTTTGGTGATATTGATATGATTTGCCTACGAACTAGACGCTTGACATCACTGTTATTTGCCTTCGGGCTAGATGCTGGGCATCACTATTATTTGCCTTCGGGCTAGACACTGGGTGTCATTGTTATTTGCCTTTGGGGCTAGACCCAGATGTGTCAACAAGGGAAAAATGCAGCACTTAGATCCCTGGTGTCGCGATAGATCATAACAATATCTCTGAAATAAAAATACTGTACAAGGTTGTTTGGGCCCAATGTGTGTGTTTATGTTGTGTTTATGTATATATATATGTAATATCCCAATATATGCCCTAGAAGTTTTAATACAATTGTTGTGTGATTTGAATTAAAGGTATATATGTTTTTGTAAATGGAATGTATATGTTGTATATATGTTAATATATAATACATATAAATTGGTCAAAAGAAAAGTCAAGAGAAGAAAGGGTGTGGTGGAGGATTTTTGGAAATAAGTAATTATTATTATTATTATTATTATATATATATATATATGGTTATCGTGAGAAGAGGAAAAGATATTTTCTTTCTTCTTCTTTCCCTTATTGTTTCTTGCACGAGAGAGAGAGAGAGAGATAGAGAGAGGTGATGATCTTCATCAAATTTCTTAAGGATTTTAAGAGTATTGAAGATGGAGATGAAGATTTGGCAACATATTCAAGTAAGTATTAATCTTTTGAGTTGATTTTATTGATTATATGTATATATGAGTCTTTATCTTCTTGTTTTGATTTCTTTTGGATTGAGGTTATGTTTGGTATAATTGGTGTGTAAGATGAAGATAATGAAAGATTGAAGTATGTAAATGTGTGGAATTGATAACTAAGTGATGATATGTTGAGATAATTGTGAGGATGATGATGAATGGTTGAGTTAGGGTTTAGAATAAATGAATTGGTACTTTGAGTAATTGATTATAGTGATGTATATATATTGATTAGTATGATGATATAATGAAGTTATATAAATGTTAAGGTGATAGAAAATTGGTAAATATAAACAAAGATAATGGTTAAGAGGATGGTGTTGTGAATTTTGAAGGGTTTGGATGAATTTTGAAGTGTTTGGTCTTTAAATCAATGAAGGACACGGCTAAGTTATGAGAGACACGGCCAAGTTAGGGCAAACCTGGCTGTGTTGGATGAGTTTTGGAGAGACACGGCCATTGGCTTGGCCGTGTCCCTTGCCTGTGTTTGCTACTGTTGGATTTTTGTTGAGAGACACGGCCGTGTCCCTTGCCCGTGTCTGCCTTGGATGATTTGGTGTTGAGTGACACGGCCACAAGCTTGGCCGTGTCCCTTGAGTGTGTTGGCTACTGGATGTTTGTGTTGAGAGACACGGCCACAAGCTTGGCCGTGTCCCTTGAGGGTGTTTGCTACTGTGTTTGTTGTTTGTTCATCTTACATTGTTGGATCTTCAAAGGGTCTTTTGTACCTAAACACACTTAAAACAATAATGATCCAACCAAATGGATATGGAAGATTCTAAATCCATGAATAATGTAAATTGTTATGTATATATCAATGATGATATAGGAAATGTGGAAGATATAATAATCATTGAAAAAGTATGTGCAATGTCATTGATTAGGTATACTTGAGTGATGAATTGATCAATATGATTGGATGATAATGTTGATACTATATGAACCATATTATGTCTTATGCATTGTGAACCTTGTGAATTGTAATGTGGTTTGTAAATAATGTAATTTGCGATGTTATACCAATGATGCTATATATATATAATGTGAAGGATATGATGAAGTAATTGCTTATGTACAATTGAATAATGAAATATTATGATATGATTTGAGATATAATATGATGTGAAGTCATTGTTATTGACTATGATGATTCAAATATGATATGAAGCCATTGTGATTGGCTATGATGATTCAAATGAAATGTGAAGCCATTGTTATTGGTTATGATAATTCAATTGAGAATGAAATTGATAAATGAATTGTATAGCTAATGTGTTATTCCATTTTCAGAGTTTGTTGTTGGTGGCATGCCTAATATGAGTAACAATCTCTTGAAGTTAGGTTGGATTTGATCCTTGAAGCCAAGTTGGGTTGAAGTTTAACATGTTTTACTCCCCTTGAAGCTTGGTTGGGTCTAATCCTTGAAGCCTAATTGAGATGTTACAACCCTTGAAGCTAGGTTGGATTGGTTCTTGAAGCCAAGTTGGGTTGATACTTAGCATGCTTTGTTCCCCTTGAAGCTTGGTTGAACCTAAATCCTTGAAGCCTAGTTGGGATAATGACATTGATAAATGTGATGATTAAACCAAAGCATTACTCTGAAAATTGAATGGCATATTAGTGTATTGTTTGGGCCCGAGTCTGTCTTTGTTGTCAATGTGATATTTAAATGTTGAAATAAATAAGTAATGAAATCTATGGCTGCCTTTATTGGAAGTGTGATTCATAATTGATGAATTGTGAATAAAATGATGTTATGAAGTATGATTTTGTGATATGTGTATTGATATATTGAAAGTGAATAGGGCTTGAGGAGCTTTGTTGAGATATGAGTTTATGAAAATGTTGTATGATGTGTAAAATGTATATGAATGTGGAATTTGTGAGAATTGTTTTCATTTATGTTTGGATAGGTCATTGAATGGTGTTTTGTTGAAATGATGTATATTTATATGTATATGAGATAAAAAGGGTAAGTATTGTGTTGTGGATGTTCTATGTAATTATGTATCTAATTTATGAGATTAGTGGGAATATATGAAGAATGCATCGAGAAAGGAAAATGTGGTAAAAGAACAATAAAACATAATGCTAAAAATATGAGGTATGATTCTTTTGTAAAGTATATTTTATTATTTGATTGTACTACTTAGCTCTCGGGCTTAGCGCGGATGTGTAATCGCGCAGGTGTTTATGCGGTTGATTTGGAAGTCCAGCTGTTATGCCACGAGAAGGGTAAGAGTGTCTCGAGACCAACTAGAAGGTGATGCATACATGTGTAATTTTAATTATGTTGTATTTTTGATAAAAATATATATATTCATATGCATAGATGAAGTTTTGGATAAATAAGAATAATGATTTTTGGTAAATGTTCTTTAAAATAATGTAATATTGATGGAACTTGGATAAAGATTTTTAAATTGAAACTAGAAGTGACATTCTTATACTTTATATACGTATTGTACGTATACCAGGTATATGTATAGTACTTATATAGAGTATGGGGGTGTTACAATATATATGTGTGTTGTACTATGAATAATGGTATATGATGATTTGGTTGTGATAAGATAATGTATGTGAGATAAATTGATAAATAAAGTATGGTAATATATTGTGACTAAGTTATGAGAATAATAATACCCACACTGATAGGCCTGAACAGAGCTAGGTCTAAAAACTAAGATGACCTGAGTATAGTAGGATCATGAAATTGATAATATGTGCACTAGACTTGGTGATTGAATAGGAAAAATTGAGCCAATGAGTATGTGAAAGTGTTGTAATTGAGAAATTGATGATATGATTTATATATTAGATATGGAATAAAAGTTAACAAAAGTTTTATAAAAATATCGTAAAACAAAAGTTTTATAAAAATATCGTAAAGCTATAATTTGAGAAAAAAATAAATGTGGTTGTAATTTGTACATTTATTTTATAAAAGAAATATATATATATATATATGTACCACTAAGATTTCGAGCTTAGTGCGGTAGTGTGCATCGCGCATGTATTAGATGTGTATACTAGGGTGAGCCGGTGAGTAATTGAGACTTGAAGATATGGGTACCACGAGAAATAACATTAATAGTGTTGCATTCGTATATTTATTTGTGAATTGTAGAGTTTGAATTTTATATAAAAATCATGTTTGAAAATAATGTTATATATGCAAATGAACATTATATGATATTATAAGTATATTTTATAACTATGTTTTTGTAAAAGTATTGTATATGTATTTAAAATATTTTGTATATATGATTGTGAAATTTCTTGATGTTATTGGTTGGAAGAATGAAAATGGATGAATAATATTTTTGGGAGTGTTTTTCAAACTGTAGGTTGAGTATTTGATATTTGAGAAATACTAAAATTTCAAAAAAAATTCTGGCGAAATTTAGATTTTCATTAATAATTTTTATTTTAGATATTTAATTATTAATGTGTACATTGTTTACTTAATAAGATTATAATTTAAGAAATAAATTATTTTTTTGGTAATTTTGGTAAAATTTCTAATGACTATATTTGTGACATTCTTGTATTATATATATATGGAGTGTATGTATTATATATATATATGGCATAAGAGTGTTATATTTATTTTGGTATCAGAGCCTAGGTTTAAGATTCTCGACCTAGGTAGGTTTTAAAAATAAGGAAGGAGAATTTCAAAATTGAAATAAATTTTAATACATGCATATGCATTAGTATCTGTGTTGGTCTCTGATGTGACAATGTTCGTTTGATGTAATTGATATAAATCGAGATGGCATCTGAGACGCGTATATCACAGCAGTGCTGTGAAAGCGTCATTTTGAATATTATAGATTAAGAATAAATTTTTAGAACTTTTAGTTGAACTTAAGATTTATGTTGATCCAATTGATAAGTAAATAAAATCAAGGATATGATTTAAGATATGAAATAAAAAAGCTTGAGAGATGAGTATGATGGTTGCTGAAAATTTTACTTATGTGGTGCAAAGTGATATTGTATAAATTTTTGGACAAATATAGGAATGCTAGATGAACTTGAAAATTTATTAGGAAGTTTTTATATATGTTAGAATATAATGTATAAAATTTTATATTTTTTAAAGATGAATTATTATTTAAGAAAAATAGAAGAATATAGATTATTGGAGCAGTTTCAGCAACTCAGAATCTGTAAAAGTTGAGAAACATATTTAAAAACTATAGCAAACCAATCTAGAAAAATCTGAAATTTTACATAAAATATCATATGTATTCCTAGAACATATGGTTAAATTTCATTAATTATTATTAAGGTTTGATACCCGAAACAAATACATAACCAGGTGCTACTAGATGAATTATTAAAGAGACAGATTATGTGAGTTTAGAAAAATTAATTTTTAAAATTAGTAAATCAGCAGAGAAAAATCTAAAATTTTAAATTTAAGTTCATATATGTGTCAAGGGCATATGATTAAAATTTTATAATCTTAAGTGAAACTTTGGTGATGAATAAAAAGTTGAAAATTGAGATTGGCATGAAAGTTAGGAAGTTATGTAGATTTGTGGAATTAAGTAACAAATTAATTTTATGTGAAATGATTGAAGTAAATTATGAAAATTTACATATGGATTGGTAGATGTATGAAGAAGGATGTGGAGTTTTTAATAAATTAGAACAAATAGTTCAAAATTAAAATTCCAGGGAGAATTAGTATATATCAGCAAATCTATTAATTATGGAAGTATAAATAGTTGATGGGAAGTAGTTATGAGATAATGCAAGAGAGTTATTTTGTGAATTAAAGAAATTCAAAAAAACTTGAGGCAACTGTTGATCAATGTAAGTGAAGGATCAAAATAAATGTATAGTTAATGTATGGATAGATGATGAGTGGATATGATTAGTAAATATTGAGATATGGTTGAAGAAAAAGATAAGAGTTATCAAATGAGAATTGAAAGGAAAAAAATTAATTAACTTGAGTAAGAGAGATTAGCATGTAATTGATTGAAATTTAATATAAATATATTGATATAAATTTGTTGGGTTGTCTATGAAAAATTAAGTTTGAAATTGATTATATTCTTGAAGTATTAGATATTATTTAATTGATGAAGGATGATATAAACATGTTAAGAAAATCTTGGGAGTGCTTGTAGATATTGATGTATTGTTTCTCAAATTGGAATGATATCAAATTATTACAGGATAAACTTAGAAGATGTGAACTTTATGGAGAAGTGTTGATATATGATTTTGTATAATCAATTGAGTATGTAATTAGAGAAAGTTAAATGATGGGGGTATATATATAATTAATAAATTATGAATTTGTTTCAAAAAATGATAATAATAAAGAAATTTGAAAATTAAAGAAAAGTGATGAATGAAATAATAAATTATTAGTAATTTAGAATAGTATAGAAAAGAGGATAAAGGGAATAAAGATGAAAAGAGTAGAAAGTATGATGGAAGTATTTGGGAATTTAAAATAATCAATTGAGTGAACATAAAAAGTGTGAGATAAGCTAAATCATATCAATGATAAATGATTTAAAAAGAAGGAATTACTATTATCAAAAAATATGATCAAGGTCAACTTTTAATATGTGGTGTTGATGTTGGTAATCAGGAAAAAGTATTTTAAGAATTGAATCAAGGGTATAAAAGCTAAAAAGTATGCTTAAAGGAAATAATAAAGTTATAATGGAAAATGTGTGTATGAAATATGTTACTTGGTGATTGGAGTTATATTTTGCACTATTAAAAATATTTATCTCTAAATATAGAGTGAAACTAATTAAATAGAGGTATAAATTTTAGAGGTGACTTTGAAAAATTAGTAGTTACTTTTGAAGATATAATTTAATATTTCTTAATTTTTATAGTTATATAATCATTTAGATCAAAGAGGAAAGTTTGTACCAGTGAATAGATAAGAAGAGACTAGAATGTTACACATGGTTTACATAATTTTAAAGAATAAAAAAATTTCAAGTGTGAGTACTGGTAAATTCTTTTATAGTTGATATAATTAGTTATACATAGGATAATTAACTTCTTTGGAATGAATTATTAATTTTATATTGATACTAGTGGAATTAAGAAAACTTAGATGTTAATGTGAAGATTTGCAAAAGTGATAATATAATAATATAGTGATAAGTTAATTTAGTATTATTTGATCATATAATAGCAGTGAAAGAGGAGAAATTGAAATCTTAAAAAAAATTGTTAAAGGTATCCATAAGAGGGAGAGTAAAAGATTATATAGTTTGTAATGATGATAAATGGTGACAATAATTTAGTCGTTAATTATGCAAAAGGTGAAGATTAAAGTTTAATTATAATAGAGTTAATTACTACAATAAGTAATTTTGAGGACGAAATTATTTCAGGGGGAGAGAATTGTCATATCCATGATTTTGGAGAAATTAAATAAGTATTTGGAGGTATAAAAGTTATATATACCCAATGTATATACTTAGTGTATATATAATATATACATATTGCATATTAATTGCATATGTTGGATATATATATTGCATGCTTGTTATATTTAATACACATATAAAGTATAGTTGATGTGTATACATGATACACTTTATTTGTGCATATGAGTAATTATATTCATTAAATATACATTACATATACATAGTATATACATTGCATGAATATGTATACAAAAGTATATGTAGCATATAAGTAACATATATATTACAGATACATATACATATAAATAAAATATAAATTACATATATGTGATGTATAAGTTTGTGGTGGAAAAGTTCATAATAATAATAATAATAATAATAATAATAATAATAATAATAATAATAATAATAATAATAATAATAATAATAATAATAAAGAGAAGAAAGAAAGTCAAAGAAGGAAGATATATGATTAGTGGAAATTAGTTAATTAAAATGTAATTATATACAAGTGATAAGGATGAGAATTATAAAGAAAAAAGAGACTATTTCTTCTTTTTTCTTCTTCTTCTTCTTCTTCAATGTGAGCTTTGAGAAAGGATGAGAAGAGTGTGGTTTTTCTTTACACCAAATTCCATAAGAGATTCAAGAGGATTTAAGATGGATTTTGAAGATTTAATAAGGATTCAAGTGTGTATTTTCTATTTCAAGCTTATTTCATTAGTTTAAAGAATATGTAAGAATTGGATAGAAAGAGAAAGTGTGTTAAATTACTAAAATAAATAGAAATAAAAGTAGAGTGATGATTATATACTGAATTGGTGGTTGATTGTTTGAAAAGAACACAGAATGATGGAATTATAGTTTTGGAATGGTTGTGTAATTAGGATTTTCTATATGGATGAAGATAATTATTGAAATGAATGAATTTAATGTTATTTTTATTTTTGTAAAGATTCTATGGTTAGAATTTAATTATGGGCAAGTTTGGATAAAGTTTGAATATAAGATTTGGTTATGTAAAAGTAGGATTTTGATGTAGGTGATGTTAATTATTGTAATAAGATGAATTAATGTCATTTTAATGTAAATAATATGATTTTAAGGTTGGAAATATGATATAAATAAGTTTTGGTGAAGTTAATGTTGATGGTTATGTTATGCAAAATTTGAATTTTTGAAAGAGATTTTCATAATTACGGAAGTGAATTGTCTTAATGTTAATTTGATATGAAAATAATATTTTTATAGTTAAATGTTAAAAATGAGTTAAGTTGGATGAATTTTGAGCAAAGTAGTGAATGGTGAAATCAAAAGGGTTAATGGGATTTTTGATGAGAATTGAATAAATAAGGGTAATTTGATATGCAATAAGCATGTAAGTGACTTTAAATAAGAAATATTATTTATTATTGAATTATGTATATGTAGGGTAAAGTGATAAAGAGGTAGAATTTAGAATTTGGCTTGAGAAGGAGAAAAGAGGTAAGTACCTACTTTGGTTTTGTATAACTCATTTGGGTTTGATTTGGCTTAGTACATTTTGATGTTAAGAATATGCTAAGCTACTTTAATATTGAGTCTTGTATGTAAGTGCATTGATGTTGTAGAAAAATGTGTATAAAGTATTAATTACATCATGTTTAGCCATTATAAATGGCTAAAATAGCTAACGTTTTCCAAATAAGAAAAATGTGAAAAATGCCCAAAGTGTTTGGGTAATGTAGTCAAATTGCAAATGTGACATACATTATTGAAAATATAGTGAATTATATTGAATTAAGGGAATTATGCATGGTTATGGAAAAGTATAATGTTTTATGAATGTGATGTTAAGTCTTGGAATTATAGCTAGTATTAATGTTTTGTATAAATTGGGGAGTTATGAGATAACTAGTACTAATGAAATAAATATTCATATTACAATGGTGTTTAAGTAATATGTAATATAATGTGAATAAGTTAATTCGGGCTAGATGATGGACATCACTATTATTTGCCTTAGGGCTAGACACTGGGTGTCATTGTTATTTGCCTTTGGGGCTAGACACAGATGTGTCAACAAGGGATGGATGGGCCACTTTGATCTCCGGTGTTGCGATAGACCATAATAATATCTCTAGAACCAGAATACTGTACAAGGTTGTTTGGGCCCAATGTGTTTGTTTGTGATGTCTTTATGTATATATATATGTGTGTTTTGCTATGAATAATGGTATATGATGATTTGGTTGTGATAAGATAAAGTATGTGAGATAAATTGATAAATAAAGTATGGTAATAAATTGTGAATAAGTTATGAGAATAATAATGCACATACTGATAGGCCTAAGCAGAGCTAGGTCTAAAAACTAAGATGACCTGAGCAAATTTAGGCCATGAAATTGATAATATGTACACTAGACTTGGTGATTGAATAGGAAAAATTGAGCTAATGAGTATGTGAAAATGTTGTATTTGAGAAATTGATGATATGATTTATACATTAGATATGGAATAAAAGTTAACAAAAGTTTTATAAAAATATCGTAAAGCTATAATTTGAGAAAAAGAATAATGAATGTGGGTGTAATTTGTATTGTTATTTTATAAAAGAAAAATATATATATGTATCACTAAGCTTTTGAGCTTAGCGCGGTAGTATGTATCATGCATGTATTAGATGTGCAGACTAGGGTGAGCCGGTGAGTAATTGAGAGTTGAAGATGTGGGTACCACATGACCAACATTAATAGTGTTGCATTTGTATATTTATTTGTGAATTTTAGAGTTCGAATTTTATATAAAATTCATGTTTGAAAATAATGCTATATATTTAAATGCAAATTGTAAGATGTTATAAGTATATTTTATAACTACATTTTTGTAAAAGTATTGTATAAGTATTTAAAGTATTTTATATATATGATTGCGAAATTTCTTGATGCTATTGGTTGGAAGAATGAAAATAGATGAATCATATTTTTGGGAGTGTTTTTCAAACTATAGGTTGAGTATTTGATATTTTTAAAATACTAAAATTCCAGGCAAAATTCTGGCAAAATTTTTCCAGAGATTTTCATTAATAATTTTTGTTTTAAATATTTAATTATTAATGTGTACATTGGTTTACTTAATAAGATTATGATTTAAAAAATAATTTATTTATTTTTTTTGGTAATTTTGGTAAAATTTCTAATGATTATATTTATGACATTTTTGTATTTTATATATGTATTTTACATATTTGGAGTGTATTTATTATATGTATATAGGGTATAAGGTCAAACTCTTTTACTTAAAATAAGCCTAAACCTAGCACCTGAATTCATCCTTTGGTTTGAGGCTAGTATTTGTATCCTTGGAATATAATTGGAGTCAACCTTGGATTTTTATTAAAATTTCCCTTTTTTCTACAAGTAAATTTAAATGGCGACTTTTCAAGATCATTCTTACTTGAATGGAGCATAGCCTACAGTGACAAAATGACCAAGGCACTTTTCGTGAGACTTAGCTCAATTTTTTAGCATTTTCAGTTGAGAGCCGAGCACAGTGCTTGGGCTGTGACCCACAGCTGGCAACTCAAGTGGAAATCTTTTTTTGAAACTAGAAATCAATTTAAGTGGCCTTCGAGCTTATCCTTTTTTCAAAGTAAAATTAGCTTGGCCTTTTGTTAAATTTGAGCTTTTTTATGCATCACTTTTACATTCAAGCCTTATATCATTTTAGGATTAAACCTCAAGATTATAAATAGTATTGACCTGGCAACCTTCCTTAGGTATGTTGAGGGATAGCCAAAGTAATTTCACCTACGATGTATCTCTAAAATCTTTTTTAGGGTGCAATGAGCATGCAAGTACTTTTTTAGGATTCCTTATCTGACATGTGGTTAAGTATATCACTGCTTTAGGGTGACGGGACCCTTTTAACCAAGCCCCTTCAACCATTTCATGTAATGACCTTAGATCCTAACCTTACGTTGTATGTATGATAATAATTAAGCCTTCTTGTATAACTTCATGAAACCTTTTTTCTCATACATCCATATGCACTACATCTAAAGAAATTTAACCTTTACGATACCTTACTTCGTGGATGAACCCTAAGCCTTATACATAAACTTTCCAAATATAAAGCCCTTAATCCATAAAAATAAAGCCTCGTACACTTATGGCAAGCCCATTACTTTTTGAGACCTTGCTTTCAAATTCTCCCATCGCTTTCTAGCCAAACATTTCATCGTACCTCTCAAAAATACCCTACATTAGGACAATACCCTAGGTTCAACCTTGTCATACAATTTAAGTTACTCATAGCCCTTTGTTTTCCTTTTTTTAGGAACCCTAGAATGTCCATTGAGAATGACCCTATCATGGCCTCTACTGGCCGCATAAGGACCTCTTTGACTAGCTTCCTTCAAAGTTAAGAAATCTATATAGCCATCAACATGAGTCCATCCTTAAAAAGTCCAGCCTAAGATAGACCAATCCATCACAGTATGACCCACATTTGCTTTCCCTAAGTTCTTCTCTTCTTTGTACTTACCTATTGTTTATTTTCTTTGGAAGGTGCATATCGCTCGACATTTTGATCCAAACCTTGCAATTGAAGCACTTCTTAAGAGACAAGAAGAGTACTTTAGGACTATGATAACCAACTAGTAAACTGAGTTAAACAAAACCCTGGTAGAATAGAGAAACTCCATCCTCCAAGAAGTTGCCAATATGATCCAACTTGCTCTTGTATAGTCTAGCCCATCTATGATCGATCCTAATGTGGCCACCAATTTCCAAACACAACCACCAGCTCCACCAATATCACCAAGCCACATAACACTACTAGCCCCCCCCCCCCCCCCCCCCCCCCTCATATAGCACCTCCTCATAATCTACCAACTCCAACTATCTCAATAATTAACCTAACCAAAAGGGGCATGCTCTTGAATTGGCGCCAAATATTGTTCCTAGCCCTTCCTAAGGAAGTGATATCTCTCAAAAATTACTTGAAAAGAATGAGGAACTTGAGAGATAGATGAAGAATTTTAAAAGCAATGAAGCATATGTGGATGTTGACTTACTAGCCCTCTTCCCAAATGCTAGAGCCCCTCAAAAGTTTAAGAAGCCTACCATGGATAGGTTTAATGGTGCTACTTGCTGTGAGACCCACTTAAAGATGTAGGTGGGCGTTCTCTCACTCTTGGAGTAACAAATGAGCTCCTTACTCAGTTATTCTAATAATCATTAATCGAGATATTCATCAAGTGGTTTATAGACTTTGATAGACAAAAGCACCCAACTTAGAAGGATATCTGCAATGAGTTTACAAAGCAGTACCACTATAATGTGAAAGTTGATGTCACTTGCCAAGACCTAAAAACCACCAAACAGGGTTCAAAGGAGTCCTTCTCCTTATTCCTTACTAGGTAGAGGAAAAAACCAGCACAAATGTTGAACAGTCCACCAGAACATGAACAAATAGATATAATAGTCAAGAACTGGCAGCTAGTTTACTAGACCCGTCTCTAAATCCAGTATCTCATAGATTTCAAGGCCTTGGTTATAACTATAACCAAAATTGAAAACTTAGTTTAGTAAGGATATTTGAAAATTCCCTCATCCTCTAGGCACAAAAAGTAGATTTTATTCTAGTTCAAACTCAAGTTCAGCTAGTAATCAGAAAAATAGTGAAGTGGCTAATACTAGTACTCAATAGCCTATCAGGTTGATAAGGCATGAGATGAGGATATTTTCAAAATGTAGGATGCCTTTAGGAGTTGTTTATAAGAAATTCTTAGAGGATAATATGATAGAGGCTCTGCATCCTACTCTTGTACCTAACTCATTACCTAAGAACCACTAGGCAGAAGAATTCTGTGATTATCACCAGAGAGCCGACCACAATACTAATATATGTATCAATTAGATGCATAAGATATAAGATTTAATTGACAATTTTATCATCCCCTATAAACCCCAGCCAAACATTGCCATAAATCCCCTGCTTGACTATTTGCCACTTACTATCAATTATACTACCACCTCTCCTAATGTTGATTTTGATCTTGCTTCTTTGACCTAACTAGTTTCATAAGAGGACTATTGTTGTGTTTTGGACCTTAATGATTATTTAGATGAGGTTGATAAAGTTTTTTCGCTAACTAGAAGTGGGTAAGTTACCCAGCCACCTCCTCCTCCTTAATAGCAAAACCCTATACTAACTCCTTAACTAGAAGAAGATTTGCTCCTTAAGCAATTAAAGAAAACCTAAGCCAACATTTCCATGTGAAGCCTTTTTATGTCCTCTAATCCACATAAATGGGCAAGTAGTTCTCAAAGCTTTAGACTAGTGGCAATCTATTAATGATATAACACTCAAAACCCTGATCGCTTCCCTTACCCAATCCACCAAGAAAGTTTATATAACCTTTGATGATAAGGACCTTCCCAATGAAGAAGACTATACTAATGGTGCTAGTGGACAATTGTTTGGCTTTAAATGTCTATCTGCTAAAGGTAGCTAGTTGTTAAGGGATTTAAGTTATAGATTTAGTGATGTATGATAATACAAAGAGGGAAGTACTTGGGGTAGCTAACTTGGATGTGATGATTGGACCCATGACTCAGACTATTCCTGTAACATCCCTAATTTTTTTAAAATTAAATAAGATAAATTAAAAATTAAATTGGATAAATTAAATAAATTATTTAAATGGAAATTAAAGGTTTAGAAGTGAAAATATGGGATGTATATGTGAAATATACATGAAATATACATAAAATATATAAAAGTCAACTAAAAGTCAAGTGGCAATATGGGAAATATACTTTAAAAAATTAAAATTATTTAAATAATTTAAAAATAAATTATATATGAATGGAAGATGTAATTTATGGATTTTTTTTATTAAATAAATAAATAATTAATTAATTAAAAATATAATTAAATATAATATATATATAATACATATAAGGTATATTTGATGTGTATATGAGATACACATTTTATGTGCATATGAGTATTTAAATATATTAAATATATATTATACATATATAGTATATACATTATATATATATGTACATAATGATATATGAGAAATATAAGTAAAATATATATGACATATACATATACTTAAATTATATACAAAATATAAAACGGATATAAATATATATACATAGATATTTATGGATGGGGAAGATGGAAAATAAATAAATAAAAAAAAGTCAAAGATGGAATGCTTGGTGGATAATTAAAACAAATTAATTAATTAATCAATTAATTAATTAATTTAATATATATATGGATAGAAAAAGTGGAAAAATACATAGAATGGGCTTCTTATTCTTCCCTTTCTAGCCATGGCCGAGAGTTCCATTTAGAAAGAGTGAGAGAGTGAATTATTCCTATATACTCCAAATTAATGAAGAAATCAAATGTTTCAAAGAGAGTGAGTTATTCCTATATACTCCAAATTAATTGGGAAATCAAAGGTTTCAAAGGAATTTAAAAGAAAAATCAAGATTCAAGTAAGTACATATTCTCTAAAGCTTGGTTTTCTTTATTTCTTAAGATTATGTTTGGATTGCTAGTGAGGGAAAATGATTTTTAATTGCTTAATTGGGTATGAATGAAGTTATTGAGTAGCTAATAATGATTTTTAAGTTGGATTGAAGAAATGGTTAAGTTTGAGTGAAGTTTGGTGAAGAGAGAGAATTTAGGGTTATGGAACTTTTTGATTTTTGAATTCATGTGATTTTATTGTGCAAGTTGGTTCTAAATGTGTTATTTTGATTCATAAACAAGGATTTTAAAATTAAATGATGGATTTGGTTAAGTTTGAATAGAGATTGGATGAGGTAGTGTTGATTTAGGATTTTGAAAAAGTGAATTTTCAAAGAATGATTAATTATTTGATTTTAATACTTAAATTATGTTCTTTAATGATATAAGTGATGAAAATAAGATTGAAATGATAATTGGATTGAGCTGGAATGGAGAACTTTTAATGGTGAAGGTTATGCCATTTTAGGGTTTTGAACAAAAGCATGTGTTTATTTAATGTAATTGGTTTAAACATGTTAAAATATATTTATAATGATATAAATAAACTTAAAACACCAATTTGAATGGTTTAATATGGTTTTTCTTAGTTAAAGAAAGGTTATCCCTAATTTTGGGATTTTGATTAAAGTGGTGTTTAATTAAGGTTTGGTGCTTGAAATACCTTAGAATGTGATATTAAATGATTATATTTGATCATATTTGGTATAGGCATTTAAGGAGTGGTGATTTTCCCAGCCCTAGTGTTGAAGGGCAACTTGGAAGTGAGGTTAGAGGTTGATTTTGAGCTTGCTTTTGAGTGCTCTTTAAGGTAAGTATAAACTTTGGATAAATTGGATATGTTTGCATTACATTGGGCTTAACACATTTTGACTGAAAAATGTATTAAGCTACTTGATACATGGAATATTCATGAACAATGCGCTATGATATGTGTAATGATATGTATGCATTATATGCATTGTGAAAAGTCATTATTAATGGCTAAAATGAATAAAATGTGAAATATGTGCATTATGTGAAAATGACCCAAAGTGTTTGGGTAATGTGATTTGTTATGTATGCATTAAAGGCATTGTGAAAAGCCATTGTTAATGACTAAATTGCATAAAATGTGAAATATGTGAATTATATGAAAATAACCCAAAATATTTGGGTAATGTGTTTTAATGTAAAATGTGATACATTGTGATGATATGTTAAGATATGATGAAATGAAATGAATTGACATTTATACGAATGAGATAAATAAGAAAATGAGGTAATGTGCCTAATTGATAATGAGAAAAGAGGCAATGTGCCTAGTTGATTATAAGAAAATGAGAAAGAAATTGATAATGGAAAATATGAAATAATTGTGTGCCTAGTATGTTATTCAATTTTCAGAGTTCTGTACTTGGCAGCATGCCTATAAGGTTATCCTTATTATTTACGTTCGGGGCTAACTTTTGAGCAATACTTTGATTTGCCTTCGGGGCTAGACGCTTGGTGTCATTGTGATATGATTTGCCTTCGAGGCTAGCTTTTGAGTAATATTTTGATTTGCCTTCGGGCCTAGTACTTTGATTTGCCTTCGGGCCTCAGACGCTTTGCGTCACTGTAATATGATTTGCCTTTGGGGCTAGACATTTGGTGTCAATTTAGACCAAAACAGTATCTCTGGGATTTGAATGGCATACTAGATCCTTTAGGCCTATGCTTGTGTTTACGCTTATGTGAATGGTAAAATGATTGAGGAATATGTTTTAAAATAAAATTATACGACACATTGTGACATGATATGTAAAAGCATTTTCTATTGGTATTGTTTTACATTTTTATTGTTATCAAAGTTTGTACCGCTAAGATTTTAGCTTAGCGCGATTGTAATTCATCGCATAGGTGGCAGGGGCAATCCAGTAGAGTCGGAGAGTTCTACTAGACCTGGTCAGGTCTAGGCTTCTGTTTATTAAGCTTGAAGTATTTTTAGGTACATCAAGATCAGAGCCATATACCAACATTTACATATTGGATATTATAGTACATTTTGATATTATGTAGATTATTTTATGTTTTTGAAGTATATATTGTAAATTATAAAGAATATTTTGGATAATTATTTAAAATGGGATTTTATATGTGTTGTTGATATATATATCTATGTATAAATATTTTGAGAAAAAAATGGAGAAACTGAGAAGTATTGGTGAAATGGTGATTTGATTTTATTGGGAGTGTTTATTTTATGTAGGTTGAGTTTATTGAATTTTGGGATTGTCTAAATTACAGATAAAACTTTGGTGAATTTTTTTCAGAGATTTTTTTTATGTAAATATACATTTCAAAGTATTTGATATTGTAATTTGGTAAAGTGAAATTTTTTTATTAAACCGGATTGTGATATTTTTATACCGTATATGCATATTTTACATATACTGGATGTATGTATTATACGTATATAGGGTATAATGGTATTACGATTCCTTTTTAAGTATTGAATGTTCTTGCTTGTTTTAATTTGTTACTTGGAAGACCATGGATCCACCATGCGAGAGTTTTACCATCTTCTTATCATCAACAATTGAAGCTGCCATATAATGGAGTATTATCATAGTTAAAGGAGATTCCCATAGAAAGTCTCTTTGCAATTGGTCTTACGAGAAGAACGGTGGTGTAGATAGCCTATCTTATCCTAAGTCTAGTCCCACTGAGTCAGATTCTACAACCTCTTTAAAGTCAGAATCAGAGTCTTTGAGTTGACCCTATCAGAGTCTTAGTCTCGGTCTTAGTTTGGTCCCAGTTTGGACCCTAATCTTTTTGTAATCCAAAATTTTCCTTTGATTTTGAAGTTGTGGCTGACAATTTTATCTTCAATAAAAAGTTTGAATGTTTCGATTATCCTCTTTTGTCTCCTTTTGACTCAAACTAGAAAGAAATAATAAATGAATAAAAAAAGACTAAGAACCCATAAATCTTGGCACTGATGATAAGCAAAAAACTACATAAATTGCATCTTCATATCACAAAAAGCAAGGATTGGTGCAACTATTGAAAGACTTTATTGATTGCTTTGCTTGAGAGCTAAAAGATATGACCAGGATTGATCCATCCATAGCTGTACATAAAATTCCAACATATGAGCATATGAAATCAATCAAATAGAAGCTCAGAAGGTTGAAGCCCAAATGGTCATTAGCAATCAAGGAAAAAAATGGAAGCTTTTAGTTAATAAGATCATTAAGCCTAAAATGTACCCTACATGGCTTGCAAAAGTAGTCCTAGTTCAGAAGAAGAATGGAAATATTAGGATGTGTGTGGATTATAAAGACCTTAATAAGGCATGCCCTAAGGATGACTTCCCATTGCAGCATATCGACTTGTTGGTAGACTTCCTTATAGGCTCAAAGATAGTTTCCTTAACTAATCTTTATGCTAGTTATAATCAAATCTAGGTTGCTTTATAAGACAAAGACAAGACCATGTTATTCATAAAGTCATTTCCTTCGGGTTGAAGAATGTAGGGAAAACCTATCAGAGAATGGCTACTATAACTTTTGCCAACTATCCCTTTTGGGTATTTTTTAATTGACAATTTTTTGTCGCTTAGCTCTAATTGTTGCCTATCCTGCCCTTTTGGGTTTTCGAAACTAGCGGACTGCTCTAACTTTTGCCGAGCTGCCCTTTTGGGTTTTTAACCTAGCAAGCTCTCGTCTCTTTTTTTTATACATAAAACCTTTTCAACCTGTTAATGTTCACTGGCTCACTAAACTCATTCCCATCCATGTCTGATAACTTGACTGCACCCTTGTTCATGACTTGTTTCACAACATATGGTCCTTCCCAACTAGGTCTGAATTTCCCTCTTGGATAAGATACATTAAGCTTACATTGCTTCAACACTAAGTCGTCGACTCTAAACTTTCTGATCTTAACCCTTCTATTATAGGCCCGAGCTATCTTCCTTTGATACAGTTGATGATGATATAGTGATTCAGATTACCATACATCTGACATTGTTGGCACTTCTTCACAAACTCAATACAATCTCTCTCCATGGTCAACCAGTAGTAACCTTGTCAAATTATCTTCTTAACTAGGGCTAAACCACTCATGTGTGAACCATAACTTCCCGCGTGTATTTCCGACATGATATGCTCAACTTCAAGCTTCCTTAAACATCTCAAGTGCACCCCATTAGGCCATCTTCTATACAACTCTCCATGAAAGGTGATTTATTGTAAGGACCATCACTTTATGACTCTTCTTTCTTTCTTTGTTGCCCCCAACGGGTATTCCTTATCCTCCAAAAACCATCTTATAGTGTCATACCACACATCATGGTCTGTATCAGTTTCCATAATTATCTCATATTCATAGCAAGGAGTTGATGAACTGGTCAAAACCAGAGGCCTAAGGAATAAGCTGATAGGATTTTCCCATACCAAAGCCAATGTGGCTAGGGCATCAGCCATCTGGTTTTCTTCTCTTGGTAGGTGTATAAATCTGTAATCCTTAAAATTCTTCTTCATCAAGGTCAAGTAATGGTGGTATGGTTTTAGCTTCTCTTCTTTTAACTCCCACTCTCCATTTACTTGGGATACTACTAGCAATGAATAGCCAAAGACTTGCACCTTATCCACCTTCATAATCATCAGGGTTTCCAAACCAAAAATACATGCTTCATACTCTACCATATTATTGGTTGCCATGAACTTTAACTTCTTAGCTAAAGGGATAAGCTCTCCTTCAGGTGATTCTAGTATGACTCCCAAACCCGCTCCTTTCCTATTCACTGCTCCATCAAAATACATCTTCCATCCTTGTACTTCTATGGCCTCTAAATGTTCATCGGGAAATTCCAAGACTACCTCTTCGCTATCTGGCAATGGTTGCTGGGCCAAGAATTTTTCCACTGCTCTTTCTTTGATTGTTTTCCTGGTCACATACTCAATCTCAAATTCTTCTAAAATTATCAACCATCAACCATATTTTCCAATTAAAGAGGGTGTCTCCCTTAAGTACTTCACTGGACCCAACCTGGAAATTGCTTGCATGCTATAAGATTGAAAGTAATGCTGCAACTTCTTGGAAGACCAAACCACAGCTATACAGGTCTTTTCAATGATACTATACTTAATCTCATAAGGTAGGAGCTTTCTACTCAAATAGTAAACTACTTGCTCAACCCCCGACTCATCTGCTTGGGCTAGCATGACTCCTATTGACTCTTCCTCTACTACTAAGTATAGTAATAAAGGTTTACCACTTGACTGACTGATTCTTTTAGCAGATACTCCTTTATGCACTCAAAGGCCTTTTGACACTCTTCATTCCACTTGACTGACTGATTCTTTTTAAGAAATTTGAAGATAGGTTCACAGATCGTAGTGAGCTTTGCTATAAACTTGCTAATGTATTGTAACCGACCAATAAATCCTCAAACTTCTCTCTCCGTCTTAGGGGTTGGCATATCCCTTATTGCCTTAACCTTGTCAAGGTCAATCTCAATGCCATTTGGACCAATCACATGTCCCAAGAACTTGCCTGAAGTAACCCCAAACACACACTTCTTTGTGTTTAACCTTAGCTTATACTTCACTGCTCTCTCGAAGAATAATTCTAAGTTTTGGAAGTGCTGCTCCTTTGTATCCAACTTCACCATCATATCATCAACATACACTTTGACTTCTTTATACATCATATCATGAAATAAGGCAGTGGCCATCCTTTGGTAGGTTGCTCCAGCATTCTTTAACCCAAACGACATCACCCTATAACAAAATATACCCCATGTAGCAATGAAGGCGATTTTAGTTTTATCCTCTTAAGCCATTAACTCTTGGTTGTATCCAAAAAATCTATCTACAAATGAGTGTAGCACGCTAGAAGTTGCACTATCAATAAGGACATCTATATGGGGTAAAGGAAAATCATCTTTAGGGGAAGCCTTGTTCAAGTCCCTAATTCTTCCATCTTTCTCTGGTACGGGTACTATATTGGCTAGCCAGTCTGGATAATCTATCACTTCAAGGAACTTTACTTGTATTTGTTTAGTGACCTCTTCTTTAACCAATTCAACCCATTCAGGTCTTAACCCATTCGGCTATGTCTCGATCTATTCCAAGCATATCCTCATAAGACCAAGCAAAAACTTCTTCATATTTTTAAAATATTTTTTCAAATCTCTCTCTCTCATTAGGAGTAAGGTTGGATGCTATGCTAATATTTTTAGGATTTTTAGTTGTTCCCAAATTTAATGATTGTGTATCAACATAATTAATATTAAATATGCTCATGTAATCACTATTTGAATGTATGCAACCATTAGGAGAAACATCACACAAGTAAGCAAAATCAGACTTTATTGCATTCATTTTGGAAAAGAAAACATCATCATCCTCATACAAAGCAGAACAATTAAAATCAAAATCAAAATCATTGTCTTTAAAATCATAAAGTAGAACATCTCAAACTTCTCTTCAACCAGGGTAGCAATCTCCTCGGGGGTCTTCTCAGCTTTCAGGACATCTTCCTTCTTTCCTTTTGGATTGGGCTCCTTGTCATTTGGCAGGATGAACTCTTTCTTCACTTGTTTTACTAGTTCGGCAACATCAACAAAAATCAAAACTCGGGATCAACTTTCCCATGAACATGACTGTCTCGTGCTTCCCTTAGAGTGGTCCCATTATGGAGCTTTGACAAAGATCTCTTCAAGTGGTGGGAAGCTCATCTTCTCATTCTTCTTTGGCTGAACATCTTTGCCGGCTTCTTTATACCCTAACCCTTTCTTGGAAGTTTGAGTCTTGAAATATGAAAGCTTTGTCACACCAGCCTTGCCCTTTTCAAGACTAGCACCAGGAAGGTAGCTCATGTTCTTCATCATGTTCAGGATCTTGGAGTCCACTACTTCATCATCAGAAATTACAGCTGCTTGGAAACCATTGAGAGGCCTCTCAATCATTAGAGCATTGACCACCTCATTATCTTTGGCCTCGATGACCACCGTCTCATCTCCGTTAGGGAACTTGATCTTTTGATGAAGGGTGGAAGGAACTCAACCAAGAGGATGAAACCATGGTCATCCCAAAAGCAGAGCAAAAGTAACGGGTATGTCCAAAACCACAAATTCTACCATGGACTCAATTGTACCAACCTTCACAATAGCTTTGAAGGTCCCCTCGGCATGCCTCTTGATATTGTCATAAGCCCTAATAGTTACCTCAATTGGGCTTGGATCTCTTGTCGACATAGCAAGCTTTGGAAAAATTTTAAGTTGGCAAACATTTATGGCAGACCCATCATCAACTATCACACATGGAGTCCTTTTCCCTTTGACTTCTACTTTTATAAAGAGAGGGCGGATGTGATCTCTCCCCTCTTTTGGCAAATTCGCATCCGAGAATGATACCATTCCCATATCAACTTCACTTTTCTTTTGAACATCTTCACATTTCATTACTCCTTCAACTTTCATGAAATTAACCAGCTCCTCCGATGTTATAGAGGTGGAAATTGGCATGCTAGCCAAGGCCGTGGCTATAGTTTCACGGTGCTTCTTAGAAGTGGCCAATAGGTCCCAAATGCTAACACTTGCTTGGGTTCTCTTCAACTGCTTAAGCACAGTGTCATCTTTCTCTTCTTTATTCCCAACTTTGACTTCCTTTCCCATATCAACTTCTACTTCCTTGGGTGGTAGCCTTGCATAAGGCTTACTAGATCTAGTGTTCATCACTTCATCTTCCTCAAGCTCGGACCAAGTCCATTCTTCCTTCTTGGGTTCAAGATCATCATCACTATCGTTTGAATCCCAAAACTCATCCATAAAACAGATTGCTACTTCTTTACCAATCATAGCCTGTTCAAGGTTGCTAAACACCACTTCTTCTTTGGTTGCTTCAACATCTACATCTTGGAAAGAAGACATAACAAAACTTTTATGCAAGCCTTCTCTAATCATGAAGGTCATCGATGGAGGTATTCTATTGAATCTTGGTAATCGGTTGTCTTTGGTGTTTGGCTTGTTGGGCTTGGGTAGCTTCCCATTATCAATCAAATTTTGGATCTCATGCCTCAACCTCAAACATTTATCCGTGTCATGTCCTTGCATTTGATGAAATTGGCAAAATGCCTTAGTGTCAAGGTTGGGTGGAAGAGGATTAGGCAAAGGAACAGGATTCAAGGGCTGCAATAATCTCTTCTTTTGTAGCTTATTGAGAACCCAAGACAACGACCTTCCTAATTTTGAAAATTGCCTCTTCCTCCTTGGCCAGTGGTATTAACATCAACTGCCTTTTACATGCTTTGATTACCAAACTCGTAGTTTCCTTTCTTATTCCTTCTTGCTGAAAAATGGTTCTTCTCCCTTTCCCACTCTTTAATTTGCAAACCAGCTTGCAAAAGTTCCTTGAAATCCCTGATAAGTGTATGAGACATTCTTTCACGAAGGCTAGGTAGTACCCCTCTCACAATCATTCTAATTTGATCGGATTCATCAGGCCTTCTCTTAAGCAATGCAACCTTATTCCTCCACCTCTTCATATAGTCTACGAAGTTCTCATTTGGCCTTTGTCTAATGGACTCTACCTCCATTAGAGTAACTTCCCATTCAGCATTGTATCCATATTGTTGGATGAATGCCTTGTATAGCAAATCCTAACTCTTTTGAGTGTCATCATCTAAGGTATTGAACCAATTTTGATTAATGGGATCCAATGAGAGCATGAAGGCCTTAGTAGCTCGGATAGACTGCACAACAGTGATATATTGCTTCACATGGAGATGAGGATTTCCATTTCCATCAAACTTTGCAAAGGATGGCATCTTGAACTTGTCCGAAAGCTCTTCATCTAGCTCAAACAATTTGTCAACTTTGGACATTTTTTTTATTTTCAGCTTCTTTTCAAACTTCTTTTCCAGGTCAGCGATTAACTTCTCAACATCTGAAGTTTTAGTCTTTTCCACAACTAATCTTTCAACAACCTTTGGCTCTTTCTTCTTGTCTTGAGGATCTTGAAAGTATTGAGCCCAGTCGTCATCATCATCAACTCCTACCTTGTCATCATCAAAAGCCACTTCACCAACCTTAGCCTTCCCTTTGTCTTTCTTGGTGCTTGCAGATGCTTCTGCAGTGTTTCCAAATGTTGTAGCCATTTGACTCTTCATGATCTCAGCTAGGGTCCCTTTAATTCTTCCATCTTGACTTCAAGGGCATCATCCAACATCTTTTGAATCTGCTCAGGTTCCATTGCTTTTGGTGAGAAGCTAATTGAATTGCTGCTGGATTCTTCATCACCGGTGTAGGTTGGATTATCATAAGCTTTTGAACTATTGTAATCTAGGGCGGTGAGACAGCAAGGATCAATGATATGAGATGCAAATGTATGTATGCATGAATGCATGTATGCAAAAACAACAAACAAAGATGGGTAGAACGTCCCTTCCAACATTATAACTTCCACACATGGATGATGAGTCTCTTTTCCTAGGTATATGGTTAACAAAATACCAACATGGGGTATCTTGTTTTCGAATAATTCCCTCAGACGTTTCAACCAATAGTTATATTTTCGAACATGGAAATCAATTCATAATAATTCCCGTTAATTAGGTTTTAATCTATCCAATCAACTAATGCAACTTTTATGCTATATTGGATTAAAACTAAATTAAGAGGTTTATTATAAATAGATTTCTCACTTGAAAAGTAACTAATGATTCATGCCAAAAACAAGCCCATGATTAATAATTCTTAGTATAAACTAGGCTCACAATTGAATTTTGGTATTTCCATAATTGACCTAAATATTCGTAAGCTCTTTTGAAAAGGTTGTGAAAATAATTTTGCTTCTAAGTCCATTGTAAAAAATTTTTAGAAAAATAGATTTTGGGCTTTGTATTTGGGTCATGAGAAAAGAATTTTTAACTTGTTTTTAGAAAAGTTTTATGTCCAAAGACCATTTCAAAAATTTTAAAAATAGTTTTGGTCTTTTGAATTTAGATGAAAAAATTATTTGAGCTCACAATGTAATTAGGTCATATTAGAAAAAGAACAAACCAAATAAGCCATGATTTAAACCAAGATAAATTAACTATAGTCAAACAATAAGCATTTGGGGTAAAAACCTAAGGAAATTAACTAGGCCAATTACATAAGCTTTAGTCTTTGTGTTGAAAGGTTTAGGCTCACATAGCAAGTATATACCAAAACATACAAGGCTATGAGTGGTTATGCCATGCTCGATCTTCATACCTTAAGTAAAAGTATGGTATTCCTTACATAACACAACACGGGTAACACGGGCATCCTAACTCACGATGCAATCTAAATGATGCAATAGACAATATCATGATAAGAAAGAATAGAATAATATAAAGACCAATGGAATCAACTTCTCTTATCCCCAGTGGAGTCCACACTGAGCGGAAATTTTTTTCCCCACTCCCACGTAGAATGGTTCTTGCGACTTCGGCACTGTTAGGCTCAGGGCCTTAGAGAACACGAGCCTAAGCCCAGAGAAAATAGAGTCGTCGATGGGCCGGAAAAAAGAAAGGGGTGGATGACTCGATTTCTAAGGAATTTCTAACCCCCTAATGGGTTCGAAAGTTAGGTACGTGTGGGAAATGTGAGAAATGACCTAGCACCCCCACAACACCCGGTTCATTGGAACCGACCTCCTTTTCAGGTCTTAATATTATAAAATTCTTAAATATAATGATATTATCCAAATTACATACAATCATAAGAATAAATAAATATTTTATTAAAAATCATAGCAATGTACAACTAAAATAAACAAATAGGCACTTTTTTTTATAAATATAAAATTAAAAGTTGCTGCCATTGCAAGCATCAACTTTTAATTTTACATAAACAAAAAGCTGCTGCAACAAAAACAACTTGTTGTTTATATGTATTATATATACAAATAAAGTTGTTACAATGCAACAACTTTATTTATATATTTATACAATATATATAAAAGCATGCAACCACTGCATGCTTATATTTATATTATATTATTATATATATAAATATATTATTATATTGTATAAACATATAATAATATAATATATATAAGCATGCAGCAGCTGCAAGCTTTTATATATATTGTATAAATATATAAATAATATATTTATATATATAAATATATTATTTTATATTATTACATATATAAATATATTATTTTTTGGGCCAGGCCTGGCTAGCCCGAAGCCTGACCCAAAATTTAAAAATAAATAAATAAAACCCGAGGATCAACTTGAATATTTTTTAACCTGACCCAACCCGATCAGGCTGGATCGGGTTGGGCCTGGTTGCTCGGGTTACCAGGCTTCATGAACACCCCTAGCCATGGTTGTGGCACCTCTACATTATAAAATCATCTCATTTTCTCTCTCCCCTCACTTTTTACAAACCCTGGCGGCCTTTATTTGAAATCCACGATCCTCTCATCCCACGACCAAAACTCAAATTTTCACTCAATTTTCTTCAAATCTTCTTCAATTATCATCAAATCAAACCTTAAAATACCAAGAAGCAAGACTACGACCAAGAAATCCAAGGGAGAAATTTCAAAAAGGAGGCAACAAATTGAATATACATCTTCATCAACACCATCTCCACCTTCGTCTCCACCACTTCAATGACCAATCAGGTATCCAAAAATTTATTTTCGTGATGAAGCCCAATGTAAACAATACCATGAATTAAGTGCACGCAAAATTATTCCTTCTAGATTCATTGATGGCAATGTCATTAGGAAATTAGGTGGAATGATTTATTGCTTAAAATGTTTACTGATATGAAATAAATCCTGTTCGCTAGCATGCATTACCCTACTTATGTGGAGATAACTCTTGAATTTTTAAGTATTTTTCAATTTATTCCACCAGATAGCAATGTTGTACATAATGGGAAAGTGGAGTTTAGGCTAGTTGATAGGAATTATAATTGGCTTATAATTGAATTTGGACATGCTATTGGATGAGTGGAATTGCAAGGTACTTATGCGAGAATTGCAGGGTTTGATGAGAAAGAAACATGGACTAGATTAGGGGAATAAGTAGATTTAATAACAAGATATCAAAGGCTCTAATTTTACAAACCCTTTCTACCAATATATCCATGTTGTTTTAGCAAATACAATTTTTTAGGAGAGGGGAGAGCCAAGGCATGGTGAATTCAAAAGAGTTACTGATAAGTGTATAGTTGATGATATTTTTTCCCCTATTTCTTAATATATTTTTTATCAAATTGAGTTTAATTTTTTTGTTCAAGTGTTTATTAGGGTTGATTCCAGGAACCTTTGACACGTTGGGACCTTAAGGTTATTTAGGCCGGAATCACAGATGAAAGACAAGGAAAGGAGCTATTTTGGAAAAATTCTTCAATTGACATGCCAAGTGACATGGGCGTGTCAATGTCCGTGTCATTTAACTACTTTACAAAAGCTTCGGGTAATATCCCTATTTGTGCCCTAGAAGTTTGGTTGTTGTTGTTGTTGTTATTGTTGTTCATTTGGATTAATTGTATATGTTAAGTTGTTAAGGAATTAGGGTGTAGAGAGAAGTGTATATGTTGTGTAGATGGTAATATATATGACATATAAGTTGGTCAAAGGGAGAGTCAAGGTGTTGGATTTAGTGGAAGAAGATATTTCTTTTGTTATTGTGGAATTACATAAATGGGCATATAAGAGACAAGAGCTTAGTTATATAGTTAACGGTGTTTTAGTAATTTTTCCTTGTAGAAATGCATGGTGGAGATTAAAAGAAGAAAAGTAAGGTTGACTTATAATTTTCTTCTCTTTTCTATCATGTGTGGCCGGCTCAACAAAGGGGACAAGAGAGCAAGAGAATAATTGAAGGTTTTGATGATTTCAAGCTCAAATTGAAAGGAGTTTTCAAATTTACAAGTTGGATTTTCAAGGAATTTCATTATTTGGTAAGTTTTCTCTTGTTTACTCTTGTTATTTTTGAAGTCTTGCTTGAGTTGAGTTGTGTTTTGATGATGGTTTGATTAAGGATGTTTATGATGTGAAGTTAAGTGTTGAGATTGCTTGTTAGAGGAGAAATTAAGTTGGTGATGATGTTGGGTGTGGTTATGTTGAGTTTGTGTTAGGGTTTGAGTTGGTAAGTGTTCTTTATGTTATGTTTGATTGGTTATTTTTGTTAATCTTTGAGTTGTTGGTGTTTGTTGGTTTTGAAAGTGAAGAAATCATGATTTTGGAAAGGGGCAGTAGCGTTTGGGATCCCACGCCCGTGGCCTTTTGGTAGCCATGGCCGTGGGGGGAGGTGATCACTTTTGGGCAGAATGCTTCCTAAAGCCACGACCGTGGGGGTTGGAGGTGGCCACGGCCGTGGGCTTTGCTTAGGGTTGTTAAGTTTTATTTAGTGTTCTAAAGGTCTAAGCTAAGGTTAATAAGTGAGGAATATTATAGAAATTGATGTGTTGCATCATTGTTTTGGATTAGGTGTTGGAAGAGGTGGTTTGCCCTAATTGTGAAGTGAAGGATCTTTGGAAGGAAGGATTGCTTAGTTGTGTGAGTGTTCATAAGGTAAGTACAACTACATCATTGTATTCATTTATAAGATGTTGGAACTTAACACATGTGAGTGTTAAGGTGTTAAGAGCATTAATGCATTGTGGATGCATATTGTTAATGTTATGTGAATATTGTGTTATGCATGTGGGATGTATGTTAAGATCATTGTGTATGTATACTTGAGTAGTAAAGTGTGGAAACGTATGATTTATTGCTTATGATGTAAAAAAAAAAAAATGGTTAATGCATAGTTGCCTATATGATAATGCAATGTGATACTATATATGAAGGATGTGATGAATTGCTCTAATGTGATTGTTTTTGATGATTTAAATGATATGTGAGGCCATTGTGATTAGGTCAAAATGATGCAAATGGAATAGTTGAGGCATGATTGCCTAATGAATTGTGAATTGTGAAATGAATTGAGAAAGAAATAAATGAAATGTTTGTGTGCCTAATATGTTGATTCAACTTTCAGAGTCCTGTTTTGATGGCATGCCTATGAACCATTGGATAGGCGAAATGGGATGGCCCGTAAACCGATTCCAATTGGAAATTATGATATGAATCACTGGATAGGCGAAATGGGATGGCCCGTAAGCCGATTTCAGTTGAAAAATGTGAATATGGAATGATGGTGAAATGGGAGACCCGTAAACCACTTCCATTGAAAAATTAGTAACAGTCTAGCCGGGTTGAGGATCTCCTCATGTTAATGGGTTGATGGTCCAAGAGACTGGGTCTGTTACGCTATCCATGGATAGAGATGTGATATATATATATTGCCTACGGGCTTGATGATGTGATATTGAATCAAAACAGGGACTCTGAACTTTGAATAATGTATTAGATTTGTTATGGGCCCAATGCTTGTGTTTGATTAAACGTGACTAGTGTTTGATGAAACTTATGAGTAAAGTTAAGATATGATGTTATGAAATATGATTGTGGTTGGATAAACTATGATGACTATGGTATGAATTGAAGTGAATTACTTACTTGAGTTGTGCATAGAACTTGATTGTGTGACATGAGTATTGCATCATAGCATATTGTTATTTTAGTTGTTTTACTAAGCCGTTGGCTTAGCGCGATTTGATTTATCGCGCAGGTGTTAGAGAAGAACCCGAGAGTTCTGCTAGACAGAGTGAGTCTTGACGTTGAGGATTGGCTTTAGGACTTAAAGATCAGAGCAGTGCTGCCAACCATGTATAGTTTCTTTATATTTTGTAAAGGAATGATTTTTAACGTATATATATATATATGTAATTGTAAACTTGAACTTGGATGTTTTAATATATGTAAATATTTTATAATTTCCGATGCGTATCAAATAAATGTTGATATCCATTTCAATTTCTATTACAAATTAAATACTATAATACATTTCTTATATTGTACAAAAATAACAAAATGGTTTAGGGTTTATAAAAGAGTTAAATGGTTTAAAGAAGTCGTAGCATTCCTATGTTCTATGTACGTATATTACATTTTGGTGATATGTAGTGTGCGTATATGGGATCTAGGAGTGTTACAATTGTTTTGGTATCAGAGCCTAGGTTTGAGATTCTCAACCTAGGTAACTTATAAAGTAAAAGAATATTTTGATTATAAAGTTGATTTTAAATAAAATACATGTTGGTATTGGCAGCCTCTGATCTTTAATAAGGTGTATTCGGTTGTATTTGCAGATATAGGTAATAATGGATCCCCACTCACGTCAGTCTGTTGAGGGGAGTGCAGAGAGTATAGCCCCTGTTGAGAGTAGGGAGGGTGCTAGAGTGGAGGTAGCTAGTGAGGTGCCTGCTTCGGTATCTGGGAGACCAGCAGGTGATGAGGTTCCTCCAGCCTGGTTTAGGCATATGATGGAAGCAATGAGACAGGCACCAGTGCAGCAGCCACCACCACCATCTCAGCCTCAGGTACCAGTGAGACAATATGACAAACTGAGGAAGTTTGGGGCAGAGGATTTTCTGGGTACGATAGATCCAGCTGTGGCAGAATAGTGGCTTGATAAAGTTCAGAGAATTTTTATTCAGTTACAAGCCACGTCAGGGGAAAAGTTTGATTATGCTAGGTCATTATTGCAGAAGGACGCTTATGACTGGTGGAAGACCGTACCTCATGCTATGGATGATCCACCTACATTGACCTATGCAGATTTTCTCAGAGAATTTGAATTGAAGTATACTCCTAGGGAGTATAAGGATGTGAAGAAAATGGAGTTTTTGAGTCTGAAACAGGAGCACCAGACAGTAACTGAGTATGAAGTGGAGTTCATCCGGTTGAGCCATTATGCGGGAGGCATCATATCAGACGAGATAGACAGATGCAGGAGGTTTGAAGAGGGATTGAGGCCCTCTATTATGTGCCTTGTGGCGGGCTTCAGGTATCAAGATTTCTCCCAGCTAGTTGCTGCAGCTAGGAGTGTAGAGCGAGCCCAAGGCATTGCAGCATCTGTTTCTGAAGAGGAGTCTAGAGGGAGAAGACCACAGTTTGAGGCAGGGTCTTCATCGGTTAAGAGAGGTAGAGGGAGCTTTGTTCCTAGAGTGGGAAGGAGTCAGAGGCCGATGAGTAGGTCAGTGCAGTTTCAGAGACAGAGATCGAGACCTACAGCTTCTGTGGCTAGTGCACCTACTCCCTTTATTCAGAGATCCACTCCGCCGGCATGTGAGCTTTGTGGTAAGGTTCATGTGGGTAATTGTCAGAGGATTGGTAGATTAGGAGTATGTTTTCGTTGTGGATCACCTGACCATTTCATTAGAGAGTGTCCTGAGATGCAGGACCAGAGGTCAGTGGAATCTACAGCTTCTCGGCAGAGTTTTAGCAGAGGAGGTCGAGGAAGCAGGGGTTTTACCCGAGGGGGTAGATCTGGGTATAGTCAGAGAGGAGGATCAGCACCCAGGGATGACAGACCAGGTGAGGCTGGGCCTTCTCAGTGGGTTTATGTGATGCAGAGACAGCCTGATGCTTCTGCAGTCATAGCTGGTACTTTTTCTTTATTTGGCATTTCTGTACTTGCTTTGATTGACCCTGGATCCACACATTCATACATTAGTGCATCAGTATTGCCTGTGTCTGAAATGCATGCTGAGTCCCTAGGATTTGATGTGTTGGTGACAAATCCTTTAGGGCATAGTGTGATTGTTAGTAAGGTGCATAGAGATTGTGCAGTGGTTGTACAGGGTGAGAAGTTCTGTGGTGATTTGATTGAAATGCCATTTAAAGAATTTGATTTGATTCTAGGCATGGATTGGCTGTCTAGGCATGGAGCTGTGGTGGATTGTAGGAAGAAGTGTGTTACTTTGAGAACTAGTGATGATAGAGTAGTGTTGGTATCTAGTGAGCAGAGACAGCTTGCATCTTTGTTTGTTTCAGCTGTTGCAGCTAGGAAGATGATCAGAAGAGGGTGTGAAGCTTATCTTGCTCATGTGTTGGATACCAGAGTGGTAGGTTCTCAATTGGATAGTATTCCCACAGTTTCAGAGTTCCCAGATGTTTTTCCAGAGGAGTTGCCAGGATTGCCTCCTGAGAGAGAGGTGGAGTTTGGTATAGATTTGTTGCCAGGTACCACTCCTATCTCTATTACTCCTTATAGAATGGCACCTGTTGAATTGAGGGAATTGAAGGTGCAGTTGCAGGAATTGTTAGATAAGAATTTTATTCGCCCTAGTGTGTCGCCATGGGGAGCTCCTGTTTTGTTTGTTAAGAAGAAAGATGGTACTATGAGATTGTGTATCGATTATAGGCAATTGAATAAAGTGACTATCAAGAATAAATATCCTTTGCCTAGAATTGATGATCTCTTTGATCAATTGAAGGGAGCAGCTGTGTTTTCTAAGATTGATTTGAGATCAGGGTACCATCAGTTGCGGGTCAGAGTTGAGGATGTGTCGAAGACAGCTTTTCGAACCAGGTATGGGCATTATGAGTTTTTGGTGATGCCATTTGGTTTGACGAATGCACCTGCCGCTTTCATGGATTTGATGAATAGGGTGTTTAGGCCCTATTTGGATCAGTTTGTAGTGGTGTTTATAGATGATATTTTGGTGCATTCTCAGGATGAGAAAGAGCATGACAAGCATTTGAGGATTGTGTTGCAAATCTTAAGAGAGAAGCAGTTGTTTGCTAAGCTGTCAAAGTGCGAATTCTGGCTTGATCAAGTAGCTTTTCTCGGTCATATTGTTTCAGCAGATGGCATTAGAGTTGACCCGAGTAAAGTTGAAGCTATTCTGAATTGGAGTCCACCGAAGTCTGTGATTGAGATTAGAAGTTTTCTGGGTTTGGCAGGCTATTATCGACGCTTTGTAAAAGGATTTTCTTTAATAGCTACTCCACTCACCAGATTACTTCGGAAGGGAGTGAGATTTGTGTGGACGGATCAATGTCAAGCTAGTTTTGAGCAGTTGAAAGAGATGTTGACTCAAGCACCTGTTCTCACTTTACCTGTGGAAGACAAACCATTTGTGATTTATAGTGATGCTTCACATAGTGGTTTAGGTTGTGTGTTGATGCAAGAGGGTAAAGTGATAGCTTATGCTTCTCATCAGTTGAAGCCGCATGAGCTCAACTATCCGACGCATGATTTAGAGTTGGCAGCCATTGTTTTTGCTTTAAAGATTTGGCGACATTATCTGTATGGAGAGAAATGTTTTATTTATACAGATCACAAGAGTTTGAAGTATTTGGGTGTTCAGAAGGAGCTTAATCTTCGACAGAGGCGATGGTTGGAATTGATTAAAGACTACGACTGTTTGATAGATTATCATCTAGGTAAGGCTAATGTTGTTGCAGATGCCTTAAGTCGGAAGTCTTTAGCAGGTTTGACTGCTTATTCGCTCTTGTTGCTTGTTGAATTGAGAGCGTTGCATGCTAATTTTACACTTTGTGATGATGGTGCATTGTTGGCACAATTGCAAGTGAGGCCAGTGCTGTTAGATCAGATTAAGGAGGCTCAGTTAAATGATAAGAAGATTCAGAAGATTGTTTCAGAGTGTCAACAGGAAGAGAGCCGGGATTTTGTTATAAGAGTTGATAGGAGTTTGTGGTTTAAAGATAGATTGTGTGTGCCTGATGATGATAGTTTGAGAAGGATTATTTTGGAAGAAGCACATCAATCAGCTTTTGCTATGCATCCAGGCAGTACGAAGATGTACCATGATTTGAGACAGTATTATTGGTGGCCCGGTATGAAGAGAGACATTGCAGCTTTTGTGTCTAAATGTCTCACATGTCAGAGAGTGAAAGCTGAACATCAGGTTCCAACTGGGTTGCTTCAACCGTTGTCAGTGCCTGAATGGAAGTGGGAGAGAGTGACTATGGACTTTGTGTCTGGTTTGCCTTTGACACAAAGAAAGCATGATGCTATTTGGGTGATTGTCGATAGGCTGACTAAGACAGCTCATTTTCTTCCAGTTCGGATGGATTATTCGCTTGAGAGGTTGGTTGAGCTGTACATCCATGAGATTGTGAAGTTGCATGGAGTCCCAATTTCTTTAGTGTCTGATCGAGATTCTAGGTTTACTTCGAGATTTTGGAAGAGTTTGCATGGAGCTTTAGGTTCTCGATTACATTTTAGTACTGCTTTCCATCCTCAGACAGATGGGCAGTCAGAGAGAGCGATACAGATTATCGAGGATATGTTGAGAAGTTGTGTTATTGACTTCTCTGGAAGTTGGGACGGATTCTTGTCACTTGTGGAGTTTGCCTATAATAACAGTCATCAATCGAGCATTGGTATGGCACCATTCGAGGCATTATATGGGAGGAGGTGTAGGACACCTTTGTGTTGGAGTGAAGCTGGTGAAGGTAAGATAATTGGTCCTGATTTGATTAAGGAGACTGAAGAGAAAGTGAGAATGATTCGAGACCGATTGAGAGCAGCTTCAGATCGACAGAAATCTTATTCGGATTTGAAGAGGAGAGACATTGATTATAAGGTGGGAGATAAAGTATTTTTGAAGGTGTCTCCTTGGAAAAAGATCTTAAGATTTGGTCGAAAAGGGAAGTTGAGTCCTCGTTTCATTGGGCCATATGAAGTTTTAGAAAGAGTGGGACCAGTTGCTTATCGGCTTGCTTTACCACCTGATTTGGATCGGATTCATAATGTCTTCCATGTTTCTATGTTAAGGAGATACAGATCAGACCCATCACATGTGTTATCAGTTGAATCTATCGAGGTGAGTTCGGATCTGACATTCGAAGAAGAGCCAATTGCTATTTTGGCACATGAAGTGAAAGAGTTGAGGAACAAAAGAGTGCCACTTGTGAAAGTGTTATGGAAGAATCATGGAAGAGAAGAAGCAACTTGGGAGAGTGAGCAAGCTATGCGAGACCAGCATCCTCAGTTGTTTCAGAGTTGATTTCAGGTAATTTCGAGGATGAAATTTCTTTTTAGAGGGGGAGAATTGTAATATCCATATTTGTGCCCTAGAAGTTTGGTTGTTGTTGTTGTTGTTGTTGTTGTTGTTCATTTGGATTAATTGTATATGTTAAGTTGTTAAGGAATTAGGGTGTAGAGAGAAGTGTATATGTTGTGTAGATGGTAATATATATGACATATAAGTTGGTCAAAGGGAGAGTCAAGGTGTTGGATTTAGTGGAAGAAGATATTTCTTTTGTTATTGTGGAATTACATAAATGGGCATATAAGAGACAAGAGCTTAGTTATATAGTTAAGGGTGTTTTAGTAATTTTTCCTTGTAGAAATGCATGGTGGAGATTAAAAGAAGAAAAGTAAGGTTGACTTATCATTTTCTTCTCTTTTCTATCATGTGTGGCCGGCTCAACAAAGGGGACAAGAGAGCAAGAGAATAATTGAAGGTTTTGATGATTTCAAGCTCAAATTGAAAGGAGTTTTCAAATTTACAAGTTGGATTTTCAAGGAATTTCATTATTTGGTAAGTTTTCTCTTGTTTACTCTTGTTATTTTTGAAGTCTTGCTTGAGTTGAGTTGTGTTTTGATGATGGTTTGATTAAGGATGTTTATGATGTGAAGTTAAGTGTTGAGATTGCTTGTTAGAGGAGAAATTAAGTTGGTGATGATGTTGGGTGTGGTTATGTTGAGTTTGTGTTAGGGTTTGAGTTGGTAAGTGTTCTTTATGTTATGTTTGATTGGTTATTTTTGTTAATCTTTGAGTTGTTGGTGTTTGTTGGTTTTGAAAGTGAAGAAATCATGATTTTGGAAAGGGGCAGTAGCGTTTGGGATCCCACGCCCGTGGCCTTTTGGTAGCCATGGCCGTGGGGGAGGTGATCACTTTTGGGCAGAATGCTTCCTAAAGCCACGACCGTGGGGGTTGGAGGTGGCCACGGCCGTGGGCTTTGCTTAGGGTTGTTAAGTTTTATTTAGTGTTCTAAAGGTCTAAGCTAAGGTTAATAAGTGAGGAATATTATAGAAATTGATGTGTTGCATCATTGTTTTGGATTAGGTGTTGGAAGAGGTGGTTTGCCCTAATTGTGAAGTGAAGGATCTTTGGAAGGAAGGATTGCTTAGTTGTGTGAGTGTTCATAAGGTAAGTACAACTACATCATTGTATTCATTTATAAGATGTTGGAACTTAACACATGTGAGTGTTAAGGTGTTAAGAGCATTAATGCATTGTGGATGCATATTGTTAATGTTATGTGAATATTGTGTTATGCATGTGGGATGTATGTTAAGATCATTGTGTATGTATACTTGAGTAGTAAAGTGTGGAACCGTATGATTTATTGCTTATGATGTAAAAAAAAAAAATGGTTAATGCATAGTTGCCTATATGATAATGCAATGTGATACTATATATGAAGGATGTGATGAATTGCTCTAATGTGATTGTTTTTGATGATTTAAATGATATGTGAGGCCATTGTGATTAGGTCAAAATGATGCAAATGGAATAGTTGAGGCATGATTGCCTAATGAATTGTGAATTGTGAAATGAATTGAGAAAGAAATAAATGAAATGTTTGTGTGCGTAATATGTTGATTCAACTTTCAGAGTCCTGTTTTGATGGCATGCCTATGAACCATTGGATAGGCGAAATGGGATGGCCCGTAAACCGATTCCAATTGGAAATTATGATATGAATCACTGGATAGGCGAAATGGGATGGCCCGTAAGCCGATTTCAGTTGAAAAATGTGAATATGGAATGATGGTGAAATGGGAGACCCGTAAACCACTTCCATTGAAAAATTAGTAACAGTCTAGCCGGGTTGAGGATCTCCTCATGTTAATGGGTTGATGGTCCAAGAGACTGGGTCTGTTACGCTATCCATGGATAGAGATGTGATATATATATATTGCCTACGGGCTTGATGATGTGATATTGAATCAAAACAGGGACTCTGAACTTTGAATAATGTATTAGATTTGTTATGGGCCCAATGCTTGTGTTTGATTAAACGTGACTAGTGTTTGATGAAACTTATGAGTAAAGTTAAGATATGATGTTATGAAATATGATTGTGGTTGGATAAACTATGATGACTATGGTATGAATTGAAGTGAATTACTTACTTGAGTTGTGCATAGAACTTGATTGTGTGACATGAGTATTGCATCATAGCATATTGTTATTTTAGTTGTTTTACTAAGCCGTTGGCTTAGCGCGATTTGATTTATCGCGCAGGTGTTAGAGAAGAACCCGAGAGTTCTGCTAGACAGAGTGAGTCTTGACGTTGAGGATTGGCTTTAGGACTTAAAGATCAGAGCAGTGCTGCCAACCATGTATAGTTTCTTTATATTTTGTAAAGGAATGATTTTTAACGTATATATATATATATGTAATTGTAAACTTGAACTTGGATGTTTTAATATATGTAAATATTTTATAATTTCCGATGCGTATCAAATAAATGTTGATATCCATTTCAATTTCTATTACAAATTAAATACTATAATACATTTCTTATATTGTACAAAAATAACAAAATGGTTTAGGGTTTATAAAAGAGTTAAATGGTTTAAAGAAGTCGTAGCATTCCTATGTTCTATGTACGTATATTACATTTTGGTGATATGTAGTGTGCGTATATGGGATCTAGGAGTGTTACAATTGTTTTGGTATCAGAGCCTAGGTTTGAGATTCTCAACCTAGGTAACTTATAAAGTAAAAGAATATTTTGATTATAAAGTTGATTTTAAATAAAATACATGTTGGTATTGGCAGCCTCTGATCTTTAATAAGGTGTATTCGGTTGTATTTGCAGATATAGGTAATAATGGATCCCCACTCACGTCAGTCTGTTGAGGGGAGTGCAGAGAGTATAGCCCCTGTTGAGAGTAGGGAGGGTGCTAGAGTGGAGGTAGCTAGTGAGGTGCCTGCTTCGGTATCTGGGAGACCAGCAGGTGATGAGGTTCCTCCAGCCTGGTTTAGGCATATGATGGAAGCAATGAGACAGGCACCAGTGCAGCAGCCACCACCACCATCTCAGCCTCAGGTACCAGTGAGACAATATGACAAACTGAGGAAGTTTGGGGCAGAGGATTTTCTGGGTACGATAGATCCAGCTGTGGCAGAATAGTGGCTTGATAAAGTTCAGAGAATTTTTATTCAGTTACAAGCCACGTCAGGGGAAAAGTTTGATTATGCTAGGTCATTATTGCAGAAGGACGCTTATGACTGGTGGAAGACCGTACCTCATGCTATGGATGATCCACCTACATTGACCTATGCAGATTTTCTCAGAGAATTTGAATTGAAGTATACTCCTAGGGAGTATAAGGATGTGAAGAAAATGGAGTTTTTGAGTCTGAAACAGGAGCACCAGACAGTAACTGAGTATGAAGTGGAGTTCATCCGGTTGAGCCATTATGCGGGAGGCATCATATCAGACGAGATAGACAGATGCAGGAGGTTTGAAGAGGGATTGAGGCCCTCTATTATGTGCCTTGTGGCGGGCTTCAGGTATCAAGATTTCTCCCAGCTAGTTGCTGCAGCTAGGAGTGTAGAGCGAGCCCAAGGCATTGCAGCATCTGTTTCTGAAGAGGAGTCTAGAGGGAGAAGACCACAGTTTGAGGCAGGGTCTTCATCGGTTAAGAGAGGTAGAGGGAGCTTTGTTCCTAGAGTGGGAAGGAGTCAGAGGCCGATGAGTAGGTCAGTGCAGTTTCAGAGACAGAGATCGAGACCTACAGCTTCTGTGGCTAGTGCACCTACTCCCTTTATTCAGAGATCCACTCCGCCGGCATGTGAGCTTTGTGGTAAGGTTCATGTGGGTAATTGTCAGAGGATTGGTAGATTAGGAGTATGTTTTCGTTGTGGATCACCTGACCATTTCATTAGAGAGTGTCCTGAGATGCAGGACCAGAGGTCAGTGGAATCTACAGCTTCTCGGCAGAGTTTTAGCAGAGGAGGTCGAGGAAGCAGGGGTTTTACCCGAGGGGGTAGATCTGGGTATAGTCAGAGAGGAGGATCAGCACCCAGGGATGACAGACCAGGTGAGGCTGGGCCTTCTCAGCGGGTTTATGTGATGCAGAGACAGCCTGATGCTTCTGCAGTCATAGCTGGTACTTTTTCTTTATTTGGCATTTCTGTACTTGCTTTGATTGACCCTGGATCCACACATTCATACATTAGTGCATCAGTATTGCCTGTGTCTGAAATGCATGCTGAGTCCCTAGGATTTGATGTGTTGGTGACAAATCCTTTAGGGCATAGTGTGATTGTTAGTAAGGTGCATAGAGATTGTGCAGTGGTTGTACAGGGTGAGAAGTTCTGTGGTGATTTGATTGAAATGCCATTTAAAGAATTTGATTTGATTCTAGGCATGGATTGGCTGTCTAGGCATGGAGCTGTGGTGGATTGTAGGAAGAAGTGTGTTACTTTGAGAACTAGTGATGATAGAGTAGTGTTGGTATCTAGTGAGCAGAGACAGCTTGCATCTTTGTTTGTTTCAGCTGTTGCAGCTAGGAAGATGATCAGAAGAGGGTGTGAAGCTTATCTTGCTCATGTGTTGGATACCAGAGTGGTAGGTTCTCAATTGGATAGTATTCCCACAGTTTCAGAGTTCCCAGATGTTTTTCCAGAGGAGTTGCCAGGATTGCCTCCTGAGAGAGAGGTGGAGTTTGGTATAGATTTGTTGCCAGGTACCACTCCTATCTCTATTACTCCTTATAGAATGGCACCTGTTGAATTGAGGGAATTGAAGGTGCAGTTGCAGGAATTGTTAGATAAGAATTTTATTCGCCCTAGTGTGTCGCCATGGGGAGCTCCTGTTTTGTTTGTTAAGAAGAAAGATGGTACTATGAGATTGTGTATCGATTATAGGCAATTGAATAAAGTGACTATCAAGAATAAATATCCTTTGCCTAGAATTGATGATCTCTTTGATCAATTGAAGGGAGCAGCTGTGTTTTCTAAGATTGATTTGAGATCAGGGTACCATCAGTTGCGGGTCAGAGTTGAGGATGTGTCGAAGACAGCTTTTCGAACCAGGTATGGGCATTATGAGTTTTTGGTGATGCCATTTGGTTTGACGAATGCACCTGCCGCTTTCATGGATTTGATGAATAGGGTGTTTAGGCCCTATTTGGATCAGTTTGTAGTGGTGTTTATAGATGATATTTTGGTGCATTCTCAGGATGAGAAAGAGCATGACAAGCATTTGAGGATTGTGTTGCAAATCTTAAGAGAGAAGCAGTTGTTTGCTAAGCTGTCAAAGTGCGAATTCTGGCTTGATCAAGTAGCTTTTCTCGGTCATATTGTTTCAGCAGATGGCATTAGAGTTGACCCGAGTAAAGTTGAAGCTATTCTGAATTGGAGTCCACCGAAGTCTGTGATTGAGATTAGAAGTTTTCTGGGTTTGGCAGGCTATTATCGACGCTTTGTAAAAGGATTTTCTTTAATAGCTACTCCACTCACCAGATTACTTCGGAAGGGAGTGAGATTTGTGTGGACGGATCAATGTCAAGCTAGTTTTGAGCAGTTAAAAGAGATGTTGACTCAAGCACCTGTTCTCACTTTACCTGTGGAAGACAAACCATTTGTGATTTATAGTGATGCTTCACATAGTGGTTTAGGTTGTGTGTTGATGCAAGAGGGTAAAGTGATAGCTTATGCTTCTCGTCAGTTGAAGCCGCATGAGCTCAACTATCCGACGCATGATTTAGAGTTGGCAGCCATTGTTTTTGCTTTAAAGATTTGGCGACATTATCTGTATGGAGAGAAATGTTTTATTTATACAGATCACAAGAGTTTGAAGTATTTGGGTGTTCAGAAGGAGCTTAATCTTCGACAGAGGCGATGGTTGGAATTGATTAAAGACTACGACTGTTTGATAGATTATCATCTAGGTAAGGCTAATGTTGTTGCAGATGCCTTAAGTCGGAAGTCTTTAGCAGGTTTGACTGCTTATTCGCTCTTGTTGCTTGTTGAATTGAGAGCGTTGCATGCTAATTTTACACTTTGTGATGATGGTGCATTGTTGGCACAATTGCAAGTGAGGCCAGTGCTGTTAGATCAGATTAAGGAGGCTCAGTTAAATGATAAGAAGATTCAGAAGATTGTTTCAGAGTGTCAACAGGAAGAGAGTCGGGATTTTGTTATAAGAGTTGATAGGAGTTTGTGGTTTAAAGATAGATTGTGTGTGCCTGATGATGATAGTTTGAGAAGGATTATTTTGGAAGAAGCACATCAATCAGCTTTTGCTATGCATCCAGGCAGTACGAAGATGTACCATGATTTGAGACAGTATTATTGGTGGCCCGGTATGAAGAGAGACATTGCAGCTTTTGTGTCTAAATGTCTCACATGTCAGAGAGTGAAAGCTGAACATCAGGTTCCAACTGGGTTGCTTCAACCGTTGTCAGTGCCTGAATGGAAGTGGGAGAGAGTGACTATGGACTTTGTGTCTGGTTTGCCTTTGACACAAAGAAAGCATGATGCTATTTGGGTGATTGTCGATAGGCTGACTAAGACAGCTCATTTTCTTCCAGTTCGGATGGATTATTCGCTTGAGAGGTTGGTTGAGCTGTACATCCATGAGATTGTGAAGTTGCATGGAGTCCCAATTTCTTTAGTGTCTGATCGAGATTCTAGGTTTACTTCGAGATTTTGGAAGAGTTTGCATGGAGCTTTAGGTTCTCGATTACATTTTAGTACTGCTTTCCATCCTCAGACAGATGGGCAGTCAGAGAGAGCGATACAGATTATCGAGGATATGTTGAGAAGTTGTGTTATTGACTTCTCTGGAAGTTGGGACGGATTCTTGTCACTTGTGGAGTTTGCCTATAATAACAGTCATCAATCGAGCATTGGTATGGCACCATTCGAGGCATTATATGGGAGGAGGTGTAGGACACCTTTGTGTTGGAGTGAAGCTGGTGAAGGTAAGATAATTGGTCCTGATTTGATTAAGGAGACTGAAGAGAAAGTGAGAATGATTCGAGACCGATTGAGAGCAGCTTCAGATCGACAGAAATCTTATTCGGATTTGAAGAGGAGAGACATTGATTATAAGGTGGGAGATAAAGTATTTTTGAAGGTGTCTCCTTGGAAAAAGATCTTAAGATTTGGTCGAAAAGGGAAGTTGAGTCCTCGTTTCATTGGGCCATATGAAGTTTTAGAAAGAGTGGGACCAGTTGCTTATCGGCTTGCTTTACCACCTGATTTGGATCGGATTCATAATGTCTTCCATGTTTCTATGTTAAGGAGATACAGATCAGACCCATCACATGTGTTATCAGTTGAATCTATCGAGGTGAGTTCGGATCTGACATTCGAAGAAGAGCCAATTGCTATTTTGGCACATGAAGTGAAAGAGTTGAGGAACAAAAGAGTGCCACTTGTGAAAGTGTTATGGAAGAATCATGGAAGAGAAGAAGCAACTTGGGAGAGTGAGCAAGCTATGCGAGACCAGCATCCTCAGTTGTTTCAGAGTTGATTTCAGGTAATTTCGAGGACGAAATTTCTTTTTAGAGGGGGAGAATTGTAATATCCATATTTGTGCCCTAGAAGTTTGGTTGTTGTTGTTGTTGTTGTTGTTGTTGTTCATTTGGATTAATTGTATATGTTAAGTTGTTAAGGAATTAGGGTGTAGAGAGAAGTGTATATGTTGTGTAGATGGTAATATATATGACATATAAGTTGGTCAAAGGGAGAGTCAAGGTGTTGGATTTAGTGGAAGAAGATATTTCTTTTGTTATTGTGGAATTACATAAATGGGCATATAAGAGACAAGAGCTTAGTTATATAGTTAAGGGTGTTTTAGTAATTTTTCCTTGTAGAAATGCATGGTGGAGATTAAAAGAAGAAAAGTAAGGTTGACTTATCATTTTCTTCTCTTTTCTATCATGTGTGGCCGGCTCAACAAAGGGGACAAGAGAGCAAGAGAATAATTGAAGGTTTTGATGATTTCAAGCTCAAATTGAAAGGAGTTTTCAAATTTACAAGTTGGATTTTCAAGGAATTTCATTATTTGGTAAGTTTTCTCTTGTTTACTCTTGTTATTTTTGAAGTCTTGCTTGAGTTGAGTTGTGTTTTGATGATGGTTTGATTAAGGATGTTTATGATGTGAAGTTAAGTGTTGAGATTGCTTGTTAGAGGAGAAATTAAGTTGGTGATGATGTTGGGTGTGGTTATGTTGAGTTTGTGTTAGGGTTTGAGTTGGTAAGTGTTCTTTATGTTATGTTTGATTGGTTATTTTTGTTAATCTTTGAGTTGTTGGTGTTTGTTGGTTTTGAAAGTGAAGAAATCATGATTTTGGAAAGGGGCAGTAGCGTTTGGGATCCCACGCCCGTGGCCTTTTGGTAGCCATGGCCGTGGGGGAGGTGATCACTTTTGGGCAGAATGCTTCCTAAAGCCACGACCGTGGGGGTTGGAGGTGGCCACGGCCGTGGGCTTTGCTTAGGGTTGTTAAGTTTTATTTAGTGTTCTAAAGGTCTAAGCTAAGGTTAATAAGTGAGGAATATTATAGAAATTGATGTGTTGCATCATTGTTTTGGATTAGGTGTTGGAAGAGGTGGTTTGCCCTAATTGTGAAGTGAAGGATCTTTGGAAGGAAGGATTGCTTAGTTGTGTGAGTGTTCATAAGGTAAGTACAACTACATCATTGTATTCATTTATAAGATGTTGGAACTTAACACATGTGAGTGTTAAGGTGTTAAGAGCATTAATGCATTGTGGATGCATATTGTTAATGTTATGTTAATATTGTGTTATGCATGTGGGATGTATGTTAAGATCATTGTGTATGTATACTTGAGTAGTAAAGTGTGGAACCGTATGATTTATTGCTTATGATGTAAAAAAAAAATGGTTAATGCATAGTTGCCTATATGATAATGCAATGTGATACTATATATGAAGGATGTGATGAATTGCTCTAATGTGATTGTTTTTGATGATTTAAATGATATGTGAGGCCATTGTGATTAGGTCAAAATGATGCAAATGGAATAGTTGAGGCATGATTGCCTAATGAATTGTGAATTGTGAAATGAATTGAGAAAGAAATAAATGAAATGTTTGTGTGTCTAATATGTTGATTCAACTTTCAGAGTCCTGTTTTGATGGCATGCCTATGAACCATTGGATAGGCGAAATGGGATGGCCCGTAAACCGATTCCAATTGGAAATTATGATATGAATCACTGGATAGGCGAAATGGGATGGCCCGTAAGCCGATTTCAGTTGAAAAATGTGAATATGGAATGATGGTGAAATGGGAGACCCGTAAACCACTTCCATTGAAAAATTAGTAACAGTCTAGCCGGGTTGAGGATCTCCTCATGTTAATGGGTTGATGGTCCAAGAGACTGGGTCTGTTACGCTATCCATGGATAGAGATGTGATATATATATATATTGCCTACGGGCTTGATGATGTGATATTGAATCAAAACAGGGACTCTGAACTTTGAATAATGTATTAGATTTGTTATGGGCCCAATGCTTGTGTTTGATTAAACGTGACTAGTGTTTGATGAAACTTATGAGTAAAGTTAAGATATGATGTTATGAAATATGATTGTGGTTGGATAAACTATGATGACTATGGTATGAATTGAAGTGAATTACTTACTTGAGTTGTGCATAGAACTTGATTGTGTGACATGAGTATTGCATCATAGCATATTGTTATTTTAGTTGTTTTACTAAGCCGTTGGCTTAGCGCGATTTGATTTATCGCGCAGGTGTTAGAGAAGAACCCGAGAGTTCTGCTAGACAGAGTGAGTCTAGACGTTGAGGATTGGCTTTAGGACTTAAAGATCAGAGCAGTGCTGCCAACCATGTATAGTTTCTTTATATTTTGTAAAGGAATGATTTTTAACGTATATATATATATGTAATTGTAAACTTGAACTTGGATGTTTTAATATATGTAAATATTTTATAATTTCCGATGCGTATCAAATAAATGTTGATATCCATTTCAATTTCTATTACAAATTAAATACTATAATACATTTCTTATATTGTACAAAAATAACAAAATGGTTTAGGGTTTATAAAAGAGTTAAATGGTTTAAAGAAGTCGTAGCATTCCTATGTTCTATGTACGTATATTACATTTTGGTGATATGTAGTGTGCGTATATGGGATCTAGGAGTGTTACACTTCGACATGCCCGGAAACATGGGCATGTCACTAAATGTGCCATTGATCCTGCCTTATAAAAGCTGTGACACACCCACTGACACGGGCGTGTCCCTGACCGTGTCCCTAACTCAGCATTGCAGTAGCAATGACATGCCCAAGGACATAGGCGTGTCACTGCCCATGTCATTAAAGTTCAAAATAGCACCGTTGATACGCCCACAAACACGCACGTGTAAATGGGCATGTCAGGCAAAAATTTTTGGGCTATAAAATCTGAGCTAAAGTGCAAATTAGGGATATCTAGTTTTTATTATTAGGGCTGACTTCCTAAGGAAAAGAGAGTTTTGGTAGCTAAGAGCGAAGGTGAAGATCCAATTCACGCGAGATTTAAATCAAGATTCAAGGATTGAAGTAAAGAAACACAAATCATTCATTATGGATTATTTGAATTCTTTTACTTATTTCTTTTGTTTTAGTTTTCTGGTTATGAACAAGAGCTAAAGTGTTGCTATCTAGATATTGATGAACCCTAGCCTTGTTGTATGGATTGAATAATTCTTATAAAATTAAATTATTTGATTGAGTTGTTTTATCCTTTTAATTCTTAATTTCTTATTTCCAATTGATAATAGCATGTTTATTGATTGGTTGCAATTTTCATATTATTGACTTGAGAAAGCTTGATATGAACAGAATTTTGATTAGGATTGAGAGTTGATTAGAGTGCTAGAGACAGACTTACAAGACCCTTTGGTTCAAATTTCCTTGTTCTTACTGCATGATCTATTTAATTATGCTTGAGAAGAGATTCCTAGCATTCTACTTAGTGATTTGGGATTAATTCACTCAGGAGAGGTTTTGATCTAATTTAGAGTAATGCTAATTCAGTTCTATTATTTGATTTAATTGAATTGATATTCATAAACATTTTTATGGCTAGGGGGATTCAATATCTAGATAGTATTTTCATCATTAACTCTTTTTGCACAATATTCAATTTTTCTTTACTTTAATTTATTAAGTAATTTGTCTTTTATTTTAATCATCACAAAAACTATTTATTTGCTAAAAAATAGCTGAAATTTGTACTAGTACTTGACCTTGTCCTCAGTGGAATGATATCTTACTCACTATTTTATTACTTGCGCGACCCATGTACTTGTGGTAACATTGTGATAGCATAGATTTGCCATCAAGTTTTTGGCGCCGTTGCTGGGGACAGCGGTTTTCAATATTAGTAATATAATCAAGATTATTGATTTAGTTTCTATTTTTATTTATTTTAACATTGGTTTTTGCTTGTTGATTGTCATTTTAGGTGCTTCTTCTCGTTTATGACCCGAGATAGTTCTTCCTAATTACTTGAATTAGATCCAGAGCTAGAGAGAACATTGAGGAGAAAGCGAAAGGAAGAAAGGGAAGCAGTTCTGGTAGAAACAAAACCAAACTTGGAAAATTCAAGCTCAGAAGAAGAACTTGAAGTGATGGCAGGAAATGAGCCAAGGACAATGCAGGAATTTGCTAAGCCCACTCTTAATGGGGCTGATTCGAGCATACAGAGGCCGATAGTTGCTGCAAACAAATTTGAGATAAAGGCAAATGTAATCAAATGGTACAGCAGACTTGCCAGTTTGATGGGTTCCGAGATAAAAATTATAATACTCATATTGAGACTTTTTCTGGAAATATGTGACACATTCAAGATACATAATGTCTCAGAAGATGCAATTAGATTAAGGTTGTTCCCATTCACACTTAGAGATTGATCGAAGAAATGGCTGAAATCTTTTCTCCCAAACACTTTCACCACATAGGGTCAGTTGGAAGAAAAGTTCTTAGAAAAATACTTCCCACCGTCCAAGACTGCCAAGTTGAGGAATGATATTTCATCTTTTCTCTAGCAAGATGGTGAGACTCTTTATGTTGCTTAGGAGAGGTTTAAAGATTTATTGAGAAGGTGTCCTCATCATGGGCTTCCTCTGTGGCTACATATTCAAACTTTCTACAATGGATTGAATTATGCAAGCAAGAAATCCATTAATGCAGCAAGCAGGGGTACCATAAATAACAAGACACCTGAACAAGCAAGGTATTTGATTAAAGATATGGCCCTTTCCAATTATCAGTGGCAAACTCCAAGGGAATAAGGAAAACTGAGAGCCACTGGTTCACATCAATTGGATCCCGTGGTGGCTTTGACATCATAATTGGAAGAAATGAATAAAAAGATTGATTCTTTAGCTTCATCTTCAGGGAAATCAATGCAGGTGATGTCTTGTGAATGGTGTGGGGGTGGACATCAAAGTAAAGATTGCCAAAATGGCAATATGTTTGCTAGATAGGAGTAGGTGGATTATGTTGAAAATATGCCTAGACAACAACAGAACAACCCCTACAGCAACATATATAATCCGAGGTGGAGAAATCATCCTAATTTCTCCTGGAGTAATAGAATAATCCAAGGCCTCCCCCTGGATTTCAGCAGCCTCAACATCAACAAGATGCCCCTCCAAGAAAGTGCAATTTGGAGGACATGATGGAGAAGTTTAGAGCAGCTTCAGAAACCAGATTTCAATTAACAGAGACCACCCTTAGCAATAAGCCTCCATTCACAATTTGGAAAATAAGGTGGGGCAAATTGCCAAGTTACTCAGTGAATGACCACAAGGGAGCTTACCTAGAAATACTGAGGTAAACCCAAAGGAGCAGCTGAAGGCAATTACTCTAAGGAGTAGAAATGAAATTAAGGGTGGTGTGGTTGAAAGAGAGGCTTAGACACAAGAAAAAGAGGTTGAGACACAAGAAAAAAAAAGATAACCCTACTATTGCTTTGGGTGAGAAGGCTTCAGTGGAAAATGAGAAAGGGAATCAACCACAAGAACCCATTCCAATAGTGAAGGAATACCGAACCTTGAGTGCCATATCTAGCAAGGTTGAACAAGGATAAGATGGATGCTGAGTTTGGTAAGTTTCTTAAACTCTTTAAACAACTGCACATTAATATTCCCTTTGCTGAAGCTTTATCACAGATGCCTAAATATGCTAAATTTTTGAAAGATCTCCTTTCTAACAAAAGGAAAATTGTGGAAGTATGTAATATCCCAAATGATACCCTAAAATTTTGGAATGTTAATTGTTGTATTGATTTAAAGAATTTTTAAGTATATGACTAATGGAATAAGAGGAGATGTGTATATGTTGTATATATTAGGATATATACAAAATATATACAAGTCAATGGGTTTATTTTGGTCAAGAGATATTTTGATTATATTATTAAATATTGTTAGTGGAAGATGATGTAAGTGGGTTGATTATTTTATTGTTTAATTGCTTGGTGGAGAGTGATTTGAGGAGAGAGTGTTTGGTTTAAGAGGTTGACTTTCTTTCTTTCTTTCTTTTTCTTTCATTTTCATCTTCTTCTTTCTTCTTGGCCGGCCATCACCAACATCTTCAGGAGGGAGAGATTTTGTTGCTTCCAAACTCAAGAGATTGAAGGATTTCAAGAGATCAAGTTGGAGTTTTAAGGATTTTCTTCACTTTTGGTAAGTTTCCAACTTGTTCCTTTATTTTCTTTTGAGTTTGTGTTATTGGGTTTGTTGGATTGTTTGTGTAGATGTGTTTATGGTTATTTTGGTATATTTGAGGTTGTGTTGTTTTGTTAACTTTGATTTTTGGAGTTGGATTGAAGAGAAAAGGGTTAAGTTTGGTGAAAGAAAGCAAGTGTTGAGGATTGTGTGATTTTTGAGTTGTGAATATGGTTGTGGTTGTGTTTGATGTTTGTAATTGAGTTGTTTTGAGGTTTACTCAAGTATTATATGGGTTGTTGATGGTTTTGGTTAAGGTTGTTTGGAGTGGAAAAGGGGATAAGAAAGATGTTTGTTAGATGTGGCATTTTGGTGTCGATTTTAGGGTTTTTGGCCTGACATGCCCAGGAGCACAGCCATGTCTTTGGACGTGTCGTTGGTTCTATTTTTTGGGTTGTTGACACGAGCAGTGACACACCCATGTCACTGAGCATGTCACAGCTTCTATGTTGTAGTAGCATTGACATGGCCAGTGACACACCCATGTCACTGAGCGTGTCATAACTACTGTGTTGTTGGTTGATTGACACATCCAGTGACATGCCCATGTCACTGAGCGTGTCAAAGCTTCTATGTTGTGGGTTTAAGGCACGATCAGGGACATGCTAGTATTGTTGAGCGTGTCAAGTGTAGAGTTTGCTCTGGATAGTTCTCTTCCTTATTTTCTTATGCGTATCTCTAAGTGAGTGTGTATGATCACCTTTGGGTTAGGTTTTGAAGAGATTTGAGCTACCTTAATTCAAGTGTTGAGAGTTATCTTGGAAGAGGAGTTGATAGAGTGGTGTTGTTGCTCTTAGAGGTAAGTACAAACTTTGAATGATTGCATACATTTACATGACATTGAGACTTAACACATTTAGTTGAGAAATGTGTTAAGTTACTTTATACATCGTTGATGAATGAATTATATGGTATGATATGTATAATGTGAATTATGTTGTTGTATCAAAGTAACGTGTTAGAAATGAAAAGAAATATGGAATAACGTGATGAGATATATGAAAACATAATGTAAACTATCAATATTGAGATAAAATAGAAGAATGAGAAAAATGAGAAAAGATGATATACTAAGGCAATGAGCCTAGTTTGACTATGAGAAATGAATTGAGAAATGAATTGTGAAAGAGATTGATAATGAGATAAATCAATTAATTGTGTGCCTAGTATGTTATTCAATTTTTAGAGTTCTGAATTTTGCGGCATGCCTATGAATTGCTGGGCAGGTGAAAAGACCGGGTCGTAAGCCGAGCCTAGCTGATAAATGTGATATCTTTGGGAAGAAAAAATCGGGTCGCAAAAACTGTAACAGTCTAGCCGGGTTGAGGACCAAGAGACTGGGGCCTAAGGGTTTAGCCGGGTTGAAGTCCAAGAGACTGGGTCTGTTACATTATCCATGGATATATATATTGCCTACGAGGTTAGACACAAGGTGTCAATATGGACCAAAGTAGTAACTCTGAACTTTGAATAGCATATTAGTTTCATTTTGGGCCCATATTTGTCTTTGCTTAAATGTGAATTATGAAATGTGATGCAAATGATTAAAATGTTGAGATATAATGCAATGAGTTGATATATTCATATATATTATGCATGAGCATCGCATTCATCTATATTGAATCAAAGTTTGTACCACTAAGCTTTCTGCTTAACGCGATTATGATTCATCGCGCAGGTGACAGGGTAGATCCGGTTGTGCCGAAGAGCTTGTCTAGACTGAGTCAAGTCTAGGCTTGAGTTTGTGAGAGCAGTGTTGAGTTGTGGACATCAAGATCAAAGACGAACTACCAGCATGTATAAATTCTATAATTTTGTAAACATTGATTTTGATATATATACATATGTATTTTCCACTGCTTATTTAACAAATGTTTTGAATAGACTATTTTGGATAAACTTTTGGGTACTAATGTTATATATATATATATATGTATTTTAATGAAGGAATGTTTTATCTATTACTATTTATAATATAGGTTAAATGTTTTAGTCTACTCGGACTGACTTATGATAATTATATATTAAAGATTAAAGTTTGGTTTGCTTAAAATGTACTGTGACACCCTTATATCCTCTATACGTATATCACATGTTGTGTGGATGTATGCGGTGTGTGTATATGGGGTACAAGGGTGTTACAAAGTATCTTTGGTGCAATTGTCAAAAAAGAGTTCAATAATTTTGCAAAAGAGGTTGTCTAAGAACTTAAAAGATCCTGGTAGTTTTACTATTCCATGTTTGATAGGTAATCTTGAAATTAAGAGTGCATTGGCTGATTTGGGTGCTAGCATAAGTGTTATGCCCTACAAGATGTTTAAAGAGTTAGGTGTCGGAGAACCTAAACTAACACTCATGACCATTCAACTTGTTGATAAGTCAGTAATTCACCCCTGTGGTATTATAGAGGATGTGTTGGTAAAAGTTGGGAATTTCATTTTCCCCAATGATTTTGTTGTCATTAATGTAGATGAGGATGCAGATGTTTTGCTTATCCTTGGTAGGCCATTTTTGAATATAGCCCGTGCCCTTATCGATGTCCATGATGGCATATTGACCTTAAGAGTGGGAAGTGAAAAAGTTCTTTTTAATATACATTATGCTATGAAGCACTCACTTACAGTCAATGAGGTGGATTCATGCAATGCTATCATTAAGCATGAAACCTTAAATTGTGTTACTAATGTTGTTTCCAAGGATCCCCTTGAGTTGAGTTTATTGTAGGATACTGTTGAGGATCAGGAAGCATTGGAGCAACTTGCTTATCTTGAAGCAAGCAAATCATTTAAGAGTCAGGCGTATCAAACCATTGAAATGCCAAAAGAATAGAAGTCGCAACCATCTGCCATTGATCCACCCAATTTAGAACTTAAGATCCTTCCAGATCATCTTGAGTATGGATTCCTAGGAGAGGAGAATAAATTGCCAATTATTTTGAGTTCCCACCTATCTTCTGAGCAGAAGGTCAAACTCATCGAGTTGTTACAAAAGCATAATTAGTCCATCCTATTGCACTCACAAAATACTGATGGAGGATGAATTCAAGCTAGTGGTGCAACCACAACATAGACTAAACCCTAAGATGAAAGAAGTAGTTAAAGCTAAAGTAATCAAGCTACTTGATGCGAGAATTATATATTCAATTTCGGATAGCTCTTGGGTGAGTCCGGTTCAGGTAGTACCAAAGAAAAGAGGGACGAAAGTGGTTTGTAATAAAAATAATGAGCTAATTCCAACAAGAACAATTACCGATTGGAGGGTTTGCATTGACTGCCGAAAGTTGAATGATGCAACTAGGAAGGACCATTTTCCTTTGCCCTTCATTGATCAGATGTTGGAGAGATTGTCCAGGCATGAGTACTACTACTTTTTGGATGACCTTTAAGGCTACTTCCAAATTCCTATTGCCTTGGAAGACCAAGAGAAAACTATATTCACCTGTCCATATGGGACGTTCGCATATCAAATGATGCCATTTGGATTATGCAACGCACCTGTAACTTTTCAATGGTGCATGGTGGCAATCTTTGATGAGCTTATTGAGGATATTTTGGAGGTGTTCATGGATGATTTCTTGATTTATGGTAGCTCGTTCAAAGGATGTTTGGAAAGCCTTGAGAGGGTCTTGATAAGATGTGAGGAAATAAACCTAGTATTTAATTGGAAAAAAATGTCATTTCATGGTTCAAGAAGGAATAGTGTTGGGACACAAGATTTCAAGCAAGGATATTGAGGTGGACCGGGCTAAGGTGGAAACCATTGATAAACTACCACACCCCACATTAGTCAAGGCCATCAGAAGCTTTTTGGGACATTCAAGCTTCTATCGGAGGCTTATACGTGACTTTTCTAAGATAGCTCATCCTCTAACAAGACTTCTTGAGAAGGATGTTGATTTTCTATTTGACGAGGAATGTTTAAGATCTTTCATAACTCTTAAGGAGAAATTGACCCATGCTCCAATCATGGTGGCTCCAGATTGGAATTTACCATTCGAACTAATGTGTGATGCAAGTGATATTACAATGGGGCATTTTTGGGTCAACACAAAGAGAAGCATTTTTCATCCCATCTATTATGCAAGAAAGACACTGAACATTGCCCAGGCCAATTACACAACTACAGAGAAAGAACTTCTAGCTGTGGTTTTTGCTTTTGATAAGTTTAGATCATATCTGATCTTGTCCAAAGTGATTGTGTATATGGACCACTCATCTTTGAGGCATTTATTTGCCAAAATGGATACAAAGCCTAGGCTAATTTGTTGGGTTTTGTTATTGTAGGAATTTGATTTGAAGATTCAAGACAAAAAGGGAGCTAAAAATTTGTCAGCAGATCACCTTTCTTGCTTCGAGAACTCAACCTTGGAGAAGTTTGAAGAAGGGAACATTGATGATCATTTCCCCGATGAGCAGCTTTACGCCATGGTAAGTGAGGTAAGTTGTTCAACTTTTGAAGTGATTTGATTTGTGGATTTTACTAATTACTTGGCTCCTAGGAAACTCTCTAAAGATATGACTTATCAAGAAAAGAATAAATTCTTTTCTAACTTGAAATATTACTTTTGGGAGGATCCTTTCTTATCTAGGTTATGTAAAGACCAAATGATTCAGCGTTGCATGGCATAACCTGAAATGATGAATATTCTTCATCATTGTCATGTTGGACCAGCTGGTGGTCATATGGGAGCCAATAGGACTGCTCAAAAGGAGCTAGAATCAGGATTTTATTGGCCCACTCTGTTTAGGGATAGCTATGATTTTGTGAAATGTTGTGATCGTTGTCAAAGAACTGGAAACATCTCATCTCATGATGAGATGCCCCAAAATGGAATTCTAGTGTGTGAAGTCTTTGATGTATGGGGGATCGACTTTATGGGACCGTTTCCTAGTTCTTGTGGTAACAAATATATTCTTGTAGCTATAAACTATGTCTCTAAATGGTCTGAAGCCCAAGGTTTAGCAACGAATGAAGCTAGGGTAGTGATGAGGTTTTTGAAAAAGTTATTTTCTCGATTTGGTACACCAAATGCGATCACAAGTGATAGGGGTACTCACTTTTGTAATTCTCAGCTTGAGAAAGTTTTCAAAAGGCTAGGTGTTACACATAGGTTTTCTACTCCTTACCATCCCCAAACTAGTGGCCAAGTTGAGAACACAAATAGAGAAATAAAAAGGATTCTTGAAAAAATAGTAGTGTGATCCCGAAAGGATTGGTTTGAGATATTAAACAATGCTCTATGGGTCTTTAGGACTTCATTCAAAACTCCATTGGGTACTATGCCATTTAGGTTAGTATATGGAAAGGCTTGTTATTTACCTGTGGAAATTGAACATAATGCTTATTGGGCTATAAAACATATTAACCTTGATCTAGCTAGTGCAGGTGAAAGGAGGAAATTGTAGATCAATGAGCTAGATGAATGGAGATTACAAGCTTATGACAATTGAAGGATATATAAGAACCAGATTAAGAGATGGCATGATGCTCACATTAAGGAACGGAAAGAGTTTCAAGTTGGAGATAAGGTATTATTGTACAATTCGAGGCTTCAACTTTTTATAGGTAAGTTAAAATAAAGATGGCCTGGTCCATTTATAGTCAAAGAAGTTTTTTCCTATGGGACAATCAAAATTACTCATCCAGAAAAAGAGAATTTTAAGGTTAATGGGCAAAGACTTAAATTGTATTTAGAGAGAGAATTAATGAGTTGAAGGAGGTTTTATACCTTTAAGACTAGGGATGAACTAATCCCGAATGTCTAACTAATACGACGTTAAAGAAGTGCTGGGTGGGAAACTGTGAACCTCGGATTTCACCCGAAAAAGATGCGGATGAACATTCACTTGTTGTCGGGAGTCGCCACTCAGTTTATTTTTGTTCGAAGGGAAAAACTAAGAAAACCCTTGTTTGACTCCAATAACACGTCCAATGTAAAGGTTTCTAATCTGCGAACCCAAGGAGGATTCGGGGACTATGTCATGCATTCGATTAACTTGCCAATAGAAGAAATAAACCTTGAAAAGGGGTGAAGGAAAGAAAACAAACAGATTGTTAGTAAATTGCGGACTTGCTATTTGGGGTGAATCCCAAATATGCCTACATACTCTCGTTTTTATGAGAGATCAAAGCCCATGTAGTTCGGAAAAGCCCATTTAAAGGCAATTATGCATTTATGCATGTGTGTGTGTATGCTTTGTGCATTGTGAGATTTAATTAGCACTTAGTGCAAAATTGTGAAATTTTGGTACCTTGTACCAAAAGGATGCAAATTTTAGGCCTTGAGCCAAAAAAAGGTTGGTTGATTCATGGCTTAATGCCGAAAGATCGATTATTTAGTTAATTAGGCCTTAGACCTAAAAGGATTAGGTCTTCGACCAAGAAGATTTTAAGAAGAAGATGGAATGCTTATGACATGCTTGAATTAACAAAAGATGAATTAGGATATTACCTTGCTTAGAGTTTTCCCACTTCGAAGTTCCAGATCTTTATTTCTTAGAATATGATCCTTTGCTTCCTGTAACACCAAGTCCCGGGATGCCAAAAGCCAACCCCTTTTCCTGAGAATCGAAAGCCTTTTTATAGGCAAAATTTCAGACAGAACGGCGGTCGGACCGCCGTGGTCAGCTGTCGGACCGCGCTGTCCGCCGGAGAACTGGGAAAAAAATCAACGCCGGTGGTCGGACCGCCGACTCCGGCGGTCGGACCGCTAAGCTTGGCGGTTCTACCCTCAAAAAATCTCCCGATTTTCGTTCAAACTGATTTTCTGGAAGCTGTGGACCTCCAAAAATTATTCCGAGGCCATATCCGTGATCGTTGTGTTGCTCCGAACATTTCAAGTACCATGAAGACATACTTTCGGTGGATTCTGCCGTGGTCATCCGGTCTGGCTTGGTCGCTTGCAGTCTAAGAAAATCGGCTTTCCGAGCCTCAAAATTTGAGTGTTCACAATTGCCTCCCACTGGGGTCCATAAAAATGATTTATGGAGCACAGTGGTCGTTAGGAATGAGAATTTTGAGCGAGGTGTAAAAAGACCCACGTTTTCATCTTTTCCTTATAAATAGGCTCATTTCAAATCAATTTTCATTTGCTTTCACTCTTTCTTCTTCTATCCTTTCCTTTCCTTTAAACTTTCTTTCAACAATGGATTTCACTGGCTTTGAAGACTTCGAGATCCCTCTCCCTCCTTGCAATCTTTTACTTGAGGAGGAGAAGCACAGCTCTCGGACCGGCTGCTATGAGGTAAGTACCTTCCCCTTTACTTATCTAGTATGCATGTTTAGGAATTTTATTTATTTCTAGCAAGGAACTTAGAAACAAATTTTTATGAATCTTTCCTTTACATATACTAGTAATGAATCAAGAGTAATACCAAGTTTCACCATGTTCTGCCATCAGTAATTATTTCTAGCAAAGAACTTAGAAATAATCTTCAAGGAAGTCACACCCAGCTGGGGATAGAACTTAAATTCTCCTGAAGTTCCCCCCTAAATTATCCAAAATAATGAATTTTTTTTAGGACACTGCGATTAGGATATCCACTGCCGAGAGACCCATGAGTACTATTCCGGCTTATATTCTTGAGGCCGGTCATCCGGTGGGGGATCTTATCAGACCTGCTTTCCTCCACCATTTGAGGACTATAGATGTGGGCAGAGATATCCACAGGGAGTTGATCTGCGCGTTGGCTGAGCGATGGCCCACTACTGATACCTTCCATTTTGCTTGGGGGGAGATGACGATGACACCTACCGACTTTTTCTTCATTTCTGGGATTCCCTTCGGCATTGAGATGGTGGAGTACTACAATGACTGGCGGCATGACATCTCTTCAGCCGACATGGTCACTCTGATCGGGGTTGACTATCCTCGACATCAGGCGCCCCGCTGCATTCAACGAAGGTGGTTAGTAGAGCAGGCGCCAGCCATCTATACTGGCTATGAGGTAGGCGATCTTACAGCTGATCAGGTGGCCAGGTTCACCCTGATACTCCTGTTTGCTAGCTCCTTCTTAGCAAACAGGAAGGACGCAGTGAATCTCAATGTGCTGAAGAGTCTAACTGACCTGACACGACTTCGGACATATGATTGGGCCAGCATGATGCTGTGTAAATTATATGATGACATGTCAGACCTCTGCTATACCCGCATTACTCCATGTGGCCTGTACTACTTTTGGGAGGTAATGTAAAGAACATTTCCTTCACCTTACATACACCGATTCTGATATTTTCTTCATTTTTTCCAGACTGGGCTTACGAGTACTTTCCTGATGTCGCCCCCTTTCTTCGTGAGCCACTTGCCCCTGTAGATCCTCTTTCTCCCATTGCTTGGAGATGGTATAAAGAGAGGATAGTAGTACCAAAGAGGAAGCTTCCTATTAGAGAGCTGAGATCGTTCTTCGACAGCTGCTCCATGAACTCGGTAAATATTTTCTCCTCATCCTTATTTATTGTATTAGAGAAAATGATTCACTAACAAAATAAATTTTTACAGGTAGCATTTACAGCGATGTCTAACCGGTTGGCAGAGTGGATTGCTCAAGATCACAGCTTTCAGCGATCCCAGTTCCTGACTCACCGTCGATTCATACTTCCCCATCCAGAGTATCGACGGTACTATCTCGCTGAGAGAGTGACCTTCCAGATTGCTGGCTTCCGTACATCTCCTTCGGACCCTCCTGAAGACATGCTATCTCTGACGCTTCTGCCTGTTTCAGCGTCTCAGTATGAGGGCTATCCCTTCGAATCGGCCCTTGCCTCGGAAGAGGAAGATTATGATTTCTACTGTCTTCAGCGACTAATGCCACGCATTGGGGCACGGTTCGATTCTGTGCCACCTTATCGGTCCTCCCACTCTTCGGCCCCCACTTCCAGCACCCCAGGAGAGGATCCCTCTTCGAGCTGGCGAGCTGAAAGACCTTCTTCCTCTAGGGCTGGGGCTTCCACTTTCAGGGCTGGACCATCACGTACTGGAGCAAGCAGCAGTTCATCATACTTGAGGCCTCCCTCATCCGTCCTTGCGGCTACCGGTCAATTGGACCCTGCTTTAGCTGACTTGAGGCTGCCATATGCTGTTCGTTATCATGCACCTGATGGTTGGGTGACCCGACCAATTAGTGCAGAGATTGCACCCTATCGGAGCCTTGTTCACATCACTCAGGTATATCCTTTTAGAACTTTTCATGAAAAGGATTCATAAAAGTCTCTTGAAATTGATTGCGATTATCCTTTTTTACAGGTACCTGAGGGCCTAGTTGCTGAAATGGCGGCAATGATCACTGCTTTCTCGGATGAGCTGACAGGTGCTTGGACTGATGCTGCTTATGAGAGACCGAACAGGCCGCAAAGACGGAGAGCTCGGCGCTGAATTCTCATATTTGTCTTGGACTATATTTGTAGTATTTGAATTATTCTTGCTCTGTACTTTGTACTTTTCATATTTTCCGCCTGTCATTTGAAATTAGTATAAACCTGAACTAATTTGTTAGTATTAACAGCAGACATGTATGAATGATGTTTTTTTTTTTAGAAATCTATTTTCAAAAATAAATCCCTGAAATAACCCCAAAAATATTACCTAAAATAATCTAAACAGGGTCAAAACAAAGAATTTCATAAAATAAAATAAAAATAAGATAAAAATAAAATAAAATAAAATAAAATAAAAATAATAATAATGAGAATCGAAACTGTGCGGAGGTCGAACTGCTCAGTCGGCGGTGGTCGGGCCGCCAATTCCTGCAGTTTGACCGCCGGTCCGGCGGTCGGACCGCCATGGAGGCGCCGGGGCAGTTTATGTACACGAAAAAAATAGAATTTTTGAGTGTATTTTCGAGCCAGAAACAGATTTTTCACTGCAGGATTTTTTTTTATTTCCCTCAACAATGAATCCTCTTTTTAACCATGTGATGCATAACTGGACCAAGAGCCTCCATAATGTCGAAAGGATCAATATGGGAAGGTATGGACTGAAAGCCGTTGCCACCCTTAGAGGTGTAGCTGTGGATTGGGATTTCTTGCATGCTTGTATTAAATTTTGGGACCCTCAAGCCCACGTTTTCAGATTTGGTGCTCGAATGGAGGAAATGTGTCCTCTTTTTGAGGAATTTTGCTCAATCATTGGATGTGACCCCAATGCCCCTCTTGTAAGGCATGAGGTCCAAGTTGGTTATGTGGGATCTTTTCAGAGACTTTTCAACTTTAGCAGGCCTCAAGCTCAAGCTATGATCATGGATGGGAGTAAGGCGATGCTGCTTCCCTTGATTGACGAATTCCTGACCGCTAACTTTGAAGATGAGGTTCAACTGAAACACAGAATGCGAGCTTTCGTTTTCTGCCTGTTAGCCGGGTTTCTTTTCAACCGTGATCCCTGCTTTGGAGATTTGAAGCTTTGCCCCATGGTCAGGCAGATGGAAGAACTTAATTGCATGGGTGGTATGATTCTGGCTGAGAATATTCAGAGTCTTGACAGAGCTGTGCTCGGGTTTGAGAACTGGACTGTCACCCCGATCATTCTTCAGGTAATTTTGTTATACCCTTTGCTTCTTCTAATTTCATTGTCTCTCCTTTTTTGTTTGTAAATAGAAAGGATCTATTTTCTCAGGTTTGGCTGAGAGACCATCTCCGAGTGGTTGCTGCTCCCAATGCCTTGACTTATAACCCTTCTCAGTACCGCTCCAGGAGAATCCATATTTCTTTTCCCTCCATGGCTAAGTGGGCTATCTGGTTGTTTGAGCTTGGACCGGAAGAATTGCTATGGTTTGTGCCTTGGTATAGAATTCCTCGCTTCATGGAGGCAAATGCAATGCACAACCATGTCTATCTCCTTGGTTTCACTCATAGCACATGGTATAGTGCTTCTCAGGTCCTTAGACAGATGGGGATTGATCAGAGGGTTCCCATTCCTGTCAATCTTACCATTGCTTCCCCTATTACCCCCGAAGTTACTCGAGTTGTTCTACAGACTTGGGTCAGAGACCATCAGATGATCAGGCCTTTTGCTGAGCCTTCCCTTGTTCAGCCTACTCTGGAGTACAGAACCTGGTTTATAGCTGAAGTTTGGCCCGTTGAAAAACCCAGGAGGTATGCCTTGCTGCAGGAGTTAGAGGGAGAGGAGGTGGTTCCACTTAGCGAGGAGAAGACAGATGTCGTAGAGAGCTCCGGAACTAAGGAAGATACCGAAGACTCTGCCCCACGTAGGAGGCGTAGGATTTAGGCCCTAAGGTTGACTCTATTGTCTGTTTTTTTTATTGGGTTGCCTTTTTACTTTTTTTTTTTTACATTTTGGGGTTATGACTTGACTTTTTGATTGGTTGGATATTTCATGGGATGAATGACACTTTTTGTAACAAATGATGAATGATTCTTAATGAATAACTTTTTGTTTGCCTTCCAAGCATTATCTACTTTATTTATTTGCTCTAATTTTTGCCTAAGTCGTCCTTTCGGATTTTCAACTTAGCGAGCTCTTACCCATTCTTGCCTAAGCCGCCCTTTGTGGGTTTTCGACTTAGCGGGCCCCACTATTGCCTAAGCCGCCTTTTGTGGGTTTTCGACTTAGCGGGATTTTTTCTTCCTTTTATTTATTTATTTATTTATTCATTTATTTTATTTATTATTTTTTTATGTTGCCAAAAGAAAAATGAATCAGTGATTCTTATTAAAATTTAGATCGTGCTCAAGGAGAGCTGCCTACATATCTCGAATTAGTTTGCGAGAATCAGGTCTAATGTAGTTCCTTGCAATGCATGATTATACATAATATTTCTTTAATTGATCTAGTTTGCATGGGTTTGTGAACTCCAGACCATCCAAATCAGACAAGATGACGGCTCCGCCGGAAAGTATTTTCTTTAAAATGTAGGGTCCCGCCCAATGAGGACGAAATTTCCCACGAGGATCTGCAATAGGTGTTCTGATCTCTTTCAGAACCAAACAGCCTTCTTCCAACTTTCGATCTTTGACCTTTTTGTTGAAATGTCTGGCCATTCACCTCTGATACCCTTGAATCTGATGTAGAGCTTGAAGTCTTTTTTCATCCAAACCCAACAACTGATGATGATAATTGCTAATCCATTCAGCTTCATTTATCTGACTTTCTTGAATTATCCTCACCGATTGAACTTCCAGTTCAATGGGGAGTACTGCTTCCATTCTGTATACCAGGGAATACGGGGTTGCCCCAGTAGAAGTTCTAATTGATGTTCTATATCCCCACAAAGCCAGTGGTAACTTCTCATGCCAACGCCTATGTTCCTTGATCATTTTTTGTATGATCACCTTTATAGACTTGTTCGCTGCTTCTACAGCTCCATTGGTTTGAGGTCTATAAGGAGAGGACTTATGATGCTGTACATTCTTATCCTTCAAGAGCTTAGCAAATTCTGCTTGGAAATGAGTTCCATTATCAGTGATAATCTCAAATGGCGTCCCGTACCGACAAAGGATGTTGGTTCGGACAAACTGTGCTGCCTTTTTGGTTTTTAATTCTGCATAGGAAGCTGCTTCAACCCACTTTGTGAAGTAATCCACTGCTACCAAGATAAATTGATGTCCATTTGAGGCTTTTGGATGTATTTTGCCAATTATATCTATTCCCCAAGTAGCGAAGGGCCATGGAGAAGTGATTGGATTCAGGGCAACGGGAGGTTGCTTCTGCATCTTAGCAAATATCTGACACTGATGGCATTCTTGCACAAATGCCACACAGTCTGCATTCATGGTGGACCAATAATATCCTAGATTGGCTATTTTTCGAGCCAAGGTGATCCCATACATGTGTGGTCCTGATTCGCCACCATGTACCATTTCCATTATCTGCTTAGCCTCTGCTTCATCCACGCACCTTAGGTGCATCCCATTCCAACTCCTCTTGTAGAGGATATCTCCATTAAGAACGTAACCTGTGGCTAGCTGCCTTATGGCCCTCTGATCAACCTTTGATGATCCCTCCGGATAACTTCCATCCTTGAGATGACTCTTGATATCCCAAAACCATGGTTTACCATCGGCCAAATGCATTATATGGGCGGGCTGTTTTTGAAGTTGAACTTTTAATGGACGAATGACTTTTCCCTCCTTGGTATTGATCATGGAAGCTAAAGTAGCCAAGGCATCAGCAAACTGATTCTTTGCTCTTGGGAGATATTTGAAGGACAAATCATCGAATTGTTGTGCCAAATGATCAAGGCGTCGTAGGTAAGGAACCAAACGCTCTTCTCTTATCTTCCATTTCCTTAAAGCTTGTGATACTATTAAAATAGAATCACCATAGACCTTTAGGTTCTTAATCCCCAATCCCAGGGCGGCTTTGAGCCCATTGATGCAAGCTTCATATTCTGCTTCATTGTTTGTGCAGCTAAAGTCAAGTTTAACTGCAAATGGAATGTATTCTCCACAAGGAGTTTTGAACACAATCCCAATTCCATTTCCATGATAATTGGATGCCCCATCAAAATACATCTCCCAAATACCCCTCTCCACATTCAAGAGGTCTTCGTCAAGGAAACCCATTTCTCGCATCTCGTCTTTTACGGGTAATTCTGCTAATTGGTCAGCTATTGCGCCACCTTTCACAGCTTTCCTTTGAATGAATTTTAAGTCAAAGGCCACCAATGTTGACACCCACTTAGCCATTTTGCTGTCCAAAACAGGCCTCTCCATAAGGAATTTCAAGAGACTCTGTTCTGCGACGACACAAGTAGTGTAAGAAGATAAGTAGTGTTGTAACTTTGTGCAAGCCCAATACAATGCTAAACACAACTTCTCAATCTTGTTATACTTTAACTCATAGTCCAGCATCCTTTTGTTGAGGTAGTAAATTGCATTTTCCACCTTTGTACTTTCGGCTTCTTGAGCTAGCATTGCACCCATGGCTTCATCTGTTACAGACAAATACAAGAGCAGAGGCTTTCCCATTCTGGGAGGTTGTAGAATTGGTGGATTTAACAAGTATTCTTTGATCTTGTCGAAGGCCTTTTGGCAGTCTTCATTCCATTCTTGTGAAGCACCTTTCCTTAGTAGCTTAAAGATTGGACCACAAGTCTCTGCCAACTGCGATATGAATCGACTGATATACTATAATCTACCTAGCAAGCCTCGAATTTTCTTTTCTGTTCTTGGCGGAGGCATTTTCAGAATAGCCTTTGAATTTGCTGGATCAACCTCTATTCCTCTCTTGCTGACCAAATACCCCAAAAACAAGCCTGATGTTGCTCCAAATAGGCACTTTGCAGGATTAAGTTTCAAATTGTACTTGCGAAGTGTAAGGAAGAACTTCTCAAGTGCTTCAACGTGTTCTTCTGGAGATTTTGACTTAACAATCATATCATCAACATACACTTCTACTTCTTTGTGAATCATGTCATGAAAGACTGTTGTCGCCATCCTTTGGTAGGTAGCCCCTGCATTTATCAACCCAAAAGGCATAACCCTGTAGCAGAAAGTGCCCCATTCTGTAATGAAAGCTGTCTTCTCTTTGTTTGGTGGGTGCACTAGGATCTGATTGTACCCAACCGCGAGGTCATTCATGGAAACCATCATATGCCCAGCCATCCTGTCTATCAGCAAATCGATGTGTGGCAGTGGAAAATCGTCCTTAGGACAGGCCTTATTCAGATCTCTATAGTCAACACACATCCTGACCTTTCCATCTTTCTTCGGGACTGGCACGATGTTTGCTAACCAGGAAGGGTAGGCAATTGGTTCTATGAACTTATTGTCCAGTTGCTTGGCAACCTCCTCTTTAATTTTCAAAGACCATTCAGGCTTCATTCTCCTCAATTTCTGCTTAACCGGCTTCGCATCTGGGTATAGTGGAATCTTATGAACTGCTATGGCTGGGTCTATTCCCGTGACATCACTCGCCTTCCACATGAAGCAGTCGACATATCTTCTGATGCACTCAACAACCTGTTCCTTATTCACACAATCATATGCAATGTATGTATGTTCATTTTCTTTGCCAATCATTATTTTTTCATTTATTTCATTTATTTCATTTTCGCTAGATAATACTTGGAAAGCAAAAGACACAGGGTAACCAAGAACTTGACTAGTTTTATTAATAATGGCGGAGTCATCCCCCAGAGTTACATCATATTCGACACCAGGGTTTTCTATTCCTGAAGCTAAGAAAGACTCAAAACTAGACTCTGACTCAGTGTTTGACTCGAGTTTTGACTCAGTACAAGACTCAGGTTCAGGGTGCGACACAGGACTAGATTTGACTACAGCAGCTTGTCCCTCCTCGGCATACCAGTTCATCAGTAGTCCATCTGTGGTCTTGATCAGCCTTGTGAAGTCCCTTTTGTCTTCAACATTGGTTATCATAGCAACCTCATCAAAGAGACTAGGCCGCATGAAATCTTCCACTTGTGGTTCAGTTATAAGTTCTGGCTCTTCTTCCTTCAACACTAAAACATCAATGAACATCTCAAAACCCGGTAACTGCTTCCTAGTCATAGGAGAATAGAATGGCTCCTGAAAACCACAGTAAGGAACTGTTTTCCCAGGTTTGCAGAAGTGACCATTCAGAGTTCTAAAATAAGGGCGCATTTTGAGGCTTCTTGCCCCCCAATTCTTCTTTTTCTTCCTTCCATGCTCAAACTCTTCAATCTCCTCATCTGTGGGTTTGTACCCCAGGCCAAAGGTTCCCTTATTCTCAGGTTCTTCCCATGGCCGTACTACGGGTGTTTTCCTCCCAGACTTTATCATTTCCATTCCGGGTAGCAGACCTACCCTTAGCATCATTCCCACCAGGCAATTGATTTGGACCTCCCCAAAATCATATAAGATAAATGGCCCTTTGGGCCTCTCTCCTTCAATGCATTGGACTGTATCATAATGGAAACTAGTCAAGGACATGGCGGTTTCGCCAGGAACAACCTCAAAGAGAGACTGATCCATGGTTCTCTTGTTGATTTCACAGGTATCCCCTTTGATAGTGATAATTTTTCCCTCAAAAGGGAACTTAAGTTTTTGGTGTAATGAAGATGGTACAGCATTAATCTGATGAATCCACGGCCTTCCAAGGAGGAGATTAAAGCTCGCGGGTACATCAATGACTTGGAAGGGCACTCCCATTTTCACCGGCCCAATAGCAATTTCCAGAGTGGCAACACCCAAAATTTCTCTTCGAGTGTTATCATATGCTCTAACAATCTGATCAGAAGGTGTAAGATCTGTAGCCTCCAACCCTAGACAGCTTGCTACCTTTAAGGGACATACATTTAAGGCTGACCCATTATCAATGAGAACCATGGGTACAATTTTTCCCCCAGTTTGTATGGTGATGTATAGAGCATCATTGTGTTTACTGCCATCTTCCGGTAGGTCTGTATCAGAAAATCGGATAATCAATGTCTTGGTTGATTGAGTCAAAGTGGCCACCAAAGCTTCTGGGCTTGTGTCCACTAATGTATCAAGTTGACTTAAAGCTTTGCTGAGAGCCTGACGGTGTGGGAATGAGGAAGCAAGGAGCTCCCAAATTGACACCTTAGCTTGAGTTTGTTTAAGCTGAGTGAGGGCAGGGTCTTCTTTTGGCTCTGGTGTTTTCTTATGGGGAGGATTTGAGGTTGTAGGGGTTTTTCCCAAGTCAAGTGGTTGATATTGCCTTCCGCTTCTTGTTAAAGCGTCGACCTCTTCAGCAAGGTCATTCAAATCCAACACACACACTTCATTCATTTCTAAGAGAATTTTGAAAGGATCAAACAGCTCTTCTTCAGCAGTGATGGCGTGGATGGAATGATTAGGGAAAGGGTTAGTATTAATGTTCGGTTGACTTCTGAGAGGAATGATGTCACCCCTATCCACCAAATCTTGGATGCGATTTTTCAGAGTCCAGCAAGCATCTGTTCTATGCCCTTTTCCTTGATGATATTCACAGTACTCATTGGCCTTATAACTGGAGGGTAATGGGTTTGGAGGTGGCCTTGGGTCCAAAGGCTTCAAATACTTCCCTTCTACGGCCTTTTTAAACACTAGATGAAGGGCACCCCAAGGTCGATATATTGCCTTCTTGGCTGATTTCTCTGCCCAAGATTGCCCACACGTAAAGGATTCGCAGGGGCAATATTGGCCACTTCATTGACCTTGCTTGAGGAAGTAGCTTGGCCTTGTTTCCTATACTTCGAAGTAGCTCCCTCGTCTACTATTTTACCCAATTGTATCAAGTCTTCTACCTTAGTTGCAGTCGCAATGAGCGATTTGAAAGTAGGTAGGTATTGGGTTTGCAGTTGAGCTTGATATGTAGGTCTTAAATTTCTGATTATAATATCAATCTGCTCCTGTTCTGAAGGACGATTGATCATTTGGGCAGCCTTCGCCCTCCACCTCATAAGGAACGAGGAGAAAGGTTCATTGTTGTTTTGCTTGGTAGTCTCAAGCTCCCTTCTAGTGACATCTACCTCAATATTGTAGTGGTATTGAGTGTTAAACGCATTGCAGATGTCTTCCCAGGTCTTAATCTTAGCACGGTCCAGGCTTACAAACCATTTTAGGGCAGCCCCAGTCAAGGATTGTTGAAAGAGCTGAGCAAAGAGCTCATCATTTAAACCCCAAGGGCTCAAGGCCCCCACATACATCTTCAAATGGGTTTTAGGGCAAGTGGTCCCATCAAATCTGTCCATCCCAGGCATCTTGAATTTTGGAGGCAACCTAGCTTGGGGAAATAAGGATAAGGAATCCATGTCTACCACCTCTTTATGAGTGTTCATGGCAGTGATTGACCTTTCAAGCAATTCAAGTTTCTTTTTCAGTTCATCAGTTTCATTCTTAGAGGGTGGATCCTCCAAATTGATGACAGGGGTATTGTTCTGAGCAGTCATGGGGGTACTAGTTTGCCCCACAATGGGTTCCTTTCCCAAATCTCCAGGAGTAGAGGCCGTCTTTGGTTCCCCTCCCAATTCGGCCAAGATGGCTACCCTCTAGGCAACCAAAGCTTCATCAATTCTCTCTTGCATCCTAGCTTCAATTTCCTTAACCTGTCCATCTAGCAAGGCCTTAATCTGTTCAATAGTAGCCATTTCAGTAATTGGAGCAGTTGGTGAAATTTGGGTAGCAGGACTTGTGGGTGATTGCATAGTTGGAGTTGGTGTAGCTTGTGTGGGTGAAGGCACACGGATAGTGGATACCTGCAAAAGTTAAGGGTAAAGGATCAGGGTGGTGTGTAGGGTAGGAAGACTCTTGGTCCACTTATATACATCAAAAGTTTTCCCCAAAAGATTTTCCCCCAAAATAATGTTGTCATGTTGCATGAATGCACCTCATCACATCATAATTCATTTTAATGGAATGTGGCACTATCATTGGGTACATACAACCTAAGGAAAAGTTCTATTGTTCATGAAAAATAGAGAATTGGCTCATAATAGGGACCCTTGAGTCTTGAGTAAGATATACCTAACCACATGTGAAACAAAGAGTTTTCGCGTGGGTCCAACAGTACGATTACTCATGGGCCACTCCAAAAGGATTGGAATGGTTTGCGACAACAGGGAGGACGCTTTGGCTGTCCGTCGGCATAATCAAGGAGACCTGCCGGTCAGCGCTACTTGCTATCCAGACTCAGAATTTTGAACAGAAAGAGAAGAAATTCATTTGAAAACAATTTTTTATGCAATGGAGGAAAAGAATTCCCCCATATAATGCAAGAGAAAAAGATTCTCTAAATGACAAAATAAATGCACAATTAATCAAATAAGGGGTCCATTAAAGGAAAAAGATTCCTTTTGTCAATATTCAATCCAATATCCCCAAGGAGGGGATATATATTGCTAAGGTACCCTGCAAAATGAATAAAAGCACCCTAAAGAAGGGTAAATCAGTTAAATGAATAATAATAGTCTACTAGGATCCCATAAATCATCTTCATGGTCCCTAGTGTCAAATTAATCAAATAAGCAATAGTAGTCCACTAGAATCCCACAAATCATTTTTATGGTCCCCAGTGGAGTCGCCAGCTTGTGAACCTCGGATTTCACCCGAAAAAGATGCGGATGAACGTTCACTTGTTGTCGGGAGTCGCCACTCAGTTAATTTTTGTTCGAAGGGAAAAACTAAGAAAACCCTTGTTTGACTCCAATAACACGTCCAATGTAAAGGTTTCTAATCTGCGAACCCAATGAGGATTCGGGGACTATGTCATGCATTCGATTAACTTGCCAATAGAAGAAATAAACCTTGAAAAGGGGTGAAGGAAAGAAAACAAACAGATTGTTAGTAAATTGCGGACTTGCTATTTGGGGTGAATCCCAAATATGCCTACATACTCTCATTTTTATGAGAGATCAAAGCCCATGTAGTTCGGAAAAGCCCATTTAAAGGCAATTATGCATTTATGCATGTGTGTGTGTATGCTTTGTGCATTGTGAGATTTAATTAGCACTTAGTGCAAAATTGTGAAATTTAGGTACCTTGTACCAAAAGGATGCAAATTTTAGGCCTTGGGCCAAAAAAAGGTTGGTTGATTCATGGCTTAATGCTGAAAGATCGATTATTTAGTTAATTAGGCCTTAGACCTAAAAGGATTAGGTCTTTGACCAAGAAGAATTTAAGAAGAAGATGGAATGCTTATGACATGCTTGAATTAACAAAAGATGAATTAGGATATTACCTTGCTTAGAGTTTTCCCACTTTGAAGTTCCAGATCTTTATTTCTTAGAATATGATCCTTTGCTTCCTGTAACACCAAGTCTCGGGATGCCAAAAGCCAACCCCTTTTCCTGAGAATCGAAAGCCTTTTTATAGGCAAAATTTCGGACAGAACGGCGGTTGGACCGCGCTGTCCGCCGAAAAACTGGGAAAAAAATCAACGCCGGCGGTCGGACCGCTAAGCTTGGCGGTTCTACCCTCAAAAAATCTCCCGATTTTCGTTCAAACTGATTTTCTGGAAGCATTGGACCTCCAAAAATTATTCCGAGGCCATATCCGTGATCGTTGCGTTGCTCCGGACATTTCAAGTACCATGAAGACATACTTTCGGTGGATTCTGCCGTGGTCATCCGGTCTGGCTTGATCACTTGCAGTCTAAGAAAATCGGCTTTTCGATCCTTAAAATTCGAGTGTTCACTGAAACAACCCACTATTTTATTTGTTTTTGATATTTGTTTCTTTAATTTTCATGTTTTTAGTTTTTTTTGTTGATTTTTAATTCTTCCATCATTGGTTGGTGGTGTGTTAATTTGAGTTCACTTGAATATTTAGAGGAAAATTTTCTTTTGAGGGGTAACTTGAGCTTGATTTAGAGATACACCCATGTCACTGAGCGTGTCATTTATTTTCAGAGACAGTAGTTATGACACGACTCGTGACTTGCCCGTGTCACTGGACGTGTCATTGAAATGGCGCCATATTAGCTAAAACATGCCTATTGACATGTCTGTGTCAGTGGTCGTGCCATTTTGGTTAAATTTGAGATTCACAGGAGCAGCCATAAACCCAGTGATGACATGCCCACATCACTGGCCATGTTGATTTATTTGAGCCACAGCAATAACATGCCCACTAACATGCCTGTGTTAGTGAGCATGTCGTACTAGCTCATATGACACGCCCATAGACACGGCCGTGTCTGTAGGCATGTCCATGTGTTTTTAAGCAGTACTCGATTTTGAATTGAGCATAATTTCCTCTCTCCTCTCTCCCTCTTTGTCGATTTTCTCTCAAAATTTTCACACTCTCACACTCGAAATCACATACCCATTCATTCTAGAGGGGATTTCAACTCCTATTTCATGATTTGAAGCGGATTTAATTGTTTTTCCTTCGATTGTGTCGCATTCTTCATGTTATTCAGGTACATACCCTAACTTTTGAAATTTTATTTTGTTTCTTACAATTTCTTACAATTTCAACATTCTATTTCTTATGATTTGATTAGAGATTCTTAGATATTTGTTGATTATTGGATTTGTTTTATTTTGTTGTCTTGCATTTTGTAATTGTAAGGAATTTCTAGGGATTTTGAGTTTTAACCCTAGTTTTATGGATGTGTTGTGATTTACTCATTGTGTTTTTGAGGATTCTATGGCTAGAATTGAGTTGCATATATTTACACATAGTTTATTGATTGTTTATGCATAATGAGTTGAAATTCTTTGTTTTATTGCATTGGGCTATAGAGATATAGAATTGGAGTGATGCATGTTATGGAGATTGATTATTGTGTGGATTTAAACAATTACCCTTGTTGAGAATTGGTTCATTGCTCTTGTTGGTTTAGTTTCATTGATTTTATTGTTTGAATGCATTGCTATTGTTGGTTTAATTGTGTTGGTTTATTGTGTTGCTATTCCTGGATTATTTGGTGTACGCTATGTTATAATGCTGGTGCTCTGGTAACCCTATCCAATGTCAGTGTTTTGGTATTATTTTTTGTTTTTGAAGCTATTTTTGTTTATTTTTACAGATAATGGGTCCTCACAAACAAGTACCATCCAAATTACCAACTAAATGGGCTAGAGGTACAGGCAGCTCAAGCCGACTTGCTACACATCCGATCTCAAAATTTATGGTCAGCCACAAGTGCCTTCGATTCTCAACTTTGGAGGAACAAAAATGGTTTGAACTATTAGGAAACAAGGATTGGTCGCCACTTAGGGTTTTGGATTGGGGTTCCATGGAGCAAGCCAACATAGCGACTGAGATCCAGGATTTGATAAACCAACCAGGATGGGAACAACTCTTCTCCATCAGTGAGCCTTTATACAAAGAGTTAACCTTGGAGCTCTTCTGCACTTTTCAGTTCGATAAAAATAAGATCTCCATTATTGAGCCGACGATGAAGTTCTGGTTCAGAGGTCAGCGATTCTACATGAGCATCAGCAAACTTGGCATGCGTTTGGGTTTCTTTACTGCGGAGGAGGTGCAAACCGTAGAGTATCTTAACTTTAAGGTAGACTTTGTAGAGTATGATGTCATTCCTCCTATGGTTTAGAGAATGTTAGCACTGAATGCAGCCAAGTGTCGGCCGAAGGTATCCAAGGCATCAAATTTTGAGTCATTTCCTTTTCGAGTGGTACATAATCTATTAGTATCCAAGGCAACCAGTTCTTCCTACTCACTCTGAGCCAGTTCCTCCTGCTCCCACTTTCCACATACCTCTACCTCTACCGACAGACGTCCCTGGCCCGTCCACCATTGCTGGACCTTCTTCCTCAGCTGGCCCTTCCTTTACTCCAGCCCCTACCTTCAGAGACTGGCTTCATTCTATTAATGTTGAGTGGGATGATGATCGAAAACCAACTGAGTTTGAGTGCTAGATATGCAGGATAAAAGGAAAATTTGGAAACATTGAACTGAACAATAATAAATTATTGACTCAGCAGGACCAGGCCCAGCATTCCATGGAGCAGCAGTACTCATCTTTCCAAGCGCAACTGGATCACAAGATAAAGTTTAATAACTAATTGCAATTAATTAAATTTCTTGAGTAAAGGAGGTGAGAATGAACTAGGTAAGGTTATTAAACTAAACTAAGACCTAAATTTTAAAATTTTAATTGTTTAAATTTTTATGTATAATCTCAATATATAAAGGAATATATAGTAGTAAAATTCAATTGGTTGAGGACAAGCAATAAATTAAGTTTGGGGGAGTTTGATAGCGTGAAATTATGATTAATATTTTGTGTAATTCTAATTATGATTTTAATTGTTTACCAATTTAATTTGATGAATTTTGTTTGTTTGAGTTAAAATTATTTTATTTTACCTTGAAAAGGCAAGATTCAAGGTTTTTAATAATTAGTGGTGCAAAAATTGAAGAAAAATAAGCAAAAATGAAGAAAATCCAAAAGCCACGCCTATGGCCCTTCAAGGCCATGACATTGGGATTTAAATTGAGTATGCCACATCAAAAATTGAAGAAAAACAAAAGTTCTAGAAGCAAAATGAATGCCACGACCATGACATTGGTGGACCACGACTGTGGGATACATTTGCCCACTGCCTGAGCCAAGAAAAGGAAGAAAAGTTAGAGTTTGCAACATCCATTCAAAAGATACAACCATGGCAATCAAACACCACGACCATGGCCCATTTAGCCTCCATTTACAGCTAGAAAATCTTCTCGAAATAGTCCATTCCAACCCAGTCCACAATTGTGGTACTTATACGCCACTATTATGGGCTCAAATTTATGACATTTTAGCTGGAAAAGTTGAAATTTAATGATCCAAATAGCTGTAGAAAGTTGTGTTCATGCATTTAACAGCTTACCACCACCAAGAAGCTTCCAAGAACTTTATATAAACACCTTTCCTACAAGAATTCAAGCATGTAAGTTCGCTTAAAGTTAGAGTGAGTCAATAGACAAGTGAGAGTTTAGATACAAGAGAGATTGTAAGGAGATTAAAGAGTTGTTCTAAAAATTGCATCAATTAAGTTCTAGCCTTTCTTTTGAAAGAAGAGTGAATTTAGGATTCAAGGAAGAGATTCTAAGAATCCAAGTGAAGTTCTTCTTCAATCCAAAGAACAAGAGTTTTCTCTTTCTTGTTATTATGTTTTCAAATTATAATTATTGTGTTTTCATTTTAATTATGAGGAACTAAACTCCATTTAAGGTTAGTCCCTATATTGAATTTATTATGGAATAATATATGACTATTGGATTTAGTTAAGTCTATCTTTGATTATTTTGTTATCCTTGATCTTAATGCTTTGATTATTTAGCCAATAATTAATTGAATTGAGATGTTGTGTGAAGGAATGAGAGTGGAAGCATAACATTCATCCAAGAAGATAACAATCTTGAGGGAGTTTTTTACTTAGAGATGAGCTTAAACCCTTAAGAGGTTGTTTATTTGAAGATTCTCACAAAACTTAATGAATTAATTTAATCACTTATGATCACGAGAGTAGACGTAAGGATTGAATTGATATTATTTTTAATACTTGAGAGAGATTAAAGCTTAACTAAGGAGAATCAAACCATTAATAAAAAGGGAAATTAAACTAAATCAATGCTTTAGAAAAATTTATAATGAAACAATAAAAGGTGACTTAACCCTAAGCTTAATATTATTAGATTTAATTTTAAGGAAATTCAATTCTATTTAAGTTTCGATTTAATTACAAATCTAATTTTATTATCCAAATAATAATCAGTTTAATTATTTGGTACATAGAATAACCCTCCTCATGGGAATGATGCTCTACTCATCACTTTATTACTTGATACAACTTGTGTACTTATGGATAGGTAGGCTCGAGTCCTAACAGGGAGACACATCCTAGGTTTGATCCAAGATGCCTATTATAGGGTCCGACCTAAGCACTGAAATGCTATAATTAGACAGTCTCATATGAAAATGCCGAGATCACTATGCCATCATAGGATATGCTAAATTCAAGTAAAAATAGGTTTTAAGTCATCATTTAAATTTATTTTTAATGAAAAGAGAAAAATTTAAGAAAAACCCAAAAAATTGATGTTAATTATATCTTAAGGATATAATCATTAGCCTCGGACCAAAGGATGAATTTGGGGATTAGGATTAGGCTTGTTTTAAGTGAAAAGAGTTTGGCCTTAAATTAAGTTTAAACTTACAAAAAATTATTTTCATGAAAAAATGACAATTTAAAGTATAAATGAGATTTATATCATATGAACAATATATGCAAACATCCATACATAAGAAAACAAAAGCAACATACAAAAATTAAATTAAAGTTTACAATTCAAAATCTAAAAAATAGAGGAACCAAGCACAAATTCCCAAAACAATTACATAAATAAAACAAGGTCTATATTAAAGAAGAAAGTTAAAGAATGAGAAAGTAAAATAATTTTACAAAATGGACTTGATACTTGGATTGAAATTAGGCATTCATATCTCGTTTGAATAAGAATCAAACTCATGCAGTTCTAACCATTTTACAATGGTTGGTTTGAACTAGAGGTGTGCAAAATTTTTGAACCCGACCAAACCCGATCGATCCATTATGTGAGAGTTAGGTTCGGTCAGTTATTGAGGTGGGAATGGGTGAAATCGATTTTAGGTATTATTAATTTGTCGGGTTCGGGTGGTCGGATGGGTTAATAGTTATTTGTATCAATTAAGACCAAACCGATCGACCACAAACATAACTAATATATATTTATATATATATATATATATAGAATGGTGTCAATTATCATTTTCTAAAGGAAAAAAAAACAACACCATTTGAAGGCCTCATATAAACATCTTTAAGGTTACAAATTACGCAACCCACCCACATTTTTCAACCTAGCAGTCGCTCGCCTCTCTTTTCTCTCTCGTCTCTCTCGATTCTTCTTCTCCTTTCTTTGGAATCCAGAGACCAGAGAGTCGAGATCGGAGGCAGAGGTTCATTCATCACTTTCAACCCTATAGCCGCTCACCTCTTATCTCTCTCTTACTCTCTCAATTATTCTTCTCTGAAATACATAGACCATAGTTGATGTTAGCATTTAAAAGGGGAAATTGAACATGCTTGAGGCTTTTTGACTAGAAGGTGAGGTTTCAAAACTGATAGTATTTGGTTTTTTGTTCATTTTTTGTGATTTAAATGGTTATTTTTGGTTTGATGACTTGATATTATTGGGTTTTGTTGATTTGGTTGTATGTTGCATATTATCTCTCTCATGGCTTGTGTTTTTTGGTTTTAAACTGAAAAAAATAATAATTTCTTTTAAACTGATTTGAAAATATTATACTTTCTTTATGCTAGGTAGTTTATCCTATCTATAATATGTTTCGCATGTTGTTTACTTCTTTTTAAGTGTTTTGATTTAATTTCTTTGATTTGTATTGTGGTATTTTGTTTGTTAATTGCTTTTTAGCTTTCTGCCTTTCTAAAAAATTTAAAAAGAATAAAATCTTTTATTTTTATTGACTGTAACTTTTTAAGGATATAATTTGAAGAACTAATTGTATATGATTTATAAGCATAAGAAATTTTTTTATTAGAAATTGTTTTATGAGAACGTGTAGTGTATACATGTATTATGTATTATGCTTATAATTTTTGTAACATACATCATTATAAAATTAATTTATAATGCTATAAAAGAAATTATTTATTTTATTATTATTATAAATTATAAATTATAATTTTATTGTGTATTTTTATAAATTAATTATATATTATTAAAATTATATTATAAATCATATTATGTATTTGTATACTATATAATTAGTTAAGTTTTACTGTTATATATATAATTAATGAATAATTATAATTTATATTATATTTATGTATTTAATTAAAGAATTATAAATTATTATTTTCTAAATAATTGATTAAGTTTAATTTTTTAAATTTTTAATAAATAATTATAATTTATAATGTAATTATTTTTTAATTAAAGAATTATAAATTATTATTTTCTAAATAATTAATTAAGTTTGTTTTTTAAATTATTAATAAATAATTATAATTTATATTATGTATTACAATATTTGTATAATTATAAATTTTATAATTTTGTATATTATTAATAAATAGTTATAAATAAATATGATGTATTTGTATTTAATTATATTATTTCCATATACTTTCGTGCATTACTAAATAATTTTATATTAAATTATTTATATGAATGAATTTAAATAATTTAATTATATAAAATTAATAAAATATTTATATTTATATTGTCTTCAATTATATCCAATTATATTTAATTTTTTAAAAATTATATATTGAGTGTTCAAATATTTTCTATTTCATGTCTTGATATGTTGTTGATTGGCCTAACCTAACCTATGTGGAGTAAAAAGAGTGAAGTGAGGAGAGGTGGAGCCGACTCGATGGTATTATTTCTTATTTCTATGTTTATTTTAATTGATTGTTTATATTGTAATATTAAAATCTGTGTCATTATGGCTTTAAATTTAGTAATGTTAATTGTGTGATTGGTTTTGAATAGTGTGATTTCTCTTTAAAAGTCTTTTTAAAATCTTAACAATCTGTTTAAGTTTTTTTAAAATGAATATTTAGGGTTAGTAAAATATTTTTTGCTTGTTACTATGTCTCTGTTTTGGTATGTAACGCTAATATATATGCACATGAATATAATTGTATTGTGTGGTTATTTATTTTCAAAATATGCATCAATACTAATTTGTTATGGTTGTTTAATATTGCTTTTGCAAACTGTTGGGTTAAATGTTAATTTGTCAGAGTAGTTTAAAAACATGACTCGACTCTACGATAATGGATATAGATATCATGAATTTATAAATTAAGTCTATAAATAAACATCCAATTATAAAATTTACCTAAGGTTCTAGTAAGTGATAATTTATTACTATACCAATAAACACAATTAATTTATCACATTCAAAAGTATACATCCAAGTAATTAAAGTTCATCTTAGGTTCTAATACGAAATAATTTAGTACTACATCAATAAACACAATTAAGTTATTACATTCAAAAATAAATATCCAAGGATAAACTAATGAGATTAAATGAAAATTATAAATTTTCAACATCCTATTAATTAAAGTTTATGATTAATTTATTGCATGCAATTAAAACTTATTAATTTCCACTTTAACTATTTAATTGTAATAAACATTATCTTAACTCCAATTGCTTAAATTCAATTAATTCCTAAAAAAATTTCCAAATCCAATTAATTAAACTAAACCTTTAATAAAATTAGCTATAGTGTAGAATTCATTTCTTATAGCAATTGAATACAAGCACACAATTAATATAACAATCTTTTAGAATTAAACTTCCATATTGAAAATAAAAAGATTAATTAAGTGTAGACCATTAATTAATCTTTGAATTCTTCTATTTAAGGAAAAGGCAGATACTCAAGAAAATCAACCATCTATTCAACATCAAACATAACCACAACCACCTACACAAGAAAATGAATAGTCTGCAACAAAACCACTTGTTGCATGCAAAAAAAAGGAAGCAATATGCTTCTAGTACAAGGAAAAAATCCATAGCTTGATACCATTTTACCATATTGCCCAAGGAGGAGACTGATGAACGAACAATAGCCTGCAAATATTGTGGCAAGAGGTATTTATTTGATTCCAAGCAACATGGGACTTCAAACATGATTCACCATTTGAAAATTTGTCCGAAGTATCCTTATGGGCTAAAAAAAATGATCCTAAGTAGCAAATTCTTAAATTTAGTCCAAAATCAGATGGTTGTGTTGATTTAGGTACTACCTCTCAAGCATTATCGATTGAGGAATGTAGAAAAGCTATGGCAGTATTTGTTATAGCTGTTGAACAACCCTTTAGGCTGGTTGAGGGTTTCAGTTTTAAACATATGATGTCTATAATGGTTCCATAATTTAAAGTACTATCTAGGTATACATTGGCAAGGGACTGCTTTAAATTATTTTTAGATGAAAAAGGTAGGCTTAAGGCACTATTAAAGAGAGATTGTGAGAGAGTATGCCCCTCAAGCATTATTTTTGCCATTTTTTTTTTGAGTATTTTGCTTATTTTTCTATCATTGTTTTTGCTGAAATGTAGTTGTTATAAATCATTTTTTTTTTGCTTTGTTGATGGAAAATGGCAAAATGCGCACAAAATTTTATGTAAGTTGAATTCTGAGGTCTACCTTTTTTTATATTTTGGGTTATTTGAGTTTTGAGTTGTTGGATGTCATTATGATTGTTGGACTTAGATTGTTATTAATTTTGTTTTTAACTTTTTGTTTGATTCATTGTTTTATTTAATTGATGAACTTGGATTACTGGATATATGTTTTTGTTGGACTAATAGACTTAGATTGTTATGCAATATATGTGTAAGTTTAGTTAATTTGAATTATGTGAAGTAATGGATAGAAAATCATTGATTTAATTATGATCTGATTAAATGGAGATTTTGACATTTTAATTTTTTGCAGAATATGCATGTATATTTTTTGCTCTGTTGAATACTACAAGATGCAGTGCTGAAATTCAGAATTATTTATGGAATGTAAGATTAAATTTTTCATTGCTTGAAATTTTTAATGTATTTAGCCTTTTTTGAAGAAGCTGATTATTTTTTTCATTTAGTTGTTTTTGCTTAATTGTATGTTTCACAAATCAGTCTTTTGCTTTGTTGCGGCAAAATAAATTTTTTGCTTTTTTGTAGCAAAATGCACACAAAATATTGTTGTAAGTTTAATTCTTAATTTTGTAGATTTTTTTACTAAATTGAGATTTAATTAAGACTTGATTTTATTATTTGCTTGTTTGTTTGATCAAAATTCATATGTTTAAGTTGTGCAGAAAGTGTAGTAAGTTGTGGATTTTCTTTTGCCGGCTTCCTAATTTGCACTACTTATGCACTGAAAAAGTGACTTGTGTATTGTATATTTTTGTTATTATGGTGTGTTTTCGTACCTTGATCTTTCTTTTGTTATCTTATGTGGTATGTTGATTTGATTGTGGCATTGTGCATTAAATTTGAATCTACCTTGATAATTTTTTTACATCCTGCATATGAATGAATTTGGCTTGTATAATAGAAGTGGGGGAAGTTCAAGACCTCACTTTTTGGTGAGTTCATTTTTCTATAGTTTTTTCTTTTTTATTTGTTGAATTCAATATGCCCTAAATGACTAAATTATGGTTAATATTATTTGCAGGTCTTCTTCTAAGTGATACTATGATTGCTTCATATTTTGGGCTTTATTATTTTTGATAATGTTGTTGTGGTATTAACTACCAACTAACACTACTTGATTATTTATGTCTATTTTTTCTGTCATGGTTAGTTGATGGTTGGTAGCTAATCATGTATTATAAATTGTATGGATTCAATATGGATTAATTTTTTATATAGATCACAAAAAGTTTAATTTTGATTTTAAATTTTAATGAATTGGTAATAGTAATTTTAATTTGCACAGGTTATTTACTAATTTTTTACCTATTATTTTTGAAAAAAAAATCACATTATTGGACGGATTGGATTTTTAATGGTTAAGGTATTTGAAAAAACTACTAATTTACAAATTTGTATGATAAAATAATTGATTTGTTGCTGAATAAGGAAGCCCAAAAAAAAGCCCAATAGACTGGCCTCCGAGCCCACCCATTTAGACTCGACTGAACCTATAGTAGTGAGGGTGGGTCAAAATTTCATGCCAATTAGTTGACTCTGGGTGTATATTTTTAATCCATTTTTGAGTTTGGTTGGTTTGGCTTTTATCCAAATCCGACCGAACCTAACCTGTGTCCACCCTTAGTTTGAACTCAAAATTGTAGTTTTCCTAGTTTAACCTAGGGTAACCTGTTGTCCAAGTCCAATTTTAGGTTTAATGTTTTAATCTTAAGTCTAAGGTCCAATTTTAAATCCTTTAGCCTAAACTAGGTATGTTTAAGTCTAAGCTAAATTTTGATTTCTTAAACTAAGTATATTTAGGTTTAAGCTTGAAAAATATTTTAAACTAGCTATGTTTAGGTTTAAACTTTGAATTTGTTAAACTAGGTATGTTTAAGTCTAATCTTGAAAAGAGTTGTTAAACTAGGTATGTTTAGGTTTAAACTTAACTTTGAATTGATTCTTAAGCCAAATGTGTTTAGGTTTAACTTTAACTTTGAATAAAGTTTGATTTTAAATTATGTATATTTAGGTTTAAACTTATCTTTGGAAAATGATTGATTTTTAAACTAGGCATAGTTAGATTTAAAATTAGCTTTGGAAAAAAAGATTCATTTTAATTTTGACAAAAAAATGATTTTAGGTTAAAGAAACCTAATTAGAAAGTGAAAATGGATTTTCTTTTAGATTAATGAAACCCAATTTTAAAGATTTAGCTCAAGCTTTTAAGTTTAACTTAGGTCCCTTAAAGTCTTGGATTCAATCAATTAAGTATAATGATTTAAGTCTAATTTAAAAGTCCAAATGATGGTCTTTTGAAATTCAAGCAACAAATTAATCCAAACAATAAATTTTTGAAAAGGAAAAGAAATAAAAACTGGGGTTTATACCTTTCTTGATTATCTCGGTGTAGCAGCTTAAGTGTGTACCCAAATTAGAGTTTCACTTTCGCTAGGGAGTTAAGGTTTCTAAAGAAGCAACTGGCTCAGGGTGCTTTAAGGAGAAAGAACCCTGAAATGAAAATGAACCTAAACTTGCATTCAAGTTGACTAAGTACCTAAACTTGTTAAAGAAAAAAGTTTTAAGCGGTTTGCACTAAGAAAGATTGAACCTTTTTCCTTTAAAAGAAGAAAAGAGGGAGCGAAAAAGATAACTAACAATTAGGTTTCCTTGGTTGAATAGAGTGAGTAAAAATGAGGTGAAGAAGGCCTATTTATAGAGTTTTGGAAGGTTAAAATCAAAATTTTTGGAAAAAAATTAGATTAGGGTGTTTGTAGACCCTTAATTTTTTACTAAGTCTAGTCCAATATTTTAAAACAAGTTCAAAATAATTTTTGTGGTATTTATTATTTATTTTGATATTTATTATATATTTTTATTTTTTTATTTTTTAATAATATGTAATATTTATTTTTTAAAATATATATATATATAATAAAAAATAAAAAAAATCGGACGGACCAATCAGTGAACGGCACACGACAAGCCATTTTGCCGCAGGCCGAAAGGGCTTGCGGTGAATTAGCCTGCCCCAATTCGCCGTAGGCTTGGGTAGCACCTCACCCAGCCTCGTTGCTCACTCACCCATTGGTCGCGTCCTAGCAACCCTTGCCAGCACGTTGGCCAATTTTTTGCCAAAATTTTATTTTACTCGAAAACTTCAATTAATTTCCTAAACAGTTTTTGATTTCCTTAACATATTAGGTTTTGTTTTAAATTCCTATAAATAGTAGTTTTAAACACAGAAACATGGACGACACAATTATTCAAGAATTATTGAAGGACTTTTTGCTTACAGTTTAGACCTTTTTTCTTTCGGCTAGGACTTTTGATTTTCCTTAGAGCAAAGGACTTTTGAATTTTCGGACTAGTCTTTTTGATTATCTTTAGAGGAGCAGCATATATTGGACAATCTTGAGCAAGAGTAGCAGACTTTGGATTGAGGTAGAGAATGGAGCAACGAATTAATTCTAAATTATTATAAAACAGGGATGGAAGATATCAAACACCATCAAGGCAGTGCACTCACTGTCTTGATCAAGCTCATCCAGAATCTCATCAACAAATTTTGGTGGAGCCTACAAATGTAGGTACATTTATTTAATCTTGTTTGTCAAAAATCATCTTCATCCAGTAGCAACTAATGCATTAAAACCCTAGCTAATTCCTTTTTACTTAGTTATCACAGTAGCTTAAATCTTTTAAAAATAATGATAATGTTAGTTTTTTAAATTAAAACCCTAGAATCTAAAGTTTTAAACTAAAAATCCCAAAACCCTATTTTCTAAATTTTAAACCCTAAATCCAAGACCTAAACGGGCATCTAGAAAGAGTTAATAGGAACACTTCAGCTGATCACCTCAGTCTGTGAGTCGATGGAATCACCGTAAGTATTACTCATGCATATCATGCATACATGAGCATATCACACTGCATTTTTCTTTATCAAAAGTGAACAGCAAACACCCTGTGAAATAAAGAATCAAAAGAAGATATTGAATCAAAGAGCATAGAAAGCGCATTGATTGAGGAAGCTTCAGTCATTTTACAAAAAAAGAAATGAATGTTTGTGCAAAGAACTAGACAAAATAAACATCAATTAGAGCCTGCATGGAAAAATCATTGGTTTAAGCCTACACAGGGGGCAAAGTTTGTCCTTTCAATTTTTTTTTGAGTTTATGTGTGTATAAAATATTTTCAGAGTCACTTCTAATATTTTTCAGAGTCACTTCTAATATTTTGCCACGCAGGGGGGGCAAGGAGAAGATATAAGGGCCCAACTAAAAATAGCTGAATTTTTTGCAAAAGTGCAAAGGAAGAAAATTAGAACTCTCAAAAGAATGAAGATACAAAAGATGAAAGATCAGTCTAGATAGAAGAGCTAAAGCCAATATAGGATAAAAGTCCGAAGGATGAAGATCCAATTTAAAGGGTGAAGACTCAAAGTCAAAAGGATGAAGATCCATTTTGAAGGGTGAAGACTCGTTGCCAAGGATGAAGATTCGTTTTCAAGGGTGAAGACCCGATACAAAGGATGAAGATCCGTTTTCAAGGGAGAAGACCCGATCTCCAAGGATAAAGATCCATTTTCAATGGTGAAGACCTGATGACCAAGGATGAAGATCTGAGGTCCAAGGATGAAGATTCATTCTCAAGGGTGAAGACCCGATCTCCAAGGATAAAGATCTATTTTCAAGGGTGAAGACCCGATCTCCAAGGATGAAGATCCAATTTAAAAGGTGAAGACCTGATATCCAAGGATGAAGATCCATTTTCAAGGGTGAAGACTCAATGCCAAAGATGAAGATCCAATTTCAAAGGTGAAGACCTGATCTCTAAGGATGAAGATCCATTTTCAAGGGTGAAGAGTCGATCACAAAGGATGAAGATCCAATTTTGAAAGGTGAAGACACAAAGTCCAAAGGATGAAGATCCATTTCGAAAGGTGAAGACCTACAATCCATTGAAGAATGGAACAACCGGCTAGAAGAAAGCCAGAATTCCTAGACGACAGAAGGTCAATCCAGCTAGAAGAGCTGGAGTCGATCCATTGAAGAATGGAGCAAGTTGCTAGAAGAATGCCATGATAGAAGATCAATCAGCTAGAAGAAGCTAAAATTTATTGGCTAAAGAAAAGCTAGAATTCTCAAAAAGGTCAGTCAAATCTAATTTCGGGTCAAGTACCTAAAATTCAGTCTTGGGTCCAAGTACCCAAATCAAAATCAGTCTTGGGTCGAGTACCCAAACCATTGCCAATCTCGGGTCGAGAATCCATCCTCATCCAAAATTTGCTCAAAGTCATGTTGCTTTTTACTCTCTTCTACTGAAAGTATCATATAGTTCAAGCAGGGGCAAACTGTAGAACCTTAATTTTTGACCAAGTCCAGTCCAGTTGAAATAATTTTTTTGGTATTTATTATTTATTATTTTTTTAATATTTAATATTTTTTATTTTCTAATAATATATAATATTTATTTTTTAAAAAATATATATAAAATAATAAAAAAAAATCAGACGGACCAATCAGTGAGCGGCACACGGCAAGCCAGTTCACCGAAGGCAGAAAGGGCCTGCGGCGAATTGGCCTGCCCCAATTCGCCATAGGTTTGGGCAGCACCTCACACAGCCTCATTGCTCACTCACCCATTACTCACGTCCCAGTAGCCCGTGCCAGTGCGTTGGTCGATTTTTAGTAAAAATTTTATTTTACTCAAAAACTTCAATTAATTTCCTAAACAGTTTTTTATTTCCTTAACATATTAGTTTTGTTTTAAATTCCTATAAATAGTAGTTTTAAACACAAAAACATGGACGACACAATTATTCAAGAATTATTGAAGGACTTTTTGCTTGCAGTTTAGACCTTTTTTCTTTCGGCTAGGACGTTTGATTTTGCTTAGAGTAAAGGACTTTTGAATTTTGGACTGGACTTTTTTATTATCTTTAGAGGATCAGCAGATATTGGACAATCTAGAGCAAGAGTAGCAGACTTTGGATTGAGGAAGAGAATGGAGCAATGAATTAGTTCTAAATTATTATCAAATAGGGACGAAAGATATCAAACACAATCAAGGCAGAGCACTCACTGTCTTGATCGATCAAGCTCATCCAAAATCTCATCAACAAATTTTGGTGGAGCCTTCAAACGTAGGTACATTTTTTTAATCTTCTTTTTCAAAAATCATCTTCATCCAGTAGCAACTAATTCATTAAAACCCTAGCTAATTCCTTTTTACTTAATTATCACAGTAGCTTAAATGTTTTAAAAATAATGATAATGTTAGTTTTTTAAATTAAAAATCCAAAAACCCTATTTTCTAAATCTTAAACCCTAAATCTTAATTTTTAACACCAAACCCTACAACCCTAAAAGCCAATTTTCAAAATTTTCAGAGGCGCTGCCCCTTGACCCCTTCCACTAACCTGCTAGCGGGACCACCATATGGGCTCGTCGAAGGGGTCAATGTTTATTTAAGTATTATAAGTCTTTGTGTTTAACTCCCTTTATTTAAAAACCCTAATTTGGTTATTAAAATTCTAAATACTTTGTGAATATTTTCTTGATTGTTATTTGTTTATTAAAATTGTAAGAGATATGATTCCATGATTGAGTACCTCATTAATTAATTTTTATGTAATTTAAATTATTTTCATATTTTGGGATTAATGTAAAGGATACGTTTCCACCATTTGGTAGGTGTCCTATTTATTTTCGGATATTGGACGATGTAAGGACATGTTTCCATCTCAGATGGTTTATTTATTTTGTTTTAACATTTTTATGATTTTTAATAAAGTATTTGTTTATTCTTATGAATGCATGTAGTATGGATAATATTATATTAATTAAGAATTTTATAATATTAAGGCCTAAAAAGGAGGCCGATTTTCCAGAGGCCCATTTTCACTTGTCCGATGACCGTTTTGACTGATTAAAGTTGCATTGGAACTATAATGGATTTTAATATTATGGTGAGAAATTAATGGTTCACATCTAAGTAAACCTACCCTAATAGGATATGTGAGGCCCATCCTAGATTTAACCCAAGATATCTATGTAAACCTACCCAAATGGGGGTAAAGGAGGCCCATCCTAGGTCTAATCCAAAATGTATGTGTAAAACTACATTAATAAGGCCAGGGAGGCTCATCCTAGGTTTGACCCAAAATGTCTATATAAACCTACCCTAATGCCAGATTAGTTTTGGGCTTATATTTATTCAAATCCTCAGTGGTTGGCAGTCGAATGTGGCCTTTGTAATGCCAAATTAGTTGTGGGCTTATGTTGATTTGGAGCCTTATCAGTTGATGGCCAAGTGTGGCCTCTGTAATGCTAGATTGGTTATGGGCTTATGCTGATTTGTAGCCTTAAATGCTGATAGCTAGGTGTGGCCTCTATAATACCAGATTATTTTTGGGCTCATGCTGATTTAAAGCCTTGGCAGCTGGTAGTCAGGCGTGGCCTTTGTGATGTCTAATATGAAATTAATTTGGAACCTTGGTGGTTGATGCTTGATTTGAAATTGATTTAGAGCCTTGATGGCTTATGTCTAATTTGTGACAATGTCATCAATATGAGTTGGTTGGATTTGATGGTGTTGAATTTAAACTTCATTTGGTTATCGAACTAAGATAAATGATGGATGATATAAAGTCAAATTCTAGGGTTCTGACCTAGAATGTATACTAAAGTTGTATTCTAGGGCTCTTACCTAGAATGGTTCTAAAAGTTAGATTCTAAGGCTCTTACTTAGAATGGTTTTAAAGTTGAATCCTAGGGCTCTTACTTATAACACACCTAAAGGTTGTATTTAAGGGTTTTGACCTAGAATGCATGCAAAAGTTGGATTTTAGGGCTCTTACATAGAATACATCTGAAGGTTGGATTCTAGGGCTCTCACCTAAACTGCACATGAAAGTTGGATTATAGGACTCTTACCTAAAATTGCTCTGAAAGTTAAATCCTAGGGAGGTACCAACTCTCCTTTCTCATTCTGGACCATAGTCAAACCTGCTTTCTTTGGCACGATGTTTACGAGACTAACCCATTCACTATCAGCAATGGGGTAGATTACCTTTTAATCAATCAATTTAAGAACCTCCTTCTTCACTACTTTGATCATATAGGGTTAAGTCTCCTTTGAACCTCTCTCACTGGTTTAGCCCCTTCCTCTAGAACTATCTTATGCATGCACATAGAGGGACTAATACCCTTGATATCACTCAACCCCCAACCAATAGCTCTTTTAAATTTTTTCAACATCCTCACAAGTTTATCTTCCTTCTCACTACCAAGAGTAGCAGAAATGATCACTGGTTGTGAGTTATTTTCCCCAAGAAAAACATGCTTTAAGTGCTTTGGAAGTTCTTTAAGTTCAACCCCCTTTGGTTGAATCTCCTCATTTGAACCTTCAACTTCTTCCTCCAAATTTAAAGCCTTTTCCAGTTTGTCTTCACCACTCTCCTGCAAGAAAACTTCTTCAAAAACATTATCAGTAAAATCAATGAAAGAGCAGTCCTCATATAAAAGTAGTAGTGGGAATAGGAGAAGTGTTAAAAATTAAAAATTTTACAGTTTAACCTAAAACAGTCATGATCAATTTTTCATTTTTAACATCAATTAATGTGTTAGTTGTGGCCATAAAAGGTCTCCCTAACAAAATTGTATGTTCAGAATCTCTAGGAATTTCTTCCCCCATACCTAAGACAATGAAATCAACGGGTATAATTAAACCACATACCTTAACCAGAACATCTTCTATGATTCCCTTAGGGCATCAAAGAGTTCTATCCACGAGTTGTAAAACCATTTTAGTTGGTTTAAGTTTCCCTAGCTCTAATTTCAAGTAAACAGAGTATGGCATCAAATTTATACGTGCTCCTAAGTCATACATACTAATAGTTTCTTTCCCATTTCCCATTGAGATACTAACTATAAAGCTTCCAGGATCCTTTAGTTTTAGAGGTAACCTATGTTGTAAAACAGCACTTGTTACTTCTGAGACTATCACCTTCTCATTCAACTCATATTTTTTCTTTTTTTTTTTGTGTTAAGCTCCTTAAAAAATTTGGCATATGATGCCATATTTTTAATCAGCTCAAGTATGGGAAGGTTAATACATACCTTTGAGAGCATATTATAAATTTTAGTAAATTGCTTATCGTGCTTCTCATTTTTTAACCTGCTTGAAAAAGAAATTGGCAGTTTGTATGGATTTGGAGATTTGTGCAGCTTCGGTGCCACTGATGCCTCCTCACTAACTTCCTTAGGCTCAATTGGTTGAGCTTTGCCTCTTTGTATTTCCTCACCATCTTTTTCCATTGTTCCTGCATCCAAAGAATCATTAATGTTATTATCACCGATTTTATTATCAAGTACCTTACCACTTTTTAGGACTGTGATTGATTTGGCTTTCTCTGGTTGGCTTGAAAATTTTTCTTTTTGATTAGTTTGTACTTGATTAGCTAATTGACCCACTTGCATCTCAACCTTCTTAAGTGAGGCTTCTAAAGAGTCGAATCATTTGCTGTTCGCCTCTTGATTTTGAGTGCTTATTTGAATGAAAACATTCAAATTGTCTTCAAGTGAAGGTTTCTTGACTTGCTCATGATTTGAACCTTGCCCTTGAAATTGGGGTCCCCTTTTGTAAGGTTGGAATGAATGTTGAGGTGGAATTTGTTGTTGGCTCTTCCATGCAAAATTAGGGTGATTTCTCCAACCGGGATTATAAGAATTTAAGTACGGGTCATTCCTTCCCCTTTATTGGAACCCTTCAAAAGCAAAAGCTTGTTCTTGCTCTCCTTGGAATTGGTCAAAGTTTGAAGGACACACATTTGCATTGTGGCCTACCACACCACATGATGCACATGATTCTTGGCTTGGCTCCAACAAGTTTCCTCTAGAATTCATCAATTTAACTTGCCTAGTCAACTCGACAATTTGCCTTGCCATTTCTGAGTTTGCATTCAACTCATATGCCCCTCTTTTCTTTTCTCCAATGCTCTTTTGTTGAGAATTGGTGCCCAACATTTCATATAATGCAACTATTTCAGCTGCTGTTTTCTCACCCATTGCCCCTCCTGCAGCATTATCCACTGTGTTCTGACATTGCTAAGTTAGTCCATCATAGAAAAATTGATTGAGCAATTATTGTGGAGAATAATGATGAGGGCATTGAAATAATAGAGATTCAAAGTGATCCCATACCTCATGAAATGACTCCCCATCAAATTGGGTGAAAGTTGCAATACTCCCCCTAAGCTCCTTTGTCTTTTGGTGTGAATAAAATTTTCCTATAAATTTGTTGTACACTTCGGTCCAAGTAGTCAAAGAATTTTCTGGTAAGGTCATTAACCATGCTTTTACCCTATCTTTCAAACTATATGGGAAATATCTCATCTTAAGTTCATCCTCTATTAGTGCTTGTAAAGGAAAAGCATGCAGTGTTGTGTAAAAATCTCAAATGAAGTTGAGAGGATCTTCATTCTGCAATCCATGGAAGGATGGCAACATACTATAATGAGTGTTTTTAAGTTCATAGTTCCTTGCTGCATTGCTCAACCGAATACACGATGTGGTTACTCCAATGATCGGTCTAGCAAACTCCTTCATAGGTGGTTCCTCTATGTCACCCATTTCTACTCCAGTGTCCTCCTTAAATTGCTTGTCGATTTCTTCTCCTTCCTGTATCAAGGGATCTACTCCTTGGGCTCTTGGTAGTTTATGAATACCGTCTATATAAGGAACAAGTTCATTTCCTTGAGACCTTTGTCCTTGCATAAATCACCTAAGCAATTCAAAAAGGAACACTTTAAATAATAAAACAATTACAATATAAGAATCAAACTATAATTAACAATTGCCTTCTCCCACAGCGGCGCCAAAAACTTGTTGTGCTCCATTAATTACTACTGCAAGCTACATTCGCAAGTATCGAGGTAGTTGCAGCAACGGTGATCGTCCCAAGGTCGTCTGACAAGGAAGGTGCAATAGTTTGATTGACAAGTAAATTAAAAAGCAAGAGTGTGATATGTTGGAATGGTAAAAACGATTTTAATTTAAAAGTTAAATGAGTGGTGGTTGTGTAAAATCAAATTAATTCTAGGAATGGTTCCTAGGATTGTAGATCAATTTAATCAAGGCTTATTTCTCAAATTATCCATTAGTATAACATTGTATTTTAATTTGTTCCTTGAGTTTAATTAGTGATTACCAATTCATTAGTTTTCACATTCATGAATTAACAACAACCAATTGTTTTGAATTTGCAAATTAATAAACCCTAGAACTTATATTTCTAATTCATTCTTAGGGTAGTTGATTATATAGTTCCAATATTGAATTTCACCTCCCAGTCCATTGTTCAATATTAAGTGATTAATAGGTGGCCATTCTATCAACCTATCATTCAATCCAATGCAATCAACCAACAACAAGGTATACTAATGGAATTATCAAATCAAGTCATCTAATTAAATATACTACAACCCAAGGCATGAGTGAATTAGCTCATCATCAAATTAAAACACATATCCATCTCCATATTCATCAAATCAAAATTATACATTGCAATATTAATGTTCATAAAACAACAACAATATAGAAATGAATCAGAAGAGAGAATATGAAAAACCCGTAGTAGATGCCAAAAGTTGGACTGCTTGTCTTCCTCCTAGCTTCCACCTTGATGTGTGATGAACAACTTTCAAGCTCCCTAAATCAATGGCTCTCCTCTTAAAGGATGGAATGTAACTTTCTCAAGCTTCAACTCCAATCAAGCTTTCTTCAAACCCTAATTGCTTAAGAATCTTGCTCACTCAATTTAATCCCCAATATTGATTGGCTCTTGACTATGGAAGAAATGGGAATGGAGATGAAGAGAGAATGGTGTCTCTCCTCTTGTGAAAATCAAGAACAAAACTCAGCACCCCTTCTTCAAAAATAGCCAACGTGTATATACTACTCCACTCTCATCTTCTTTTAATTTTTTAAAGAAACATCCCTCTCTTGCCAACTCACACACCATACTTTTTCTCCAACCAATTTTTTTTTTGTTTATAATTTTTTCCATAAATTAGGAAAACTTTTTGATCTTTCATTGTTTCTTTTTAAAAGATATCACCTATTGTCCCCCATCTTGTCCCCCAATTCATACAAAATGATTGAAAGAATTTCCACAAGACACGGCCAAGTCATTTCAAGCTTGGCTATGTCACTCGTTTTCTTATGGACACGGCCAAGTCATGTGGCCGTGTCCATGGCTGCCTCAAAATCTCCTTTCCTTTTCATGTGGGACACGGCCAAGACCTTGGCCATGTCATGGGACACGGCTAGTGGCTTGGCTGTATCTCTTGATGTGTTCTCCACTGTGCTTCCATCCTTGCTTATTCTTTGGATGAGACACAACCAAGGCCTTAGCCATGTCATGTGACATGGCCAATGGTTTGGCCATGTCTCTTGGGTGTGTTCATATCTGCCTTTGCTTCTTTGGTTTCACTCTTGGCTTCATCAAGTGAGACACAGCATGTGGCTTGGCCGTGTCTTCTCCCAATGTCTGCTTCTGCCAATTTGTTCTAAAGGACAAAGCCAGTGGCTTGTCAACTCAGGCCATGTCATGTGTGTTGCCTTGGATGAGGGACACGGCCAATGGCTTGGTCATGTCTCTTGGTTGTGTCACATGCTTTTCAACCTTTTTGATCCTTCAATTCATTCTTTTGAGCTTCCATCTAAATGAAACACTTTAAACAAACTTTAAACACAATTTAAAAGATAAATTAACTTAAAGCCTATAAAATTAACCTAAATATATATACATATATGATCAAAACAAAAAGCTTAGAGCAAATTTTCCATCACACAGGCGACAGTGTAGAGGTGGAGAACTCTAATTGACCTAACTAGATCTGGAGTCTTTGGATAATTCTTGAAGTTTATCAGGTTGCCACTAGACCAGAGGCCACTACATAGCATGTAAATGTTTATTTGTTTTAATAATCATATTATGTTTTGTATGCATTATGGATCTTATTAAATTGTTATAAGTTTAGTGTAAGTTAAGTAATGTGAGTCTTCAAAACACCATTTGTGTAATGAAATGAACATGTGATACTATTGATGTTGGATTATGGAAATATTTATTTAGAGATGTAAATGAGTCAATCTATTTTAGGAGTGTGAACTTTTAGTGCAGGTTGTGTATGTTTGAATTTTGGGATTACCTAAATTATAGACAAAACTATGGTGAATTTTTTTCAAAGATTTTCCTCTAAAATATGTGTTTTTAGTAATTTAAACTATTAATGAATATTTATATATAATTATTAAAGTATATTTTTTGGTATAAAATTATTTTCTTGAAATTATAGAAATTTTGTAATGACAGAAACTGTGACATTTTTGTATTCTATATGCATATTTTACATATACTTGGTGTATATATTGTACGTATATAGGTTATAAAGGTATTACATTTATTTTAGTATTAGAGCCTAGGCTTGAGGTTCTCGACCTAGGTGGATTTTGAAAGAGAGTAAGGGAAAAATTTTAAAATGTGATTTGAAAAGACTTACATGCATATGCATTGGCACTTAAACTGGTCTTTGATATGGAAATTATGAAAATAGTGATAAATGAAATGGAATGAAAAGGGTGGTCATGAGTTGAGATGATCATTTGTGAACAATGTAATGAAATGATAAAATGAGTCATGAGAATATGAGAGATGTAAAAAGGAACTTTGAGTTAAATGCTTATTCTATTATGTATACCAGTACTTCAATATTTAATGATAGTGGTATTATTAAGAGTAATTAGAAACCCTTAATACTTTATGGGGTTAAGAAAATTTTGATAAATAAGAAGGTAAAATTCTTTAACTTGGTGTATCTATGATTTGAATGATATTTGAAGTGTTAATCATTTGGTTTGAGATGGAATGTGTTTTGGTGTTAAACAGTTATTTGAGATATATAAGTTAGAGAGTTAAATTATTGAATTATTTGTTTAATTATATAAAGTACATGAGAAGTTGCATGTTTATTATGTTAAAGAATAACTTTTAGTGAAGCAAGTTAAATTTGAAGTAAGGATAACAATGTTTGTAGAGTTATATGATTAAGTTAGGCATAAATAAATAACTTGGGCAATGAAAAATATAAGAGCAAGTGAATGAGAATTGAGGTTTAAATTTGGTTGTGATTCTAGAGAATTAAATATTAATTATTTGGTTCAATAAGTGAATATAATATTAAATTGTTGACTTATTTGGTTGAGTATTATATTTATATATATGCTGGATTTGTATATAAATTAATGGATATATAAATTATTTTTTATGTATTTATATGTAGACAAAAGTTCAAAGATTGATTAAAATTATGGATGCTTGGAAAAAATAATAATAATAGAAGTGAGATTAATTATACACATGTTAAGAGTGTAACATTTATAGGTTGTGAAGATAAATAAGATGAAAATGGTGATAGCTAAATTCATATGGGCATGTGATATTAATTTGACATAGGTGTGCTTTATGGGCAGAATTTGACTTGAATTGTAAAGTGCAAAGGACTTAGTAGTGTCCCTTAATATTTTATCTATAGGGTTATTTACTGTAACTAATGATTGTGATTCAAAAGACTTATAATTAAAGTCAATTATGGTAAGAATTTTTAAATTATATTATTACGGTACGTATGTTTACAAGTTGTGGAGAAATATGGGAAATTATTTTCTTAGTTGAAATTAATGAATTGGTTGGGATATATTGATTAAATTATAAGAAGTGTAAATAGCTAACATAAGGTAATCTATAAGAGATTGAAGAAAGAGTATTCTGTTGGGTAGTGAAATTTAGAAAGATTGACAAACTTGAGGGAAATGTTGCATATGTACTGGGAGTATTTATAATTGATATCAAATTATTAAACATAGAAATGAGATTTGTAATACCCTTATATCATATATACATATAATATACATGAAATGGTATATGTAAAATATACATATACAGTATGAGAATGTCACAGTTCTATTTTTACAAACATTTCCATTTTTATAATAATAATAATTTAAACTCATAACATACTTAAAAGACAAATAAAAAGATAGATTACTGTTTAAAATAAAACTAAAATTACATATTTTATACTAAAATCTAAGAAAAAAATTTGTCAGAGTTTTGTCTGTATTTTGGACAATCCTAAAATTTCAATTTACACAACCTGTAATGTAATACACTCCCAAATATCCTTATAATACATCAATTTCTCTGAAATGGCCAAATGGCCCAAATCAATCAATATTCCAGAAAAACATTCAAACATTTTTAGATATTAACATATATATATATATATCCCATTTTCAATCTCCTACATTTAACTTAAAAGAAGAATTTTTATAATTTACATCATGTCCACAATTATAGTTATAATGTACATACTTTATAAAATGTCAAAACAAAGTTTAAAATATTTACATGAGATGCAAATGGCTCCGGTCCGTGGCAATCTCCAAAATGACCACTACAACCTAGACCTGGTGTGGTCTAACAGCACTATCCGAAATCTCCGAAGCAACCCTGTCACATGCATGATGAATTTCAACCGCGCTAAGCATATTGCTTAATAGTACATAATTTGGTATAAACAAACAAAAAATGATGTTATATATGTGATATCATAACATACTTATGTTTTAATACAAAACAATGTATACATACAATTTATTAACATATTAATCATCCATACACATGCAATGGGCCCATATAACCCTATATACTATTCTAATTCCAGAGTTATTGTCTTGGGCTATCTCATTCATTCGTGACACCAGTGTGTCTCGCACGAAGGCATCATTCTTTCATGCTATCAGTGACACTAGTGTGTCCCTGAAGGCATCATACTATCTAATAACAATATTTTGGACTTAGACTGTATATAAGGCAACATACAATCATATTTCATTATCTACTACTCATAATTATCCTCATTTCCTCATACATTACAAATGTAGCTTATTGTATATCCTAGTGCAAAATTTACAATTTTCTCATTTTTCACATATCGTCACGTTTATTCATTTTTAAAAGTCGTATCTTACAACAATAATTCAAAAATAAACATTGTTACTCCAAACAATGCCACACATATATACGCATTATCAATCAAGTATCATAATACTTTTCCATATTCAACGTGTTATGACTAAAAAATAGTGCAATTAATGTTATTAAGAGCCAAATTATATACACACCTCTTTAATGCACAAAGTGAGCCAAAGCTCCAACTTCACTTCAAAATTTCTCATCACCCTTCACTACTAAGTTGGTACATTCACTATCTACTCAACACGTAATCAAAATGTGAATGTGTACAATACATTAGAATCACATTTTAAGGTGTTTACAATATAAAACATAATTTAAAACACATTCCACCAATTTCCCCTTTCTTAGCTCTATGCACTTTAACATTAGAACTATATTTCAAACAATTCCAAATTGATTTTTAAGCTCAAATATGTCTATAACATCATATATTAAGGCACTTTAAGCAATTAAATTCAATTTAGAAATATTCCTTCCAAAATCCTAAAATATGCCTCAAGTCACTTCCATTCTTGTTCTTCATTCCAACCACTTCCAAATAACAATTTGAGTCCATTTCCATCATTTAAATTATTAAACAACATGATTTAAATGGTGAAACTAATTGAACAAGTATTCTTTAACAAAACCCTTTTCCATAACCCTAAACCTTACTAGCCAACTCAAACTTCAACTTAACCCAAGCTAATCAACTATTCAATCATAAAATCATTGTTTACTCATCAAATAAACATCATTCTTACCCATTCAAACAATTAAAGCACATAATTACAAAATCATAAATCACACATAACCCTAAATCACCTTCTTCACCCAAACTCAAACCAAACCTAACCATTTCTTCCATCTAAATAAATAAATAACATCATTTATAAATAACACCATTTATATTCATTTAAACAATTTAGGACAAAATAACTCTTGGTTGCTAATTTAGGACAACATTTATGATTATGTAAAATATGAAATTTTGATGGGGTGTTGTTTAATTTGTTATATGGGTATGGATGGAGTTATTTTGATGAGGAGACAAAGATTTTGTAGTTAGATAACTGATTTGTTTAAGTTTAGATGAAGTTTAGATGGGTTAGTGGTAAATTTAGGGTTTTGGAAGCATTTTGTTAAAGAATTGATGCTAATTGGATTATATTGTTTACATCATATTATAAATTGATTTTAATGATGGAAATGAACTTAGAATGCCATTTGGAATTGATTGGAATATTGTTTCAAAATTAAAGAATGTTAGAGCAAAATTTGGAAAAATGAAGGAAATGTGCTAAATTAATTTTTATTAGTTAGAATGTGTTGGAATGTGATTCTAATACATTTTATATACATATATTTTATATAGAAATTGAGAGGTTGGTTAGCTCCCAAACCTAGAAGTGAAGGGCATCTTGGAAGTGAAGGGGAGAGGTGATTTTTAGCTTGAAAATAGCCAAAATAAAGGTTAGTACAAACTTTGATTGAATTGTATTTATAGGCGTTTTATTGGCATGTTGCATTATATATTAAAGGGATGAGTATGCTACTTTGATGTGTGAATATACATAAAAAGAACATAAATATATATCTATGTTATGTAGTGCATAATGTGTGATTGAGTGAGCCATTCTAAGATGGATAAAAGCATTTATTGGTGTGTTTTTGAAAAGTGTATAATTATACCAAATGTAGGCATAACTCGGCCACATAGAGGATGTGGCATGTAAATTGATGGAATTGATGAAAATGTATAGAAATAATGAAAAAGATGGAAAAAGCACAAAAAGAATGGAATTGGTGTAATTGCCAAAGTATGAGCAAAATGTGAAATTATTTGTGTTATATGTAAAACCTTATGTAATATCAATTTTCAGTATATTGTGTTTGGTGTTATATGGTATACCGATTATTTACCTTTGTGTCAGACGCTGGGCGACAATATTGTTTGCCTTCAAGCCAAATGCCGAGCATCACTTTTATTTGCCTTTGGGCCATACGTTGGGCTTCACTGTTATTTGTCTTTGGGCCAGATACTGGGTGTAAAAAATGATCCAAAGTAATATATCTGAAACTTGAATATTATATAGGGTCATTTGGGCCCAATGCATGTGAATGTGACATGTGATGGTTTAATATGAAAAATGCATAAGATTTAAAGTCACGAAAGAAAAGCATTTTACATTATTGTCTTTAAATTTTCATTGTTATCAAAGTATGTACCACTAGACAAAATGCTTAGCTAGTATGTACCACTAGACAAAATGCTTAGCGCAAATTGTCCATAAAGCAGGTGATAGTGTAGATTCAGATAACTCTAATTGACCTAACTAGATCTGGAGTCTTTGGTTAATTCTTGAAGTTTATCAGGTTGCCACCAGACCAGAGGCCACTGTATAACATGTACATGTTTATTTGTTTTAATAAATATATTATATTTTGTATATATTATGGATCTTATTGAATTTTTATAAGTTTAGTATAAGTTAAGTAATGTAAATCTTCAAAACACCATTTGTGTAATGAAGTGAACATGTGATACCATTGATGTTGGATTATGAAAATATTTATTTGAAGATGTGAATGAGTAAATATGTTTTAGTAGTGTGAACTTTTAGTGCAGGTTGTGTATGTTTGAATTTTGGGATTACTCAAATTACAAACAAAACTCTTAAGAATATTTTCCAAAGATTTTTCTCTAAAATATGTGTTTTTAGTAATTTAAACTATTAATGAATATTTATATATAATTATTAAAGTACACTTTATGGTATAAAATAGTTTTCTTGAAATTATAGAAATTTTGTAATGACGAAAACTGTGACATTCTTATGTTCTATTTGCTTATTTTATATATACGAGTGTATGTATTATATGTATATAGAGGATATAAGGGCATTACAAGTTTTTTATGTTGATATATTTGTTTTTCATGTATGATTATTATTTGATTTAAAATATATTTTGATACATTTAGGAAAATTTTAGCATTGTTTGATTTTCTCTTCTTTCCCTCAAAAAAGTATTATGCTGCTTTGTTTTTATAAATTTGTGTTTTTATATATTTTGTGTGTTTTATTTGTAAGTTTTTAGATCACTTGCTTTCATATTTATATCTTAATTACATATTAGATATTATTTAGTTATAATATTTCTAATTATTGTATCTTTTTTATGGATGGTTACTGTAAAAATCCCTTTGAATATTATTTTGGACAATGTCTTGCAACAATTATGGTTGCCTATTCTAGATTATCAGGTACAAACAATTAGAGAAAATAATTATTTTTGTACATTTTATTATGCATGTTTTGATACTTTAGGCAATATATGCCTTGCATATATTATGGGTTTCAATCTTGCATCTCATTAAGATACCAAAAACGCTATTGTTTGTGCTACTTTGGATCATTTAAGATTTATATCTGACTTATATATAGTTGACTTTAATCATAGAATTATGATTATGTATAAACCCAATTGCGAGGTGCTTCAAAAGCAATACGTAGGACTCTTAAAATCTAAATGTGAAAAACTTACTGCTGAGTGCCAAAGTGTAAAAAATATGTTAAAGGTTAATGAGGGTGGTAAAAAAAGTTAAGTCTACAATTGGTAGAGTATTTCATCTACTGTAGAAGAATTTAGAGTACTTTTTTGTTGATCATGTCTGGAAAAATGTCTTTTATTTATTTTCTTAGTTGGCAGGATGTTTGCCCAAATGTGTTAAATGTGCTAAAATTTGTTCTATTATTTTTTTTAAATTTAGACATTTTGTAAGAATTTAAATATTATGTTATTGCAAATTATATATATGAAGTTTTAGTATTCAAAAGTATTAATTTTTTATTATGTGTATTTTATATTAGAATAAATAATTTATATTTAGTCATTTTCTTTTATTATTATGTTTTTGCAACTAGAATAATATTTATTACTAAAAGAATGAAAATTATGTAAAAATAACTAAAAACATCAACACAATTCTGTAGATGCATCTACTTGGATCAATCAAAATTTATATTACAGTAGATTAATATACGATAGCATTAGACAAATAAAACCGTCAGCATAAAAAAAATGGTTAATCTTTAAAAATGGCTTGCTCTTATTTATCTTAATCTAAAAGATGTGAAAAATTACAAGACAAATTTGCTTAAGAGCTTAGGACTTAAAAATTAGTCTTACTTTTTGGTTGTTTGGCTACTTTTAAAAATTCTAATATTTTAAGATGGCCAAAATGCAAAGACCAATAATAAAATGAGAGCTTTAGTTTATTTACATATTATTATAAGGTCTCAAAAAAAAAAAATCTGTAAATGCTATTAATAAAAGTTTCCAAAAAAATGACTAAACGAAGTCACTTGGATGCTCCACGTACTCTCTCATATTTAAGTATGCACAATGTTTTGGATAAAAAATAGTCTGGTCTTTATAAAAAATTATTTATTTGTTTGTGATGATAAAGTGAGTATAGTGGTGGTTACTTTTGTCTATAGAAAGATAATTGTGTAACTGTTGTGACTATTTAAATTAAAAAATACCAACTCTGAAGTTTGAAAACATGAGGTTATTAATTAAAATTTTATTATTATTATTAGAATTTTTATAAAAAAATCAATATATTATTTTTAAAATATTTACTTTTTATACTTTTGTTTTGGAATTGTTATCAGTATAATTTGTTTATTTATAACAATATTATTGTTATAATTTCTTTATTTATAACAATATTATTGTTATAATTTCTTTATTTATTTTATACAATGAAGTTATTTTATTGAACTATTAATTTAATTTTTTAATCATTAGTTAGAGTTGGATTTTATTAACATTATTATTACTCATTTTTACTTTTTTACAATAATAGGATGAAAAAAATTATGTTGATAATTTTGTATATATTTTGTTAAAATTATTGATGTCTTTAAAAAAATAAAATATTGTTTATTGTTTAATTTCATTAAATTATTACAGATTATATTATTTTCAATTTTGTGGATTATTATTTTTTGTTTATTTGTTTATTTGTCTTTTGGTTTTTAAAAATCATAATTAGATACTTTTGACTATTATTTTTTTCTTGCAATAATTGTCAAAGAAAAAACTTTACGAATTTGGTATGTATTTTCATATGAAATTTTAAATTATTGATTTTAAAATTTTTTGTTGCTTCTTTTCATTAAATTATTGCATGAGATTGTCTAATTATATATTAAGTTTATATTTCTTTATTCATAGTTTTATTTTTATTTTTTTTAGATTAAAATATGGAATTCTTTTATAATAATCTATTAAAAGATGATAACTTAATTGATGTTTCAATAAAATTAAGTAATTTAAACACATGTAAAATATTATTTGTGTGATTTGTTGATTTTATAATTAGATGAATTTGAAATTTACGACTAAACAAATGATTAATTTTTTTAAAGTTAGATAACTGGCGTCATTTATCTAATAATATTCTTGAAAATTTTAGAATTATCCATTGTTTAATGTTCAACTTGGGTGCAGAATAAAATTTAAGATATGTAAATATTAATGATATAACTTCTCCGAGCATATAATTTAATAATATTTTTTATCTAATAGTTTTCATATTAAGAAAATATAATTTTTTTTTTAAAATTTGTATCAGATGATTATCTTTTATCATCTATTTAAAAAGACAAAATAAAAGGAGATATATTACAATTGTTGCTTCTTTTTTCTCAAAGTGAAAATGCTTCTTCCTCAAGAAACAAAAGTATAAAAAATTGTGTATTTGTTTATTTATTTATATATATATATATATATTAACTAATTTTTAATTATAATTTGCTAGGAGCTCACCTTCAGAAATTAGGTTTAGGCATGCTAGAGCACAAGTGCAATCATTGTAGGACATTATATTGGTTAGCTGTAGCAATGATCTAAAATATAATGGAAAAATTATATTAATTATTACATAAAAGGAAAGAATAAAAACTTCCCTTATTACAACAAACTCCATACTTTCTCGATACTTTGTTAAATCCTTGTAGAGGTTCACTATCTTTGAAATTTAGAGAAAATATAAGATTTTATAACTCTATGTTTACTTTTTCATCAATAGGAGGAAAGATAGATTATAATATAAAAAAGGCCAGTACCATATGTATTTAGAATTTGTGGGCAAAATAATCATATAATTGGCTCATTGTTGCCTCTGATGGAGAAAGCTCAAAATTTGCTCAGTTATATATATATATATATATTAATATATATATATATGATACAGAACATGAAGTTCATAATAGAATTTATTCTTTAGTTGGTGAAGACGCTTATAAATCTATAAATGAAGTTATTGTTATAAGCTTTATAGAATTATTTGATAAATACAACCAAATAACAAAAACATTTAGGATGCTCCGAGATAGATTTGATGATAATGTTTTGCTTCCTGTTAGATTGAAATTAAATGGAAAAAGATCTCAAGATAGTTGCAGTATTATCAACCATTGTTTTCTGAAATTGCAAGATTAATTGTAAGAGATTTTGATTTATTTGACAAAGAAAGAGATATAATTTTTAAACATAAATCTAAAAACTTGAAAATAATTAACATTTTATGTCCAAGTGTTATGGTAATGCAATATCTAATATTATTCCCTTATGGTGAAGATGGTTATTCAATAGATATTGAATATGCAATCCCGCATTCAAATTCAAATTCTCCTAAAATATTTGTTACAATGCACGAATATTATAGTTATAAAATACAACAATGTCATAAAGAGGAAAAAACTTTATTGAGAGATGGTTGTTTATTTTAATAATTTATCATAGATGCATTTATGTGTGTTGAAGAAGAAATATTAGATTATATTAGATGAAATAAAAAAGAATTCATATCAAAAATATATTATGGAATAAAAATGTCGTTCGTTATGGAACAACTAATTCTAATGATATTAGAAAACATATAGTACTATTTCCATCTATTTATATAGGGAACCCGAGATATATGATTAAACATTATCACAATGCTATGTGTTGGCACTGAGAAGCCCACTTACTTGGGAGATATGCTTGATCGGCCTTAATAAGGGAATATACTCATAGACTTGACACCACACTTTAATCCAAAACCTTAAGGCAATGGATCTATGGGTCTTTTCCACTTATATATTCCTCACTAATCCCATCTCTTTCTAATGTGGGATTCCTCTCACACTTGATAATTTCAACAATCTCCTCTTCAAATATGAGCTCTCATATCGGGCTTGAGCTCCCCCTTAAGCGGAACTCTTTCTGTATTTGAACCTGAGTATAGGGTATGACCTAGAGCCCCTTATACATCCAATGGTCTAGGCCACATCGAAAGTAACTTTTGCTCTTCCACATGGAGGGATATAAATAAAAATGGATATGATTATCATCTCCATACTTGCCCTACTGAACCATCAGCTCTTATACCGCATGTTAGCGCCAAGAAGCCCATTTATGTGAGAGATATGCTTAATGGGCCTTAATGAGGGAATATACTCATGGACTTGACACCACTCTTCAACTCAAAAGCTTAAAGCAATATGTCTATAGCTCTTTTCCACTTATATATCTCTCATTAATCTCATCTCTTTCCGATGTGCGATTCCTCTCAGACTTAATAATTCCAATACAATGGCTACATGTAGATTTTATGGCCATCCTGATTTGTTTATAACATTTACATGCAAACCATTATGGAATGAAATACAATGAATATTAGATTATATACCTGGCTTGAAACCAGAAGATAGGCCTGATATTATTTGTCATATTTTTAAAGCTAAAGTTAAACAATTGATTGACAACTTCAAAAAAATCATAATTTTGGTAAAGTTATTGCTTTATTATACACAGTTTAATTTCAAAAAAGAGAATCACCTCACATCCATTGTTTATTGTGGTTGCATAAAGATGATAAATTGATTACACCTTCAGATATTAATTCTATCATATCTGTTGAGTTACCATCAAAAGAAACTAATTTTGAAGCATGTGAATTAGTTTTGAGATTCATGGTTCATGTAGTTCTATTAATCCTACATCACCTTGCATGAAAGAAAAAAATGCAATAAATTTTTTTCAAAAAAATATCAAAACGAAACTACTATTGATATTAATGTGTTTCCAACTTATAAATATAGAAATGATGGTGTAGACCCTTAATTTTTTACCAAGTCAAGTCCAATATTTTAAAACAAGTCCGAAATAATTTTTGTGATATTTATTTTAATAATATAATATTTATTTTATTTATTATTTATTATTTATATTATTTATATTTATATTTATTTATTATTTATTTTTAATAATATAATTAAATATATAATATTTATTTTTAATATATATATAATAAAAAATAAAAAATCAAACGGACCAATCGGTGAGCGGCACGCGGCAAGCCAGTTCTTTGACTATGGCTACCTGCTCAAAGAGCTAAACAGAACCTTCATAACCCTTATTCTCCAAAATTTCTTAAACCCTCAATCAATTTCGTCCCTCGGTAATGTGGCTTATAAGATCTTCTCAAAAATCCTAGTTAACAGAGGATGAGACCCCTCCTGGAAAAGCGAATTTCTCTGTGGTAGGGTGCCCTCTTTTGTGCCTAAGAGACTGATTTATGACAACATCCTGATAGCTCATGAATTCCTTCGGCCTGCGGGGAATTGGCTTGGGCCAATTTGTAGTAGGCATGGTCTGCGGTGAATTATGTAGTGCCTTGCAAATCCTCAAAGCACTCGCACACTTAATCCCAGTAGCCTTAGCGCCCCAGCACGCAGGCCCAATGCCCAGCAGCTAACGCCCGCGAGCAATTTCTACCCAAACCTTGTTTTAGTCGATTTTGAATTTTTTTCATTAACAGTCTATTATTTCCTTAACCAAATAGTATTAGGTTTTGATTTTCGCTATAAATAACACATTAAAACACAATTCACAAGGACTCTTGGCAATAGATTCAGAAAGGATTCTTGGCAATTACTCTTAGATGTTTCAATTTGAAAAAGAGAAAGCAACCTTACGCAATCAAAAATAAAAAGAACAAGGCAACAAGGCTGTGTTGTCTTGATCAAGCTCATCCAGAATCTCATCAACAAATTTTGGTGGAGCCTTCAATTGTAGGTACGTTTATTTAATCTTGTTTGTCAAAAATCATCTTTATCTAGTAGCAACTAATTCATTAAAACCCTAGCTAATTCCTTTTTACTTAATTATCACAGTAGCTTAAATCTTTTAAAAATAATGATAATGTTAGTTTTTTAAATTAAAACCCTAGTTCTAAAAATCAACCCTAATTAATCTTTTTTTCTCAACTTACAAGTAACTTAAATATTTTTTGTTAGTTCTATAAATCAAATTCTATTTTCTAAATATAAAACCCTAGAATCTAAAGTTTTAAACTAAAAACTCTCAAACCCCTATTTTCTAAATCTTAAACCCTAAAATCATAATTTTTAACACCAAAACCTACAACCCTAGCGGGACCGCCATATGGGCTCATCGAAGGGGTCAATATTTATTTGTGTATTATAAGTCTTTGTGTTTAACTTCCTTTATTTTAAATACTAATTTAGTTGTTAAAATTCTAAAAATCTTAATTTAAGATGTAAACCCTAGACTTATACATTTATTACTTTATTTAGTTTTATATTTAATTATGTTGTTTATTATATATTTTGATGATTGATTTATTTGATTTCAATGTTTGATTTGTTTAATTTATCATGGATGAATATTTTCTTTACTATTATTTGTTTACAAAAATTGTAAGAAGTATGTTTCCATGATTGGGTACCTCATTAATTACTTTTTATGTAATTTAAATTATTTTCATATTTTGGGATTAATGTAAAGGATACATTTCCAGCTTTTTGGTAGGTGTCTTATTTAGTTTTAGACATTGGATGATTTAAGGACATGTTTCCATCCTCGGATGGGTATCCATTTATTTATTTTATTTGAACATTGCTATGATTTTTAATAAAGTATTTGTTTATTCTTATGATTGCATGTAGCATGGATAATATCATTATATTTAAGAATTTTATAATATTAAGACCTGAAAAGAGGGCCGGTTCCAATGAGCCGGGCGTTGTGGGGGTGCTGGGTCATTTCTCACCTTCTCAATGTGTACCCAACTTTTCAAACTCATTAAGGGGTTGGGAATTCCTTAGGAATCGAGCCATCCACCCCTTTCTATTTTTTCGGACCCGTCTGGGTGGCGACTCCATTTTCTCCGGGTTTAGGCCCGTGTTCTCTAAGACCCAGAGTCTAAAATGCCGAAGTCGCAAGAACCATTCCACATGGGAGTGGGGGCAAAAATCTAACAGTACTGAAGTCGCAAGAACCATTTCACATGGGAGTGTGGGCGAAAATCCCCGCTCATGGATGGTAATTTTGTTATTTAAAAAAATAAAAAGGTAGACAATTGTTTTGCAGTTCCTTATAATAAACATGTAATATGAAAATATGAAGCACATATTTACGTTAAATTTTATGTCCAATCTACATCTATAAAATATTTATTTAAATATCTTAGTAAAGGTAGCAATCAAATTCGAACAATGATTAGAAATTATGGTAAATATGATGAAGACAATGAGAATAGTGATAATGATAAGGTTATTAATGAAGTGGAAACATATTTAGATTGTCAATTGCTTACACTTCATGAGTCTATTTGGAAGTTATATGAATATCCTATGCAATATAGAGATCCAACTTTTGAAAACTTAACAATACATTGCCTAATATGAATAACATTATGTTCAAAACATTTGGTTGTTTAACTTATATTGCAAATAATCTTGATTTTGGTCGAACTATGCTTATTGAATTGATGAGTGCTAATACTATGTTTGAAGATCCTAGGTTAATAACATATGTTGAATTTCCTACAAAATGGGTTTGGCAAAGTAAATAAAAAATATGGACTAGACAAAAAAGAGGACATTATATTGGTAGAATTGCTTATGTTCATTCAAATTCTGGTGAGCTTTATTATTTGTGAATACTTTTAAATATTGTTAAAATACTTTTAAATATTGTTAAAGGACCTAAAAATTTTGAAGACAGTAGGACTATTAATGGAATTATACATCTTACTTTTTAATTAGCCTGTGCAGCATATGGTTCAGTAAGAAATAATATTGAATGGATTACTGCTATGAAAAATGTAATTTTATAAGCATCATCTTTTAAGCTTCGCCTTCTATTTGCAATTATCATATTATTTTTTGAAGTAAGTAATCCATGCAAACTCTTTCATTTATTTTGGAAAATTTCTTTCTGATGGTATAAAACATGAACATTATAATATATTAGATATTCCATTTTCATCTATTTTTGATGTATATTTAAAAAATAGAGTTCTTATTGAAATTGAAAGAATTTTTGATAAAAATTCTTCTACTTTAGCAGATTATAATTTGTGGATGGCGGATAAATCATTACTTGATGATATTAATAATTGGTTGTTGATTGAAAAATTAAATGAAAAACATAATCGATTAAACTTAAGTTTAAATGATGAACAATTACTAGTGTATAATAATATTATTGATGTTGTCAATAATAATAAAAGAGGAATATTTTTTATACGTGGGTATGGTGAAATAGGCAAGACATATTTATATGAAGTTGTTATATTTAAATTAAGAAATGAAGGGAAAATTATATTAGTTGTTGCTTCATCTGGTATTGTAGCATTATTATTGTTTGGAGGTAGAATATCATATTATAGATTTAAGATACCTATTAAATTGAATGAACATTAATAATGTGAAATAAAAAAGAAACTCAATTAGCAAAATTAATACAAGAAACTCAATTAATTATTTGAGATGAAGCTCCTATGAGTCATAGGCATTGTTTTGAGGGATTAGATAGATCATTTAAAGATATTTTAAGTAATTCAGAAGAAGAAAAATAGTTAATCCCTTTGGAGGAAACATTCTTTTATTACGAGGAGATTTTAGACAAATATTACCTATAGTTGTGAATGGTAGTAAAAGTAATATTATAAATACATCAATTACAAAAATCTTATTTGTGGAATTTTTTTAAAGTATATAAAATAATTATAAATATGTGTCTTACTTCAATTTCAAATAATATTAATAAAAGTAATGAACTTAGAGATTTTTCTGAGTGGACTTGGTTAGTTGGTGATGGATCAATAACAACTATAAAAATAGATGAAGATGATAGTGAAAAAAATTGGATTAAATTCCTAAAGATTTATTGGTTGAAAATTATACTAATCCAATCAAACAAATAATTCAAGAAACATACCCTAATTTTTTATATAAATATATTGATTACTCATATATCAAAAGCAGAGCTATTATCACACTAACTAATGAAATTGTAGATATTATTAATAAAGAAATGATTAATTTGTTATGAGAAGAAGAAAAAAAATTACTATAGATCAAATTCAATCTGTAAAAGATCATATGGTATAGAAGAATTAAAGGTTCTTTATCCAACTGAGTTTTTAAATTCTTTGAATTTTAATGGTTTTCCTCAATATGAATTAAAACTAAAGAAAAACATCCCTATTATGCTTCTTTGAAACCTTAATCCTACATTGGTTTATATAATGGAACCATATTAACGACCACTAATTTAGGAATAAATGTTATAGAAACAATTATAATAACAGGGTCACATAGTATGAATGAGTTTATATACCTAGGATCATTCTTTCTTCCACCGAAAATAAATTTCCATTTATATTAAAAAGAAGACAATTTCCAATAAGAGTTTCCTATCATATGTCAATCAATAAAAGCCAAGGGCAAATATTAAAACAAGTTGGTTTATATATTTATGATCATGTTTTTTCTCATGGGAAATTTTATGTTGCATTCTCAAGAGTTACCTACGATAAAAATTAAAAAATATTAATTAATAACAAAGAAAAAAATAAATGTAATATCCCTAAGTGTGCTTAGAAGTTATGATAATGTTGTTATTATTGAATTGAGTGTGTGATTGATAAGTGGTAATTATGTTGTTTGAAGAAAAGCATTGTGTAGAGTGAAGTGTATATGTTGTGTATATGGTCATATATATATAATATAAGTTGGTCAAAGGGCTTGGTCAAGGGAAGAGGATATTTTATTTGTGATTGTGAAATTACCAACATGGGCTTGTAAAAGACAAAGGTTTAGTTATATGGTTGAGGGTAGTTTAGTAATTTTCTTTTGGAAGGGTATTTAATGCCTATTGACTTTGTGTTTTCTTCATCATTTCTTCTTCTTCTTCTTCTTGTGGATGGCCGGCTCACTCAAAGACAAAGGAAAGCAAGAGAGCAAGTGATGATTTTGAAATTTTAAGCTCAAAAGTGAAGGAAGATCTCAAGTATACAAGTTGGAATTTCAAGAATTTCATGATTTTAGTAAGTTTTCTCTTGTTTGCCTTTGTTATTTTTGAAGATGTGTGTGAGTTGAGTTAGGGTTATTGATAGTATGATTAAGTGTGTTGATGATTTGTTGATTAGAGTTGAAATTGATTTTAAAATAAGAAGTTAAATTGGTGTTGGTGATGGAAGAGTAAGAGTTGTGTTTAGTGAATATTTTTCTGTTTTACAATTAGTAAAGGCTGTGACTTGTATGATTTTTAATTAATTATAGAAAAATGTTCTTGAAGTGAATTTTTGATATGTTTTGCCTCTATGAGTCTAGAATGACTGAAAAATATGTTGATTCGATTTTGGAATGGTTATGAGTTTAGAAAGATTATTTTTATTAGACCTGTTCCAGCAGGTACCTTAACTGAGACAGCTATATTTCGGGATTTTTAATAAAATGTAGAAAAATCATATCCAATTGAATTTTGGATATGTTGTTGCTTAGTGAGTCTAGTATTTGAGAAAAATAATTTGGAACCACGTTGATTGAATTTGATTTATGGAATTCACAAAGTTCAGAACTGCTGCCAGGATGCAGGGCAATTGGGGCAGTCTGGTTAGGTGAACTATTTGACCAAGATTTTGTGTTCAGTTTGATCTGAAATTTTAAAGGAATGATTTTAAGATACAAAACTAAATTCTGTAAAAATTTTAGAATTTTTAGTCAAGTAGATTATTTTATACAATTTTTCAAAATAAGGATAAAATGGAGTCTAAAACCAGAATGTACTATTCATATGGTCATTTTGCTAATATTCCTTTTGGATTAGGTTGTGAAGAGGTTGAATTGCCCTAATTTGTGAAGTGAAGAACTAGTGAGTGGAGAAGAGTTTAGAGTGGTGTGAAATGTTATTAAGGTAAGTACCAATGTTGCATGATTGCATTGTTAATGCATATCACTAATGTATTTTGATGTGTTTATATCATTAATGATATGTATATATATAATTGTGTTATGGGAAAATGAAAGATGTGAATGATTTGATGAATATTAATGTATGAGAATACAATTGATTGAGTATAATTAAATAATGTTAGGTAAATTATTACATTGTTAATCTAATGTGACTTGTATAGTGTGAAAGAGAAGAGGATCATTCAACAAGGTATGAGCTATGCAAATTTATTATGATAAACACTTTTATGAAGAATTACTTTAATGTACTTTGTAATGTTATAGCAATGATGCTATATGTATAATGTGAATCATGTGATTGAATAATGATATGTTCATTTGGTTAATGTAATTGATGTTGAGTATTATAATGATGATGCACATGATACTATATGAACAATACTATGTTTTGTGTATTATGAATCTTGTGAATTGTATTGTGCTATATGAATAAGGTACTTTGTAATGTTATAGCAATGATGTTATATGTATCATATGGATTGAGGTATGATATGTTGTGAAGCCATTGTAATTGGCCATGATGATTCAAATGTGAGATGAAGCCATTGTGATTGGCTATGATGATCTAATTGAAAGAAATAAGGCATGTTTGCCTAGATGATAATGAACATTGAGATTGAAATTGATAATGAAACAATAAGTGAAATATGTGTTTAATGTGTTATTCAGTCTTCAGAGTTCTGGGTTTGGAGGCATGCCTATAAAATGAAAAAGGTAACAGTCTTGCCGGGTTGAGGATCTCTTCTAATTGAGTTGAATTGAGGTCCAAGAGACTGGGTCTGTTACACTATGAGAATTGTGAATATGAAATATATGATTGGTAACAGTCTTGCCGGGTTGAGGATCTCCTCATGATGAGTTGATGGTCCAAGAGACTGGGTCTGTTACACTATCCATGGATAGAAATATTGATATATGATGCCTATGGGCTTGATGATTATGATTATAGACCAAAGCAGTAACTCTGAACTCTGAATAACATAGTGGTGTCTGTGGGGCCCGAGTCTGTCTTTGTTGTCAATGTGATATACAAATGTTGAAAGAAGTGGATAATGAAATCTTTGGTATACTTCATTGGACATGTGATTGATGATATGTAATATGTGCATTGAAATATTGATTATGAGCACTAGTGATGAATCATCAATGTTGAATTGTGAATAAAGAAATGTTATGATTGGTATGATGTATAATGTGTATATTAGCATTGATTGTGAATTCAATTGATGAATTGTGGTTGATGACAATGATTGTCTTAATTGGAAATGTGACTTATGATTAGTATGATGTATAATGTGTGTATTGAGATGTTGATTGTGAATATTAGTGATGGGTTGGACTTGGTAGAAATGTTATGTTTATATGTGTATAAGATATGAGATTAGTTGAAAGATATGAAAGGTGCAAATGAATAGGGATAAACTTAATAAGAACTAAAAGTATATGGAATTGAGATATCTTTATATGTTAGTGTTTCCATGATATATGTTTGTATTTTATATTTGTACTACTAAGCTTTCGAGCTTAGCGCGGATGTATTATCGCGCAGGTAGCTTGGTGGAAGATATGAAGTCTTTTGGTATGCCACGAGAAGAGTAAGATTTTGTCGAGACCAACTAGAGGGTAATGCATACATGTATCCATTTTAAGTATGTTATATTATATGTATAAATGAAGTTTTGATAAAGACAATAATTTGTAAGTGTTCTTTAAATTGACCTATTATGGTTTGAATTTTGTTACAGGTATTGAAAGGTAAAAAGAAAAGTGGCATCCTTATACTTTATATACTTACTGTATGTATACTAGGTATATGTATAGTATTTATATGGAGTATTGGGGTGTTACAATAAACATAACAATTACTTTGATTATGATAAAAATATTATATATACTGAAATATTTAATGATTTGTCTTTAAGCTTTGAGATATGAAAAAATGGATATAATGATTACTTAGATTATGCTAAAAAAAATTTATATACTAAAATATTTAATGATTTGTTTTAAAATTATGAAATATAACATATTAAATTTTATTCTTTTATTATACATTTTTTGTATAATAGGGATTTTCTAATAAATTGCAATTAAATGTATAATATATGAACTTATTGTATTTCATTTTTTTTCAAAATATATTTCAAAAATCTGACTTATGTTGCTTTATTTGATATCATAAGTAAAAGCAAAAATATCCAATTAAAGTTCGTATTGTAAGAATATGAGAGTTCATTAATCTTTATAATTCAAACAAGTTATTTATCCTTGACTCCTTGATGATAGCCAATGAGGTTTGTAATTTAAATTGTTTTATCTATTGTTTTTCAAAATTCCACTGTGTAACTATTTTTGTTATTTATTATCTTATTAGGAAAATACTATGCAATCTACAATACCAAAACAATGTATTGATCATTTTCGACCATTTCTCACTATGGGGAACATCTACTACATATCTAGTTTTATAGTCATTCCTGCCCATCCTAATTGCAAAATCATCCATCATCTATTTCAAATTAGATTGCCAAAGAATGCCTTTGTGAATGCTCTTGATGAAGATGATCATCCAATCACATTTGACAAGTTTGAATTTTATAGTTTTGATAGGGCTAAATCAAAAGCAGGTGACAAAAGATTTTTAATTGGGATATTTAAAAACATTTATGCTTAAGCTTGCACATTTTTAATTTTTAATAACAAGAATTAATTTTTTTTATAGATCTCAAACGTTAGGTAATTTCAATTGGACGTGTTGAAAAAATAAAAATCAAGGCAAGAATTACAAAGAAGTGTCAATTGGAAATGAAAAATTATAGGTATGTATATTTTAAATACTTATATTTATTTATTCCTTAATTTTTTTTAAAAAAGCTTGACTGCTAAAATTTGTATTATATATGTAGTAATGACAAACTAAATGTTACTCTTTGGGACAAGATTACTGTTGAATTTTCTGTAGATGATATTTTTGCCCAGGAATCAAATGGAGCTGTTGTATTTACTTTTTGTCCATGAACTTCAAAAAAATTTAATGGTAAATAAAATAAATTATATTACTAATACAATTTAGCTTATTATACATGCAAATTTATAACTTTATTTGTATATGTATTCCAGGTGAAATCTCAATCAATAGCTCTTCAACGACACAAATTTTCATCAATTTGGACATCGTTGATGTCCATAATTTTTTTAAAAAGGTAAATTTTCTATTTTGTTAATTTATTTAATTAAAATCATGAATAATAATAATAATAATTATTATTATTATTATATAATTATATTTCATATTAATTAGCTAGCTGATAAAATTATCAAGTTTAACATACACAATCTTTCATTTGTTGAAATGGACGCCTACAAAAAGTTAATAGAAAAAAAATTATTGAATTGTTATGTTTGGATATTCATTTTTGATATGGTATCTTTAATCATTTTTTTTATTTTTTTTTTTACTAATATTAAATTGTTTTAGACTAAATTTTTTAGACTACTTAATTAACATTTTCTGATGCTCATTTTTTTATTTGTATACAATTATCCTTAATATTAAATTTACATGTGAAGCAGTTATAAAAGAACATGTTTCAAAACGTTAGTGGTATAGAGCACGTCCTTAATGCAAGTGTGGACTGCAAAATTATGCTGACCAACTTTAGTGCAATGAATATGGAATAATCAAAGAACCTCCACTTTGTTGGTATACTATTGCAAATCATTCCATTTTGACAAAATCAATTAATAAAATTAACATATAAATAACTTTTAATGCATTTTTTCTTGTGTACAAGTTGAAAACTATTTGTTTAGGATGATACATTCTCTACAACCTTCAATATTTTTTGCCACCATGTAATAAATTGATTGGTTTACTAGCAAGTAATCTTGTGTAAGGCTCTAAAGACAAGTTTCGGTGCCACCATTGATAACCAAAATTTATTGATTGCCTAGTTATTTCAAGTCGTTCTTAATACTCAATCTAATGATGCTTATTATTTTTTTAATGTCACTTGTATTTTTAAAGATAAAGCATCTTCCCAATTATATGTTGTGCCTTCAATGGAAGCAATTCATTCCATCCAACAATTCTTCGAAGGCCAATATCAACAACTGGCAAAAAAAAATATTAGGCCATTTTGGAATTTTCAAGACAAAGACAAAGCTGATATGGTAGAATTCTCCAGTTCATCAAACGCAAGTGAAATAATCCATCCATCAATAACAGACCTATTTTCAAAAGAATCTCCAGTGAAAAATATGTGTTAGTTATAAAAAAATCCACTATTAAAAATATTTTTTCTTATTTAGAATATCTTTTTTATTAACTATATCTTTTTAAATATTATTTTACCAGACAATAATGTTCATCGCCCTCTGATAAAGATAATAAGCCCTCTGATAAAGATAATAAAGAGTCAAAGTTAACTTAATTTGCTAAAGGTAAAATTAAGTTATTATTATATATTTATAATATTTTTGTTTTGTAGACAATAATTTAATTATTTATTCTTTATATTGTAGAGTTTGTTATGCATCACATCAAATATGCTATCCTAATAGGATGAATTTCCTTATGTTTTATTTGTTTTTATTTATGTCTTAAATATTTTCTTTTACAACTTTTTCATTCATTTTATAGTTTATTTAATTTTAACAATATGTATTATGAATATTTTGAACAAAATATGTTTGAAAATTATTATGCTCAAAACCATGTAAAGAATAAATATTGTGTTTGCATCTAAAATATTGTGTAATTATATTTACCAATGTTATGAGGAATAAATAGTTTTAAAAAGTCAAAAAATGCTAAGTACAAGTAGAGAAACCCATATTAGTCATATAAAGTGTCAATGATATAAGAGTTAACATTTCTTTGCGACACTATCACTATTTGAAGGTGTATATATGTCCATTTTCTGTCTCTGCATATAATATTTATACTAGCAATAAAAAAATCAATTACAAATAATATATTTGAAATAAAAATAAAAAAATTTATATAATATATAAAAATAAAAAATTTGTAAAAAAAACGAATCTCGCGGCAATACGCAGTTATAAACTACTTTTATATATTGGTGAAATTTTCTGTTTATACTTTCATGTTGTAATTTTTTTTTTGTTAATTTTGTCAATTTTATGAATTTGATAAATTTTTAACATTCTAGAGTTTTGATTAATTATTAAAAATTTGCAAATTTAATTTTAATGAGGGGTTTTAATTTCATGCTAATTAGTTTTTTAATTTTGCTTTTTTAAATTTAAAATATTTGATATCAAAATTTGTATAAAAATTTAATTTTTGTGATGTATAATATATATATCTTGAATATATTAATAATATCATAATTTGTTATCTTATGATTTTTTTACTGAAGCATATTTCAATTCAAATATAAAAAGTGCTTATAAGTGTGATTATTGGTAAAGTTTGGATGATATAAGTGATAGCCAAAATGTTAGCACATGACTCTTTTTTTATCATTTACACTTAAATTGAAAGGCATTTAACTTGTTTTTCAAGTATTTTTGTCTTATGTTCAATTGCCTTTGAGATAGTCTAAACAAGATAGGGCTCACAACCATCCAACCCTGAGGTGCTATCGCACCAACATCAAAGAAAAGAAAAGTACTTACAGTACAATTTATGGTGATGGGTGCAACATTAAGGGCGACCGCAGAGTAGCAAGGCGTGACCATTCCAAAGGTGGAGCAACTACACCTAAAAGTTAAAAAAAAATTAAAAGATCACAAAACTGCTCATGGTCTTGGTTGCAGTGAAAGGAATGGATGATGAATAATGAAGTGCGATCGCACCTCAACCAAAGGTAGAAATAACTTAAAGTGGTAGTAAAGTTTGCAAGTTAAATGGGACCTAGATCTCGATGAGAGAAGGCTTATTCGACTGTTATATAAAAGGAGTATGACCGTACCTTTCAAAGAGTTGGCAAATTTTCCCTTGTCCAATTGCTAAAAACCATGTGGAGACAGTGTAATAGTTCTTTAAAACTATTTAGTACACATAACTTCAAGACTTGAAACTATCTAAAACCAGTGGATGATCGCTAAGCCTGGGCTCAAGATTGCACTTACAAGGCAAGAGATTTGGTTAGTGAAAAGCTTGATCTTCTTATACTCTTTTCAAATATGATTTTTAGAGGAAGTAGACTATAAATTCATCATAAAACAACATTTATGAAGTTACTTTAAGCATTTATTATTTAACCTCTTGCAATTTAATTTGTTAATTGCCTTATAATCAACTTTCACATTTATTATTTAGTGAGTGTTGGGTGTAAGTATTAAACACCAAGTGTTAGAATTTGTTTAAGAGTGAGCCAAGTGGAAATCTCTTGTTTGGGTTGTGAGGATACACATACCTTGTACAAGTTTAGTGTGATCATGTAAAAACACCAAATTAGGGTTTAACTTGTAAAAATTCAAGTCTAGTGGAATATTCAACTTGTTATTAAGGAGTGCATGTAGGTTTGACTTAATTCGAACCACTATAAATATTGTGTGCTCAATCTTCTAACTCTATCTACTTATTTGTTTCAAGAAATTTTAATTTGGTCTAATTAACCAAATTAACCAATTCATCCCCCTCTTGGTTGTTAAGTTGATCAATAATTGGTATTAGAGCTTGAAAATTTCATAAAGCTTAATTGCCAAATTTAGATCCAACATGGCAACCATTAATAGTCCTAATACTAAACCTTCTATCTGTGAGCGGGAATTTTTGCCCCCACTCCCGGTGGAATGGTTCTTGCGACTTCGACACTGTTTAGGCTCGGGGCCTTAAAGAACATGGACCTAAGTCCGAAGAAAAAGGAGTCGCCACCCGGATAGGCTAGGAAAAAGAAAGGGGCAGATGACTCGATTCCTAAGGAATCCCCAACCCCCTAATGGGTTCGGAAAGTTGGGTACGTGTGGGGAAGGTGAGAAATGGCTTAGCACCCCCACAATGCTCGGTTCATTAGAACCGACCTCCTTTGCAGGTCTTAATATTACAAAATTCTTAAGTATAACAATATTATCCATATTACATGCAACAATTAAAATAAAGCATCATTATATTAAAATCCAAGCAATGTCCAAACAAAGCAAATAAATGGACACCCATCCAAATATGGAAATATGTCCTTACATCATTCATGTCTAAACTAAATAGGATACCCACTAAAAGGTAGAAACATGTCCTTTTACATTGGTCCAAAATATAAAAGCAATTTAAATTACATGATATTTAACTAATGAGGTACCCAAAAAGTGGAAACATACCTCTTACAATTTTAATACTAAAACAAACTAATAATAACAATAAAGAAAACATCCATCCATGATAAATTAAATAAATCAAGCACTGAAATTAAATAAATCAACCATCAAAGCATATAATAAACTACATAATCAAATCTAAAATTAAATAAAACAAGTAAAGATACAAATTAGGGTTTACTGTTTCTATTTAAAGTTCTTTAATTAACATTTAGGGTTTTGGGATTTTAGTATTATTATTGTTATTTGTTTAGGCTACTGTAAAGGTTTTGGAAAATTGGAATGGATTAGGGTTTTATGAATTTAAGAAAGTAGTAACGTTTTTTGGTTAATCAAATTAGGGTTTAGGGGTAACATTATGAAATTAGGGTTTTGGAATCTTAAGACATTAGGGTTTATAATTCATGGTTATTGGATTGTGATTTTAGGTTTACTGTATTGAGTTTTAAGGTTTAGATTTATTTGTCATAAGATTTTAAGGTTTTAAGGATTAGGGTTTAGGAAAACTTAGAGTTCACTGTTTTGGTTTTTCGAGAAAGTTAGCATTTTTGGTATTTTAGAAAACATATTTGATTTTAGGATTTAAGAAAACAGTTTAGAGTTTTATAAAATAATTATAATTTTTAGAAAACGTAAAGTGAACTAGGTTTGGAGATTTAAGAAAACATTTTGAGATTTTGGACAAAAAGTTATGGTGTAGATGAAAATAGTTGGTAAAAACAATTTAGGATTTTAAAGCTTTTGGAAACAGAAGAAACCCTTTAGGATTTTTAAGGTTTTTAGAAATAGAAGAGTAATTTAGGGTTTGTGAAGTTTTTGGAAACAGAAGAGTAGTTTAGGTTTTTAAAGATTTTTTGAAGCAGAAGAGTAGTTTAGGGTTTTTAAGGTTTTTGAAAATAGAAGAGTAGTTTAGGGTTTTTAAGGTTTGATCACTGATTAAGGTTACTAGATGAACATGTTACCAAGTTTAATGATTTAAGTTACTTAGAAAACAAACGATGGAAACATTATAAATAATCATCAAATCAAAGATTTATAATCAAATATCCATTCGTTGGTTCATCCACAATTTGATTTCTGGATGAACAAAGACAAAGGCAGGGTTGCTGCCTTTAATGGATTGATTGCTTCTTGTTGCTAGCTTTTTTGCCGTTTCTTACTTCTCTCAAATATGAAGTCCCAAGTCTAGCTTAGTAACACAAATTTTTGATCTAATTAAAAGTTTAATTTTTGACCCCCCTAAATTCTGAGTTTTAATGTGTTATTTATAGGAAAAAATCATAAACCTACTTCTAATTGTTTAAGGAAATTAAAACCAATTAGGAAAAGAAACTAAAACCAAATAGAATTTGGTTTCGGAAAAAACTACATTGGAAAATTTTGTTGGAGAAAAACTTGCTGCGGGCCAAAACTTGCGAGCTGCGAGAAAATTCCTTTGGACGGGCGCCAATTCGCCATAGGAAATTCCTACGGGCGAATTGGCCTGCGGCCAATTCCACTTTCGATTTTTCCGTCGCTGATTTTTATTTATTATTTATTATTTATTATTATTATTGTTATTTTATTTTTATTTTTTATTTTTATTTTTTAACTTTTCTAATATTACCCCTTTTATTTTTATAAAAAATTATAAATATATTTAATTAAAATACCATAAAATTATGTTGGACTATATAAAAAATATTGGACCAGACTAGGTCAAAAATTAAGGGTCTATAGTTTGCCCCCTGCTTGAACGATCTGAGACTACAGCAAAAGAGAGTGAAAAGCAATAATACTTAATTTTTCTAAGATGATTGAGATTTTGGGTTATGGACCCGGGATTGAGTTTGACTGACCTTTTATCAGTTGGGAATTCTGGCTTAACTGGCTGTTCCTTTCTTTAATGGATTGTGGGCTTTTACCCACCAAAAATGGATCTTTATCTATTGAAAATTAGGTCTTTACCCTTGAAACATAGATCTTTATCCATAGGAGATCGGGTCTTTACCCTTAAACTATGGATCTTTATCATTTGGAAATTGGGTCTTTACCCTTTAAATATGGATCTTTATCAATTGGAGATCGGGTCTTTACCCTTGAAAACATGGATCTTTATCCATTGAAGATTGGGTCTTTACCCTTCAAATATGGATCTTTATCCATTGAAGATTGGGTCTTTACCCTTGAAACATGGATCTTTATCCATTGAAAATCGGGTCTTTACCCTTGAAATATGGATCTTTATCCATTGGAGGTCGGGTCTTTAACCTTGAAATATGCATCTTTATCCATTGGAGGTCGGATCTTTAACCTTGAAACATGGATCTTTATCCATTTGAGATCGGGTCTTTACCCTTGAAACATGGATCTTTATCCATTTGAGATCGGGTCTTTACCCTTGAAATATGGATCTTTATCCATTAGAGGTCGGGTCTTTACCCTTGAAATATGGATCTTTATCCATTTGAGATCGGGTCTTTACCCTTGAAATATGGATCTTTATCCATTAGAGGTCGGGTCTTTACCCTTGAAACATGGATCTTTATCCATTTGAGATCGGCTCTTTACCCTGGCTTCAACTCTTTTAGCTGGACTGATCTTTTGTCTTTTACATCTTCATTCTTTTGAGAATTCTAATTTTTTATTTTCTTTTTTTTTATTCTTTTGAGAATTTTTTTCTTGTTCATCAATTATGCATGAAAAAAAATTCAGCCCTTTTTAGCTAGCCTTTATATCTTCTCCTTGGCCCCTGCGTGGCAAGATATTTGAAAGTGAGTCTCAAAATATTTTGTTCATACATAAACTCAAAAATTGAAAAGGAGAAACTTTGCCCCCTGTGTAGGCTTAAACCAAAGGTTTTTTTTTCATGCAAGCTTTAATTGATTTTGTATTTTGTCTTGTTCCTTTCATAAACATGTATTTCTTCTTTTGCAAAATGACTGGAGCTTCCTCAAGTAAAAGGCTTTCCATGCCCCCCTTGATTCAATATCTTCTTTTGATTCTTTACTTCGCAGGGTATTTGCTGTTCACTTTGACAAAGAATAGACAATACAAGACAAGAAAGTGCGATGTGATATGCTCATGTATGCAAGATATGCATGAATAATACTTACAATGGTTCCATCGACTCACGAACTGAGATTATCAGCTGAAATGTTCTAACGGATTTCTTTCTAATGCCCGTTCAGTTCTTGCACTAGAATTACAGGATGCTTCACATTTATGGCTTTTATCTTTGAGATGTTGAAAATATGAGTGGTGGATACCCCAAGTTGCAGAGTCAGGGATACATCCATTTCAAACTATGTTTTAGCATGTCAGTTGGTAGCTTCTTCATAACTTTGCCAATGTGTCCTTCGAGGTTCGATAGTTCAACATACTCTCCTTAACTTGAAGATTTTGTAAAAATATTTTTGAATTTTTGAATTTTGAATTTTGATTTTGATATCAAATGTTGGCTTTGCCAAATTAATGTCAATTTACATCAGGACTTGATTTTCCAAATTAACATATCTATAACATGACAACCCTAGTTACCGTACTAAACTTAGAAATATTTATGCAAGAATTGTTGCACTTCAGATAGGCACATACACATTACTTGGCCAAAGGTCTCATTGGTTTAAATATTATCTATCTCATATGCATGCTTATCCAAACTATCTCCACTAATGGACTCTACCTACAAAGAGAGATCAACAGGTCTTTGATAGGCTTGAAATGGGGTCTATAAGTGACACGGGTTTAAATGAAGGCCATTTTGAGATAGGAGGTGATGTGACACAATGGACAAATTTTCACACTACAAACTGCTTGTTGAAACTTTAGACAGTTGGGAGCATGAAAAGACAGAGCTTTGAACATTCTTCTTTCTTTTTGGCGTTAACTTGAATCTTGATTGGGATAGTCTTTGCCATTGCAAAATGTTTGGTACCCAAATTTGTTTCTTTTCTTCTTCTCCCTTTTCTTTCTTTTTATTTTTCTTACTCTTCCCTTTCTTTGAGCATTTTATCATTTTATCTTTCTTTCTTGTAGGATTGTCAAGTACCGAACTTTCAAGAACTGGATGGTCTTTCTCATTTTTCTTTGATTTTGTGGTATCTTTGGTCGGGTTGGACCAATTCAAGTCAAACTGTCCTTATAAACCAAATGGAAGCCTTTTGCTGCTTTAGGAAAAAGAGAACTCAATTGGCTTTTCGAACCGCCTTTTTAAGTTTTATCTTTTTTTTTTCTTCTTTTTTTTCTTCTCTTTTTTCTTTTGTCCTTTTTTTTCTTTTCTTTTTTTTTTTGGTTTTAGCTCTTAAAAGAGTTGTCTTGTTTGTACCAACTTGTATTTCTAATAATGGATGAGTGGAGTGCCATAAACCTTCTTTAACAGGGATAAATCATTTGTTACTTTGATGTTATCTTGATAGATTGGAGATATTAGGTGAACTTCAACTACCCTTATGGTCTTGAAAACTTCAACTACCCTTATGGTCTTGAGAACTTCAACTATCTTCATGGTCTTAACTATTCATTTCTTTCTTTGATCTTCTTGCCTTTTCATCTTAGTGATCATAAGACTTGTCAAAAGTGTCACAACAGCTCAGGGCAGGTTGTTGGGGTTTGTAAGCCAATGAAAAGAAAGCTAAAATTTTATGAAGGCTCAAAGGGACAACTAGGAATTGATATTTAATTGGGTGGATACTAGTTGTTGGCTTATCAAATAATGCCTAGGTCATCTCTCCCTTAAATAAGCAGAGTTACAATTTCGCCTCAAAAGTTTGTCAAAGCATGTTCTAAGACTGACTAAGACCTAGACAAAGGTAATTATGCAGGAGCACTCTCTAAGTAAGCATACACAACTCAATGCTATAGAGCAATTCTCTCACCTAGTAAAGTCATTCGAGTCATGATGCATAAATATATTAATTCATGAATATCAAACTAGATTCCTCATTAGTTGAGCACCAAAATGAACAAAGACCAACAAAATTTTTAATAAAAGTAATTTATTCAAACAAATTTAAATTTGAAAAACACGATTGTTCTAATTAAATATTAAAGCAAAATTTGAAAAGCAACATTCAAGCTAAGGAAATTTTGTTGAGTTAAGCTTCTTTTACTTTCACATCTTCAATATCCCCATCTTGAAAGGATGATAAAATAAAATCTTCTTCCAATCATTTTCCTACCATGAAGGTTGCTAGTGGTGGCACTATGTTGAATTTTGGCAAAGAATTATTTTTGGTATTGGGCTTATCTGGCTCGGGTAGCGTACCACTATCAATCAAATTTTGGATCTTGTGTTTTAGTCTCAAGCATTTGTCTGTCTCATGTCCTTGTGTTTGATGAAACTCACAAAAGGCTTTAGTATCAAATTTTAGGGGTAAAGGATTCGGCAAAGGTCGGGGGACCAATGGCTGTAATAGTCCCTTCTTTTGTAGCTTGTTGAAGACCCAAGACAAAGGCTTCCCTAGATCTGAAAAATGCCTTCTTTTTGCTTGACCAGTTGTATTAACATCAACTTCTTTTTGCGTGCTTTGATTTCCAGACTGGTAGTTCCCTTTCTCATTCCTTCTTGCCAAAAAGCGGTTCTTCTCCCTTTCCCACTCTTCAATTTATAGACCAGCTTGGAGAAGTTCTTTGAAATCACGAATGAGTGTATGAGATATCCTTTCATGAAGACTAGGCAACACCCCTCTCACAATCATTCTTATTTGATCAGACGCATCGGGCCTCTTCTTGAGCAAAGTAGCCTTATTTCTCCACCTTTTCACATAGTCCACAAAATTCTCATTTGACCTTTGTCTAATGGACTCCACTTCCATTAAGGTAACTTCCATCTCGACATTGTATTCATATTGTTGAACAAAGGCCTTATATAGCAGATCCCAACTCTTTTGTGTTCCTTCTTCTAAGGTATTGAACCAATTTTGGATAACAGGATCCAATGAGAGTATGAAGTACCTTAGAGTTTGAGCCTTAGTAGCTTGGGCAGACTGCATAGCAGTGACATATTGCTTCACATGGAGATGAGGATTTTCAAATCCATCAAACTTCGCAAAAGATGGCATTTTGAACTTGTACGAAACTTCTTCATCTAGCTCAAATAATTTGTCAACTTCGGACATTTCTTTGGTTTTCAGCTTCTTCTCAAATTTCTTTTCTAAGTCCGCAATCATCTTTTCAACATTAGAAGTTTCAGTTTTCTCCATAGCTGATCTTTCAATAATCTTTGGTTCTTTCTTCTTGTCTTGAAAATCTTGGAAGTATTGAGCCCAATCATCATCATCATCAATGATCACCTTATCATCATCAAAAACCACTTCACCAACTTTAGTATTCCCTTTGTCCTTTGGCTTCTTAGTGCTAGCAGATGCTTCGGCATGATTTTCTAAAATTGCAACCAGTTGGTTCTTCATGGTCTCAGCTAGGGCCTCTTTTATTTCTTCCATTCTTTGAATTTATTCGGGCTCCATTGATTTTAGTGAAAAAGAGATTGAGTTGTTGCTAGATTCTTCGTCTCCGGCGTAGGTCAGATTGTCGTAAGCTTTTGAACTGTCATAATCCAGGGCTGTGAGCCAAAAAATATTAATGATATGAGATGCAAATGTATGCATGTATGCATGTATGCACAAATAATTAACAAACAAGGACAAATAGGACGTTCCTTCCAACCTTATTACATCCATACACGAATGACGAGTCTCTTTTCCTAGGTATATGGTTAACAAAATACCAACATGGGGTATTGTAGACCCTTAATATTTGACCCAGTCTGGTCCGTTATTTTTTATAGTCCAAAATAATTTTTGTGGTATTTTAATATTTATTTTAGTAAAAAATAGTGAAGTGAATAAAAATAAAAATAATAAACAAATAAAAAAAATAATAAAAAAGAAATAAATAAAAAAAAAATCGGCAACGAAAAAATCGGTGTCGAAAAAATTCATCGCCGAAAGCGTTGGGCAAAATGGTCCGCAGCCAATTTTGCTGGCGCGCCGGACGCTCGCACCTCGCCTCGCAGCTCTCGCAGCCCGACGCAGTTTTCACCAGCGAAATTTTTCCGATGTAATTTTTTCAAAAACAAATTCTATTTGGTTTCGGTTTCCTTTTCCTAATTAATGATAGTTTCCGTAAACAAATTGAATTAATCTTCTAAATTTCCTATAAATAACTGTAGACCCTTAATTTTTGACTCAATCCAGTTCAATATATTTTATTTAGTCCATAATGATTCCAATTGGTCCAAAATAATTTTAATTAAATAATTTTTGCCTTATTATCTAATTTTTATTAATAAAAAATAAAAATAAACAAATAAAAATCAAAAAAATAAAAATAAAAATCAAAGTCGGAAAAATCGGCAGCGAAAAAACAATTGCACGGGCCCGTGGGCTATTTTGCCAGCAGGAAATTCCTGCGGGCGAAATCACTGTGCTATTTCGCTAGCAGGATTTTCTTGCGAGCGAAATAGAATTTCTATTTCGCCCGCAGGAAATTCCTGCGGGCGACGTCCCAGCCCGCCCACTGCCGCAGTTTTCTTTTCGCCAGCGCATTTTTTCCTGCTGCAATTTTTTCGGCAGCGCAATTTTTTTCGACGCAAAATTTCCGAAACCTAATTTAATTAGGTTTTGGTTTCCTTTTCTTATTTAGATTGCCGTGATTAATTAGGATTATACATAGAAAGACCTCTATAAATAAGGATCTAAAGCAACCAAATTAGGAAAGAAAAATTTTGGCAATAGCTTGGAAATGGGAAAACCAAATCAGTGAAGGAAAAATAATAAATTCAATTCAATTGATTTTTAAAGGAGCAGCATCACGATTTAAGCAATTGAAAGGCAAAAAAAGGTTTATCTTTAGAGCTAGTTCATCCAAGAAGAATTGTTTTTGGAGGAATCATCAAAAAGAAGGCATGTGTTAATTGATTTTCTTTAATTGTTTTTTTACACAGTAGCAAATCTATGAAATTTAGGTTTTTTAAATTAAAAACCTTTGAACTTTAATTTAATTTTTCTAAAGTTAAAAACATTAATCCGTTGCTTTATTTCCCAAAGAATTTAAAGTTATTAGTTTTATTTCTTCAAAACCCCAAAACCAAAATTTGTTTTCTAAATTCATAAAATCTTAAAACATGTTCTGTTTCTCACAAAAAAACACTAAAAACACTTTTTCCAATTATATAAATCTTTTCTATTATAAAAAACTTCAATTTGTTTGGTTTATTTTCATAAAATCACATAAAACTTCATGAAATTATCAAATTGATTTCCAAATTCCTAAAATTTAATTCACCACCCGTGACCCTAAATTCTAAAAATACTAAACCCAAGTTCAACTTCCAAAATTCAAAATAATGAACACTAAACCTTTAAAAATCTTAAACCCTAATTTTTATGAACCCTAATCCTTTTAAAACATTAAAAACATAAAAACATTAAACCATAAATTTTACACATTAGCTTAAAAACACAATGAATCACCATTTAAAACCGCAAATCAAAAGTATTTCAAAGTGTCTAAAACCCTAGTTTCATGACTTCACCATTCAAATATTAATTTAGTTAATCAAAGAGTCTTGCCAACCTTTTAAAACATAAAACCCTAATCTATTTTAATTCCATAAAAAGTCACAGTAGCTATAATTGAACTTTTATTTGCTTTATTCAATTCCATACTTGATTATACTTTGATTTATCTCTTATGCTTTAATTTATTTAATTTCAATACTTGATTTATTTAATTTATCATGGATGGATGTTTATTTTATATTTTGATTAATAGCTTTGATGAATGATTTATTTATGATGAATGATTATTTAATTTTATCAATTAATTTAGATTTCCAAAAGTTGTAAGAGGTATGTTTCCACTTGGTGGGTACCTCATTAGTTAAACATCATGTAATTTAATTTGCTTTTCTATTTCAAAACCTATGTAAAGGGCACGTTTCTACCTTTTGGTGGGTGTCCTATTTAGGCATGTGATGTAAGGACATGTTTCCATCCTTGGATGGGTGTCCATTTATTTGCTTTGTTTAGACATTACTTTGATTTTAATATAATGATGCTTTCTTTTTATTGTGTGCAGTATGGATAATATTGTTATATTAAAGAATTTTATAACATTAAGACCTGTAAAGGAGGCCGGTTCCAATGAACCGGGCATTGTGGGGGGTGCTGGGCCATTTCTCACCTTCCCCACACATACTCAACTTTTCGAACCCATTAAGGGGTTGGGGATTCCTTAGGAATCGAGTCATCCACCCCTTTCTTATTTCCCGGCCCGTCCAGGTGGCGACTCCATTTTCTCCGGACTTAGGTCCGTGTTCTCTAAGGCCCCAAGCCTAAACAGTGCCGAAGTCGCAAGAACCATTCCACTGGGAGTGGGGGCAAAAATCCCCGCTCACAGTGGCGACTCCACTGGGGTTAAGAGAAGTTGATTCCGTTGGTCTTTTTATTATTCTATTCTTTCTTATAATGATATTATCCATTGCATCATCTTAGATTGCATCGTGTGCGTGAGTTAGGACGCCTGCGTTACCCGTGTTGTGTTATGTAAGGGATACCATACTTTCACTCAAGGTATGGAGATCAAGCATGGCATAACCACTCATAGCCTCGTACCATTTGGCATATACTTGCTATGGGAACCTAAGCCTTTTTACCCAAAGACTAAAGCTCATGTAATTGGCCTGGTTACTTTCCTTAGGCTTTACCCCAAATGCATGTTGTTTGACTATGGTTAGTTTACCTTGGCTTAAATCATGGCTTATTTGGTTTGTTCTTTTTCTAATATGACCCAAGTATATTGTAAGCTCAAAATAAACTTTTCTTTAAAATCCAAAAGACCAAAACTATTTTCAAAATTTTTCAAGATGGTCTTTGGACATAAGACTTTTCGAATAAATAAATAAATAAATTCTTTGGCCCATGGCCCAAATACTAAGCCCAAAATCCATTTTCCTAAAATCTTTTACAATGGGCTTAGAAACAAAACTATTTTCACCCAACCATTTTTTACAAAGAGCTTGCAAAAATATTTAGGTCAATTATGAAATACCAAAAATCAATTGTGGGCCTAGTTTACACTAAGAATAAATTAACCATGGACTTGTTTTTGGCATGAACCATTAGTTACTCTTTTCAAGTGAGAAATCTATTCGTAATAAACCTCTTAATTTCATTTTAATCCAACATAGCATAAAAGCTTCTTTAGTTGGTTAAATGGATTAAAACATAATTAATGGGAATTATCTTGGATTGATTTCTATTTTCGAAAATATAACTATTGGTTGAAATGTCTGAGGGAATTATTTAAAAGCAAGATACCCCATGTTGGTATTTTGTTAACCATATACCTAGGAAAAGAGACTCGCCATTCGTGTGTGGATGTTATAAGGTTGGAAGGAACATCCTATTTATCCCTATTTGTTTGTGCATACATGCATACATGCATACATTTGCATCTCATATCATTGATCCTCTCTGGCTCACAGCCCTGGATTATGATATTTCAAAAGCTTACAACAATCCGACCTACGCCGGAGACGAAGTATCTAGCAACGACTCAATCACTTGCTCACCTAAAATAATGGAGCCTGAATAAATTCAAAGGATGGTGGATGAGGCCCTTGATGCCAAGATGGAAGAAATCAAAGAGGCCCTAGCTGAGACCATGAAGAATCAATTGACTGCAATCTTAGAAAACCATGCCGAGGCATCTGCTAGCACTAAGAAACCAAAGGACAAAGGGAAGACCAAAGTTAGTGAAGTGGTTTTTGATGATGAAAAGATGATCATTGATGATGATGATGATTGGGCTCAATACTACCAAGAGGTTCAAGAAAAGAAGAAAGAACCGAAGGCTGTTGAGAGGGCAACTATTGAAAAGACCGAGACATCTGATGTTGAAAAGATGATTGCTGATTTAGAAAAGAAATTTGAGAAGAAGCTGAAAACCGAAGAGATGTCTGAGATCGACAAACTATTTGAACAAGATGAAGAGGTTCCATACAAGTTCAAGATGCCTTCCTTTGCTAAGTACAATGGCACCGGAAATCCTCATCTTCACGTGAAGCAGTATGTCACTGCCATGCAATCTGCCCAAGCTACTAAGGCTTAAACCCTATGGTACTTTATGCTCTCATTGGACCCTGTTGTCCAAAACTGGTTCAATACCTTAGATGATGGAACACAAAAGAGTTGGGATCTACTTTACAAAGCCTTCATCCAACAATATGGATATAATGTTGAGTTAGAAGTTACTTTAATGGAAGTGGAGTCCATAAGGCAAAGGCCAAATGAGAATTTTGTGAACTATGTGAAGCGATGGAGAAACAAGGCCGCTTTACTCAAGAAGAGGCCCGATGAATCTGATCAAATAAGGATGATTGTGAGAGGGGTGTTGCCTAGTCTTCGTGAGAGGATGTCTCATACACTCATCCCTGATTTCAAAGACCTTCTCCAAGCTGGTTTGCAAATTGAAGAATGGCAAAGGGAGAAGATCCATTTTACAACAAAAAGGAATGAGAAAGGGAGCTATCAACTTGGTAGCCAAAGCATGCAAAAGGCCGTCGGTGTTAATGCTACTAACCAAGGAACAAGGAGACAATTTTCAGAATTGGGAAAACTGATGTCTTGGGTTCTCAACAAGCTTCAAGGAAAAGGATTGCTACAACCCTTAAATCCTCGTCCTTTGCCTAACCCTCTCCCATCTAACTTTGACACCAAAGCATTTTGTCAATTTCACCAAATGCAAGGACATGACATGGATAGATGTGTGAGGTTGAGACAAGAGATCCAAAACCTAATTGATAATTGGAAGCTACCCAAGCCCAATAAGCCAAACACCAAAGACAACCCATTGCCAAAATTCAATAGGGTATCACCGCCGGCAACCTTTATGATTGGAGGAGGTTTGCATGAGGACTTTGTCATGTCTTCTTTTCAAGATGTGGATGAAAAAGCAATCAAAGAAGAAGAGGCATTTGTCAAAATTGAACAAGCTATGATGGGTGGGGAAGTAGCAATTTGTGTTGTCAACGGGTTTTGGGATTCAAGTGATAGTGATGATGATATCATACTCAAGAAGGAGTGGACTTAGTCCGAGCCTGAAGAAGATGAGGTGATGAATACTAGATCCGGTAAGCCTTACGTAAGGCCACCACCAAAGGAGATAGAAATGAATAAGGGAAAGGAAGTTGAAGTGGAAGAAGATGATGCTGTGCTCAAGCAATTGAAAAGAACCCAAGCAAGTGTTAGCATTTGGGACTTGTTAGCTACTTCCAAAAAGCACCGAGAAACTATGGCCAAAGCCTTGGCTAGCATGCCAATTTCTACCTCCATAACACCAGAGGAGTTGGTCAACTTCATAAAAATTGGGGAAGTAATGGAATGTGAAGAGGTCCAAGAAAAGAGTGAAGTTAATATGGGAGCAGTTTCTTTCTCAGATGATGACTTACCGGAGGAGGGGAGAGACCACATCCACCCTCTCTTTATCAAAATAGAAGTCAAGGGGAAGAGGACTCCATATGTAATGGTCGATGATGGGTCCGCCATAAATGTTTGTCTACTTAAGATATTGCCAAAGCTATCCATGTCAACAAGAGATCTAAACCCAACCGAGGTAACGATTCGTGCTTATGACAACACTAAGAGGCATGCTGAAGGGACTTTCAAAGCTGCTGTCAAGGTCGGTCCAATTGAATCTATTGTTGAGTTTGTTGTTTTAGACATACCAGTTACCTTTGCCTTACTCTTGGGGCAACCATGGTTTCACCCTCTTGGTGGAGTTCCTTCCACCCTTCATCAAAAGATCAAATTCCCCAATGGAAATGAGACAGTGGTCATTGAAGCTGAAGATAATGAGATTGTTGACACTCTAATGGTTGAGAGGCCTCTCAATGGTTTTCATGTAGCTGTAATTTCTGATGATGAAGTAGTAGACTCCAAAGTCTTGAATATGATGAAGAACATGAACTACCTTCCCGGAGCTGGTCTTGGAAAGGGTAAGGCCGGTTTAACAAAGTCGCCAGATTTTAGAACTCAAGCTTCCAAGAAGGGGTTGGGATATGATGAAGCCAATGATGTTCAACCAAAGAAGAATGAGAATATGAGCTTCCCACCACTCGAAGAGATTTTTGTCAAAGCCCCAGATATGGGACCACTCCAAGGAAAGCCTGAGCCGATCATATTCATGGGTAAGTTAATTCCAAGTTTTGAAATTTTTGCAGATGTTGCTGAGCTAGTGGAGCAACCTTGTCAACCAACAAAGAATTCAATCCAAAAGAGAAGAATGAAGCTGCCCTGAAAACCGAGAGGACTCCGGAAGAGATTGCTGCCCTGGTTGAAGAAAAGTTTGAAGACATCCTGCTTTATGATTCTGAGAATAATGATTTTGATTTTGATTTTAATTTGTCTGCTTTGTATGAGGACGATGATGTTTTCTTTTCCAAAATGAATGTAATAAAGTTTGATTTTGCTTACTTGTGTGATGTTTCTCCTGATGGTTGCATACATTTAAATAGCAGTTACATGAGCATCTTTAATATTAATTCTGTTAACACACAATCATTAAATTTAGGAACAACTGAAAATCCTAAAAACATTAGCATAACATCCGACCTTACTCCTGATGAGAGAGAGAGATTTGAAAAAATATTCAAAAAATATGAAGAAGTGTTTGCTTGGTCTTATGAGGATATGCCTAGGATGGATTGAGACATAGCCGAGCATCATATTCCTACTTACACTCACATTAAACCTGTCAAACAAAAGTTTAGGCGATTTAGAGCTGAGTGGGCTGAATTGGTTAAAGAAGAGGTCACTAAGCAAATACAAGTGAAGTTCCTTGAAGTAATAGAATATCCAGTTTTGTTAGCCAACATAGTACTCGTGCCAAAGAAAGATGGAAGGATAAGGGTGGTCTGCGTGGACTATAGAGATTTAAACAAGGCTTCCCCTAAGGATGATTTTCCTTTACCTCATATAGATGTTCTCATTGATAGTGCAGCCTCTAGCTTGCTACACTCATTTGTAGATGGATTTTCTGGATACAATCAAGTGTTAATGGCCCAAGAGGATAAAGCCAAAACCGCCTTCATTACTACATGGGGTATATTTTGTTAACGGGTGATGCCTTTCGGTTTAAAGAATGCTGGAGCAACCTACCAAAGGATGGCCACCACACTATTTCATGACATGATCCACAAAGAAGTTAAAGTATATGTTGATGATATGATGGTGAAGTCGGATACGAGGGAGCAACACTTCCAGAATTTAGAATTATTCTTTGATAGAGCTTTGAAGTATAAGCTGAGATTAAACCCGAAGAAGTGTGTATTCGGTGTTACTTCAGGCAAATTATTGGGACATGTAATTGGTCCAAATGGCATTGAGATTGATCCTGACAAGGTCAAAGCAATCAGGGATATGCCAGCCCCAAAGATGGAGAGGGAAGTTCGGGGATTCATTGGTAAACTGCAGTACATTAGCAGATTTATAGCAAAGCTCACAAAAATATGTGAGCCTATCTTCAAGTTTCTTTGAAAGAATCAGCCGGTCGTATGGAATGAAGAATGTCAAAAGGCCTTTGATCGAATAAAAGAGTATTTGTTGAATCCGCCTGTTTTGAAACCACCTAAACCCGGCAAACATCTATTACTATACTTAGCAGTAGAAGAAGAGTCGATAGGAGCCAAACTAGCCCAAGCAGATGAGTCGGGGATTGAGCATGCTGTTTACTATTTGAGTAGAAAGCTCCTACCTTATGAAATTAAGTATAGTATCATTGAAAAGACATGTATAGCCGTGGTTTGGTCTTCTAAGAAGTTGTGGCATTACTTTCAATCATATAGTGTGCAAGAAATTTCTAGGTTGGATCCAATGAAATACTTAAGGGAGACACCCTCTTTGATTGGGAAATATGGTCGATGGTTGATAATATTAGAGGAATTTGAGATCGAGTATGTAACCAGGAAAACAATCAAAGGTAGAGCAGTGGCAGAATTCCTGGCTCAACAATCATTACCAGAAGGTGAAGAGGTAATCTTGGAATTTCCAGATGAACATTTAGAAGCAATTGAATTACAAGGGTGGAAAATGTATTTTGATGGAGCAGTAAACAGAAAAGGAGCAGGTTTGGGAGTTATACTAGAATCACCCAAAGGGGAACTCATCCCTTTAGCCAAAAAGTTGAAATTTAGGTCAACCAATAATATGGTGGAGTACGAAGCTTGTATTTTCAGTTTGGAAACCCTAATGATTATGAAGGTGGATAAGGTGGAAGTTTATGGCGATTCTTTGTTAGTTGTATCCTAAGTAAATGGAGAATGGAAGTTGAAAGAAGAAAAATTGAAACCATACCACCATTACCTGACCATGATGAAGAAGAATTTTAAGGAGTGTAGGTTTATACACCTGTCAAGAGAAGAAAATCAGATGGCTGATGCCCTAGCCACATTGGCTTCAGTATGGGAAAATCCTGCCATCTTATTCCTTAAGCCTCTGATCTTGACCAGTTCATCAACTCCTTGCTATGAATATGAGACAATCATGGAATTTGATACAGACCATGATGCGTGGTATGATACTATAAGGCGATTTTTGGAAGAAAGAGAGTACCCGCCGGGGGCAATAAGGAAAGAGAGAAGAGCCATAAGGAGGTGGTCATTGCAATACATCACCTTCCATGGAGAGTTATATCGAAGATGGCCTGATGGAGTGCATTTGAGATGTTTAAGAAAGCCTGAAGTGGAGCGCATCATGTTAGAAATACATGCGGAAAGTTACGGTCCGCACATGAGTGGTTTGGTCATAGTTAAGAAGATTATTCGATAAGGTTACTATCGGTTGACCATGGAGAAAGACTGTATTGAGTTTGTAAAGAAGTGCCAGTAATGTCAGATGTATGGTAACTTGAATCACATGCCTCCTGAAGAACTGCATTCAATGTCTTCACCCTGGCAATTTGCCACCTGGGGTATCGACATAATAGGAGAGATACATCCGACAACTTCAAACGGGCACCATTTTATTGTGGTAGCCGTAGATTATTTTTCAAAATGGGTTGAAGCCGAATCCTTCAACAATCTGGGTGCAAGTCAAATGGCTAGGTTTATCGAAAAGAATCTCATCTGCAGATATGGGGTCCCGCACAGTGTGATATCAGATAACGGAGTACAGTTTCAAGGAGGAGTTAAGGATTTATTCTCCAAGTACCAAATCCATCATCATCGATCCTCTCCTTATAGACCAAAGGATAATGGTGTAGTAGAAGCAACGAACAAGACAATTAAGCAAATTCTGCCCAAGATGACCAAGACTTACAGGGACTGGTCGGAAATGCTTCCCTTTGCTTTATGGGGATATAGGACGAGTGTGCGAACACCTACTGGAATGACACCATTCTCTTTGGTTTATGGGATGGAAGTAGTATTGCCTATTAAAATTGAGATCAAGACACTAAGAGTAGTCTTGGAAGCTGAACTGCCTGAAATGGAATGGGTAGCAAGCAGATACACACAATTAGCTCTATCAGAAGAGAGAAGATTAAAGGTGTTGTATCATCACCAATTGTACCAAAAGAAGATAGCTCGAGCCTACAATAGAAGGGTCAAGGTCAGAAAATTCAGAGTTGGGGATTTGGTGTTGAAGCAATGTAAGCCTAATGTATCTGATCCAAGAGAAAAGTTCAGACCTAGCTGGGAAGGGCCATATGTAGTGAAACAAGTCATGAGCAAAGGTGTAGTAAAATTGTCAGACATGGATGGGAACAAATTTAGTGAGCCAGTAAACATTGACAGGTTGAAGAGGTTTTATGTATGATAGGAAGAAAAAGAAGAAAAAAGAGCTCGCTAGGTTGAAAACCCAAAAAGGACAGCCTAGGCAAAAGTTAGAGCAGTCCATTAGTTCCAAAAACCCGAAAGTGCGGGCTAGGCAACAATTAGGGCTAAATGAGAGAAAATCGTCAATTAGAAAACCCGAAAGGGCTAATTGGCAATAGGAGTGATCTTGTGTATGCTGGTTTTATGTTTGGTTGTTCCCCAATTTAATAAAATAGAATTAATGTTAAAATTGTTCTATGTGCACTGTTATAAGTATTCGACCAGATATGGATGAAATAATAATCATAATTGCAAAAGGTGATGACAAATTATAAATGGAAAAGAAACATCTTTTATTACTTTAGTTATTTTTCATCCTAACAAAACACTTTCTGAATTGACAAATGTAAAATCTATGGCAGTCGATAAATGTAACGTGCAGGCCAGCTTTGCCATAGCCGATCCAAGTAGGCTTCAGTCAAGCAAGGCATGTCCAGGTCAGGAGCAAAGTCAAAATCACGAGGCTTAGCTCCATACTGATGCCCAAGACGGCGAGGATCATAACATGTACCTTGACAAAGAGCAGCAAGGGGAACGTACATCAAGTATGTCCGCATGGTGATATGAGAAATCTTCCACCAAGGTACCAACCAACGGATATTGACTTCAGAATGTGAGTGGATCCAGTCGACCCAGTCAGCATATGAAGAAGCAGGATGGAGTAGCTTCCTAGTAGAATGATGACATGGCAGGTATCTGGCAAAATCCATGGAGGGAGTATCAAGCAAACAAAGACGCTCCTGAAGCCAAATCTGTGAAGAAAGAATTAAATTAAAAAAAAAAGAGTCCGCTAAGTTGAAAACCCGCAAGGGCGGCTTAGGCAAAAATTAGGACAGCTCGCTAGTTCCAAAAACCCGCATGGGCGGACTAGGCAAAAGTTAGAGCGATAAAAAGAAAGAATAAGAAAACCTAAATTGAAAACCCAAAAGGGCAGTTTAGGTAATTACCTGAAGCAGCAACGGACTCCCAGTCAGTCTCTTTGATAATCCCGATTTAAATCGGTCTAATCCAACTAAGGTCTCGGCTAAAACCACAGGTACCGGCGACAAGCCTCCTTCTATTTGGTCCATAATATCCAATACTCATGGATTAATGTTGCCGTCAGAAGAAACAAGCAAGAATTGGCCGAGAAAGCAAAGACAAAGCATGCATCCCCATGCCTTAGTAGGAGCCAAATGAGAGAAACAAAAGTCAATCAAAGGAGCAAGTACAATTTTTTCACCTCTCATCAACCGAAGAATATCGGGTTTCAGAATTTGAAATAACATCTGCATCTTCTATTGAGTTTTGGAAATCAATGTGGGTAACACCATTTGTTGTTTATTGGGATGTCCAAGGATGGCCTCAAATTCTTCAATCAAGGGACACATTTCAAAGCCATTAATTCTAAATACCCTAGAATCCGTATCCCACAGGGAAGCCACAGCATGTAAGAAGGAGTGGTCCAATTTGACATTTTGAAAGCATTTTAAAACATCAAGCTTTGACCATGAAATTTGCTTCCAATGGTTGGCATCCATATTCTTAAATAGGATTTTTATTTTCTTTAAATGGTGCTTGGTCATGGTTGATGAATAAAGGGGAACCAAAATTGCTTAAGGGAGTCTTCACGTTGAAAGAGAGATTTTTTGGTTTATGAATTGAAATATGGCATGCAAGGTGATTTATATAGAAGAAAATAAACCTTTTCCAAAAGTGAAATGGAAAAGATGATGGGAAAGGGTAAGACCATATGGCATAAGGAAAGGAAGTGGTCACAATTTCTTTTTCCACTTTGGATTTAGTTTAACAAAAGAAGTGGATATTAATTATGATGTACTATATATATATATAAATATATATAATAATAAAAAATAAATAATTTTGGCAGTAACGAAAAAAAAAATGGCAGTAACGAAAAATATGCAAAAAAATAAAATAAAATAAAAGGATTACAGTAAAGAGGAAAATTGTATATTTTTCATTATTGTACAATGTTTTACAATTGCTACAATATTTACATATCACTAAAAGGGTGGTGGTAGGTCACCAAATAAAGACTTGAAAAAGTCATCGCCTGTCGGAGGAGGGGGCAAATTACTCGTCCCGGGATCATCCGAAGCAGAAGCACTAAAATCCCTATGGCCTTGGAGTTCTGATTTGTCATGGTCCTCATCAGAAGTAGACGAAAGGATCTCATAGTCATCAGTTCGGGGGCCTCTCGATGAAGAAGCACCGGGATCCCTCATTCCTTGAAATCAGAAGTCACGGAAATTTTGTTCGGATTGATGATATAAAATTTCAAAATGAGAAGCTTGCTGACGACTTGCAGCCAACTCTTCTTGAAGTTTCTTATTTTATTCAAGCATCCGCTATGAGCCAAGAGAGAAAATGTAAGAGCATACATAATCATGCATACATATAGCGTAAACTATTATGAAATGAGGAACGTACTAGGTAGTTCATATCAATACCCTGTGGATGAGATGGCATATCCAGCGGGCTAGAATGAGCAAACGAAGGGGCAGTGAAAGAGGGTCCAGCTTCATGATCAAATGAGCCAAGAACCTGCAACAATCATTAAAGAATCAAAGAAAGAAAAAGCAATTGCAATGGAAAAGTGGTGAAAGTTTTTCCTGAGAAGTACTGGCCCCGAGATGTGGAAAAAACTCTCCTGTATCTCCGTGATGTTCCTCCTCATCTCTACCCTCATTTCCATCGAAAATCTCTTGCACACTAACAGGAGATACATCAAAGTGCAAGAGTCTCATTTGAATAAAACGGGCATAAAATGGACCCGGTAAATGGAGAACTAACTCAGCATTATAACCATACCGGGCCAACCACCAAGCATCCTCCGGCATCGACATAATATTTAAAGTGTATTATGGGATTTGCATCGGAAACCTCCGCTGCTCTGGGCCGAGAAACCATTCATAAACTCTCTCCCCGAGAAACCAGCCACTAGACACTGGGCCAGCAATAATTCGGTGAGAATGTTGGAAAAATAGTGCAGCCCTTATCAAAGGAGACCAATTTGCTCGTTCTTCTGGATTCCACCAGGCCAAATTCACCTGCAAAATAACATAAGGTAAGTAAAACTTTCACATAAAATTTAAAGCATACTAATGTTATTTTACCTGAACCCAGGTTAAGCGGCTCAACATGAAGCGTTGGGTATGCACGTGGTGAGAGCCGGGAACTTCCACACGATCGGGCAACCAATAATTTAATCTAGGATACCCGATTCTCTCTCGAAAAATGCCGGTTACCCTCACAAGGTTGTGTTCATTTGCCCATATCTACAATAACAATAAAGATCACATTCATGCAAGAGAAAAGGGGAAAAGACATTGATGGAAGAAAGAATACCTCGACAATTGCCATCAAGCCGACGAAAGAATTTTTGTTTCGGCAAAGCTTATCAAGGCCATGGTAAAGACATGAGAGACCAGCTTCACCCCAGCCAGAAGATGGTACCATTCTGAGATAAGAAAGGGCACTCAACATTGGCAAGTGAATGGACGATTCAGTACTGCCTAAAATGGTCGACCCGAGCAGATATAACAAAAATTCTCGAGCATACTGTTCGGCCCTGTTTCTGCCAATTCGACCTTCGTAGTTAATCAAATAACTGCAAATCGGCTCGATTTTTATCTTGAAAGGCCCTTTATATGACGGTTCCATACCAATTAACTCCTGAATTTCTTCAAATGTTAAAATTTCATTAGTCAGAGGAACTGGAGCACCATCATATCGAAGGCCAGTTATGGCAGTAAAATCGACCGGACCAATTGTCATCTCCCCGATGGGCAAGTGAAAAGTGTGAGTGGTATCCAGCCATCGCTCTGCAAGCGCCTAGACTATGCTTCGGTCTATATGATATTCTTCAGACGGCAATTGTAAGATGAACTGCTCAAAGCTGCAATCTCGGATAATCCGCCTTACCCGAGAAGGCACTACATCATACCATTGTCAGGCTTTATAAATACACCCTCCGGCCCGGACAACACAACCATCATGCTAACACAGACCCAGGTAAGTTAATACCAGGTAAGTACGTGTTATTCTATCTATTTAAATTAATTTATTTTTCACAATAACAAAAAATAATAATAATAAAGAGAGAAAAAATATAAAATAAAAAAATAAAAAATATATAAATATATATATAGAAAAAAAAAGAGAAGAAAGAAAGGGAAAAATTAATTACCTCGCTCTTTTGATTGGAACTACGATGGAGCGGCATCCCGGCCAGTATATCTAGATTTTCGTCTTCATGATGCTGAATAAACTCCAATAACTCGGCATTAGAATGAGTCCACGACCTCGAAGCATGCATTCTTTTTGAAAAATATATGTTGAAATTGAAAAGAAATTTGAGAGAATTACAAAACTGAAATTAAAATTGTGAAATGGAATGAAGAATTGATGGCCTTTTATAGAGGAACGGCAAGCGAAAGAAAACAAATTCAAAACTATTCATGAATAGTAAATTTACTATTTATGAATAGTATTACTATTGATAAATAGTAAAAATACTATTTATGAATAGTATTACTATTGGTGAATAGTAAAATTACTTTTCCCAATAGTAAATACTATTTGATATTATTTGCAAATAGTAAATTTACTATTTATGAATAGTAAATAGTGCATGAACAGTGACTACACAGTAAATAAACAGAAAATTCAATTATTCACCTTAATCATTCAAATAATTGCGGGTATATAAATATTTTTACACCCAGAGGAGGCAATAAAAAGACACATGTCTAAAAATTAGCCAAAATTTTTTATATTATTGGGTCCAAGTACCCAAATCAAATTAAGCTAGGATCGAGTATCTCAATCCAGTTTAGGATCAAGTATCCCAACCCAATTTAGGATCGAGTATCCGAGTCTAGTTTAGGATCGAGTATCCAAATCTCTTGGGTCCAGAACCCAAAGTTTTCTTTAGGTCCAGAACCTAGAATTATTCTTGAGTCCAGAACTCGAACCGGGTCCAGAACTCAAATTTTTCTTTAGGTCTAGAACCTAGAATTATCCTTGGTTCCAGAACCCAAATTTTTCTTTAGGTCTAGAACCTAGAATCATCCATTGAGTCCAAAACTCGAACAGGGTCCAGAACCCAAATTTTTCTTAGGTCCAGAACCTAGAATCATTCATTGAGTCCAGAACTCGAACCGAGTCCAGAACCCAAATTTTCCTTAGGTCCAGAACCTAGAATTATCCTTGAGTCCAGAACTTGAACCGGGTCCAGAACCCAAATTTTTCCTTAGGTCCAGAAACTAGAATTATCCTTGAGTCCAGAACTCGAACCGGGTCTAGAACCCAAATTTTTCCTTAGGTCGACAACCTATAATCATCCATTGAGTCCAGAACTCGAACCGGGTCCAGAACCCAAATTTTTCTTAGGTCTAGAACCTAGAATTATCCTTGAGTCCAGAACTCGAACCGGGTCCAGAACCTAAATTTTTCCTTAGGTTGAGAACCTAGAATTATCCTTGAGTCCAGAACTCGAACAGGGTCCAGAACCCAAATTTTTCCTTAGGTCGAGAACCTAGAATTATCCTTGAGTCCAGAACTCGAACCGGGTCCAGAACCCAAATTTTTCTTAGGTCCAGAACCTAGAATTATCCATGAGTCCAGAACTCGAACCGGGTCCAGAACCTAAATTTTTACTTAGGTCGAGAACCTAGAATTATCCTTGAGTCCAGAACTCGAACTGGGTCTGGAACCCAAATTTTTCCTTAGGTCGAGAACCTAGAATTATCCTTGAGTCCAGAACTCGAACCGGGTCCAGAACCAAAATTTTTCTTAGGTCCAGAACCCAAATTTTTCTTAGGTCCAGAACCTAGAATTATCCTTGAGTCCAAAACTCGAACCGGGTCCAGAATCCAAATTTTTCCTTAGGTCCAGAATCTAGAATTATCCTTGAGTCCAGAACTCGAACCGGGTCTAGAACCTAAATTTTTCCTTAGGTCGAAAACCTAGAATTATCCTTGAGTCCAGAACTCGAACTGGGTCCAGAACCTAGAATCATCCATTGAGTCCAGAACTCGAACCGGGTCCAAAACCCAAAATTTCCTTAAGTCCAGAACCTAGAATCATCCTTGAGTCCAAAACTCAAACCGGGTCCAGAACCCAAAACCTCAAACATCTCAAAAATTAAGTCTTAGTGCTTTTCACTCTTTTTCACTAAAGTTTCAAATTTTTCAAGCAGGGAGCAAACTGTAGACCCTTAATTTTTGACCCAATCCGGTTCAATATGTTTTATTTAGTCCATAATGATTTTTGTTGTCCAATTGGTCTAAAATAATTTTAATTAAATAATTTTTGCCTTATTATCTAATTTTTATTAATAACAAATAAAAATAAATAAATAAAAATCAAAAAAATAAAAATAAAAATAAAAATAAAAATAAAAATCAGAGTCGAAAAAATCGGCAATGAAAAAACAGTCGCACGGGCTCGTGGGCATTTTCTCCCGCAGGAAATTCCTGGGGGTGAAATCACTGGGCTATTTCGCCCGCAGGAAAATCCTGCGGGCGACGCCCCAGCCTGACCACTGCCGCAGTTTTTTTTTCGCCAGCGTATTTTTTTCTGAGGCAATTTTTTCGACAGTGTAATTTTTTCCGACGCAAAATTTCTGAAACCTAATTTAATTAGGTTTTGGTTTCCTTTTCTTATTTAGATTATTTGCCATGATTAATTAGGATTATACATAGAAAGACCTCTATAAATAAGGATCTAAAGCAACCAAATTAGGGAGGAAAATGTTTGGCAGTAGCTTGGAAATTGGAAAACCAAATCAGTGAAGGAAAAGTAATAAATTTAATTCAATTGATTTTTAAAGGAGAAGCATCACGATTTAAGCAATTGAAAGGAAAAAAAAGGTTTATCTTTGGAGCTAGTTCATCCAAGAAGAATTATTTTTGGAGGAATCATCAAAAAAATGTATGTGTTAATTGATTTTCTTTAATTGTTTTTTACACAGTAGCAAATCTATGAAATTTAGGTTTTTTAAATTAAAAACCTTTGAACTTTAATTTAGTTTTTCTAAAGTTAAAAACATTAATTCGTTGCTTTATTTCCCAAAGAATTTAAAGTTATTAGTTTTATTTCTTCAAAACCCCAAAACCAAAATTTGTTTTCTAAATTCATAAAATCTTAAAACATGTTCTGTTTCTCACAAAAAACCCTAAAAACATTTTTTCCAATTATATAAATCTTTTCTATTTATAAAAAACTTTAATTTGTTTGGTTTATTTTCATAAAATCACATAAAACTTCATGAAATTATCAAATTGATTTCCAAATTCCTAAAAATTAATTCACCACGCGTGACCCTAAATTCTAAAAATACTAAACCCAAGTTCAACTTCCAAAATTCAAAATAATGACCACTAACCCTTTTAAAACCTTAAACACTAATTTTTATGAACCCTAATCCTTTTAAAATATTAAAAAACATAAAAACATAAAAATATAAATTTTACACAGTAGCTTAAAAACACAATGAATCACCATTTAAAACCATAAATCAAAAGTATTTCAAAGTGTCTAAAACCCTAGTTTCATGACTTCACCATTCAAATAATAATTTAGTTAATCAAAGAGTCTTACCAACCTGTTAAAACATAAAACCCTAATCCATTTTAATTCCATAAAAAGTCACAGTAGCTATAATTGAACTTTTATTTGCTTTATTCAATTCCATACTTGATTATACTTTGATTTATCTCTTATGCTTTAATTTATTTAATTTTAATACTTGATTTATTTAATTTGTCATGGATGGATGTTTATTTTATATTTTGATTAATAGCTTTGATGAATGATTTATTTATGATGAATGATTATTTACTTTTATCAATTAATTTAGATTTCCAAAAGTTGTAAGAGGTATGTTTCCACTTGGTGGGTACCTCATTAGTTAAACATCATATAATTTAATTTTCTTTTCTATTTTAGAACCTATGTAAAGGGCATATTTATACCTTTTGGTGGGTGTCCTATTTAGGCATGTGATGTAAGGACATGTTTCCATCCTTGGATGGGTGTATATTTATTTACTTTGTTTGGACATTGCTTTGATTTTAATATAATGATGCTTTCTTTTTATTGTGTGTAGTGTGGATAATATTGTTATATTTAAGAATTTTATAATATTAAGACCTATAAAGGCCGGTTCCAATGAACTAGGCGTTGTGGGGGTGCTGGGCCATTTCTTACCTTCCCCACACGTACCCAACTTTCCAAACCCATTAAGGGGTTGGGGATTCCTTAGGAATCGAGTCATCCACCCCTTTCTTTTTCCCGGCCCGTCCGGGTGGCGACTCCATTTTCTCCGGACTTAGGTCTGTGTTCTCTAAGGCCCCGAGCCTAAACATTGCCGAAGTCGCAAGAACCATTCCACCTGGAGTGGGGGCAAAAATCCCCGCTCACAATAACACTAAAAAACACAAAAAAAAGGGGGTGAATTTTAGGAGGAAAAACTTTGGACGATCGGACTAGATTTTGAACTTTGGATTTAGACTTGAACTGTGGAACTTTTAGATTTGAGAGGGATAAGTAAGCAAGCAATTAAGCTATCAAAGACAACAATCTTTCCTTTGTCCTTGTTCATCCAAGAAGCAAGTTTTGGTGGAACCAACAAACGAAGGTTTGAATATCTAATTTCTTTTTTTTTCTCTTACAGTAGCTTCAATCACTAAATTATTTCTTTTGATTCTAAAAACCTTAGAACCCTAATTTATTTCTTCTAAACTTTAGAACCTTAAATCATCTCTTTTATTTTCAAAAACCCTAAAATTACTTTTTTGTTTCTTCTAAAACTTAAGAACCCTAATCTATTTTTTTCAAAACCTTAAAAACCCTAATTCGTTTCTTTTGCTTCCAAAAATCTTAGATCATTTTGCCAAATTCCTTGAGCCCTAAAAATCAAAATAATAATTTGTTACCAAACCTATTCTTTTTTTTAAATCACAGTAGCATTATTTTCATAAAACATTCAAAACCCTAAATCTTTAAAAAGTCCATGTCCCCCGCCCGCTAACCGGCTAGCGGGACAGTCGTATGGACTTGTCGAAGGGATCAATATTTATTTGTGTATTATAAGTCCGCGTATTTAACTTTCCTTTTTCCAAAGCCCTAATTTAGTAATTAAAATTCTAAAATCCTATTTTAAGATGCGAACCCTAAATTATATATTTATTGCTTTATCTAATTTAGATTTGATTATGCAGTTTATTATATGCTTTGATTTATTTAATTTCAATGCTTGATTTATTTAATTTATCATGGATGAATGATTATTTTATATTTTGGTTGATGTTTAATATTTTTGATAATGATTTATTTATTATGAATGGTTAATTGCTTTTATTGATTTATTTTTTTATTTCCAAATATTGTAAGAGGTATGTTTCCACTTTGTGGGTACCTCATTAGTTAAATATCATGTAATTTAAATTGCTTTTATATTTTGGACCAATGTAAAGGACACGTTTCTACCTTTTGGTGGGTTTCCTATTAGTTTAGACATGGATGATGTAAGGACATGTTTCCATCCTCAGATGGGTGTCCATTTATTTGCTTTGCTTGGACATTGCTTTGATTTTAATATAACGATGCTTTATTTCAATTGTTGCATGTAATATGGATAATATTGTTATACTTAAGAATTCTATAATATTAAGATCTGTAAAGGAGGCCGGTTCCAATGAACCGAGCGTTGTGGGGGTGCTGGGCCATTTCTCACCTTCCCCACACATACCCAACTTTCCTAACCCATTAGGGGGTTGGGGATTCCTTAGCAATCGAGTAATCGACCCCTTTCTTTTTCCCTGCACGTCCGAGTGGCGACTCCATTTTCTCCAGGCTTAGGTCCATATTCTCTATGGCCCCGAGCCTAAACAGTGCCGAAGTCGCAAGAACCATTCATTGATCTTTATATTATTCTATTTTTTTATAATGATATTATCCCTAGCATCATATTGGATTGCATCGTGTATGTGAGTTAGGAAGCCCGTGTTACCCGTGTTGTGTTATGTAAGGGATACCATACTTTCACTCAAGGTATGAAGATCGAGCATGGCATAACCACTCATAGCCTCGTACCATTTGGTATATACTTGCTATGGAGACCTAAGCCTTTTTACCCAAAGACTAAAGCTCATGTAATTGCCCTAGTTGCTTTCCTTAGGTTTTTACCCCAAATACATGTTATTTGACTATGGTTAATTTATCTTGGTTTAAATCATGGCTTATTTGGTTTGTTCTTTTTCTAATATGACTTAAGTACATCGTAAGCTCAAAATAAATTTTTCTTTAAAATCAAATAGACCAAAGCAATTTTCAAAACTTTTCAAGATGGTCTTTGGACATAAAACTTTTTCTAAAAATAAATCAAAAAAATTCTTTTCTCAAGACTCAAATACAAAGCCCAAAATTCATTTTTTCTAAAATCTTTTTACAATGGGCTTATAAACAAAATTATTTTCAACCAACCTTTTCTTACAAAGAGCTTGCAAATTATTTAGGTCAATTATGAAATACCAAAAATCAATTGTGAGCCTAGTTTACACTAAGAATAAATTAATCATGGGCTTGTTTTTGGCATAAATCATTAGTTGCTTTTTCAAGTGAGAAATCTATTTATAATAAACCTCATAATTTAGTTTTAATCCAATATAGCATAAAAGCTACTTTAGTTGGATAAATGGATTAAAACCTAATTAATGGGAATTATCATGGATTGATTTCCATTTTTGAAAATACAACTAATGGTTGAAATGTCCAAGGGAAATATTCGAAAATAAGGTATCCCATGTTGGTATTTTGTTAACCATATACCTAGAAAAAGAGACTCGCCATTTGTGTGTGGATGTTATAAGGTCAGAAGGAAAGTCCTATTTGTCCTTGTTTGTTGATTGTTTGTGCATACATGCATACATTTGCATCTCATATCATTAAGCCTTTTTGGCTCACAGCCCTGGATTACGATAGTTCAAAAGCTTACGACAATCTGAGCTACGCCAGAAGCAAAAAATCTAGCAACGACTCAATCACTTGCTCACCAAAAACAATGGATCCCAAAAAAATTCAAAGAATGGTGGATGATGCCCTCAATGCCAAGATGGAAGAAAGAAAAGAGGCCATGGCCGAGACCATAAAGAATCAACTCGCTGCAATTTTAGAAAACAATGCCAAAGCATCTGCTAGCACCAAGAAAGACAAGGGGAAGGCTAAAGTTGGTGAAGTAGCTTTTGATGATGATAAGGTGATCATTGATGATGATGATTGGGCTCAATACTACCAAGATCCTCAAGACAAAAAGAAAGAACCAAAGATTGTTGAAAGATCAGCTATGGAGAAAATCGAAACTTCTGATGTTGAAAAGATGATTGCTGATTTAGAAAAGAAATTTGAGAAGAAATTAAAAACTGAAGAAATGTCGGAAGTTGACAAATTATTTGAGCTAGATGAAGAAGTTCCATATAAGTTCAAGATGCCATCTTTTGTGAAGTTTGATGGAACCAGAAATCCTCACCTCCATTTAAAGCAGTATATCACTGCTATGCAGTTTGCCCGAGCTACTAAGGCTCAAACTCTAAGGTAATTTATGCTCTCATTGGACCCTATTGTCCAAAATTGGTTCAACACCTTAGAGGAAAGTACTCAAAAAGATTGGGACATATTATACAAGGCTTTCATTCAGCAATATGGCATAATGTCGAGTTGGAAGTTACCTTAATGGAAGTGGAGTCCATTAGGCAAAGGCCAAATGAGAATTTTGTGGACTATGTGAAGAGATGGAGAAACAAGGCCGCTTTGCTGGAGAAAAGGCCCGATGAATTTGATTAAATAAGGATGATTGTGAGAGGGGTGTTGCCTAGTCTTCGTGAAAGGATGTCTCATGCACTCATTCGTGACTTCAAAGATCTTCTCCAAGGTAGTCTACAAATTGAAGAGTGGGAAAGGGAGAAGAATTGCTTTTCAATAAAAAGGAATGAGAAAGGGAACTACCATTCGGGCAATCAAAGTACACAAAAAGAAGTTGATGTTAATGTCACTAGACAAGGAGGAATGAGGCAGTTTTCAGAATTAAGGAAGCCGCTGTCTTGGGTTCTCAATAAGCTACAAAAGAAAGGATTGTTACAACCCTTGACTCCCCGTCCTGTGCCTAATCCTCTTCCACCTAACTTTGATACTAATGCATTTTGCCAATTCCATCAAAGGTCTGGACACAAAACAGACAATTGTATGAAGTTGAGGCATGAGATCCAAATTTTAATTGATAATGGCAAGTTGCCTGAGCTGGATAAGCCCAATACCAAAAGTAATCCTTTTCCAAGGTTCAACAAAGTACCTCCGCTGGCAATCTTCATGGTGGGAAAAGGATTGGAAGAAGATTTTGTTTTATCATCCTTTCAAGATGGGGATATTGAAGATGTGAAAGGAAAGGAAGCTTAACTCAACAAACTTTCCTTAGCTTGAATGTTGCTTTTCAAATTTTGCTTTCTTTAATATTTAATTGGAACAATCGTATTTTGAAAATTTAAATTTGTTTGAATAAATTACTTTCATCAAAATTTTGTTGGTCTTTGTTAATTTTGGTGCTCAACCGATGAGGAATCTAGCTTGATAATTCATGAATTAATATATTTATGCATCATGACTTGAATGACTTTACTAGATGAGGGAATTGCTCTATAGCATTGAGTTGTGTATGCTTACTTAGAGAGGGCTCCTGCATAATTACCTTTGTCTAGGTCCTAGTCAGTCTTAGAACATACTTTGACAAACTTTCGAGGCAAAATTGAACTCTGCTTATTTAAGAAAGAAATGATCTAGGTATTGTTTGACAAGCCAACAACTAGTATCCACCCAATTAAATATCAATCCCTAGTTGTCTCTTTGAGCCTTCATAAAATTTTAGCTTTCTTTTCATTGGCTTACAAACCTCAACAACCTACCCTAAGCTATTGTGATACTTTTGACAAGTCTTATGATCATTAAGATGAAGAGACAAGAAGATCAAAGAAAGCAATGATTAGTCAAGATCATGAAGATAGTTGAAGTTCTCAAGGCCATAAGGGTAGTTGATGTTCTCAAGACCACAAGGGTAGTTGAAGTTCTCAAGACCATAAGGGTAGTTGAAGTTCACCTAATATCTCCAATATATCAAGACAACATTAGAGTAAAAAATGATTTATCCCTGTTAAAGAAGATTTAGGTCACTCCACTCATCCATTATTAGAAGCCCAAGTTAGTACAAACAAGACAACTCTTTTAGAGCTAGAACTAAACAAAAAAAAACAAAAAAAGAAAAAGAAAAGAAAAAAGAAAAAGAAAAAGAAAAAAGGACAGAAAAGAAAGGAAAAGGAGAGAAAAAAGGAAAAAAGAAAGAAAAATAAAAGAAGAGAAATAAAACCTAAAAGGGCGGTTGAAAAAGCCAATTAAGTTCTCTTTTACCTAAAGCAGCAAAAGGCTTCCATTTGGTTCATAAGGACAGTTTGACTTGAATTGGTCCAACCCAACCAAAGATTCGATCAAAATCAAAGAAAAAAGGAAAAAGACCACCCAGTTCCTAAAAGTTCTGTACTTGATAGTCCTACAAGGAAGAAGGACAAAATGATAAAATGCTCAAAGAAAGGGAAGAATAAGAAAAATAAAAGGAAAGAAAAGGGAGAAGAGGAATAGAAGTGAATTTGGGTACCAAACTTTTTGCAAGGACAAAGACTGTCCTAATCTAGATTAATGCCAAGAAGATAGAAGGAATTTTGGAGTCTAGCAAGACTGCCTCCAAGCTACCTAAAGTTCAAATAAGAAGTTTGTAGTATGAAGGTTTGTCCATTGTGTCATATCGGCTCCAACTTACAAATGGCCTTCATTTAACCCATGTCCCTTATAGACCCCATTTTAAGCCTATTAAACACTTGTTGATCTCTCTTGGTAGGTAGAGTCTATTAGTGGAGATAGTTTGAATAAGCATGCATATGAGATAGACGATATTTAAATTCAATGAGACCTTTGGCCAAGTAATGTGTTTGTGCTTATCTGAAGTGCAACAATTCTTGCTTAAAGAAATGATTCCCGAGTTTAGTACGGTAACTAGGGTTGTCATGTTATAGATATGTTAATTTGGAAAAATCAAGTCCTGAGGTACATTGACATCGATTTTGGAAAAGCCAACAATTAATTTCAAAATCAAAATTCAAAAAATAAAAAAAATTTTTATCACACGAAGCCTTCAAGTTAAGGGGAGTATGTTGAACTATCAAACCTTGAAGAACACATGGGGTAAAGTAAATGATTATTGGCAAGGTCATGAAGAAGCTACCAACTGACATGCTGAATCATAATTTAAAATGGATGTATCTCTGCTATTTGGGGCCTCCATTTTTCATTTTTTTCAACATCTTAAAGATAAAAGCCATAAATGCAAAGCTTTCTGTCATTCCAGTGCAAGACTTGAATGGGCATCTGAAAGAAATCCATGAGAACATTTCAGCTGATCACCTCGGTCTGTGAGTCAATGAAACCACTGTGAGTATTATTCATGCATATCATGCATACATGAGCATATCACATTGCATTTTTCCTGTATTGTATTGTCTATTCTTTGTCAAAGTAAACAACAAACACCCTATGAAGTAAAGAATCAAAAGAAGATATCAAATCAGGGGGGCATGGAAAGCCCATTGATTGGGAAAGCTCCAGTAATTTTGCAAAGAGAAGAAATGCGTGCTTATTCAAAGAACTAGAGAAGAAAAACATCAATCAAAGCTTGCATGGAAAAAAATCCTTGGGGTGCAAGGAGAGGATATGAAAGCCAACTAAAAATAGCTGAATTTTTGCAAAAAGGAAGAACAAAAGAATGGAACATTAGAACTATCAAAATAATGAAGATGCAAATGATAAAAGATCAGTCCAGCTAGAAGAGCTGAAGCCAATATAGGACAAATCTCTAAGGATGAAGATCCACTTTAAAGGGTGAAGACCCAATTTTCAAGGATGAAGATCCATTTTCAAAGGTGAAGACCCGAAGTCCAAAGGATGAAGATCCAATTTCAAAGGGTGAAGACCCGAAGTCCAAAGGATGAAGATCCATGTTCAAGGTTGAAGACCCGATCTCAAAGGATGAAGATCCATTTTCAAGGGTGAAGGCCCGATCTCAAAGGATGAAGATCCATTTTCAAGGGTAAAGACCCGATCTCAAAGAATGAAGATCCATTTTCAAGGGTGAAGACCTGATCTCAAAGGATGAAGATCCATTTGCAAGGGTGAAGACCTCATCTCAAAGGATGAAGATCCAATTTTTCAAGGGTGAAGACCCGATCTCAAAGGATGAAGATCCATTTACAAGGGTGAAGACCCGATCTCCAAGGATGAAGATCCATTTACGAGGGTGAAGACCCTATCTCTAAGGATGAAGATCCGTTTTTGAAGGTGAAGATCAGATGCAAAAGATGAAGATCCAAGGTCCAACGATAAAGATCCATTTTGAGGGTGAAGAACCACAATGCATAGAACAGCCAGAGCAGTCAGACTTCTCAACTGATAAAAGGTTAGTCAAACTCAGTCTCGGGTCCAAGCACCCAAATTCAATTCAATCTCAGGTCCAAGTACCCAATATCGGGTCCAAGTACCCAAATAAATTCAATCTCGGGTCCAAGTACCCAAAATCATGTTCAATCTCGTGTCTAAGTACCCATTCATGGGTCCAAGTACCCAAATCAAATCCAATCTTGAGTCCAAGTACCCAATCTCGTGTCCAAGTACCCAAATCAAATCCAATCTCGGGTCCATGTACCCAATCTCGGGTCCAAGTACCCAAATCAAATTCAAGCTCGGGTCCAAGTACCCAATCTCAGGTCCAAGTACCCATTCACTGGTCCAAGTACCCATTCACGGGTCCAAGTACCCAAATCAAATCAATCTCGGGTCTAAGTACCTAATCTTGGGTCCAAGTACCCAAATTCAATACAATCTCGGTTCCAAGTACCCAAATCAAATCAATCTTGGGTCTAAGTACCTAATCCCGGGTCTAATTACCCAAATTCAATCCAATCTCGGGTCCAAGTACCCAAATCAAATCCAATCTCGGGTCCAAGTACACAATCTCGGGTCCAAGTACCCAAATTAAATTCAAGCTCAGGTCCAAGTACCCAATCTCGGGTCCAAGTACCCAAATCAAATCAATCTCGGGTCCAAGTATCCAATCCTGGGTCCAAGTACCTAAATTTAGATCAATTTCTTGTCCAAAATACCCAGATCAAATCAATCTCAGGTCCAAGTACCCAATTTCGGGTCCAAGTACCCAAAATCCAGTTCAATCTTGGGTCTATTTACCCAAAATAAATTCAAGTAACCATCTCATAAAAAATTAAGTCTTATTGCTTTTCACTCTCTTTTACTAAAGTCTCATATCGTTCAAGCAGGGGGAAAATTGTAGACCCTTAATTTTTAACCCAGTCAGGTCCGTTATTTTTTATAGTCCAAAATAATTTTTATAGTATTTTAATATTTATTTTAGTAAAAAATGATGAAGTGAATAAAAATAAAAATAATAAACAAATAAAAATAATAAAAATAAAAATAAAAATCGGCGACGGAAAAATTCGTCGCTGAAAGCATTGGAAGAAATGGCCCGCAGCCAATTTTGCTGGCCCAATTTTGTTGGGGATTAGGAATTGAGTCATCCACCCCTTTCTTTTTCCCGGCATGTCCGGGTGGTGACTCCATTTTCTCTGGGCTTAAGTTTGTGTTCTCTAAGGCCCCGAGCCTAAACAGTACCGAAGTCGCAAGAACTATTTCACCGGGAGTGGGGGCGAAAATCCCCACTCACTTCTAATGTTGAGGTAGTAAAGAACATTAAAGTACCTATAATGTTGAGGTCGTAAAGAACATTAAAGTACCTTTAATGGATTTCCCAAGATGAAGTTCCACAAAATAAGATATGTGGACAATGCCAACTTAGGAAGTAACATAAAATATCTTTCAAGTCTAATAATATTGTAAGTACCTCTAGACCTCTTGAATTAATACGTTTAGATTTATTCGGTCCTAATAGAGTTGCTAGTTTAGGAGGAAAACTTTATGCATTTATTCTTATAGATGACTACTCCATGTTTACTTGGGTTAATTTCTTAGCTCATAAGAACGGGGCTTTTAATTCTTTCAAAATTTTTACAAAAAATGTTTAAAATGAAAAAGGCTATATGATTATTTCTATTGGGAGTGATCATGGTAGAAAAAAATAAAAAAAAATGAGGATTTTTAAAACTTTTATAATAAACTTGGAATTTCTCATAACCTTTCGGCTCCTAGAACACCATAGCAAAATGGTGTTATAGAAAGAAAGAATAAGACGCTGGTTGAGATGGCTAGAACTATGCTCAATGAGTATGAACTTCCCTCATACTTTTCGGTCAAAGCCATCAATACTACCACGTGCTATGTTGCAAATAGAGTTTACAAAAGACCATTAATGAACAAAACCTCTTATAAGAATGGAAGAAAACCTAAGGTTTCTTACCTAAGAGTTTTTGGATGCAAATGCTTTATATTAAACAAATAAAGATAACCTTGGAAAATTCTCATCCAAATTGGATGAGGGAGTGTTCTTTGGGTTATGCCTGAACTAGCAAAGCATATAAAAATCTTTAATAAGAGCACTCTAGTGGTAGAAGAGTCCATTTATATTACTTTTGATGAATCCACTAAGCTTGATTATGGATAAGGTAGTGATCTTGGTAATCTTGTAGGTACACTTGTAAAGCTTGAAGTCAATGAGCTTCTAAAAGAAGATGAGGAGGAACCATCTTAAGAGCAAGCGGTGAATCAGAGGAGCCTCAAGTGGAGGAGATCCAAGAGCTTCCAAAGGAATGGCAATACCGCAAGGATCATCCTAAGGAGCTTGTAATTAGAGATAATTCCAAGGGTGTAAGTACTTGCTCTATGCTTCGATATTTAGATTATAATGTAGCTTTTGTTTCTCAAATTAAGCTAAGGACCATTAAAGAGGCTTTTAGTGATGAGTGTTTGGTGATTGCTATACAAGATGATCTCAACCAATTTGGGAGAAACAAAGTATGGAAGCTAGTCCCTAAACCCAATGATCATCCAATCATTCGATGTAAATGGGTGTATAGAAACAAGTGTGATGAGAATGGTCTCATTACTAGAAACAAGGCTTGATTGGTTGCCAAAAGTTATAACTAAGAGGAAGGCATTGATTATGATGAGACATTTGCTCCCATAGCTAGATTAGAGACTATTAGGATTCTACTTGCATTTGCTTATCACATGAACTTTAAATTATTTCATCTGGATATTAGAAGTGCTTTTTTAAATAGTTTTATAAATGATGAAGTTTATGTTGAATAAAATCCGAATTTTAAAGACTATAGAGTTCCTAATCACATTTTTAAATTAATAAAAGCTTTATATGGTTTGAAAGAAGCACTAAGAGCTTAGTATGTAGACTTAGCTCCTATCTTATAGAAAATAGTCTTTCAAAAGGAAATGTGGATACAAATCTTTTTGTTAAAAAGAAATTGCATAACATTTTAATTGTGCAAATTTATGCTGATGACATTATTTTTTATACTACCATGAGGCCCTGTACCAAGAGTTTGCTAATTGTATGACTAGGGAGTTTGAGATGTGCATGATGGGTGAGCTCAAGTTCTTCCTCAGTCTACAAATTAAGCAATGCAAGAATGACATCTTCAACCGATCCAAGTATACTAAGAAGCTTCTCAAGAAGTTTGGGATGGATGGTTACAAGGCTAGTAAAACTCCAATAAACACATCCTTCAAGTTGGACAATGATGATTGTGGTAAGAAAATTGATGAGAAGAACAATAGAGGTACCATTGGCTCTCTTTTTTTATCTTATTCCATCTAGGCCTAATATAATGATTAATGTATGTTTATGTGCTAGATTCAAGCATACCCAAAAGCGTCACATTTGAATGAAACTAAAAGGATTTTAAAATATTTACGTGGTATATTACATTTAGGACTTTGGTACCCTAGAAACACATCATTTAACATTTTGGATTTTTCAAATGTCGATTTTACCAGTAGCATATTAGATAGGAAGAGAACAATTGAGGCATGTCGGTTTCTTAGTGATTGCCTAGTTTCTTGGTTTAGTAATAAATAAGCTTTGGTTGCTCTATTTATCACTGAAGCTGAATATATTATGGCTTGCTTTTGTTGCACACAAGTCCTTTAGATAAAACAACAATTGCAAGATAATAGCAAAATGTTCTCATAAATGTGATAACAATAGTGCTATTATTCTATCCAAAAATCCCATCCAACACTAAAGGTCTAAGCATATAGACATTAACATAATTTTCTTAGTGATAGAGTCAAATTTTGACTATTATTTTGGGTAATTCTAACCATGTTTTTAATTATGTTCAATTGAATTTGATGTATTTTCTTTGTTGAAGTTAGAATTTATCCTATTTTTATAATACCCTTATATCCTATATACATATAATACATATACTACGTATATGTAGAATACATATAAAAAAATATAGAGTGCCACAAAAGTTATCTGCAGAAACCCCCATTTTAATATTAAAGATAATTACAAATTGATAAAAACAAATCTCTAGGAAAATTTTTTAGAGTTTTGTCTAAATTTTCAATAATTACCAAAATCAATATCACATAACCTATAATGGAAATACACTCCCAAAATATAAATTTAAATTAAGTCCAACACTCCTTCAAATATTACCAACCAATTAATTCCAAAAACACTTTACATTAATTTACATCCAAAAGTATCATAGTTAGAATACACCCCCATCACAAGTACATGTATATATATAATATTTCCCAAAACACGTTTAATATACAAATGATGTTTTTACTATACAAAACCCAGATTTCATAGTAACATAAATTATACATGAGTGCAACATTTTTCAAGTTGGTCTCATGTTTTATTGGTTTTTGTTATAGATTTGTGTCCTGTTTATTATGATAATTATTGTTTTCTTTAGGTATTTTGTTAGTTTTAATATGTTTATTTAGTGTTTTTATTAATTTTGGTAGTTTTAGTTTATTTTCGTGTTTATGTCGTTTTTGATCTAGTTTTTAGTACGGTGTTTATGTTTTGTTGGTTATTGTTTATTTACTTCTTGTTTAAAGTTTGTTTGAAGTTTTGTTTTAGGTTAAAAAAGCCAAGGAAACAAATTGAAGGGAAAAAGGACAGTAGCTGACACAGGCAGAGGACACGGCCATGTCACTGGCCGTGTCTAATACCAAGTTAAAAAGGAAGATCAAGACACAGAGAGGGACACACTCAAGGGACACGGCCAAGTCACTGGCCGTGTCCCTCCAAAGAATCCCAGACACGGCCAAGTTGCTCAAGCTTGGCCGTGTCTCACTTAAATCCAAAGCAAAGAAGAAGCAACTCACACAGAAGCAAACACAGGCAAGGGACACGACCAAGTCACTGGCCGTGTCCCTCCAAAAAGGTCCAACACGGCCAAGTCACCTCCAACACGGCCGTGTCACTCAACCAAAGAAGAAAAAATCAAAACCAGGCAGTAGAAGACACAAGCAAGGGACACGGCCAAGTCACTGGCCGTGTCCCTCCAAAGACCACCAACACAGCCAAGTCTCATCCATCTTGGACGTGTCTCTCATGAACCAAAGACGTAGCGGATTTTTAAAGCAGAGGTTTCGTATAAAAGGAAAAAGAGAGTTAGGGTTTGGGTTGAGAGTTTGGGAGCTGGTTTCAGCCGTCAGAGAAAGTTTTAGGGTTTAACATTTGTTTTCTTTGATTTTTGATTACACTTTGGATTAAACTAGCTTAGATTATATTGTTCTAGCCATTGATACATCCTTCTTGCAAGATTTGAACAAGAGATTCTTCAGAAGCTTCAAGGAGTTTGTAATTTGGTTTTGTTCTTGAACTTTATCTCTTTATTTTCATTGGAATTGTATTTATAGATATTATCATGTCTGAATTGATTTCTTTGAATATTAATGAGATGAGTATGTTTGATAGCATTATGAACTAATTTGATCAAGTCTAGGGTTTGTATGGATCTGCTATGATTGTATGAATTGGTTATTCTCTTAGCTAATAATTTCTTTAGCCTTGATTGAATGGAATATTGTTAATATATAATTGATTGGCCACCAATTATGTGTTATAGGTATTAGATGATGGATTGAGAGATGAAGTCTAATGCTGGAACAATTCAATTAGGGACTTAGGTGAATTAGAGATATAACCTATTAAAAAGATTATTTCAATTATAATAAGATTAGTTGAAAGAGGTTTGAATGCGAGAGCTTATTTCCTTGACTCGATTAATTGAGTTGTTTGAGATTTAATCTTTGAAATTAAATTAGTTAAGAGGAATAACCGTTCATACATATAAGTAGTAGAGAAGTGCAAACCCTAGACCTTTCTATTAAGTGAATCAATACATCAGTTCTAGTTTACTTTTATTTGTTTTAAACTTTAATCAATCTTCTTCATTAGTTAACAATTTAAAATTTCTTCATTACTTGTTATTCATAATCTGATAATCAATTAGCTACTTTAGCTTCCTTGTGAGATGACCTTGGGGCGATCACCTTTGCTACAGCTACCTCGTATACTTGCGAGTGACGCTTTGTGGTAGAGTTAATTTGAGCGCAACAAGTTTTTGGCGCCGTTGCCGGGGAGGCTAAGAGGCGTAATTGTTTATTAGGAAAAAATATTCTATATTATTTTTCACTGTTTTCATTTTATTTTATTTGTCTTTTGCTTTTAATAATTTCTTTTTCTAGAAGTTTTGTTTATGCAAGGCAAGAGATCACTTGGAGGAGAGCTATACCCAGTCATTCCAGAAATTCAGAGAGTGATAAGCCTCTTTTTCAACATTATTGTTAAAAGAGATGTAGATTAAAACTTCTTATTGGTCATTGCTTGATTTTTCATACTAACTTGGATAAAAGCTTGTAAACTTTCCTCCAAGCTCTCTATCTTAGACTGCCCTTGATTTGAGGATTGACCCTGCTGTTGGTTCTGTCTCTGGAGCAAATGGAAAGGCTGCTGAGAATTATTTGTTGCCCAAGAAAAATTTGGGTGATTCCTCCAACCTCCATTCTTTGTGATTCCAAGCTCCAAATCCTCCATTAAACCTCAAATCTCTTCACCAAAACTAGAAATAATTAATTAAAACTTCTTCTTTGCTCATAAAAGTTTGATTTAATCAAGTTTTGGTGTTAAATTTTTCAGATTTCTCAAGATACCAAGAACAAAGATAGTCTCACACTGCAAGAAGAATAGGCCTACAACCGAAGGAGCTTCTTCCTCTTCATCAATTTCATCTTTGAAGAAAGCAAATTTTTTGGCTTGGGGTTTCTTCCCGACGAGGTATGTTAATGATGAATCACTTGATGCTCTGCAATTTAGGACAAATTTTTATCGTTATGTGCAAATTCTTGGGTGGGAGAATCTAGTCTCCTTGCGACCTTTGTAGTTTGAGGAGCTGACTTTGGAATTTCTGACATCTCTTAAGGTTGAAAGAGATGATAAAAAAATCTGCACTAGAATGAGTTTTAAATTGCTTGGTAAATCATTTGTGCTTAATATTGAACAATTGAATGCTATATATGGTTTCCATCAGCATGGGGAAAGGTCGGTACCTAAAGAATTTAAACAACAATTTGCTTGGGGAGCATTAGGCTCGGGGACCTATGTGGCCAAATCGGCCAAAGCATCTAGATTAAGAAATTCCGCTTTGAGGTATTTGCATCAGTTTATGTCTTACGGATTCTTTGCTCGGAAAGAGAGCCCGGGTGTGGTGGAATTGAGTGAGCTATTTTTCCTAGATTGTGCTTGTAATGCAATGCATGTTAGTGCTGGCTATTGGTTAGCCGATATTTTTGATACTGTGGCTAATAAAAGGAAGGGGGCAATTTGTGTTGGAGGATTGATTACCACATTAGCAGTAGCCCTTGTTGAGGATTTTGACCCGAGTACCAGTCGCATGACTAGAATTTCGGGTAATGACTCTTTGGATTTAGCTACACTTGAGAAGATGCACATGGTGATGCATAGGAGAGGGACTTATATGATGCCTTCAGATGAGCCTGAAGCACTGGGGGACAGGCAGAAGAGAGCATGGGTCCAAGAGGAGTCCTACTCAGATTCTCTAGATCTAGATGAGGATGCTCCGGTCTCAGAAACTCAAGAGGTACTTATTAGGATTGAGGCCCTGGAGGGCAAGGTAGATAGACTGGAGGGCAAGGTGGACCATAACCATGCTGAGGCCTTGCAGCAGTTGGAACAGATTAATAGCAACCTTGCGAAGATCTTGAGTCTCCATCCCTCGGCTGCATCATCTTCACACCCGCCTTTTCCATAGATTTTGAGTTCCTTGCTTTATTGTGTTTAGTGTATTTTTGTTATTGTTTTTATTTTTGTTTTCATGTTAACATTTTATATTTGGATATTTTATTTTTATATATTGTATTTTGTTTGTTTTTGAACATTTGTGTTTGTGTTGAAAAGTTAGGGTTTTGCCTCACCAGGGTACGATGGAAGACAGGTTGTACTTAACTCTTTCTCTTTATTTTTTTTGTTTTCCATTGAGGACAATGTAAATTCTAAAGTGTGGGGTAATCTTTAAGCTTTTCTTTTGTTTTGTTTGTCTTGATGTGTTTATTGTGTTTGTTGTGCATGGCATAATTGTTGAAATCTTATTGATCTTTTCTGTGATTTTAGCATTATAGTTGAGACTTTAGTATCAGCATAGAAATGAGCATTTGAATTCATTAAGGATCAATTTTCACATTCTGCAATTTATGACATATAAATCTTTGAGAACCCACCTGTGTGAGTTTTGAGCCTCATAGATTGAATTTTATTATCAGTTGATTTTCTTTTCTTAAGTGTACACCTTCATGATTTTGCATCTCTAGAGTTTGCTTTTGCATACTAATTGAACTCATATTATGATTTAATCTCAAGTTTTAAAATGATGAAGGCAAATTAGGTTAGCCCTTTAGCTTAAAAAGACCTCCCTTAATTATGAATTCCTTAGTGAGCCAAGTTGAGCCTTTGACCTTTTTATTGTTTGATCAACACAATTCACAGCTCAACTTTCTCTTATTATAATCATACCTGCATTAAAGAATGGAGTTCTTATGATATGACAATAGGGTGGTTTATTTCAAAGTGTGGGGTAAGCAAGTAAAAATAAAATAAAATATAGTATTGCTATTTGGGGTTGAAATGCATACTTTGCACATTGTATTCGATTAAGAGTTGATTATTCTTTTCCTCTACATTTTAAGCTAGATGTTCTATGCAATGTTATATTTTGTATATATATGTATTTAAATATATATATATATATGATAACAAAAAAAAGAAAAAAGAGAAGAAGAAAAAATAAAAGAGTATATATATGTATACAAAATTCATATATGTTCTAGCATTGGTTATCAAAGGAGGAATGTTGACTCGTTATTTTTCTTGAAGTATGCAAGTATGTGAAGTATTAATGGATTGTGAGTATGCCATTTGAGGGAGTTATGAATTTCTTAGCAAGAGTATTGTCTAATTTAGATACTCCATTTCTTGATGCTCCAGCGTAAATGACTTTTCTCACACCTTTACCTTAGCCCCATTACATCCAAATGAAAGACCTTCGGATTATTTCTTGAGAAAATCAGTGAGAGAGATTGGATAATTAAGCAAGTTTATGGTAGTATGCAGTCATGAGTGGTTTGAGTGATTAACCTTTGAAATCGAGTGAAACACTTAGATGAGAGATAAGATCTGTATGTCTGGATTAATGGATGAGTTAAGAAAATCTTGATTGAAGCAAATTGCAATTATTTATGTCTGACTCTTAAAGTATTTCATCTTATATACTGGAATTATAGTTAAGGTTGTTTGAGTTTTTAATTTATGCCTTGTGAATTTACTTGAGGACAAGCAAAGTTTTAAGTGTGGGGTAGTTGTTTTATTGGTTTTTGTTATAGATTTGTGTCCTGTTTACTATGATAATTATTGTTTTCTTTAGGTATTTTGTTAGTTTTAATATGTTTATTTAGTGTTTTTATTAATTTTGATAGTTTTAGTTTATTTCCGTGTTTATGTCATTTTTTATCTAGTTTTTAGTACGGTGTTTATGTTTTGTTGGTTATTGTTTATTTACTTCCTGTTTAAAGTTTGTTTGAAGTTTTGTTTTAGGTTAAAAAAGCCAAGGAAGCAAATTGAAGGAAAAAAGGACAGTAGCTGACACAGGCAGAAGACACGGCCAAGTCACTGGCCGTGTCTCATACCAAGTTAAAAAGGAAGATCAAGACACAGAGAGGGACACACTCAAGGGACACGGCCAAGTCACTGGCCGTGTCCCTCCAAAGAAGCCCATACACGGCCAAGTTGCTCAAGCTTGGCCGTGTCTCACTTAAATCCAAAGCAAAGAAGAAGCAACTCACACAGAAGCAAACACAGGCAAGGGACATGGCCAAGTCACTGGCCGTGTCCCTCCAAAAAGGTCCAACACGGCCAAGTCACCTCCAACACGGCCGTGTCACTCAACCAAAGAAGAAAAAATCAAAACCAGGCAGTAGAAGACACAAGCAAGGGACACGGCCAAGTCAATGGCCATGTCCCTCCAAAGACCACCAACACGGCCAAGTCTCATCCATCTTGGTCGTGTCTCTCATGAACCAAAGACGTAGCGGATTTTTAAAGTGGAGGTTTCGTATAAAAGGAAAAAGAGAGTTAGGGTTTGGGTTGAGAGTTTGGGAGCTGGTTTCAGCCGTCAGAGAAAGTTTTAGGGTTTAACATTTGTTTTCTTTGATTTTTTATTACACTTTGGATTAAACTATCTTAGATTAGATTGTTCTAGCCATTGATACATCCTTCTTGCAAGATTTGAACAAGAGATTCTTCAGAAGCTTCAAGGAGTTTGTAATTTGGTTTTGTTCTTGAACTTTATCTCTTTATTTTCATTGGAATTGTATTTATGGATATTATCATGTCTGAATTGATTTCTTTGAATATTAATGAGATGAGTATGTTTGATAGCATTATGAACTAATTTGATCAAGTCTAGGGTTTGTATGGATCTGCTATAATTGTATGAATTGGTTATTCTCTTAGCTAATAATTTCTTTAGCCTTGATTGAATGGAATATTGTTAATATATAATTGATTGGCCACCAATTATGTGTTATAGGTATTAGATGATGGATTGAGAGATGAAGTCTAATGCTGGAACAATTCAATTAGGGACTTAGGTGAATTAGAGATATAACCTATTAAAAAAATTATTTCAATTATAATAAGATTAGTTGAAAGAGGTTTGAATGCGAGAGCTTATTTCCTTGACTCGATTAATTGAGTTGTTTGAGATTTAATCTTTGAAATTAAATTAGTTAAGAGGAATAACCGTTCATACATATAAGTAGTAGAGAAGTGCAAACCCTAGACCTTTCTATTAAGTGAATCAATACATCAGTTCTTGTTTACTTTTATTTGTTTTAAACTTTAATCAATCTTCTTCATCAGTTAACAATTTAAATTTTCTTCATTACTTGTTATTCATAATCTGATAATCAATTAGCCACTTTAGCTTCCTTGTGAGAAGACCTTGGGGCGATCACCTTCGCTATAGCTACCTCGTATACTTGCGAGTGACACTTTGTGGTAGAGTTAATTCGAGCGCAACATCTCATGGTAGCATCCTCTCTTCAATTGTGCTAAGCTTGAAAGCCTAGTGGTATATATTTAGTTAATAATAAATATTTTAATAAAAACCAATATGTATATATTTAAGATAGTTCTTAATGCTACCAATGCAATTCACACTTTCATGTTACACAAAACATCATAATATCATCACCAAGCAGTATCCATTACAACTCTTTATTACATATAATACTTTTATGTTAATTTAAACTACCTTTTATGTTAATTTAAACTACCATACTCAATTAAATAGTTCACCACCTTATAAATTTCATAAACATAACATATCAACACCCATTTTCCCCAATAAGTCCCTATACAATATATAGGTTCTAGAAAGATTGATTTGGCCTTATCGCGACTCAAAGGTTCAACACTAGGGATCTAAGTGTCGAATACTGCTTGAAGGCATGTCCCTTATCAACATGGGGATCTGAGTGTCAAATACCGCCTACTGGCTCATCCCTTAATGATATCAACATGTCTCGCCCAAAGGCATAATTATAAATTAGTTACCAGCATATCTTGCCCAACAACTGTGAGCAGGGATTTTCGCCCCCACTCCACGTGGAACAGTTTTTGCCACTTCGACATTATTAGGCTCAGGGCCTTAGAGAATACGGGCCTAAACTAGGAGAAAATGGAGTCACCACATGGACAGGATGGGAAAGAAGAAAGAGGTGGATGACTTAATTCCTAAGGAATCCCCAACCCCCTATTGGGGTCAAAAAGTTGGGTACGCATGGGAAGGTGAGAAGTGGCCCAGCACCCCCATAACACCTGGTTCATTGGAACTGGCCTCTTTTTTAGGTATAGATATTATAAAATTCTTCAATATTATGATGTTATCCATATTACAAGCATTTATAAAAATAAAGAATGTTATATTATAAATCAAACAAATTAAACAAAATGGGCACCCATCAATTGATGGAAACATGCCCTTACAAATGTCCAAATGTCCACAAAGAAAATAAAATAGGACACCCACCAAAAAGTGGAAACGTGTCCCTTGCAATTGTCCCAAAGTCTTAAAAATAAATTAAACTACATAAACTAAACAAATGAGACACCCACAAATAAAAATATGCCTTTTACAATTCAAGAAATCTCCAATAATAAGAAATTATAATCCATAAGCAAAAATTATAATAATGCACAATATCATTAAACAATAATAAATTAGGACTTAAATATAATGAAATCATAAAAAAGGTACAATACACAAGCAAACATTAACTCACTTAATGAAATATAGGGTACCGTGCATACGACGGTCCTTCTAGCTAGTTATTGGGCGGGGGTTTTAATTCTTTTATGTTTAAGCTTGCTGGGTTCGGGGGTAGCGTCCTTAAAAGCTAAATGATTTTCAAAACAAGTTTAGGGTTTTTAGGTTTTGAAAAATAAAGGGTTAGGGTTTTGGATATTTTAAAAACTATGATTTGGAAAATAATATATTAGGGTTTTGGAATCTAGGGTTTAAGGTTTTTGAATTAGGGATTTAGAAAATATGATTAATATGGCTAGGGTTTTAAAGTTTAAAAACTGGTTTTTAGGGTTTTTTAGAACCAAGGTTTGGCTACTGGATAAATTTGGTTTAAGGTTTTGGTGGTTTACAGGATTGAATTTTTGTTTTATAAAATGCACAATTAAGATTTTAGCAATTAAACTCTTGAATCAAAATGATAATCAAAACAAATAAATCAAGATATGAAAAAATAACCTAGCTATTGTGTGCTTTAAACAAGTTAAATTTAGAAAATAAAACCTGCGTTAAAGGCTTCGCCAAATTGAATAGACTGATCCAAGCTGCTTGCCTGTACCAATTGTTCCTTTTGGTGAAGCAAAGATAAGGACAGTGGTTGGTTACTACCTTTGGTGTGCGGATGCTTTTGTTAATTGTTATTGCTCAGTATTGCTTTCCTTGCTAAAATTGTTGACCCCTTTGCTAGTTCTTAAAACCTCTATTTATAAGAAAACATATTCGGTTTAACCTTGTATCCGAGTCTTGTTTTTTCCTTCAATTTCAAAAACTCACAAGGCTAATCCCATCAAAATTAGAATTGGAAGTGGATATAAAATGAATCTAGATACAATTCGGAATTAAACTTAAATGGCCCGAATGAAAACTAAAGAGCATGGACCTGTGGAGAATTGGAAGGCCAATTCATCCCAAGCCAAAGCCTATGGTAAATTGGCATGGCCAATTCACCATAATACAGCCTGTGGCAAATTGGCCATGCCAATTTGCTGCAGGCAAAGCCTACGGACATTGGACATGCCGATTCGACCAAGTTTGGGCCTGCGCCCACTTGTTCTGGGATTTTAATATTATCGGGCCATTTTAGGCTTTTAAAATTGTTTCAGACTTATTTAAACCTTCTTGAATCTATTTTGGCCTTTTAATTATATCTAAATTTAATGCGGGCTAAAATTAAAGGTCTATAACAACATAATAAACATCATGATGTATCATTGGCATGCAAACTCGATAGTACCATCAACCTTCTGGAACAAGTAATTGTGCCGGGATAACAAACACATATTGTCATATCCAATTTACATATTCTCATCTCATTTGTCATTTCAATATTTCTTATTCACAATTTCCACATATTTCTTGTGATCATCTCATACCATGATCACCTTCACATAACACATTATGCCATCACATTACACATTTCCATTCACATTGCGCATAACACTAGATCACACTCACAACATGATTCATTTCCACACTTTACACATCACATTACATAAAATATTATTAAATCCAACCAGCACATCATAATCACAACCACATACACATTTATGCATATTTTCACTTTAAAGAATATCCACATTCTTTAATGTATACTAATATGGATGATACTAAATATGTACATTCAATTTAAATGTTAACAAAGTATGTATTAACCTTTCTTTACTTCAAAATTCAACATAATAACACTTTCCAAGCCAAAATCCTATAAGCCTTAAGCTCTACCACTTATACCAGTTTTGTAACACCCCCTACATAGTTTGTACACTTGACTATATAGTTGATGAGACTAAAGCACTTAGTTTGACTATAAGGAAAATATATATATATATATATATATAGAAAGCTTGGATTACATTTAATCAATTCTCAAGATTTTCATAATATTATTATCAACAAAATAAGTTTGAGTAAAGTGCTTAATACCATGATTATATACCTATATTACATATATACATATGTTAATATACAAAAGACTCCTATTATTATTAATTTAAAACAAAAATTAAACTCTTCCCGCTACCCATAAATATATACAAGTGTCATGTAAAAATTATAAAGTTTTGCTATGTGAACTATATAGAATGCAACATTTATAATAATAATACTTCTTGAACCTTTGTGATGCTATTGACCTGGAACGTATATCTTTCACTCTTCTGTCTCAACTCTTTTGATTTGATATACGTTTCAAAAAATAAATCTAACATGCTAAGAAAAGCTTAGTGGTGCTTATGTATTTATGATATGCAATAAATTGAAAGGAAAGATAAATTTACATAAAAAAATTTAGAAACAATAGAAATTACTATCTTAGAACATTAAATGAAAAATCAATAAATTCATTGGAGCATAAAACACTAAACATGATTAAATTTAAAATTTGACTAGTTTAACAATGACCACATAACTCATTATTTTCAATATAGATAATCTCTTTAAATTTGCCCATGTACACTGAACTAAGATCAGAGGTTTGGATAATGGATCACTGTTGGCAATTTAATGCCCAATCTCAGTGATATGGTCGAAAGCCCAATAATGGCAAATATGCCCACTATCACTGAAGACACAATGTGTCTATAAATGGCATAATGTGTCCACTATTACTATGGATATCCATCCTCTAATTAGCCATTCAATGCCAAACTAGATCTAAAATTAGTTTGATTAAGACAATTCATTAGTTTGTAGTTAACACTGAATTGTATATATCACTTCAATATAACAATACTTTGATCAACATTTAGTATTACACATATTTGTCACATATCAAAAGTTTATTACTCTTTTCCATAATTTTAACATATATACATGAATTCTCAACACATGGGTAAGAAATATAAACACATAAGTCTTATACTAGGCCCGTATATCACAAAATACAAGCCAAAAATATTATCCAGGTACCCCACGACCATGACATCTCAACCCCACACCCATGGGGTGTGAAATTAAGCTACCAAATGCCTTTGTAGACCCCTACGGTCATGGCCTTCAAGGCCTATGCAGTGGCATTCAAAATGACTCTATTTCGTCTAAATTTTTAAACAAACAACCTCAGTTTTAATGCCAAGGTCGTGGCACTCAGTTGTCACCCCCGTGGCATTAGTTTCAGGTATGCCTTCAGTGGATTTCTTCCTATAGCAGTCCTGACTTTGATACCACGCCCATGGCACCTTTACGCCATGCCCGTGACATCCCAAAATCATGTTTTCTGCACTTTCAACTTCATAAAACACAAACATATTGAAGAGCTAAGTTATAAATGTATCAAAATCAATTTTTTGTTACATAAAAAGAGTTCATATCAAATACTTTACTCAAACTTCAATAAATCAAGTCTTCAATAATTGATCTAATAAAAAACTTTTACAATCATCACTCAAAATTAAGAAAAACAACATCAACAACTTCAATTACTACATATATCATACAACAAATCATTTATCCAATATTTAAGAAATATCTCATTCTAAATAACTCAATCAATTAATTTAAACATTAAAACTCAAAGAAAAATAAATATTTATGAATCAAAATACATAAGCACATAGCCCTTTAAAAATCTTTCTGTCTCTCTCTTTTCTTTGATCACTTGTTAATAATCTCACTTATTCTAATTAATTCCCTTAAACATTTGTCACAAAGATGGATTTCCCTTGATTCTTTCTTAAATTTGATGAAAGAAAGAAGAAGAAAGAAGTTTGATGGTGATGATAGTAGATGGCGTGGATGATGGAGAAGAAATGAGAAAGTTCTACACACACACATACATATATATATATCTATAGGTTAATCAAGTAAGGTGTAGACCCTTAATTTTTGATCAAGTTCAGTCCAAAGATTTTAAAATGGTCTGAAATAATTTTTGTGGTATTTATTATTTATTTATTTTAATATTTACTATTTATTTTACTATTTATTTCAATAATATAATATTTATTTTATTTATTATTTATTTTTAATAATATAATAATATTTTTTTAACAAAATAAAAAGTAAAAAATAAAAAATCGGACGGTTGAATAGGTGCGCGCCATGCGGTGGTGGCCAATTGGCCTGTTGTTGGCCAATTCGCCGTAGGCATTGCTTGAGGTGAATTGGTGTGCCAATGACCAATTCACCGCAGGCAATGCCTGCAGTGAATTGGGGCTCGCCTAGACCCCTCGCAGCCACAGGCCCATTCGCGCGCGCTGCCGATTTTGCCAAAACCTTATTTTACTCGGTTTTAAAGTTTTATTTCCTAAACAATTTTATTTTCTTAAATAATTTTATTTCCTTAACCAATTAGTATTACATTTTTATTTTTTTTTTCTTATAAATACCACATTAAAAAAGACACAGAGGAGAGGAAATTCGGATTCGGCCGGAGGGAAAATTTATGAAAGAATTATTTGGACTTTTTATTAGCAATTGGTTCAGGGACTAGACTTTGGAAATTTGAAAGAAGAAAGCAACAAAAATAAAAAAGAAACCCTAGCAACCAAAGGAGAAAAAACTTATTGAACGAAGGAAGCAACTGGCAGTGTCAAGGCAATTGCCAAATTTCCAAACTTCAATCGAAAAAGTAATTGACTCAAGCAGTAGCAAAAATCAAACAAAAGCTTGGTTCAAATCTTTTAATTTTGGTGGAGCCAATGAACAAAGGTTTGTTTGTTATGTTTAATTCATTGAAATTATAATAGTTACATTATTGTTATCTCATGTATTAATTTACTAGACATTCAAATAAATCAGTAGCCATATTTATGTTTATTTTATTCATCACAGTAGCGAATATTAAAATTCAAACCCTAATTTGAAATACATAGTAACCATGATATCTTTAAGATAATAATAATAATGATATTAGTTTTGCAAATCAAACCCTATCTTTTAAACTAAAAACCTTCTAAACCCTAGCCTTGACCCCGCCGTATGGGCTCATCGAAGGGGTCAATATTTATTTATGTATTATAAGTCTTTGTGTTTAACTTCCTTTATTTTAAATCCTAATTTAGTTATTAAAATTCTAAAAATTTTAATTTAAGATGTAAACTCTAAATTTATATATTTATTGCTTTATTTAAAGTTTTAGATTTAATTGTGCATTTTATTATATGTTTTGATGATTAATTTATTTAATTTCAATGTTTGATTTATTTAATTTATCATGGATGAATATTTTTTCAATTATTATTTCCTTATTAAAATTGTAAGAGGTATATTTTTATGATTGGGTACCTCATTAATTAATTTTCATGTAATTTAAATTATTTTTATATTTCGGGATTGATGTAAAGGACATGTTTCCACCTTTTGGTGGGTGTCCTATTTAATTTTAGACATTGGACGATGTAAGAACACGTTTCCAGCCTCGAATGGGTGTCCATTTATTTATTTAGTTTGAACATTGCTTTGATTTTAATATAATGATGCTTTATTTTAATTATTACATGTAGTATGGATAATATCATTATATTTAAGAATTCTATAATATTAAGACCTAAAAAGGAGGCCGGTTCTAATGAACCGGGCGTTGTGGGGGTGATGAGCCATTTCTCACCTTCCCCACACGTACCCAACTTTTCAAACCCATTAGGGGGTTGGGGATTCCTTAGAAATTGAGTCATCCACCCCTTTCTTTTTCTCAGCCTGTCCGGTGGCGACTCCATTTTCTCTAGATTTAGGCATGTGTTCTCTAAGGCACTGAGCCTAACAGTGTCGAAATCACAAGAACCATTCCACCGGGAATGGGGGTAAAAATTTTCGCTCACAATGGTGACTGCACTGGGGGATAAGAGAAATTGATTTTGTTGGTCTTTTTATTATTCTATTCTTTCTTATTATGATATTATCCATTGTATCATTTAGATTACATTGTGTGCGTGAGTTAGGGCGCCCGTGTCACCCATGTTGTGTTATATAAGGGATACCATACTTTCACTCAAGGTATGGAGATCGAGCATGGCATAACCACTCATAGCCTTGTACCTTTTGGTATATACTTGCTATGAGAACCTAAGCCTTTTAACCCAAAGACTAAAGCTAATGTTATTGGCCTAGTTACTTTCCTTAGGTTGTTGTTTGAGTATGATTGATATATCTTGGTTTGAACCATGACTTATTTGGTTTTTTCTTTTTCTAATATGACCTAAGTTTATTGTAAGCTCAAAATAAATTTTTCTTTAAAGTCTAAAAGACCAAAGCTATTTTTAAATTTTTTTCAAGATGGTCTTTGGACATAAAACCTTTTCAAAACAAGTCAAAAATTCTCATGACTCAAATAGAAAGTCAAAAATCTATTTTTTCTAAAATCTTTTTACAATGGGTTGTTCAAACAAAACTAATTTTGCATTTCATCCAACCTTTTCTTTAAAAGAGCTTACAAATTATTTAGGTCAATTATAGAAATACCAAAAATCAATTGTGACCCTACTTTATTCTAAGAATTATTAATCATGGGCTAGTTTTTGACATGAATAACTAGTTACTTTTTCAAATAAAGAAATCTATTTATGATGAAACTCTTAATTTTGTTTTAATCCAATATAGCATAAAAGCTATTTTAGTTGAGATTCAATGGATTAAAGCTTAATTAATGGGAATTATCATGAACCAACTTCTTTATTAGAAAATGCAACTATTGGTTGAAACGTCCAAGGGAATTAGTCAAAAGTAAGATACTCCATGTTGGTATTTTGTTGACCATATACCTAGGAAAAGAGACTCTCCATTCGTGTGTGGAAGTTATAAGGTTGGAAAGGATGTTCTACCTATCTTTGTTTGTTGTTTATGCATACATGCATACATATATTTACATCTCATATCATTGATTCTTTCTGGCTCACAGCCCTGGATTACAACAGTTCAAAAGCCTACGATAATCCGACCTATGCCGATGACAAAGAATTTAGCAACAACTTAATTATCTTCTCACCAAAATCAATGGAATCAGAACAGATTCAAAATATGTTGGACGATGCTCTTGAAGTCAAGATGGAAGAACTAAAGTAGGCCCTAGCTGAGATCATGAAGAATCAAATGGTTACAATGTTTAGGAACACTGCTGAAGCATCTGCAAGCACCAAGAAAGACAAGGGAAAGGCTAAAACTTGTGAAGTAGCTTTTGAAGATGACAAGGTAGTCGTTGATGATGATGATGATGAATGGGCTCAATACTTCCAAGATCTTCAAGATAAGAAGAAAGAGCCGAGGGTTGTGGAAAGAGCAACTATGGAAAAGACTGAAAATTCTGATGTTGAGAAACTGATTGCTAATTTGGAGAAAAAATTTGAGAAGAAGCTAAAAATTGAAGAAATGTCGGAGGATGGCAAGTTCAAGATGCCATCCTTTGCAAAGTTTGATGGAACTGGAAATCCTCATCTCCATGTGAAGTAGTATATCACTACTATGCAGTTTGCCTGAGCTACTAAGGCTCAAACCCTAAGGTACTTCATGCTTTCATTGGATCCTGTTATCCAAAATTGATTCAATACCTTAGATGATGGCACTAAAAAGAGTTGGGATCTACTATACAAAGCCTTCATCCAACAATATGGATACAATGTTGAATTGGAAGTTACTCTAATGGAGGTGGAGTCCATTAGACAAAGGCCAAATGAGAACTTCGTGGACTATGTGAAGAGGTGGAGGAATAAGGCTGCATTGCTCAGGAAGAGGCCCGATGAATCAGATCATATTAGGATGATTGTGAGAGGGGTGTTGCCTAGTCTTCGTGAAAAGATGTCTCATACACTCATTCGGGATTTCAAAGATCTTCTGCAAGCTGGTTTACAAATTGAAGAATGGGAAAGGGAGAAGAACCACTTTTCGGAAAAAAGGAATGAGAAAGGGAATTACCAGTCAGGTAATCAAAGCATGCAAAAGGAAGTTGATGTTAATGCAACTAGTCAAGCAAATAGAAGAAAGTTTTCAAATCTAGGGAAGCCTTTGTCTTGGGTTTTCAACAAGCTACAGAAGAAGGGGTTGTTACAACCATTGGCTCCTCGATCGTTACATAATCCTCTGCCACCAAACTTCAATGCTGAGGTCTTCTGTCAATTTCATCAAATATAAGGGCATGAGATGGATAAATGTGCTCGTCTAAGGCATGAGATCCAAGATTTAATTGACAGTAGTAAACTACCCGAGCCAGATGAGCCCAATACCAAAAGTAATCCTCTGCCTAGGTTCAACAGAGTGCCACCACCAGCAACTTTCATGGTAGGAGGAGGATTGGAGGAAGATCTTATATTATCCTCTTTTCAAGATGGAAATATTGAAGATGTGAAGGGAGAAGAAGCTTCACTCAACAAACTTCCCTTGGCTTGTTTATTTTTTTGTTTGGTGTTTTATGGAACAATCATGCTTTTCAAATTTAAAGTTGCTTGAAATAAATTATTTTTGTCAAAATTTTTGTTGGTCTTTTTTCATTTTGGTGCTCAACCGATGATGAATCTAGCTTAATAATAATAAATTAATATATTTATGCATCATAATTCGAATGACTTTACTAGGTGAGGGAATTGTTCTATAGCATTGAGTTGTGTATGCTTACTTAAAGAGGGCTCTTGCATAGTTACCATTATCTAGGCCCTAGTCAGTCTTAGAACATGCTTCGATGGACTTTCGAGGAAAAATTGAACTTTGCTTATTTAGGAGAGAAATGATCTAGGCATTATTTGGTTAGCCAACAACTATTATTAACCCTATTGATATCAATCCCTAGTTGTCCCTTTGAGCCTTCATGAAATTTTAGCTTTCTTTTCATTGGTTTACAAACCCCGATAACCTACCCTGAGCAGTTGTGATACTTATGACAAATCTAATGATCACTAAGGGGAAGAGGAAAGAAGATAAAAAAAAAGAAGGAATGCATAGTCAAGACCATAAGAAAAAAAGAAGAAGAAAAGAAGAAGAAAGAAAAGAAAGGAAAAAGAAAGAAAAAAGCAAAAAAAGAAAAAGAAATAAAATCCAAAAAGGTTCAGAAAGCCAACTGAGTTCTTTTTTACATAAAGCAATAAAAGACCTCCATTTGGTTTATAAAGATAGTTTGACTTGAATTGGTCTAACCCAACTAAAGATTCAATCAAAATTGGAGAAAAAGGAGAAAGGTCATCCAATTCTTAAAAGTCCTATACTTGACAGTCCTACAGGAAAGAAGGACAAAATGATAAAATGCTCAAAGAAAAGGAGTAAGAAAAAGAAAGAGAAAGAAAAGGGAAAAGAAGAAAGAAAAGGAATATGGGTATCAATCTTTTTGTAAGGGAAAAGACTATCCCAATCAAGATCTAGATTAACGCTAACAAGATGAGAGAACATTCAGAGGTCTATCTTTTCATGCTCCCAACTGTCTAAAGTTCCAACAAAAAGTTTATAGTGTGAAGGCTTGTCTATAGTATCACATCAGCTCCAATTTTAAAATGACCTTCATTTAAACCATGTCCCTTATAGACCCAATTTCAAGCCTATTAAAGATCTGCTGATCTCTCTTGGTAGGTAGAGTCTATTAGTGGAGATAGTTTGAATAAGCATGCATATGAGATAGACAATATTCAAACTCAAATGAGATCTTTGACCAAGTAATGTGTATGCACCTATCTGAAGTGCAACAGTTCTTGTTTAAATGAAAATGATTCCCGAGTTTAGTACAGTAACTAGGGTTGTCATGTTATAGATATGTTAATTTGAAAAATCGAGTCCTGAGGTATAATGACACTGATTTGACAAAGCCAAAATATGATTTTAAGGTTAAAAAAATATTTTTGTCATACAAAGCCTTCAAGTTAAGGAAATTATGTTGCATGGTCAAACCTCAAAGGACACATTGGGAAAAATAATAGATTATTTGCAAGGTTGTGAAAAAGTTACCAACTGGCGTGCTGAATCTTAATGGATGTATCTCTGCTGCTTGGGGTCCCCACCAGTCATGTCCTCGACATCTCAAAGATAAAAGCCATAAATGCAAAGCTTTTTGTCATTCCAATGCAAGACCTGAACAAGCATCTGAAAGGAGTCAATGACAACACTTCAGCTAATCACCTTGGTCTATGAGTCGACAGAATCGCTGTAAGTATTACTTATACATATCATGCATACATGAGCATATCACACTGCATTTTCTTTGTCAAAAGTAAACAACAATACTCTATGAAGCAACCATGAAGCAAATATGGAATCATGGGGGCATGGAAGGCCCATTACTTGAGGAAGCTCTAGTCATTTTGTAAAAGAAAGAAGAGATGCATGCTTAATTGAAATGCATACATTTTGCAAAAGAAAGAAGAAATGCATTGGTTTGAGCCTACACAGGGGCAAAGTTTTTGATTTTCAATTTTTTGAATTTACGCGTGTATAAAATATTTTCAAACTCATTTTCAATATTTTGCCACGCAGAGGGCAAGGAGAGGATATAAGGGGCCAGCTAAAAAATGGCTGAATTTTTTATAAAAGTGCAAAAGAATGGAATACTAAAACTATCAAAATAATGAAGATGCAAAACTCAAAAGATCAGTCCAGCTAGAAGAGCTAAAGCTAATATAGGACAAATCTCCAATGATAAAGATCCACTTTCAAGGGTAAAGACCCAATTTCCAAGGATGAAGATCCAGTTTAAAGGGTGAAGACCTGATGCCAAGGATGAAGATCCACTTTGAAGGGTAAAGACCCGATCTCCAATGGATAAAGATCCAAGTTTCAAGGGTAAAGACCCTATCTCCAATGGATAAAGATCCATGTTTCAAGGGTAAAGACCTGATCTCCAATGGATAAAGATTCATGTTTTAAGGGTAGAGACCCGATCTCCAATGGATAAAGATCCATATTTTAAGGGTAAAGACTTGATTTCCTAATGGATAAAGATCCATTTTTTTTGTGGGTAAAGACCCACAATCCATTAAAGAATGAAACAACTAGTTAAGCTAGAATTATCAACTGATAAAAGGTTAGTCAAATCCAGTTTCGAGTCGAGCACCTAAAATACAATTTCAAGTCCAAGTACCTAGTCTCAGGTCCAAGTATCCAATCTCGGGCCCAAGTATCCAATCTCGGGTCCAAGTACCCAATCTTGGGTCCAAGTACCCAATCACGGGTCCAAGTACCTAATCCAATCTTGGGTCTAAGTTTTCAAATAAAATTTAGTCTCAGGTCGAAGTACCCAAATCAAATTCAGTCTCGGGTCGAAGTACCCAAATCAAATTTAGCCTCGGGTCTAGAGCCTAAATTATTTTTGAGTCGAGAACTCACCTCGGGTCCAGAACCCAAATTATTTTTTAAGTTCATAACTCACCTCGGGTCCAGAATCCAAGTTATCTTTGAGTCCAGAACTCAACTCGGGTCTAAAATCTAAATTATTTTTGAGTCCAGAACTCACCTTGGGTCCAAAACATAAATTATCTTTAAGTCCAGAACTCACCTCGAGTCTAGAACCCAATTATCTTTGAGCCTAGAACCCACCTCCGGTCCAAAACCCAAATTATCTTTGAGTCCAGAACTCACTTCGAGTCCAGAACCCAAATTATTTTTTATTCCAAAACTCACTTCGGGTCCAGAACCTAAATTATTTTTCAAAACTCAAACCAACTTCGAGTATGAAGCCCAGTTTAACTCTAAAACCCGATAAAAAATCATATTGCTTTTTACTCTCTTTTGCTGCAGTCTCAGATGGTTCAAGCAGGGGGCAAGCTGTAGACCCTTAATTTTTTACCAAGTCCAGTCCAAAAATTGTAAAATAGTCCAAAATAAATTTTTTGGTATTTATTATTTATTTCTTTTAATATTTACTATTTATTTTAATAATATAATATTTATTTTATTTATTAGTTTTATAATATTTATTTTATTTATTATTTATAATATTTATTTATTATTTATTATTTATTATTTATTTTTAATAATATAATAATATTTATTTTTAAAAAATAAAATAAAAAGTAAAAAATCAAAAATTGGACGGATCGACGAGTGACGCGTGGCAGCGTTGTCGCGCTGCAGGCCAATTCGTCGTAGGCCAATTTGTCGCAGGCGTGGCCTATGATGAATTGGTGTGCCACGGGCCAATTCACCACAAGCGTGGCCTACGGCGAATTGTCATGCCACGGGCCAATTCGCCGCAGGTTTTGCCTACGGCGAATCAAGATTCTCGCTAGCAACTCTCACCCTAGCAGCCCATTCCTCACCAACTCGCACAGTTTTTCAGCCAAACCTTATTTTACTCGATTTTAAACTTTTATTTCCTAAACAATTTTATTTCCTTAAACAATTTTATTTCATTAACCAATTAGTATTAGGTTTTTTATTTTTTCTTATAAATACCACATTAAAAAAAGGACAGGAGGACTTTGAGAATTTTTTATACGAAATTTTTTTTAAAGAGGCAGTGAGATTTTTTCTTGGCAGAGGAGAGTTCTAAACTTTGGCAATTTTTCAACAAGGAGATTTTTAGCAAAAGATAACAATCAAGGCAGCCAATAAGTGGTGATTGTCTTGGTAATTAGCTACTCCAAAATTTTTCTCTAACAATTTTGGTGGAGTCTTCAAACATATGTATGTTTATCTAACTTTTTTAATAAAAAATCATCTTCATCCATTAGTCATTGATCAATTAAAATTAATAAATTGCAACTCTCAAAACTCATGTAATAATCTAATAATTATGAAATCAACGGACAAAGTTTTTATTTCTTAGAAAGACACAGTAGCCATCACTTAGATTTTCTAAGAGAAGAATATTATTACAGTATGTATTATTATTTTTTATTCCAAAACTTTTTAACTCTATTTTCATAAAAGAAAAATCAAAACCATAAATCACTTAAAATTGTAAAACCCTAATTAAATCAATTTTCCAAAATCTTCACAATAGCCATTCACCTTTCAAAAATAAATATGATAGTGTTAGTTTTCTTAAAATTCCAAAACCCTAGCTTTTAAATATAAATTCCAAAACCCTAAATGTTATTTAAGAATCCCTAAGTTGATACGTAAACCTAAACTTGCATCTTTATTTGCTTCATTATTAAGTGAATATTTATTATATATTTTGATTAGTGATTTATTTATATCTTCGATTTATGCCTTCAATGAATGATTTATTTATGATGAATGGTTGGTTGGTTATTTTTATTGATTTGATTTGGTTTCAAGACATTGTAAGAGGTATGTTTCCATGTTTTGGGTACCTCATGTATTAAGCATCATGTAATTTAATTTATGTTATAGTTTTGGAATTAATGTAAAGGACACTCTGAGCAACAAACAAATATTTATTTTAATATTCACTTAATAATGAAAGGACCATTTTAATTAATCATTGCCCTAACCCTTCTGTTGTAGGTCCAAGCTATCTTTTTTTGATATAGCTGATGAGGATACAATGCTTTTAACCTCCTTTCTTCTAATAAAGCTAACTATGTGTATCTGCTCACTACCTACTCAATCTCAGGCAATTAAGCTTCCAGGATCACTCTTAATGACTTGATCTCTATCTTAATTAGCAACAATGCTTCCATCCTATAAACCAAAGAGAACAGTGTCATTCCAGTCGGTGTTTCAAAAGAAATTTTAAGTGATCTTGGTTTTTGGGACTTTTGGAATTTTTAGAGACGGACTTTTGGAAGAAGTAAAAGAACTGGGAAGATCAATATCAATTTTTAGCAAGAGGATTAAGGCAGCAAGCAAGAAAGCAGTGATTTTCTTGGTTTTAGATCACCCCAAATTTTCATTCAACAATTTTTGTGGAGCCTCCAAACGTAAGTATTTATATCTAACTTTTTTTAATCAAAAAAATCATCTACATATATTAATCATTGATTAATTAAAATTGATGAATTATAATTTTCAAAACTCATGTAATAAATAACTATGAACATCAACGGATGAATTTGTTTATTTCTTTTAAAGAATACAGTAGCCACTAATTAGTTTTTATTAAAGAGAAAATTTTATACAGTAGCTTTTTGTTAATTTAATTATTATAATAGCTTAGTTTTTTGTTTATCAAAAATCATAAATCACTTAAAATTGTAAAATACTAATTAAATCAATTTTTTAAAATCATCACAGTAGCTATTTCTTTTTAAATATTTAAGTCTTAATCTTATTTTCATAGGTTTGTACCTTATTTACTTAAATCCTAAATTCTAATTTTAATTGTACAGTAGCATAATTCTTCTAAAAATAAATCTAACAATAATATTAGTTCTTTAAGATTCCAAAACCCTGGCCTTTAGATATAAATTCCAAAACCTTAAATGTTATTTAAGAAACCCTAAATTGGTACATAAACCTAAATTTGCATCTTTATTTATTTTATTATTAAGTGAGTATTTATTATATAGTTTGATTAATGATTTATTTATATTTTGGACTTATGTCTTCAATGAATGATTTTATTTATGATGAATGGTTGGTTGGTTATTTTTATTGATTTGCTTTGGTTTCAATACATTGTAAGAGGTATGCTTTCATATTTTGGGTACCTCATGCATTAAGCATCATGTAATTTAATTTATGTTCTAATTTTGGAACTGTAACAACCCCACCTACACGGTCTTACGACAGATGGTCTATTGGGACTTTTCTCCCGTAGGTGGACCAAAGTCCCAGCCCTCAACCCGGCAGGCCGCCACAGTACTGGACTGCCCTCGCGGGCCCTCCAGTAGGTTTTGTTAATTTGGCTCCCAAAGGAGTCGCCTCCCCGGATCGAACACCTAACCTCTCCCTTAAGAGAGCCAGCGTGAGCCATCCAGTACCATTTCTACCACTGGTAGAAATGGTACTCATTCATCTCATGGTTTCCTCTTAAGGGAGGAGGTCATGGGTTCGAATGAGGGAGGCGACCTCATTTGAGGCCAAATAAACAAATTCCTGCTAGGGAGTCGTGAGGTGAATGAGTACTGTGGTGGCCTGCTGGGTTGAGGGCTGGGACTACGGTCCACCTACGGGAGAGAAGGCCCAATAGATCAGCTGTCGTAAGACTGTGCTAGTGGGGTCGTTACAGGAACTAATGCAAAGGATATGTTTCTACCTTTTGGTGGGTGTCCTATTTAGTTTTAGACCTTGGATAATGTAAGGACATGTTTTCATCCTTGAATGGGTGTCCATTCATTTATTTTGTTTGGACCTTTCCATGATTTTTAATAAAGTATTTATTTTAATTATTGCATGTAGTATGGATAATATCATTATATTTAAGAATTTCATAATATTAAGACCTGAAAAGGATGATTGTTGTACTAGGATTAAGTACTACTACAAAGCGTCACTCGCAAGTATATGAGGTAGCTGTAGCAAAGGTGATCGCCCCAAGGTCGTTTCCCTAAGAAGGTGTGGTTCGTAATAGCTTGATTGACAAATTATTTAAATGTGAGAGTTTGTTGTGTTGGAATGTAAAAGAACAATTTAAACCTAAGATTAAGGAGTGTAGGGTTGATGTATGAAAGTTGTACAAGATCAAATCAATTCTTGGGAAGGTGCCTAGAGTCATAGGTCCATTCAATCAAAGCTCAATTCTCAATTATCCATTAACATAACCTTGTAATTAATTTGTTCCTTAAGGTTAATTAGTCAATTACCAATCCATTAGTTCTCACATTCATGAATTAACAATGACCAATTCTTTTACATTACCAAATTAATAAACCCTAAAACTTATATTTCTAATTCATTCATAGGGTGGTCGATTATATAGTTATGTTATTGGATTTCACCTCTCAGTCCGTCATCTAATATTCAAAGATCAATAGGTAGCTAATCTATCAACCTAGCATTTAATACAATACAATCAACCAATCAACAAGGAACATCAATGGAAATATCAAATCAAGACATTCAACCAAATATACTACAAACCCTAGGCATGGGTATTTAGCTCAACATCATCAATTTAACACATTCATTCAACTCAATATAAAACAAATACAAATTGTCCATTGCAATATCAATCTCTTAATACAACAACAACAATAAGAATGAATTAAAAGAGAGAATAAAAAAACCCCTTGTGAAGATGCCAAGAGTAGGATTGCTAGTCTTCCTCCTAGCTCCACTTGATGTATTTGATGAAGAACTCAAGCCCTCTTCAATGGTTGATTCCCTTTGCAATGCGGAATGGAGCTTTCTCAAGTCACCAAACTTTTGGATGGAGCTTTCTCAAGTCACCAACTCTTCAATTGATTTTGCCTTTGGAAGATGGAATGGAGCTTTCTCAAGTCACCAAACCTTTCAATGAAGCTTCTTCAACCTTCAAGAGCTTGTTAACCCAATTTATCCCAAAGAACCTCAAAGATCTTATCAATGGAAGATGGGGAAGGTGGAGAAGATAGAAATGGAGGTGAAGATGAAGGGACAAGGGAGAGTGTCACTCTCTCCCTCTCCCATGTTTTTTTGTAGAAATTGTTCCAAGAACCAAGAAGAACCTCCATTTTCCTCTTCTCTCCTTTTAATTCATTCAAAAATACACACCCATGCCTTTCAACTCACACCATTTCACTTTGTTCCCCACTTTTTATTTGTTTAATATTTCTTTTGACAAGCACAAGGCCTTGTTCCCTACTTTGTCTCCCACTTCGTGTAGAAAAATTCAAATATTTTTTGTGTGACACGGCCAAGCCAAGAGTGGCTTGGCCGTGTCTCTTGTTTTTCTTTGGGACACGGCCAAGCCATCTGGCCGTGTCCTTCACTGCCATCTTTCTTTCTTTCTTTTTCTTTCTTTTCTTTTCTTTGGTCATAAGGGGTGACACGGCCAGTGCCAAGAGTGGCTTGGCCGTGTCTCATGTGACACGGCCACAAGCTTGGCCGTGTCACATGAGTGTGTTTGCTTCTGCTTCTTTTCTTTCCTTCTTTGCTTGCTCCAAGACCTGTTGGCATGAAATGGGACACGGCCAAGCTTGTTGGCCATGTCATGTGACACGGCCAATGGCTTGGCTGTGTCACTGAGTGTGTCTGCTTTTGTTTGCTTCTTTTCATTCTCTTCGGCTCAAGATGGGACACGGCCAAGCTTGTTCTTGGCTTGGCCGTGTCACTGAGTGTGTCTCTTTCTGTTTCTTCATTTTTGCTCTTCTTTTCTTGGTTTCTTTAGTTTTGCTCCTTGGATGAGACACGGCCAGAGGCTTGGCCGTGTCTCTTGGTCGTGTCAAGATCTGCCATCTTCATTCCTTGAGGGACACGGCCAAGCTAGTTTTGGCTTGGCCATGTCTTGCTTGGTTCATGCTTTTCTTGCACTGTTTTGATCTTCCAAGGGTGTTTTTGCACCTAAATCTAAAAACAACACTTTAAACACACTTAAAACAAAAATCAATCAAAACATTAACTAAAAACACATAAAAATCATTCTAAAAACAAGTACAAAAATGATCTAAATAAGGCCGGTTCTAATGAACCAGGCGTTGTGGGGTTGCTGGGTCATTTCTCAGCTTTCTCACATGTACCCAACTTTCTGAACCCATTAGGGGGTTAGGAATTCCTTAGGAATTGAGTCATCCACCCCATTCGAGGACTCAGAGAAAATGGAGTCTCCACTCGGATGGGCCGAAAAAAAGAAAGAGGTGGATGATTCGATTCCTAAGGAATCTCCAACCCCCTAATGGGTTCGGAAAGCTGGGTATGTGTAGGGAAGGTGAGAAATGGCCCAGCACCCCCACAACACCCGGTTCATTGGAACCGACCTCCTTTACAGGTCTTAATATTATAAAATTCTTAAGTATAGCAATTTTATCCATATTACATGCAACAATTGAAATAAAGCATCGTTATATTAAAATCAAAGCAACGTCAAAATAAAGCAAATAAATGGACACCCATCCAAAGATGGAAACATGTCCTTACATCATTCACGTCTAAACTAAATGGATACCCACCGAAAGGTAGAAACATGTCCTTTACATTGGTCCAACATATAAAAGCAATTTAATTTACATGATATTTAACTAATGAGGTACCCACAAAGTGGAAACATACCTCTTACACTTTTAATACTAAAACAAACAAATAATAACAATAAAGAAAACATCCATCCATGATAAATTAAATAAATCAAGCATTGAAATTAAATAAATCAACCACCAAAGCATATAATAGACTACATAATCAAATCTAAAAACAAAGCAAGTAAAGATACAAATTGAGGTTTACTATTTCTATTTAAAGTTCTTTAACTAATATTTAGGGTTTTGGAATCTTAAGATATTATTATTGTTATTTGTTTAGGCTACTTTAAAGGTTTAAGAAAATTGGAATGGATTAGGGTTTTATGAATTTAAGAAAGTAGTAAGGTTTTTTAGTTAATCAAATTAGGGTTTAAGGGTGACATTATAAAATTAGGGTTTAGAATCTTTAAGATATTAGGTTTATAATTCATGTTTACTGGATTGTGATTTTAGGTTTATTAGATTATGGCTTTAGGGTTTAGATAAACTAGTTTGGGGTTTTAAATTCAATGAATTAGGGTTTAGGAAAACTTAGGGTTTACTGTTTTGGTTTTGAGAGAAAGTTAGGATTTTTGGTATTTTGGAAAACATATTTGGCTTTAGGATTTAAGAAAACAGTTTAGAGTTTTATAAAATAATTATGATTTTTATAAACTGTAAAGTAGGTTAGGATTTGGAGATTTAAGAAAACATTTGGAAATTTAGGAAAAAAGTTAGAGGAAAACAGTTTAGGGTTTTTTAAAGTTTTTGGAAATAGGGGAAACGATTTAAGGTTTTTAAGGTTTTTGAAAACAGAAGAAATGAATTAGGGTTTTTTGGAGATAGAAGAAATAAATTAGGGTTTATAAGGCTTTTGGAAACAGAAGAAATAAATTTCTTAAGATTTTGGAAACAAAAGAGTATTTTTTTTTTATGGTTCTTAAGGTTTTAGAAGAAACAAATTAGGGTTCTTAAGGTTTTTGGAAACAGAAGAGTACTTTTTAGGGTTTTTGGAAATAGAAGGAACAATTTAAGTTATTGAAACAAAGATCAAATTACTACATATTTAAGGATCAAAGTACTGTGTGCATGTTCTTATTAATCAACGAAACAAAGCTACGTAAATATATAATCTATGATTAAAGATCAAACTCGCGTAGTTGGTTCCACCAAAAAGTTGCTTTCTGGATGAACAAAGACAAAGGCAAAGTTGCATCCTTTGACGAATTGTTGATTGCTTGCTTGTTGTTAATCTTCTCTAGCTAGGGTTTTTTTTTTTTGGTAATCCAAGTTTCAAAGTCCAATTTTCGATCCCCCTAATCAAAGTCCAGTCCAAAGTTCCCTCCTAATTCTGAATTTTCATATATTATTTATAGGAAAAATTATAAGCCTCTTCTAATTGTTTAAGAAAACTACAATTAATTAGGAGAAAGAAACCAAAAGCAAATAGAATTTGGTTTCGGAAAAAATTACATTGGAAAATTTCGCTGGCGAAAAAAAATTGCTGCGGGCTGGAAACTGCGAGCTGTTAGGGAATTTGGTGAAAATTGCGAGCGGCCAGTTCCTGCGGCGAAATGGCCCAAGGCCATTTCGACTTTCGGTAATGAATTTTTCATTGCCAATTTTTATTTTTATTTTTATTTATTTATTTTTGTTTATTTATTTTTGTTAATTTATTTTTGTTAATTTATTTTTTTATTATTAAAAATTATAAATAATAAATACTAAAATAAATATTATTTAATTAAAATACCACAAAAATTATTTTGTACTATATAAAAAAATAATGGACTGAACTGGGTCAAAAATTAAGGGTCTACAGTTTACCTCGTGCTTGAATGATCTGAGACTTTAATAAAAGAGAGTGAAAAGCAATAAGACTTAATTTTTCTGAGATGGTTGAGGTTTTGGGGTTCTGGACCCGGTTTGAGTTCTAGACTCAAGGATAATTTTAGGTTCTAGACCTGAGGGTAATTTGAATTCTGGACCCGAGCAAAATTTTGGACTTAAGAGAGATTTTAGGTTCTGGACCTAAGCGTAATTTGGGTTCTGGACCTGTGCTAAGTTCTGGACTTAAGAGATATTTTAGGTTCTGGACCTAATGGTAATTTGGGTTCTGGACCTGAGCTAAGTTCTGGAATTAAAAGAGATTTTAGGTTCTGGACCTAAGGATAATTTGGGTTCTGGACCCGAGCTAAGTTCTGGATTTAAAAGAGATTTTAGGTTCTAAACCTAAGGATAATTTGGGTTCTGGACCCAAGCTAAGTTCTGGACTTAAAAGAGATTTTAGGTTCTGGACCTAATGTTAATTTGGGTTCTGGACCCGAGCTAAGTTTTGGACTTAAAAGAGATTTTAGGTTCTGGACCTAATGGTAATTTGGGTTCTGGACCCGAGCTAATAGAGATTTAATTATCTAAAAAAAATAATTATAGTCAGTAGTATACTAAAGGAATTTTCAAAAAATTTATCTAATTTTTACCATGCACACGCACATATTTTCTCCCTGCGTGTAGAAATATTTTTTAAAAGTGCAAAAATTTTTATATACACGTAAGTATTTGAAGGATTAAATTGAATAATTAAGTTTCCTATTTATTTACTGTATAGTTCACTGTTCATACACTATTTACTATTCCTAAATAGTAGCCTACTATCCTATTGTATTAAGTTTCCTACTATTTATAAATAGTATCCTACTATTGTAAATAGTAACCTACTATTTGTAAATAGTAATTTACTATTCATCAATAGTGAAATCTACTTTTTGAATTTTGTTTTTTTCCTTTGCCGTTCCTCTATATAAACGAATGATTTCTTCGTTTCATTCACAACAAAATTGTTAATTTCTTTCGTTCATAGCTATAATTCTTTCAAGTTTAGTATACAATTTTGAAAAAATGCATGCTTCAAGATCAGGAACTCATTCTAATGCTGAGTTATTGGAGTTTATTCGGCATCATAAAAATTGAAATATAGGTCTACTAGCAAGGGTGCCGCTTCATCATTGTTCAAATCAAAAGAGCAAGGTAATTATTTTTTGTTTTCTTTTTTTCTCTTTTTTTTTTCATTTTTTCCTTTTTATTTGTTTTCTTTTGTTCTTATTTTTTTATTTATTATTTTTCCTTTTCCTTTTTATTGTTTTTATTTTTTCTCATATTTCTTTTTCCTTTTCTTTTTATTTATTTTCTTTTCTTTATATTTTCTGTTATTTAGAAAATTTAGAAAAATATATTAATTTAAGAATTTAAGTAGATAGAATAATGATATACTTACCTGGTGTTAACTTACCTAGCTCTGTGTTAGTGTGATCATTACGTTATTCAGGGCGGAGGGAGTATCTACAAAGCCCGACAATGGTATGATGTAGCGCCTTCTCGGGTAAGGCAGATTATCCGAGATTACGGTTTTGATCTTACAATTACCATCCGAGGATTATCTGATAGACCGGAGCGTAGTCCAGGCGCTTACAGAACGATGGTTGGACACAACTCATACTTTTCACTTGCCCATTGGAGAGATGACAATTTGTCCGGTCAATTTTTCTGCTATAACCGGCATTCCGTATGATGCTCTTCCGGTTCCTCTTACCAACGATGTTCTGACATTTGAAGAAATTCAACAATTAATTGGTATGGAACCATCATATAAAGGGCCTTTCAAGATAAAAATTGAGCCAATTCGCAGTTATTGGATGAACTACGAAGGATGGGTTCACAGAGACATTGCCCAACAGTATGCTCAAGGATTTTTATTCTATTTGCTCGGGTCGATAATTTTAGGCAGCACTGAATCCACCATCCATTTGTCTGTGTTGAGGACCCTTATTTATATGAGGACGGTACCACTTTACGGCTGGGGTGAAGCTGGCCTTGCCTGTCTTTACCATGGTCTTGACAAAATTTGCCGAAATAAGAAGTCTTTTGTTGGCTTTATGGCAGTTGTCGAGGTATACTTCTTCCACCAATATCAATTCCATTCTTATTCTTGCATGAATTTGATCTTTATTATTGTTGTAGGCATGGGCATATGAACACAACCTTGTGAGGGTGCCTGGTATTTCTCAAGAGAGAGTCGGGTATCTGAGATTAAATTTCTGGTTGTCAGAGCATATATAAGTTCCCAGCTCTCACCATGTGCATACCCAACGCTTTATCTTGAGCTGCCTATCCTGGTACCAGGTAAAATAACATTAGTATACTTTAAAATTTAAGTGAAAGTTTACTTACTTTATGTCATTTTGTAGGTGAATTTGGCCTGGTGGAACCCAGAAGAGTGAACTAACTGGACTTCCTCCATGAATGCTGCACTGCCTTTTCAACATAATCGCCGAGTCATCGCCGGCCCTGTGTCTAGTGGCTGGTTTCCCAGAGAGAGAGAGAGTATATGAGTGGTTTCTTGGTTTCGAGCAGTGGAGGATCCCAATGCGTTGCCCAAAATATACTTTAGATATTACATCAATGCCAGAGAATGCATGGTGGTTGGCCCGGCATGGTTATGATGTTGAAACATTTCTCTATCCACCGTGTGAGCGGGGATTTTTGCCCCCACTCCAGGTGGAATGGTTCTTGCAACTTCGACACTATTAGGCTCGGGGCCTTAGAGAACACGAGCCTAGGCCCGGAGAAAATGGAGTCGCCACCCTGACGGGACGAGAAAAAATAAAGGGGTGGATGACTCGATTCCTAAGGAATCCCCAACACCCTAATGGGTTCGGAAAGTTGGGTACGTGTGGGGAATGTGAGAAATGGCCCAGCACCCCCACAACGCCCGATTCATTGGAACCGACCTCCTTTATAGGTCTTAATATTATAAAATTCTTAAATATAACAACATTATCCATATTACACACAATAATTAAAAGAAAGCCTCAATATATTAAAATCAAAGTAAGGTCCAAGCAAAACAAACAAATGGACACCCATCCAAGGATGGAAACATGTCCTTACATCACATGCCTAAATAGGACACCCACCGAAAGGTAGAAACATGCCCTTTACATAAGTTCTAAAATAGAAAAGCAAATTAAATTACATGATAATTAACTAATGAGGTACCCACCAAGTGGAAACATACCTCTTACAACATTTGGAAGTCTAAACAAATTGATAAAATAAATAACCATTCACCACAAATAAATCATTCATCAAAGCTATTAATCAAAATATAAAATAAACATCCATCCATGATAAATTAAATAAATCAAGCATTGAAATTAAATAAATTAAAGCATAAGAAATAAATCAAAGCATAATCAAATATAGAATTAAATAAAGCAAATAAAAGTCCAATTATAACTACTGTGACTTTTTATGGAATTAAAATAGATTAAGGATTTTATGTTTTAAAAGGTTGGTAAGACTCTTTGATTAACTAAATTAATATTTGAATGGTGAAATCATGAAACTAGGGTTTTAGACATTTTAAAAATACTTTTGATTTATGGTTTCAAGCTTACTGTGTGAATTTAAAATATTTGTATTTTATGGTTTTTTAAGTTTTAAAGGATTAGGGTTTAGAAGAAATTAGGGTTTAAAGTTTTAAAGAGTTTGGGTTTACAATTTTGAGTTTTGGAATTGAATTAGGATTTTAGGATTCTTGGATTAAAGTCTCGGGTGATGAGTTTGAATTAGCGTTTAGAAAGACAAATTGATGATTTCATGAGGTTTTATGAATTTAAACAAACAGATTAAAGTTTTTATAAATAGAAAACATGTTTTTTTAAGGCTTTTTGAAAGAAACAGAACCAAGTTTAAAATTTTGAAAGAAACAGAATCAAATTTTGGTTTTGTTGAAAAATATGTTTAATTAGGGTTTTAAGATTTTAAAGAAGTAAAAAAAACAATTTTAAGCCTTTTGGGAAATAAACCAACGAAATAAGGTTTTTTTGACTTTTGATGAAAATAATCTGCGGGTGAAATGGCTTGGGCCATTTCGCCCGCAGGAAATTCCTGCGGGCGAAATACCCACGGGCCCGCGAGACAATTTTTTTCTTCACCGATTTTTTCGACTCCGATTTTTATTTTTATTTTTATTTTTTGACTTTTATTTGTTTATTTTTATTTTTTATTAATAAAAATTAGATACTAAAGCAAAAATTATTTAACAAAAATTATTTTGGACCAATTAGACAACAAAAATCATTTAGGACTAAATAAAACATATTGGACCGGACTGGGTCAAAAATTAAGGGTCTACAGTTTGCCCGCTGCTTGAAAAATCTGAAACTTTAGTGAAAGAGAGTGAAAAGCAATAAGACTTAATTTTTGAGATGGTTGAGATTTTGGGTTCTGGACCCGGTTCGAGTTCTGGACTCAAGGATGATTCTAAGTTTTGGACCTAAGGAAAATTTGGGTTCTGGACCCGGTTCGAGTTCTGGACTCAAGGATAATTCTAGGTTCTCGACCTAAGGAAAATTTGGGTTCTGGATCCGATCTAAGTTAGGGACTTAGAAATAATTATAGGTTCAGGACCTAAGAAAAATTTGGGTTCTGGACTCGGTTCGAGTTCTGGACTCAAGGATAATTCTAGGTTCTCGACCTAAGGAAAATTTGGGTTCTGGACCCAAGCTAACTTCTAAACTTAGAAATAATTCTAGGTTCTGAACCTAAGGAAAATTTGTGTTCTGGACCCGGTTCGAGTTCTGGACTCGAGGATAATTCTAGGTTCTGGAACTAAGGAAAATTTGGGTTCTGGACCCGGTTCCAGTTCTGGACTCAAGGATAATTCTAGGTTTTGGACCTAAAGAAAAATTTGGGTTCTGGACCCGGTTTGAGTTCTGGACTCAAAGATAATTCTAGGTTCTCGACCTAAGGAAAATTTGGGTTTTAGACCCGAGCTAAGTTCTGAACTTAGAAATAATTCTATGTTCTGGACCTAAGGAAAATTTAGGTTCTGGACCCGGTTCGAGTTCTGGACTCGAGGATAATTCTAGGTTCTGGAACTAAGGAAAATTTAGGTTCTGGACCTGGTTCGAGTTCTGGACTCAAGGATAATTCTAGGTTTTGGACCTAAAGAAAAATTTGGGTTCTGGACCCGGTTCGAGTTCTAGACTCAAGGATGATTCTAGATTCTGGACCTAAGAAAAATTTGGGTTTTGGACCCGAACAAAGTTCTGGACTTTAGGAAAATTTGGGTTCTAGACCCGAGCTAAGTTCTGGATTTAGAAATAATTCTAGGTTCTGGACCTAAGGAAAATTTGGGTTCTATACCCGAGTTAATAATTTTTTATTTCAAAAAGTTTGGCTAATTTTTATGCATATATCTTCCTCTTGCCCCATGCATGTAAAAATATTTAATACATGCAATTATTTGAATGATTAAAATGAATAAATGAATTTACTGTTTATTTGCTGTGTAGTCACTGTTTTTGCACTATTTACTATTTATAAATATTAATTTACTATTTTTAAATAGTATCAAATAGTATTTACTATTGAAAATAATAATTTTACTATTTATCAATAGTAATACTATTTATAAATAGTAATTTTTACTATTTATCAATAGTAACATTATTCATAAATAGTAATATTTACTATTTATAAATAGTGACATTTACTATTTATCAATAGTAATACTATTCATAAATAGTAATATTTACTATTTATAAATAGTAAAATTTACTATTCATGAACATTTTTGAATTTGGTTTTTTGCTTGCCTTTCCACTATAAAAGGCCATCAATCCTTCATTTCATTTTATAATTCCAATTTCAATTTTGTAATTCTCTCAAATTTTTTTTCAATTTTAGCATATATTTTTCAAAAACAATGCATGTTTCGAGGTCATGGACTCATTCTAATGCCGAGTTGTTGGAGTTTATTCGGCATCATGAAGACGAAAATTTAGATATACTGGCCGGGATGCCGCTCCATCGCAGTTCCAATCTAAAGAGCGAGGTAATTATTTTTTCCTTTTTTTCTTTCTGTTTTGATTTTTTTATTGTGGAAAATAAATTAATTTAAGTAGATAGAATAACACGTACTTACCTGGTATTAACTTACCTGGGTCTGTGTTAGCATGATCGTTGTGTCGTTCGGGCCGGAGGGTGTATTTATAAAGCCCGACAATGGTACGATGTAATGCCTTCTCGGGTAAGGTGGATTATCCGAGATTGCGGCTTTGAGCAGTTCATCTTACAATTGCCATCCGAAGAATATCAGATAGAACAAAGCGTAGTCCAGGCGCTTGCAGAGCGATGGCTGGATACAACTCACACTTTTTACTTGCCCATTGGGGAGATGACAATTGGTCCGGTCGATTTTACTGCCATAACCGGCCTTCGATATGATGGTGTTTCGGTTCCTCTGCCCAATGATATTTTAAAATTTGAAGAAATTCAGGAATTAATTGGTATGGAACTATCATATAAAGGGCCTTTTAAGATAAAAATCGAGCCAATTCGTAGTTATTGGATTAACTACGAAGGTCGGGTTTGCAGAAACAGGGTCGAACAGTATGCTCGAGGATTTTTGTTATATCTGCTCTGGTTGACCATCTTAGGCAGCACTGAATCGTCCATTCACTTGTCAGTGTTGAGTGCCCTTTCTTATCTCAGAATGGTACCATCTTCTGGCTGGGGTGAAGCTGGTCTCACATGTCTTTACCATGATCTAGATAAGCTTTGCCGAAATAAGAATTCTTTTGTCGGCTTGATGGCGGTTGTCGAGGTATTCTTTCTTCCACCAATGTCTTTTCCCTCTTCTCTTGCATGAATGTGATCTTTATTGTTATTGTAGATATGGGCATATGAACACAACCTCGTGAGGGTACCCAACATTTTTCGAGAGAGAATCGGGTATCCGAGATTAAATTACTGGTTGTCCGATCGTGTGGATGTTCCCGGCTCTCATCATGTGCATACTCATCGCTATGTGTTGAGCCGCTTAACCTGGGATCAGGTAAAATAACATTAGTATGCTTTAAATTTTATGTGAAAGTTTTACTTACCTTATGTTATTTTTCAGGTGAATTTGGCCTGGTGGAGCCCAGAAGAGCGATCAAATTAGTCTCATTTGATGAGGGTTGCACTGTCTTTCCAACATTCTCGCCGAATTATTGCTGGCCCAGTGTCTAGTGGCTGGTTTCTCAGGGAGAGAGTTTATGAATGGTTTCTCGGTCCAGAGCAGCGGAGGTTTCCGATGCAAATCCCGGAATATACTTTAAATATTATGTCGATGCCGGAGGATGCATGGTGGTCAGCCCGGTATGGTTATGGTGCCGAGTCATTTCTCCATTCACCTGGTCCATTTTATGCCCATTTTATTCAAATAAGACTCTTGAACTTTGATGTATCTCCTGTCGGTGTGCGGGATATTTTCGATGAAAATGAGGGTAGAGATGAGGAGGAACATCACGGAGATGCAGGAGAGTTTGTTCCACATCTCGGGGCTAGTACTTCTCAGGTAAAACTTTTACCACTTTTCCCTTGCAACTGCTTTTTTTTTTCTTTGATTCTTTAATGATTGTTGCAGGTTGTTGGCTCGTTTGATCATGAGGCTGGACCTTCTTTCACTGCCCCTTCATTTGCTCATTCTAGCCCACCGGATATGCCATCTCATCTGCGGGGTATTGATATGAATTACCTGGTAAGTTTCTTATTTCATAATAGTTTATGCTATATGTATGCATGATTATGTATGCTCTTACTTTTTCTTTCTTGGCTCACAGCGGATGCTCGAAGAGCAAAATAAGAAACTTCAAGAAGAGTTGGCTGCAAGTCATCAGTAGGCTTCTCATTTTGAGAGTTTATATCATCAATCCGAACAAAATTTTTGTAACTTCTGATTTCAGGGGATGAGGGATCCCGGCGCTTCTTCATCGAGAGGTCCCCAGACTGATGACCATGAGATCCTTTCATCTGCTTCTGACGAGGACCATGATGGATCGGAACTCCAAGGCAATAGGGATTTTAGTGCTTCTGCTTCGGGCGGACTCGGGACAAGTGATTTGCCCCCTCCTCCAACAGGCGATGATTTTTTCAAGTCTTTGTTTGGTGACCTACCACCACCCTCTTAGTGATATGTAAATATTGTAGCAATTGTAAAACATTATACAATAATGAAAAATATACAATTTTCCTCTTTACTGTAACTCTTTTCTCTTTCTTTTTTTCGTTACTGTAAAATTTTTTTCATTACTGGAAATTTTTTTTTTGTTACAATACACCATTAATTTACATCCACTTCTTTTGTTAAACCAATTCCAATGTGGTAAAGAAAATTCATTGCCACTTCCTTTCCCTATGCCATATGATCTTATCCTTTCCCATCATCTTTTCCATTTCACTTTTGGAAAAGGTTTGTTTCCTCTATATAAATCACCCTTCATGCCATATTTTAATTCATAAACCAAAAATCTCTCTCTTTCAACGTGAAGACTCCCTTTAGCAATTTTAATTCTCCTTTATTCATCAACCATGACCGAGCACCATTTAAAGAAAATAAAAATTCTATTTAAGAATATGGATACTATCCATTGGAAGCAAATTTCATGGTCAAAGCTTGATGTTTTAAATGTTTTCAAAATGTCAAATTGGACCGCTCCTTCTTACATGCCGTGGCTTCCTTTTGGAATATGGATTCTAGGGTATTTAGAATTAATGGCTTTGAAATATGTCCCTTGATTGAAGAATTTGAGGCCATCCTTGGATATCCCAATAATCAACAAATGGCATTACTCACATTGATTTCCAAGACTCAATAGAAGATGCAGATGTTATTTCAAATTCCAAAACCCGAAGTTCTTCAGTTGATGAGAGGTGAAAAAATTCTACTTGCTCCTTTGATTGACTTTTGTTTCTCTCATTTGGTTCCTACTAAGGCATGGGAATGCATGCTTTGTCTTTGCTTGCTCAGCCAATTCTTGCTTGTTTCTTCTGACGGTGATATTGATCCACGAGTATTGCATATTATGGACCAAATGGAAGGGGGCTTATCGCCGGTACCTGTGATTTTAGCCGAGACCTTAGTTGGATTAGACCGATTTAAATCAGGATTGTTAAAGAGACTGAATGGGAGTCCGTTGTTGCTTCAGGTAATTACCTAAACTGCCCTTTTGGGTTTTCAATTTAGGTTTTCTTTTTCTTTTTATTGCTCTAACTTTTGCCTAGTCTGCCCATGTGGGTTTTCAGAACTAGCGAGCTGTCCTAATTTTTGCCTAAGCTGCCCTTGCGGGTTTTCAACTTAGCGGACTTTTTTTTTAACTTAATTCTTTCTTCATAGATTTGGCTTCAGGAGCGTCTTTGTTTGCTTGATACTCCCTCCATGGATTTTGCCAGATACCCGCCACGTCATCATTCTACTAGGAAGCTACTCCATCCTGCTTCTTCATATGCTGACTGGGTTGACTTGATCCACTCACGCTCTGAAATTAATATCCATTGGTTGGTACCTTGGTGGAAGATTTCACATATCACCATGCGGACATACTTGATGTACGTTCCCCTTGCTGCTCTTTGTCAAGGTAAATGCTATGATCCTCGCTGACTTGGGCGTCAGTATGGAGCTGAGCCTCATGATTATGACTTTGCTCCTGACTTAGACATGCCTTGCTTGACTGAAGCTTACTTGGATCAGTTGAGGCAAAGTTGGCCTGCACGTTACACTTATCGACTTCCATAGATTTTACATTTGTCAATTCAGAAAGTGTATTGTTAGGATGAAAAAATAATTAAAGTAGTAAAAGATGCTTCTTTTCCATCTATAATTTGTCATCACCTTTTGCAATTATGATTATTTATTTCACCCATATCCAGTCAAATACTTATAACAGTGCACATAGAATAATTTTAACATTAATTCTATTTTATTAAATTAGGGAACAACCAAACATAAAGCCAGCATACACAAGATTACTCCTGCTGCCAATTAGCCCTTTCGGGTTTTTTAATTGACTATTTTCTCTCTTTTAGCCCTAATTGTTGCCTAGCCCGCCCTTTGGGTTTTCGGAACTAGCAGACTGCTCTAACTTTTACTTAGGCTGCCCTTTTTAGGTTTTCAACCTAGCGAGCTCCTTTTTTCCCCTTTTTTCTGTCATACATAAAACCTCTTCAACCTGTCAATGTTTACTGGCTCACTAAATCCGTTCCCATCCATGTCTGATAACTTCACCGCACCTTTGCTCATGACTTGTTTCATGACATATTGCCCTTCCCAGCTAGGTCTGAACTTCCCCCTTGGGTTAGACACATTAGGCTTACATTGCTTCAACACCAAATTCCCAACTCTAAATTTTCTAACCTTAACCCTTCTATTATAGGCCTGAGCTATCTTCTTTTGATACAGTTGGTGATGATACAATGCTTTTAACCTTCTCTCTTCTAGTAGAGCTAACTGAGTGTATCTGCTTACTACCCATTCCATTTCAGGCAATTCAGCTTCCAAGACCACTCTTAACGACTTGATCTTAATTTCAATTGGCAATACCGCTTCCATCCCATAAACCAAAGAGAATGGTGTCATTCCAGTAGGTGTTTGCACACTCGTCCTATATCCCCATAAAGCAAAGGGAAGCATTTCTGACCAGTCCCTGTAAGTCTTAGTCATCTTGGACAGAATTTGCTTAATTGTCTTGTTCATTGCTTCTACTACACCATTAGCCTTTGGTCTATAAGGAGAGGATCGATGATGATGGATTTGATACTTGGAGAATAAATCCTTAACTGCTCCTTGAAACTGTACCTCGTTGTCTGATATCACACTGTACGGGACCCCATATCTGCTGATGAGATTCTTTTCGATAAACCTAGCCATTTGACTTGCACCCAGCTTGTTGAAGGATTCACCTTCGACCCATTTTGAAAAATAATCTACTGCTACCATAATAAAACGGTGCCCATTTGAAGCTGTCGGATGTATCTCTCCTATAATGTCGATACCCCAGGTGGCAAATGGCCAGGGTGAAGACATTGAATGCAGTTCTTCAGGAGGCATATGATTCAAGTTACCATACATCTGACATTACTGGCACCTCTTTACAAACTCAATACAGTCTTTCTCGATGGTCAACCAATAGTAACCTTGTAGAATAATCGTCTTAACTAGGGCCAAACCACTCATGTGCGGACTGCAACTTCCCGCATGTATTTCTGACATGATGCGCTCCACTTCAAGCTTTCTTAAACATCTCAAATGCACCCCCATTAGGCCATCTTTGATATAACTCCCCATGGAAGGTGATGTATTGCAATGACCACCGCCTTATGGCCCTTCTTTCTTTCTTTGTTGCCCCCGGCGGGTATTCTCTTTCCTCCAAAAATCGTCTTATAGTATCATAACACGCATCATGGTCTGTATCAACTTCCATGATTGTCTCATATTCATAGCAAGGAGTTGATGAACTGGTCAAAATTAGAGGCTTAAGGAATAAACTGGCAGGATTTTCCCATACCGAAGCCAATGTGGCCAGGGCATCAGCCATCTGATTTTCTTCTCTTGACAGGTGTATAAACCTACACTCCTTAAAATTCTTCTTCATCATGGTCAAATAATGATGGTATGGTTTTAATTTTTCCTCTTTCAACTCCCACTCTCCATTTACTTGGGATATTACTAGTAATGAATCGCCATAAACTTCCACCTTATCCACCTTCATAATCATTAGGGTTTCCAAACCGAAAATACAAGCTTCATATTCCACTATATTATTGGTTGCCCTAAATTTTAATTTTTTGGCTAAAGGAATGAATTCTCCTTCGGGCGATTCTAGTATAACTCCCAAACCTGCTCTGTAACACCCCTTCCCGACCTACGTATGTAAGCTGAGTAGAGGCGCCACACTAACCTAATGTTGCTACCAATTTTACTTAGTCAAATTTTAGTTCCAATTTTTATAGAAATTTTGCCATAGTTTCACTTAAAAATTGAGTCCCAAGTGTCGACAAAACTGGATTTTTGAAAACATTTTTTTTTTACACAAACCAATGCAAACAAAATCATTCTCAGTACACTTCCAATAAATCTCCCTTATAACCTCAACTACAACCTGAAAAAAAGATTTACACTTCTAGTTCAAAACACTTTAAACTTGATACAATACCCTTATCATTATACATTATAGAAAAGTAGATCATTTACTTATAAAACAAAGCATATTAGTTATATATATATATACATTTAAATATTACACAACGGAAGTTATAAAATATGTACATATTTACAAACACTTGAGTACATATTTAAAAATATCCATTTTTTTACATTATAAACATTACTTTACAAAATATAAAGAAGTATACATGATTGGCAATTCTCTTCTGATCTTTAAGTTCCCAAAATCAACTCTTCAAGGTCTACTCTCACTTGGTCTTGATGAACTCTCGGGTTCGACTCTATCAGCTCTATTACCTGCGCGATTAAACACTATCGCGCTAAGCCAAGGGCTAAGTAAGATAATTCATGCTAAAATGCAATGTCACAAATTAATTACATATATCAATCAAAAGCATATTATTTATTCAATATGTTGCTTTGTTCAATGTCACATCAATATTCATATAATAGCACCATTCATTATACTCATTTAAATTTATCATTATAGCCAACAACTATGACTTTATATACGTACCCTTTCCCAACCAGGTCGGTTGCCCTCCAATCCCAAGGGTCCGCAGGAGGCAAAAAGGCACGTATAACATTATCAGTAACATACCTTTCCCCATCCAGGTCGGTTGTCCAAGTTCGGTTGCCCATTCCAATGGGTCCGCATGGTTCCGCAGGAGGCAAATAGGTACGTATAATACTGACTATATCGAACCTTCCTCCTACCAGATCGGTAGTCCAAGATCGGTTGCCCAACCCACTGGGTCCGCATGGTTCCGCAGGAGACGGATAGGTCCGTTCATTAAACTTATCAATACCTTTTCAATTCATTTCTTTTTCACAAGCAAGTTAAGCAATCATTATATACAATATTCATTACATTATCTAAACACTCACATTATTATTCAATCCTATCATCAATGCATGCTTCAATCATATTTCATTTGAATCACTATAACATCTTTGGTATAACATTTCAATGTGCATTACTCATGAAACACATTACCATTCACAATGCATAACATAACATTATTCAATCTCAACAATGCAATTAGGGCAATTCAACCTCTTCACAACCTAATCCAAAAGGAATATTAGCAAAATGACCATATGAATAGTACATTCTGGTTTTAGACTCCATTTTATCCTTATTTTGAAAAATTGTATAAAATAATATACTTGACTAAAAATTCTAAAATTTTTACAGAATTTAGTTTTGTATCTTAAAATCATTCCTTTAAAATTTCAGATCAAACTGAACACAAAATCTTGGTCAAATAGTTCACCTAACCAGACTGCCCCAATTGCCCTGCATCCTGGCAGCAGTTCTGAACTTTGTGAATTCCATAAATCAAATTCAATCAACGTGGTTCCAAATTATTTTTCTCAAATACTAGACTCACTAAGCAACAACATATCCAAAATTCAATTGGATATGATTTTTCTACATTTTATTAAAAATCCCGAAATAGAGCTGTCTCAGTTAAGGTACCTGCTGGAACAGGTCTAATAAAAATAATCTTTCTAAACTCATAACCTATCCAAAATCGAATCAACATATTTTTCAGTCATTCTAGACTCATAGAGGCACAACATATCAAAAATTCACTTCAATAACATTTTTCTATAATTAATTAAAAATCATACAAATCACAGCCTTTACTAATTGTAAAACAGAAACAATATCACTAAACACAACTCTTACTCTTCCATCACCAACACCAACCCAACTTCTCATCTATCAAGCAAAATCAATACTTAAAATCACACCATAAGCAACTTAATCATACCATCATCAAATTACAACTCAACTCAAGCATAACTTAAAAAATAACAAGAGTAAACAAGAGCAAACTTACTAAATAATGAAATTCCTTGAAACTCCAACTTGTAACTTTGAAAACTTCATTCACTTTGAACTTGAAATCATCAAAACCATCACTTGTTCTCTTGCTCTCTTCTCTCTTTAATGAGCCGGCCACCCAACAACAAGAAGAAGAAGAAATGATGAAGAAACACAAAGTCAATAGGCATTAAATACCCATCCAAAAGAAAATTACTATAATACCCTCATCCATTTAACTAATCTTTTGTCATATCTATACCCATTTAAGTAATTCACAACCAACACAAAAATATCCTCTTTCCTTGACTTTCCATTTTGACCACTTTATATGTTATATATATCACCATATAAGCAACATATACAATTATCTCTAAACCCTCTTTTCTTTCCCAACCACCATACAAAAACATTCTCTTCCCATTTCTCAATTCAAACCAACAACAACAACAACAAAACTTCTAGGGCATGCATAGGGATATTACATGCTCCTTTCCTGTTTACTGCTCCATCAAAATACATTTTCCACCCTTGTACTTCAATTGCTTCTAAATGTTTATCTGGAAATTCCAAGATTACCTCTTCACTTTCTGGTAATGGTTGTTGAGCCAGGAATTCTGCCATCGCTCTTCCTTTGATTGTTTTCCTAGTTACATACTCGATCTCAAATTCTTCTAATATTATCAACCATCGACCATATTTCCCAATTAAAGAGGGTGTCTCCCTTAAGTACTTCATTGGATCCAGCCTGAAAATTGCCTGCACACTATACGATTGAAAGTAATGCCGCAACTTCTTAGAAGACCAAACCTCGGCTATACAGGTCTTTTTGATGATACTATACTTAATTTCATAAGGTAGGAGCTTTCTACTCAAATTGTAATATCCTCATTTATGCCCTAGAAGTTTTGCATATTGTTGTTGTTGTTATTGTTATATATTGGATTGAATATATGTGTTAAATTGTAAGAGAAAAGAAATTGAGAAGAGAAAGTATATGTATATGTATTTTGGGAAGAAATAGGGTTTAGAGACAAATTTATATGTTGTGTATATGTTAATATATATGACATATAAAGTGGTCAAAAGGCTTGGTCAAGGCAAGAGAAGATATTTATTTGAGATTGGTAAATTACTTAATTGGGCACATATAAGACAAAAAGATAATTATGTGAATAAGGGCACTTTGGTAATTGCTTGGATAAAATCACATGGTGGATATTTAAAGAAGGTTTGACTTGTGTTTTCTTCACCATATCTTCTTCTTCTTCTTGTTGATGGCCGGCCCTCCATAGCCAAAGAGAAAGAAAGAGACAAGTGATGGTTTTGATGATTTCAAGCTTAAATTGAAGAAAGATTAAGTGTTCAAGTGTTGCTTTAAGAAGTTTTTAACTAAGGTAAGATCTTTTCTCTAATTTCTTCAATTCTTTTGAAGTGGTATGATTAAGTTGCTTATGGTATGATTGTAAGTATTGATTTTGCTTGATAGATGAGAAGTTGGGTTGGTGTTGGTGATGGAAGAGTAAGATTGGTGTGTAGTGAAATGGTTTCTGTTTTAGGATTAGTAAAGGCTGTGACTTGTATGATTTTTAATTAATTTTAGAAAAATGTTCTTGAAGTGAATTTTTGATATGTTGTGCCTCTATGAGTCTAGAATGACTGAAAAATATGTTGATTCGATTTTGGAATGGTTATGAGTTTAGAAAGATTATTTTCATTAGACCTGTTCCAGCAGGTACCTTAACTGGGACAGCTATATTTCGTGATTTTTAATAAAATTTAGAAAAATCATATCCAATCGAATTTTGGATATGTTGTTGCTTAGTGAGTCTAGCATTTGAGAAAAATAATTTGGAACCACGTTGATTGAATTTGATTTATGGAATTCACAAAGTTCAGAACTGCTGCCAGGATGCAGGGCAATTGGGGCAGTCTGGTTAGGTGAACTATTTGACCAAGATTTTGTGTTCAGTTTGATCTGAAATTTTAAAGGGATGATTTTAAGATACAAAACTAAATTCTGTAAAAATTTTAGAATTTTTAGTCAAGTAGATTATTTTATACAATTTTTCAAAATAAGGATAAAATGGAGTTTAAAACCAGAATGTACTATTTATGGTTAGGGTTTTAATTCTTTGTTCTTTTTGCATTGCTTTGGTTTTCCAAAGGTAGGTTGGTCCTTAAACCTAACCCTAAACACTTTAAACACACTTGAATCAATGAATGTTATAATCAATTGTTCTTTGCCCTAATTGCATTGTTGAGATTGAACAATGTTATGTTGTGCATTGTGAATGGTAATGTGTTTCATGAGTAATGTGGAATGAAATGTTGATATTTATGAATGATGCTATGTGAGATATAATGTGATCATGGATGAGATATATATATACTTGAATAATGAGATGTTATATTGTGAAATGAAATGTGAAGCCATTGTTATTGGCTAAGATGATGTAATTGAAAGAAAGAAGGCATGTTTGCCTAAATGTGATGAGAATTGAGAATGGAAATGAATTGTTTGTTTAATATGTTATTCAGTTTCAGAGTTCTGGATTTGGGTGGCATGCCTAAGAAATGATGAAAGGTAACAGTCTTGCCGGGTTGAGGACCTCCTCATAGGTGTTGAGTTGATGGTCCAAGAGACTGGGTCTGTTACACTATGAGATATATGATTTGTAACAGTCTTGCCGGGTTGAGGATCTCCTCATATGTGTTGAGTTGATGATCCAAGAGACTGGGTCTGTTACACTTGCCTACGGGCGTGATTATTGTGACTATGAACCAAAGCAGTAACTCTGAACTCTGAATATCATATTAAATACTTGTTGGGCCCATAGGTGTCAAGGTTATATGAATGTCCTAAATAATGTTATGAGTTAATGAAATAAGATGTTGGTTGTTGAGTAATGTTGAATGTGGTATGCTCATATGACTATGATTTGTGAAATGCATAATTATGTGTTAACTTTATATTTATAATGTTGATCTTATCAATAGCATATGTGGCATTGTATTGCATTAAAGCATACTATTAGCATGTTTTATCTTACTAAGCCGTTGGCTTAGCGCGATAGTGTTTAATCGCGCAGGTAATAGAGTGGATAGAGTTGAACCCGAGAGTTCATCAAGACCTAGTGAGAGTAGACCTTGAAGAATCCATTTTGGGAGCTTAAAGATCAGAGCAGACTTGCCAATCATGTATAAATTTTATGTGTTGTAAAACTTGGGTTTTGATGTATATGAATTTGTAAATATGTAAATATTTTATAACTTCCGCTGTGTAATATTTAAATATGGGGGTTGTCACAAAACCTTTATTTTATGTTGTACTAGAAGTGTAAATCCTTTTTGCAGGTTGTAGTTGAGGTTACAAGGGGGATTTATTGGGAGTGTACTGAGAATGATTTTGTTTGCATTGGTTTGTGTAAAATGTTTTTAAAAATAAGAAAAAAACCGGTTTTGTCGACACTTGGGACTCAATTTTTAGGCGAAACTATGGCAAAAATTTTGTAAAAATCGGAACTAAAATTTGACTAAGTAAAATTGGTAGCAACATTAGGTTAGTGTGGCACCTCTACTCAGCTTACATATGTAGGTCGGGAAGGGGTGTTACACAAATAGTAAACTGCATGCTCAATCCCTGATTCATCTGCTTGGGCTAGCATGGCTCCTATCGACTCTTCTTCTACTGCTAAGTATAGTAATAGAGGTTTGTCGGGTTTAGGTGTTTTAAAATAGGTGGATTCAACAAATACTCTTTTATTCGATCAAAGGCCTTTTGACATTCTTCATTCCATACGACCGGCTGATTCTTTCTAAGCAATTTGAAGATAGGCTCAAAAATTATTGTGAGCTTTGCTATAATTCTCCTAATGTACTGCAGTTTACCAATGAATCCCAAACTTCTCTCTCCATCTTTGGGGCTGGCATATCCCTGATTGCTTTAACTTTGTCAGGATCTATCTCAATGCCATTCAGACCAATTACATGTCCCAATAATTTGCCTGAAGTAACACCGAATACACACTTCTTCGGGTTTAATCTTAGCTTATATTTTAAAGCTCTATCGAAGAATAATTCTAAGTTTTGGAAGTGTTGCTCCCTTGTATCTGACTTCACCATCATATCATCAACATATACTTCAACTTCTTTGTGCATCATGTCATGAAATAGTGTGGTGGCCATCCTTTGGTAGATTGCTCCAGCATTCTTTAAGCCGAACGACATCACCCTATAACAGAATATACCCCATGTAGTAACGAAGGCAGTTTTGGCTTTATCCTCTTGGGCCATTAACACTTGATTGTATCTGGAAAATCCATCTACAAATGAGTGTAGCACGCTAGAGGCTGCACTATCAATGAGAACATCTATATGAGATAAAGGAAAATCATCCTTAGGGGAAGCCTTGTTTAAATCTCTATAGTCCAAACCCTTATTCTTCCATCTTTCTTTGGCACAGGTACTATGTTGGCTAGCCAATCTGGGTATTCTATCACTTCAAGGAACTTCAATTGTATTTGTTTACTAACCTCTTCTTTAACCAATTCAGCCCACTCAGGTCTTAATCGCCTAAGCTTTTGTTTGACAGGTTTAATGTGAGTGTAAGTAGGAATATGATGCTCGGGTATGTCTTGATCTATCCCAGGCATATCCTCATAAGACCAATCAAACACTTCTTCATATTTTTTGAATATTTTTTCAAATCTCTCTCTCTCATCAGGAGTAAGGTCGGATGCTATGCTAATGTTTTTAGAATTTTTAGTTATTCCCTAATTTAATGATTGTGTGTTAACAGAATTAATATTAAAGATGCTCATGTAACTGCTATTTGAAAGTATATAACCATCAGGAGAAACATCACACAATTAAGCAAAATCAGACTTTATTGCATTCATTTTGGAAAAGAAAGCATCATCATCCTCATACAAAGCAGACAAATTAAAATCAAAATCAATGTTCTCAGAATCATAAAGCAGGATGTCTTCAAACTTTTCTTCAACCAGGGCAGCAATCTCCTCCGGGGTCTTCTCGGCTTTCAGGATAGCTTCATTCTTCTCTTTTGGATCTGATTCATTGTTGGTTGACAAGGTGAGCTCTTTCTTCACTTGCTCCACTAGCTCAGCAACATTTGCAAAAATTTCAAAACCTGGGATTAACTTACCCATGAACATGACTGGCTCAGGCCTTCCTTGGAGTGGTCCCATATCTGGAGCTTTGACAAAGATCTCTTCAAGTGGTGGGAAGCTCATCTTCTCACTCTTCTTTGGCTGGACATCATTGTCTTCATCATATCCTAACCCCTTCTTGGATGTTTGAGTTCTAAAACCTGGCAAATTTGTCAAACCGGCCTTTCCCTTTCCAAGACCAACTCCGGGAAGGTAGTTTATGTTCTTCATCATATTCAAGACTTTGGAGTCCACTACTTCATCATTAGAAATTGCAGCCACTTGAAAACCATTGAGAGGCCTCTCAATCATTAGAGTGTTAACAATCTCATTATCTTCAGCTTCAATGACCACCGTCTCATTTCCGTTGGGGAATTTGATCTTTTGATGAAGGGTGGAAGGAACTCCACTAAGAGGGTGAAACCATGGTCATCCCAAGAGTAAGACGAAGGTAACCGGTATGTCTAAAACAACAAATTCAACAATAGATTCAATTGGCCCAACCTTGATGGCCGCTTTGAAAGTCCCTTCGGCATGCCTCTTAGTGTTGTCATAAGCACGAATTGTCACCTCGGTTGGGTTTAGATCTCTTGTTAACATGGCTAGCTTTGGCAATATCTTAAGTGGATAGACATTTATGGTGGACCAATCATCGACCATTACACATGGAGTCCTCTTCCCCTTGACTTCTATTTTGATAAAGAGAGGGCGGATGTGGTCTCTCCCCTCCTCCAGTAAGTCCGCATCTGAAAAGGAAACTGCTCCCATATTAACTTCACTCTTTTATTGGACCTCTTCACATTTCATTCATTCCCTAATTTTTATGAAGTTGATCAACTCCTCCGATGTTGTGGAGGTAGAAATTGGCATGCTAGCTAAGGCTTTGGCCATAGTTTCTCGATGCTTTTTAGAAGTAGCTAACAAGTCCCAAATGCTAGCACTTGCTTGGGTTCTTTTCAATTGTTTGAGCACAACATCATCTTCTTCTATTTTGACCTCCTTCCCCTTATTAGTTTCTATCTCCTTAGGTGGTGGCCTTGCGTAAGGCTTACCGGATCTAGTAATCATCACCTCATCTTCTTTGGGCTCGGACCAAGTCCACTCCTCCTTCTTGGGTATAATATCATCATCACTATCACTTGAATCCCAAAACCCGTTAACAACACAAATTACTACTTCTCCACCCATCATAGCTTGTTCAAATGCCTCTTCTTCTTTGGTTTCTTCTCCACCCACATCTTGAAAAGAAGACATGACAAAGGCCTCAAGCAAACCTCCTCCAATCATGAAGGTTGCCGGTGGTGGTACCCTATTGAATTTTGGCAATGGGTTGTCTTTGGTGTTTGGCTTGTTGGGCTCGGGTAGCTTCCCATTATCAATTAGATTTTGAATCTCATGTCTCAACCTCACACATCTATCCGTGTCATGTCCTTGCATTTGGTGAAATTGACAAAATGCTTTGGTATCAAAATTAGGTGGGAGAGGGTTAGGCAAGGGACGAGGATTTAAGGGTTGTAGCAATCCTTTTCTTTGAAGCTTGTTGAGAACCCAAGACATCGGTTTTCCCAATTTTGAAAATTGTCTCCTTGTTCCTTGGTTAGTAGCATTAACACCGATGACCTTTTGCATGCTTTGGCTACCAGGTTGATAGCTCCCTTTCTCGTTCCTTTTTGTTGCAAAGCGGCACTTCTCCCTTTTCCCATTCTTTAATTTGCAAACCAGCTTGGAGAAGGTCTTTGAAATCACTGATGAGTGTATGAGACATCCTCTCACGAAGACTAGGCAACACCCCTCTCACAATCATCCTTATTTGATTGGATTCATCGGGCCTCTTCTTGAGTAAAGCGGCCTTGTTTCTCCATCTCTTGACATAATCTACAAAATTCTCATTCGGCCTTTGCCTAATGGACTCCACTTCCATTAAGGTAACTTCTAACTCAATATTATATTCATATTGTTGGATGAAGGCTTTGTAAAGTAGATCCCAACTCTTTTGTGTTCTATCATCTAAAGTATTGAACCAGTTTTGGACAACAGGGTCCAATGAGAGCATAAAGTACCTTAAGGTTTGAGCCTTAGTAGCTCGGGCAGACTGCATGGCAGTGATATACTGCTTCATATGGAGATGAGGATTTTCGGTGCCATTGTACTTTGCAAAGGATGGCATCTTGAACTTGTATGGAACTTCTTCATCTTGTTCAAATAGTTTGTCAATCTCGAACATCTCTTTAGTTTTCAGCTTCTTCTCAAATTTCTTTTCTAAATCAGCAATCATCTTTTCAACATCGGATGTCTCGGTCTTTTCAATAGTTGCCTTCTCACCAACCTTTGGTTCTTTCTTCTTTTCTTGAACATCTTGGTAGTATTGAACCCAATCATCATCATCATCAATGATCACCTTTTCATCATCAAGAACCACTTCACTAACTTTGGTCTTCCCTTTGTCCTTTGGTTTCTTAGTGCTAGCAGACGCCTCCACATGGTTCTCTAAGATTGCAGTCAACTAGTTCTTCATGGTCTCAGCTAGGGCCTCTTTAATTTCTTCCATCTTGGCATTGAGGGTCTTATCCACGATCCTTTGAATTTGTTTAGGCTCTATTGTTTTAGGTGAGCAAGTGATTGAGTCGTTGCTAGATACTTCATCTTCGGCGTAGGTCGGATTGTTGTAAGCTTTAGAACTATCATAATCCAGGGCTGTGAGCCAGAGAGGATCAATGATGTGAGATGCAAATGTATGCATGTATGCACAAACAACAAATAAAGATAAATAGGACGTTCCTTCCAACCTTATAACATCCACACACGAATGGCGAGTCCCTTTTCCTAGGTATATGGTTAACAAAATACCAACATGGGGTATCTTGCTTTCGAATAATTCCCTCGGACGTTTCAACTAATAGTTATATTTTCGAAAATAGAAATCAATCCAAGATAATTCCCATTAATTATGTTTTAATCCATTCAACCAACTAAAGAAGCTTTTATGCTATGTTGGATTAAAATGAAATTAAGAGTTTTATTATAAATAGATTTCTCACTTGAAAAAGGTAACTAATGGTTCATGCCAAAACAAACCCATGGTTAATTTATTCTTAGTGTAAACTAGGCCCACAATTGATTTTTGGTATCTCATAATTGACCTAAATATTTTTGCAAGCTCTTTGTAAGAAAAGGTTGGGTGAAAATAGTTTTGTTTCTAAGCCCATTGTAAAAGATTTTAGAAAAATGGATTTTGGGCTTAGTATTTGGGCCATGGGCCAAAAAAAAATTTTGACTTGTTTTTAGAAAAGTCTTATGTCCAAAGACCAACTTGAAAAAAATTTTAAAAATAGCTTTGGTCTTTTAGACTTTAAAGAAAAGTTTATTTTGAGCTTACAATATACTTAGGTCATATTAGAAAAAATAACAAACCAAATAAGTCATGATTTAGACTAAGATAAACTAACCATAGTCAAAAAACATGCATTTGGGGTAAAACCTAAGTAAAGTAACCAGGCCAATTACATGAGCTTTAGTCTTTGGGTAAAAAGGCTTAGGTTCCCATAGTAAGTATATACCAAACGGTATGAGGCTATGAGTGGTTATACCATGCTTGATTTCCATACCTTGAGTGAAAGTATGGTATTCCTCACATAACACAACACGGGTAACACGGGGCTCCTAACTCACGCACACAATGCAATCTAAGATGATGCAATGGATAATATCATTATAAGAAAGAATAGAATAATAAAAAGACCAACAGAATCAACTTTTCTTATCCCCAGTGGAGTCGCCACTATGAGCGGGGAATTTTGCCCCCACTCCCAATGGAATGGTTCTTGCGACTTCGGTATTGTTAGGCTCCGGGCCTTAGAGAACACGGACCTAGGTCCGGAGAAAATGGAGTCTCCACCCGGACGGGTCGGGAAAAAAGAAAGGGGTGGATGACTCAATTCCTAAGAAATCCCCAACCCCTTAATGGGTTCGAAAAGTTGGGTACGTGTGGGGAAGGTGAGAAATGGCCCAGCACCCCCACAATGCCCGGTTCATTGGAACCGGCCTCCTTTACAGGTCTTAATATTATAAAATTCTTAAATATAACAACATTATCCATATTACACACAATAATTAAAAGAAAGCATCAATATATTAAAATCAAAGTAAGGTCCAAGCAAAACAAACAAATGGACACCCATCCAAGGATGGAAACATGTCCTTACATCACATGCCTAAATAGGACACCCACCGAAAGGTAGAAACATGCCCTTTACATAGGTTCTAAAATAGAAAAGCAAATTAAATTACATGATATTTAACTAGTGAGGTACCCACCAAGTGGAAACATACCTCTTACAACATTTGGAAGTCTAAACAAATTGATAAAATAAATAACCATTCACCATAAATAAATCATTCATCAAAGCTATTAATCAAAATATAAAATAAACATCCATCCATGATAAATTAAATAAATCAAGCATTGAAATTAAATAAATTAAAGCATAAGAAATAAATCAAAGCATAATCAAATATAGAATTAAATAAAGCAAATAAAAGTCCAATTATAGCTACTGTGACTTTTTATGGAATTAAAATAGATTGAGGATTTTATGTTTTAAAAGGTTGGTAAGACTCTTTGATTAACTAAATTAGTATTTGAATGGTGAAATCATGAAACTAAGGTTTTAGACATTTTAAAAATACTTTTGATTTATGGTTTCAAGCTCACTATGTGAATTTAAAATATTTGTGTTTTATGGTTTTTTAAGTTTTAAAGGATTAGGGTTTAGAAGAAATTAGGGTTTAAAGTTTTAAAGAGTTTGGGTTTACAATTTTGAGTTTTGGAATTGAATTAGGATTTTAGGATTCTTGGATTAAAGTCTCGGGTGATGAGTTTGAATTAGCGTTTAGAAAGACAATTTGATGATTTCATGAGGTTTTATGAATTTAAACAAATAGATTAAAGTTTTTATAAATAGAAAAGATGTTTTTTTAAGGCTTTTTGAAAGAAACAGAACCAAGTTTAAAATTTTGAAAGAAACAGAATCAAATTTTGGTTTTGTTGAAAAATATGTTTAATTAGGGTTTTAAGATTTTAAAAAAGTAAAAATAACAATTTTAAGCCTTTTGGGAAATAAACCAACGAAATAAGGTTTTTTTGACTTTAGGAAAACTAAATTAAAGTTCTAAGATTTTAACTTTTGAAAAACACAAAATCCTAGTTTTAGCTACTGTGATAAAATATAAAGAAATTAGAATTTCATACCTTATTTTGTAAGTTGCACCAAAATTGCTTCTTGGATGAACAAGCTCAAAAAGACAAGCCTTTTTGCCTTTTGAATCCCTTAAATCGTGTTTCTGCTACTTTAAAAATCAATTGAATTCAAGCTTTTCCTTCACGGATTTGGATTTTCTTTTTCACTGTCCCTTTCGGCCTCCCACAATTTCATTGCCTTTGGTCCTTATTTATAGTGTTTTGATATGGTTTCTTCCTAATTAATCACGGCAAGTAATATTAATAAGAAAACAAAAACAAAACCTAATTGAATTATGTTTCGAAAAATTTGCGTCGAAAAAATTGCGCTGCCGAAAAAATTGCACCAGGAAAAAATGCGCTGGCGAAAAAATCTGCCTCAGGAGAATGCGACAGAGGGCGAGGAGCAAGCGTCACCCGCAGGAATTTCCTGCGGGCGAAATGCCCATGGGCCCGCGCGATGATTTTTTTCGTCACCTATTTTTCCGACTCTGATTTTTATTTTTATTTTTATTTTTTAACTTTTATTTGTTTTTTTTATTTTTTATTAATAAAAATTAGATACTAAAGCAAAAATTATTTAACAAAAATTATTTTGGACCAATTAGATAACAAAAATCATTTAGGACTAAATAAAACATATTGGACCGGACTGGGTCAAAATTAAGGGTCTACACACCGAGTGCATCTTATGCCCATTTTATTCAAATAGGGCTCTTGAACTTTGATGTATCTCCTATTGGCATATGGGAGACTCCCCAGAAAAATGAGATTAGAGATGAAGAGGAACATCATGGAGAGGGAGGAGAATTCGTTCCACATCTCGGGGCTAGCATTTCTCAGGTAAAACTTTTACCATTTTTCCATTGCAATCTCTTCTTTCTTAACTTGTTTTGAATTTTTTAATGATTGTTGTAGGTTGCTGGCTCATTTGATCATGAGGCTGGACCTTCTTTTACTACTCCTTCATTTGCTCATTCTAGTCCGCCAGATATGTCATCTCATTCACAGGGTATTGATATGAATTACCTGGTAAGTTTTCTTGTTCCATGATAGTTATGCTTTATGTATACATGATTATGTATGCTCTTACTCTTTTCCTTTCTGGCTCATAACAGATGCTTGAAGAACAAAACAGAAAACTTCAAGAAGAGTTGCATGCTAGTTGTCAGCAGGTTTCCCATTTTGAAAATTTGTATCATCAATCAAAACAAAATTTTCAAGACTTTCGATTTCAGGGGATGAGGGATCCTGGTGCTTCTTCATCTAGAGGCCCCCAAACTGATGACCATGAGATCCTTTCATCTACTTCTAATGAGGACCGTGATAGATCAAAACTCCAAGGTAATAGGGATTCTGGTGCTCCTGCTTCCGGCGGACTCGGGATGAGTGATTTGCCTCCTCCTCCAACAGGCGATGATTTTTTCAGGGCTTTATTTGATGACCTACCACCACCTTCTTAGTGATGTATGAATACTGTATGTGTGACGACCCTACCCCAGACCAGGTCGGCTGCAGGGCCCGCTCTGGCTTACGGCCCGGCCTTTTCACCAGCTGGGCTCGGAGTCCGCAGGAGGCAGTAGCGGTCGCAGAGTACTGGACAGCCCTCATGGCCCACCCAGCAGGAATTTGTTTATTTGGCTCCCTAAGGAGTCGCCTCCCCAGATCGAACCCCTGACCTCCCACTTAAGAGAGCCAGCGAGCACAATCCAGTACCAATTCTTCGCTGGCTCTCTTAAGTGGGAGGTCAAGGGTTCGATCTGGGGAGGCGACTCCTTAGGGAGGCAAAAAAACAAATTCCTGCTGGGTGGGCCGCGAGGGCTGTCCAGTACTCTGCGATCGCTACTGCCTCCTGCGGACTCCGAGCCCAGCTGGTGAAAAGGCCGGGCCGTAAGCCAGAGCGGGCCCGGCAGCCGACCTGGTCGGGGGTAGGGTCGTCACAGTTAAAAAGGTGCCTTTTTAACTGTAAGGATCCTACCCCGACCAGGTCGACTGCCCGGCCCGCTCTGGCTTACGGCCTGGCCTTTTCACCAGCTGGGCTCAGAGTCCGTAGGAGGCAGTAGCGATCGCACAGTACTGGACAGCCCTCGCGGCCCACCCAGCAGGAATTTGTTTATTTGGCTCCCTAAGGAGTTGCCTCCCCAGATCGAACCCCTGACCTCCCCCTTAAGAGAGCCAGCGAGCGCAATCCAGTACCAATTCTTCCATACCAAAAAATACATGTAACACCCCTATACCCCATATACGTACACAGCATGCTAATACGATCGTAATGTACGTATACTAAATATAGAAAATGCCACGGTTTATAAAACAAACGACTCATTCCTTTACAAAAATATGAACAAATTTAAATCATTTAAAAGAAATTATAAAAGACAAAAGATAAAAATGTTTATTTAAAAGCAGCGGAAAATATAATAATTATTTACAAATACTTATAGATCAAAACTCAAGTTTTACAAAAACATAAAATATATACATGTTTGGCAGTATGTCTTTGATCTTTAAGCTCCACTATCAACGCCTCAAAATCTAGACTCTACTTGGTCTAGAGGAACTCTCTGGTTCTTCTCTGTCACCTGCGCAATGAACCACAATTGCGCTAAGCCAACGGCTTAGTGGTACAAACTATACTAATATTATACTTTAATGAAATGCAAATGTCATAATCTCAAACATATAAACAATTCACAAGAATCTCATTATTCATTTATTTCATCATTCATACATCACATTGAAAACAAAGACAAACATGGGCCCACAAGACACTAATATGTTATTCAAAGTTCAGAGTCACTGCTTTGGTCTATAATCACAATCATCAAGCCCGTAGGCAATATATATATATATCTTTATCCATGGATAGGGTAACAGACCCAGTCTCTTGGACCTCAACCCGCTAAACTCGAGGAGATCCTCAACCCGGCAAGACTGTTACCTGTAACAGACCCAGTCTCTTGGACCTCAACCCGGATAAACCAAGGAGATCCTCAACCCGGCAAGACTGTTACTATAATTCACATTTCACATTTATCAACTGGAATCGGCTTACGACCCGGTCTTTTCACCTATCCAGTACTTTATAGGCATGCCGCCAAACCCAGAACTCTGAAGGTTGAATAACACATTAGACACATAATCTTTTCATTTATATCTTTATACATTTCTTTCTCAATTCATTTCTCATCATTATAGCCAACAACCATGGCTTCATATCTTATAATCAAAATAGGCAATCATGCCTCAATCATCTCATTAGCATCATTATAGCCAACAACCATGGCTTCATATCTCATCAAGATAATATACAATATCAATTGCATTAACACCATCATCATAGCCAATCACATTGGTTTTATATCTCATTATATCTCAAATTACATTAAATCAATTGATCATTCAAGTATACACAACCAATTGCATTAACATACCTTTCATATTTCATCAAATGTTTTAACCCTGTAATCAATTGCTTAGCATATGTATAATCAAATATGTTAAGTATCAAATCATGTGAGTGTATGCAACAATGTAGTTTGTACTTACCTTAGGAACAACTCACACCAATCTACAACCTTTCTCTTTCAAGAATTCTTCACCACCTAGGTTAGGACAATTCAATCTCTTCAATACCTAAATCAAAGGTGATAATACATACTCACTTAATTTTCCATTTCCATTAATTAACTTAATTAATTAAAATCATTAACTAATCATCTTTGACCTCCACTAACTTGACATGTATATGTTGTATATATTGCTATATATACAACATATACACTCTCTCTTCACTTCCTTTTTCTTTCCAAATACACATATACATTAAATCCAATTAAAACAAAAATTATACCCAAAACTTCTAGGGCACATTTTGGGATATTACAGTATGGATTGAGTAAACATTGTATAATAAGTATAGAAATAATAATGATAATATAATGTTCATTTTACTGCAACTTTTTTCTTTCCTTTTTTTTATGTATATATATCATAATTATTGTGCCACAATTTCCCATTTTACATTCACAGCCGCATCAATTATCTAAAACCAAATGCAACACGGCAATTAAAGAGATTTCGTCGCTAATTCTTTTCCTCATGCATCATGGTCTCACTCTTTTCCTTATCAATTTTGGAAAAGCACAATCCTCCTATATAAATCACCTTTCACGCTATAATTTCATACAGAAACCAAGAGATTTTCCACTTCAACGTAAAAACTCCTTTTAACAATTTTGATTTTCCTTCATTCATCAACAATGACTAAACTCCATTTAAAGAAGATAAAAATTATATTTAAGAATATGGATGCCATTCACTGGAAGCAAATGTCTTGGTCAAAACTTGATATTTTAAAGTGTTTTCAAAATGTTAAATTGGACTATTCCTTTTTACATGCCATGGCTTCTTTTTGGAATGTGGATTCTAGGACATTTAAAATTAATGGTTTTGAAATATGTCCCTTGATTGAAGAATTTGAGGCCATCCTTGGATATCCAAATAATCAACAAATGGCGTTACCATATTGATTTCCAAGACTCAACAGAAGATGCATATGTTATTTCAAATCTCAAAGCCCGAAGTTCTACAGTTGATGAGAGGTGAGAAAATTCTACTTGCTCCCTTGATTGATTTTTGTCTTTCTCATTTGGCTCCTACTAAGGCATGGGGACGTATGCTTTGTCTTTGCTTGCTTGGCCAATTCTTGCTTGTTTCTTCTGATGGCGATATTGATTCACGAGTGTTGGATATCATGGACCAAATAGAAGGAGGTTTGTCACCGATACCCGTGATCTTAGCCGAAACTTTAGTTGGATTAGACCGACTTAAATCAGGATCATCAAAGAGACTGACTGGAAGTCCATTATTGCTTCAGGTAATTACCTAAACTGCCCTTTTGGGTTTTCAATTTAGGTTTTCTATTTCTTCTCTTTTTTATTTTACCGCTCTAAATTTTTCCTAGTCTGCCCATGTGGGTTTTTGGAACTAGCGAGCTGTCCTAATTTTTGCCTAAGCTGCCCTTGCGGGTTTTCAACTTAGTGGACCTCTTTTATTATATTTTTTATATTGCTCTAATTTTTGCCTAGTCCGCCCATGTGGATTTTCAGAACTAGCGAGCTGTCCTAATTTTTGGCTAAGCTGCCCTTGCAGGTTTTCAACTTAGCGGACTCTTCTTTTTTATTGTTATTATTATTATTATATTTTGTTAATTTAATTTTCCCTCACAGAGTTGGCTTCAGGAGTGTCTTTACTTGCTTGATACTCCATCCATGGATTTTTTCAGATATCTGCCACGACATCATTCTGCTAGGAAACTACTCCATCCTGCTTTGTCATATGCTAACTGGGTTGATTGGATCCACTCATGCACTGAAGTCAACATCCGTTGGTTGGTACCTTGGTGGAAGATTTCTCGTATCACCATGCGGACATACTTGATGTATGTTCCTCTTGCTGCTCTTCGTCGAGGAACTTGCTATGATCCTCGCCGGCTTGGTCGTCAGTATGGAGCTGAGCATCGCGATTCTGATTTCACTCCAGATTTAGACATGCCTTGCTTAACTGAAGCCTACTTGGATCGGCTAAGGAAAAGCTGCCCTGCACATTACACTTATCGTCTACCATAGATTTTACATTTGTCCATTTAGAAAGTGTATTGTTAGGATGAAAAAATAATTAAAGTAATAATAAGATGCTTCTTTTCCATTTATAATTTGTCATCACCTTTTGCTATTGTATTTATTTATTTCATCCATATCTGGTCAAATACTTATAACAGTGCACATAGAACAACTTTAACATTAATTATGTTTTATTAAATTGGGGAACAACCAAACATAAAGCCAGCATACACAAGATCACTCCTGTTGCCAACTAGCCCTTTTCGGTTTTCTAACTGATGATTTTCACTCATTTAGCCCTAATTGTTGCCTAGCCCGCCCTTTCGGTTTTTCAGAGCTAGCGAACTGCTCTATCTTTTGCCTAGGCCTCCCTTTTGGGTTTTCAACCTAGCGAACTCGCTTTTTTTATACATAAAACCTCTTCAACTTGTCAATGTTTACTGGCTCACTAAACTCATTTCTGTCCATGTCTGATAGCTTGACTGCACCCTTGTTCATGACTTGTTTCACAACATATGGCCCTTCCCAACTAGGCCTAAACTTCCCTCTTGGATCAGATACATTAGGCTTACATTGTTTCAAAACCAAATCCCTGACTCTGAGTTTTCTAATCTTAACCCTTCTATTGTAGGCACGAGCTATCTTCTTTTGATATAGTTGATGATGATACAGTGCCTTTAACCTTCTCTCCTCTAGTAAAGCTAACTGCGTGTACCTGCTCACTACCCATTCTGTTTCAGGCAGTTCAGCTTCAAAGGCTACTCTTAACGACTTGATCTCAATTTCAATTAGCAATACTGCTTCCATCCCATAAACCAAAGAGAATGGTGCCATTCCAGTAGGGGTTCGTACACTTGTTCTATATCCCCACAAAGTAAAAGGAAGCATATCTGAACAATCCCTGTACGCCTTGGTCATCTTGAACAAAATTTACTTAATTGTCTTGTTTGTTGCTTCTACTGCACCATTAGCCTTTGGTCTATAAGGAGAGGATCAGTGATGATGGATTTGGTACTTCGAGAATAAGTCCTTAACTGCTCCTTGAAACTATACCCATTGTCTGATATCACACTGTGCGGGACCCCATACTTGCAGATGAGATTCTTTTCAATAAATCTAGCCATTGACTTGTGCCCAGTTTGTTGAAGGATTCAGCTTCGACCCATTTCAAAAAATAATCTATTGCTACTACAATGAAACGGTGACCATTTGAGGCTGTCGAATGTATCTCTCCTATAATGTCGATACCCCAGAAGGCAAAGGGCTAGGGTGAAGACATAGAATGCAATTCTTCAGGAGGCATGTGATTCAAGTTACCATACATCTGACATTGATGTTACTTCTTTACAAACTCTATACAATCTCTCTCCATGGTCAACCAGTAGTAACCTTGTCGAATAATCTTCTTAACTAGGGTCACACCACTCATGTGCGGACCGCAACTTCCCACATGTATTTCTCACATGATATGCTCCACTTCAGGCTTCCTTAAACATCTCAAATGCACCCCCATCAGGCCATCTTCGATATAACTCTCCATGGAATGAGATGTATTGCAAAGACCACCTCCTTATGGCTCTTCTTTCTTTCTTTGTTGCCCCCAACGGGTATTCCCTTTCCTCTAAAAATCATCTTATAGTATCATACCACGCATCATGGTCTGTATCAGTTTCCATGATTGTCTCATATTCATAGCAAGGAGTTGACGAACTGGTCAAAATCAGATGCTTAAGGAATAAACTGACAGGATTTTCCCATACTGAAGCCAATGTGGCTAGGGCATCAGCCATCTGATTTTCTTCTCTTTATAGGTATATAAACCTACACTTCTTAAAGTTCTTCTTCATCATGGTCAAGTAATGGTGGTATGGTTTTAATTTTTCTTCTTTCAACTCCCACTTTCCATTTGCTTGGGATACTACTAGCAATTAATCGCCAAAAACTTCCACCTTATCCACCTTCATAATCATTAGGGTTTCCAAACCAAAGATACATGCTTTGTATTCCACCATATTATTGGTTGCCCTAAATTTCAACTTTTTGGCTAAAGGGATAAGTTCCCCTTTGGGCGATTCTAGTATAACTCCCAAACCTGCTCCTTTCCTATTTACTGCTCCATCAAAATACATTTTTCACCCTTGTACTTCAATTGCCTCTAAATGTTAATCCAAAAATTCCAAGACTACCTCTTCGCTATCTGGTAATGGTTGTTGGGCCAGGAATTCTGCCACTACTCTACCTTTGATTGTTTTCCTAGTTACATACTAAATCTCAAATTCTTCTAATATTATCAACCAGCGACCATATTTCCCAATCAAAGAGGGTGTCTCCCTTAAGTACTTCATTGGGTCCAACCTGAAAATTGCTTGCACACTATACGATTGGAAGTAATGCCGTAACTTCTTAGAAGACCAAACCACGGCTATACAGGTCTTTTCAATGATACTATACTTAATTTCATAAGGCAGGAGCTTTCTACTTAAATAGTAAACTGCATGCTCAATCCCTGACTCATCTGCCTGGGCTAGCATGGCTCCTATTGATTCTTCTTCTACTGCTAAGTATAGTAGCAATGGTTTATCGGGTTTGGGCGGTTTCAAAACAGGTGGATTTAGTAGATACTCCTTTATTCATTCAAAGGCCTTTTGACACTCTTCATTCCACAGGAATGGATGATTCTTTTTAAGTAATTTGAATATAGGCTCACAGATTGTTGTGAGCTTTGCTATGAATCTGCTAATGTATTGCAATTTACCAATAAATCCCCAAACTTCTCTCTCTGTCTTAGGGGCTGGCATATCCCTGATTGCTTTAACTTTGTCAGGATTAATCTCAATGCCATTCGGGCCAATCACATGTCCCAATAATTTTCCTGAGGTAACCCCAAACACACACTTCTTCGGGTTTAATCTTAACTTATATTTCAATGCTCTATCAAAGAATAATTCTAAGTTTTGGAAGTGTTGTTCCCTTGTATCCGATTTCACCATCATATCATCAACATATACTTTCAACTTCTTTGTGCATCATGTCATGAAATAGTGTGGTGGCCATCCTTTGATAGGTTGCTCCAACATTCTTTAAGCCGAACGACATCACCCTATAACAAAATATACCCCATGTAGTAATGAAAGCAGTTTTGGATTTATCCTCTTATGCCATTAACACTTGGTTGTATCCAAAAAATCTATCTACAAATGAGTGTAGCACGCTAGAGGCTGCACTATCAATGAGAACATCTATATGAGGTAAAGGAAAATCATCTTTAGGGGAAGCCTTGTTCAAATCTCTATAGTCCACACAGACCCTTATTCTTCCATCTTTCTTTGGCACGGGTACTATGTTGGCTAGCCAATCTGGATATTCTATCACTTTAAGGAATTTTACTTGTATCTATTTAGTGACCTCTTCTTTAACCAATTCAGCACACTCAGGTCTTAATCGCCTAAGCTTTTTTTTTTTTATAGGTTTCATGTGAGTGTAAGTAGGAATAAGATGTTCGGCTATGTCTCGATCTATTCCAGGCATATCCTCATAAGACCAAGCAAATACTTCTTCATATTTTTTGAATACTTTTTCAAATCTCTCTCTCTCTCATCAGGAGTAAGGTCGGATGCTATGCTAATATTTTTAGGATTTTCGATCGTTCCCAAATTTAATGATTGTGTATCAACATAATTAATATTAAAGATGCTCATGTAACTGCTATTGAATGTATGCAAAATCACACTTTATTGCATTCATTTTGGAAAAGAAAACATCATCATCCTCATACAAAGCAGACAAATTAAAATCAAAATCAAAATCATTGTTCTCAAAATCATAAGGCAGAATGTCTTCAAACTTCTCTTCAACCAGGGCAGCAATCTCTTCCGGAGTCTTCTCGGTCTCTAGGATAGCTTCCTTCTTCACTTTCGGATTGGATTCTTGGTTGGTTGGCAGGGTGAGCTCTTTCTTCACTTACTCCACTAGCTCGACAACATCTACAAAAATTTCAAAACCTGGGATCAACTTTCCCATGAACATGATTTATTTGGGCTTTCCTTGGAGTGGTCCCATGTCTGGAGCTTTGACAAAGATCTCTTCAAGTGGTGGGAAGTTCATCTTCTCATTCTTCTTTGGCTGGGAATTGTTGGCTTCATCATATCCCAACCCCTTCTTGGAAGTTTGAGTTTTAAAATCTGGCAGCTTTGTCAAATCGACCTTTCCCTTTCCAAGACCAGCTCCGAGAAGGTAGTTCATGCTCTTCATCATATTCAAGACTTTGGAGTCCACTACTTCATTATCAGAAATTACAGCTACTTAGAAACCATTGAGAGGCCTCTCAATCATTAGAGCGTTAACAATCTCATTATCTTCGGCCTCGATGACTACTGTCTCATCTTTGTTAGGGAACTTGATCTTTTGATGAAGGGTGGAAGGAACTCCACTGAGAGGATGAAACCATGGACGTCCCAAGAGTAAGGCAAAGGTCACAGCTATGCCCAAAACAACAAATTCAACAATAGATTCAATTGGACCAACCTTGACAGCAGCTTTGAAAGTTCCTTTGGCATGTCTCTTAGTGTTGTCATAAGCCCGAATGGTTACCTTCGAGTTTAGATCCCTTGTTGACATGGCTAGCTTTGACAATATTTTAAGTGGACAAACATTTATGGTGGACCCATCATCGACCATTACACATGGAGTCCTTTTCCCTTTGATTTCTATTTTGATAAAGAGAGGGCGGATGTGATCTCTCTCCTCTTCCGGTAAATCCGCATCTGAGAAAGAAACCGCTCCCATATTAACTTCACTCTTCCCATGAATATCTTCACATTTCATTACTCCAATTTTTATGAAGTTGATGAGCTCCTCCGGTGTTGTGGAGGTAGAAATTGGCATGCTAGCTAAGGCCTTGGCCATAGTTTCTCGGTGCTTTTTAGAAGTAGCCAAATATGTCCCAAATGCTAACACTTGCTTGGGTTCTTTTCAATTGCTTGAGCACAGTATCATCTTCCTATTATTTATTCCCTACTTCAACTTCCTTTCTCTTATTAATTTCTACCTCCTTAGGTGGTGGCCTTGCATAAGGCTTACCGGATCTATTGTTCATTACTTCATCTTCTTCGAGCTTAGACCAGGTCCACTCCTCCTACTTGGATACAAGATCGTCCTCACTATGGCTTGAATCCCAAAACCCATTGACAACACAAATTGCTATTTCTTTACCCACCATAGCTTGTTTAATTTCTCCAAATACTTCTTCTTCTTTGGTTGCTTCTCCACCCACATCTTGAAAAGAAGACATGACAAAACTTTCCTGCAAACCTCCTCCAATCATGAAGATTTTCGATGGTGGTACTCTATTGAACTTCGGTAATGGGTTGTCTTTGGTGTTCAGCTTGTTGGGCTCGGGCAGCTTCCCACTATCAATTAAATTTTGGATCTCATGTCTCAACCTCACACATCTATCCATGTCATGCCCTTACATTTGATGAAACTGACAAAATGCTTTAGTGTCAAAATTAGGTGGGAGAGGATTAGGCAAAGGATGAGAATTTAAGGGTTGTAACAATCCCTTTCTTTGAAGCTTATTGAGAACCCAAGACATCAGTTTCCCCAATTCCAAAGATTGCCTCCTTGTTCCTTGGTTAGTAGCATTGATACCGACTGCCTTTTGCATGCTTTGGCTACTAGATTGATAGTTTCCTTTCTAGTTCCTTCTTGTTGAAAAAATGGTTCTTCTCTCTTTCCCATTGTTCAATTTGCAGACCAGCTTGGAGGAGATCTTTGAAATCATGGATGAGTATATGAGACATCCTTTCATGAAGACTAGGCAACACCCCTATCACAATCATCCTTATTTGATCAGATTCATCGGGCCTTTTCTTGAGCAAACTTATTTCTCCATCTTTTCACATAATCCACAAAATTCTCATTTGGTCATTGCCTAATGGACTCAACTTCCATTAAGGTAACTTCCATTTCAACATTGTATCCGTATTGTTGGATGAAGGCCTTGTATAGTAGATCCCAACTCTTTTGTGTTCCTTCTTCTAAGGTATTGAACCAATTTTGGATAATAGGATCCAACGAGAGCATAAAGTACCTTAGTGTTTGAGCCTTAGTAGCTCGGGCAGACTACATAGCAGTGATATACTGCTTCACATGGAGGTAAGGATTTTCGGTTCCATCAAACTTCATAAAAGATGGCATCTTGAACTTGTACGAAACTTCTTCATCTAGCTCAAATAATTTGCCAACTTCAGACATTTCTTCGATTTTCAGTTTCTTCTCAAATTTCTTTTCTAAGTCCGCAATCATCTTTTCAACAACAGAAGTTTCAATTTTCTCCATAGCTGATCTTTCAACAATCTTCGGCTCTTTCTTCTTGTCTTGAGGATTTTGGTAGTATTGAGACCAATCATCATCATCATCAATGATCACCTTTTCATCATCAAAAACCACTTCACCAACTTTAGTCTTCCCTTTGTCCCTTGGCTTCTTAGTGCTAGCAGATGCTTCGGCATGATTTCCTAAAATTGCAGCCAATTGGTTCTTCTTGGTCTCAGCTAGGGCCTCTTTTATTTCTTCCATCTTGGCATTGAGGGCATCATCCACCATTCTTTGAATTTGTTCGGGCTCCATTATTTTTGGTGAGCAAGTAATTGAGTCGTTGCTAGATTCTTCGCTTCCAACGTAGGTCAGATTGTCATAAGCTTTTGATCTGTCATAATCCAGGGCTGTGGGCCAGAGAGGATTAATGATATGAGATGCAAATGTATGTATGTATGCATGTATGCATAAACAATCAATAAAGAAAGATAAATAGAACGTTCCTTCCAATCTTATAACTTCCACACACGGATGGCGAGTCTCTTTTTCTAGATGTATGGTTAACAAAATACCAACATGGGGTACCCTATTTTTGAATATTTCCCTCGGAAGTTTCAACCAATAGTTATATTTTCGAAAATGGAAATCAGTTCATGATAATTCCCATTAATTAGGTTTTAATCCATTTATCCAACTAAAGTAGCTTTTATGCTATATTGGATTAAAACTAAATTAAGAGGTTTATTACAAATAGATTTCTCACTTGAAAAAAGCAACTAGTGGTTCATGCCAAAATCAAGCTCATGATTAATTATTCTTAGTATAAACTAGGCTCACAATTGATTTTTAGTATTTCCTAATTGACCTAAATAATTGTAACCTCTTTTGAAGAAAAAGTTGGATAAAATTAATTTTATTTCTAAGCCCATTGATAAAATAGATTTTGGGCTTAGTGTTTGGGTCATGAGCAAAAGAATTTTTGATTTGTTTTTAGAAAAGTTTTATGTCCAAAGACCATCTTGAAAAGTTTTGAAAATAGATTTGGTCGTTTAGATTTTAAAGAAAAATTTATTTGAGCTCACAATGTAATTAGGTCATATTAGAAAAAGAACAAACCAAATAAGCCATGATTTAAGCTAAAATAAATTAACCATAGTCAAACAACAAGCATTTGGGGTAAAACCTAAGGAAAGTAACTAGACCAATTACATGAGCTTTAGTCTATGGGTTAAAAGGCTTAGGTTCCCATAGCAAGAATATACCAAATGATACGAGGCTATGAGTGGTTATGCCATGCTCTATCTCCATACTTAAGTGAAAGTATGGTATCCCTTACATAACACAACACGGGCATCCTAACTCACGCACACGATGCAATCTAATATGATGCAATGGATAATATCATTATAAGAAAGAATAGAATAATATAAAGACCAACGGAATCAACTTCTCTTATCCCTAGTGGAGTCGCCACTGTGAGCGGGGATTTTCCCCCCCACTCCTGGTGGAATGGTTCTTGCGACTTAGGCACTGTTTAGGCTCGGGGCCTTAGAGAACATGGACCTAAGTCCGGAGAAAATGGAGTCGCCACCCGGAAGGGCCGGGAAAAAGAAAGGGGTGGATGACTCGATTCCTAAGGAATCTCCAACCCCCTAATGGGTTCGGAAAGTTGGGTATGTGTGGGGAAGATGAGAAATGGCCCAGTACCCCTACAACGCCTAGTTCATTGGAACCGACCTCCTTTACAGGTCTTAATATTATAAAATTCTTAAGTATAACATATTATCCATATTACACGCAACAACTGAAATAAAGCATCGTTATATTAAAATCAAAGCAACGTCAAAACAAAGCAAATAAATGGACACCCATCCAAAGATGGAAACATGTCCTTACATCATCCATGTCTAAACTAAATAGGACACCCACCGAAAGGTAGAAACATGTCCTTTACATTGGTCCAAAATATAAAAGCAAATTAAATTTCATGATATTTAATTAATGAGTTACCCACAAAGTGGAAACATATGTCTTACACTTTTAATACTAAAACAAACAAATAATAACAATAAAGAAAACATCCATCCATGATAAATTAAATAAATCAAGCATTGAAATTAAATAAATCAACCACCAAAGCTTATAATAGACTACATAATCAAATCTAAAAACAAAGCAAGTAAAGATACAAATTGAGGTTTATTGTTTCTATTTAAAGTTCTTTAACTAATATTTAGGGTTTTGGAATCTTAAGATATTATTATTGTTATTTGTTTAGGCTACTGTAAAGGTTTAAGAAAATTGGAATGGGTTAGGGTTTTATGAATTTAAGAAAGTAGTAAGGTTTTTTAGTTAATCAAATTAGGGTTTAAGGGTGACATCACAAAATTAAGGTTTTAGAATCTTTAAGATATTAGGTTTATACTTCATGTTTACTGGATTGTGATTTTAGGTTTATTAGATTATGGCTTTAGGGTTTAGATAAACTAGTTTGGGGTTTTAAATTCAATGAATTAGGGTTTAGGAAAACTTAGAGTTTACTGTTTTGGTTTTGAGAGAAAGTTAGGATTTTTAGTATTTTGGAAAACATATTTGGTTTTAGGATTTAAGAAAACAGTTTAGAGTTTTATAAAATAATTATGATTTTTAGAAACTGTAAAGTAGGTTAGGATTTGGAGATTTAAGAAAACATTTGGAAATTTTGGAAAAAAGTTAGAGGAAAATAGTTTAGGGTTTTTTAAAGTTTTTGAAAATAGGAGAAACGATTTAAGGTTTTTAAGGTTTTTGAAAACAGAAGAAATGAATTAGGGTTTTTTGGAGGTAGAAGAAATAAATTAAGGTTTTTAAGGCTTTTGGAAACAGAAGAAATAAATTAGGGTTCTTAAGGTTTTTGGAAACAGAAGAGTATTTGTTAGGGTTCTTAAGGTTTTAGAAGAAACAAATTAGAGTTCTTAAGGTTTTTGGAAACAGAAGAGTACTTTTTAGGATTTTTGGAAACAGAAGGAAAAATTTAAGTTATTGAAACAAAGATCAAATTACTACATATTTAAGGATCAAAGTACTATGTGCATGTTCTTATTAATCAAAGAAACAAAGCTATGTAAATATATAATCTATGATTAAAGATCAAACCTGCGTAGTTGGTTCCACTAAAAAGTTGCTTTCTGGATGAACAAAGACAAAGGCAAAGTTGCTGCCTTTGACGAATTGTTGGTTGCTTGCTTATTGCTAATCTTCTCTGGCTAGGATTTTTTTTTTGTAATCCAAGTTTCAAAGTCCAATTTTCGATCCCACTAATCAAAGTCCCGTCCAAAGTTCCCTCCTAATTCTGAGTTTTCATATATTATTTATAGGAAAAATTATAAGCCTCTTCTAATTGTTTAAGGAAACTACAATTAATTAGGAAAAAGTAACCAAAACCAAATAGAATTTGGTTTCGGAAAAAATTGCGTTGGAAAATTTCTTTGGTGAAAAAAAACTACTGCGGGCTGAAAACTGCGAACTGCGAGGGAATTTGGCGAAAATTGCGAGTGGCCAGCCAATTCGCCGCAGGAATTTCCTACTGTGAAATTGGCCTTGGCTAATTCGACTTTCGGCGATGAATTTTTCGTCGCCGATTTTTATTTTTATTTATTTTTTATTTATTTTTGTTTATTTATTTTTTATTATTAATTTATTTTTGTTAATTTATTTTTTATTATTTTTAAAAATTATAAATAATTAATACTAAAATAAATATTATTTAATTAAAATACCACAAAAATTATTTTGTACTATATAAAAAAAATAACGGACCGGACTGGGTCAAAACTTAAGGGTCTACACATCAAAAACCTCAATATCACATAATTACCCATAAACCCTAACTTCACCAAACAAGCTCACCTTAACCAACTAACTACTCAATCATCTTTTATTCATCATGTTAGCTTTATTTCCATCCATTTTAACAATTAAAATTAATTTCTCTCTCTATCCAAGTCATACATAACCTTAAAAATTTAAGAAACAAAGCCTAAAAGAGAAGAAACCTACTTGAAATCTTAATTTCTCTTTAAAATCCACTTGAATATCTTAAATTTCTTGGTGAAATTTGGTGGAGATGATGAAGTAAGATTTTTTTTCCCCCTCTATACAAATTCAGCTAGAATGGTTGAAGGAGGAAGAAGAAGAACCTTTTTATATTCTAAGTTTTCCAACTTTACCCTCTCTTTTCAACATATTTATAGACTAATTAATTAATAGAATATTTAGATATTTTTGGTTTTCTTCCCATCCAAAATTCAATTTTATTTTTATTTTTTTAATGTTAATTATTTATTCAACTTTTTTACTTTTAACTTTTTGACTTTTGCTTTTGACCTCTTTCTTTTAGTGACATGCATACATTATGTATATGTTGTATAAATATTAGGTATACATTAGACATATTCCTCTTTCATCACTCTAATTACCCTTCATATTAATTATTTTACTGTATTTAAAATTGTGGATATTGCAATTTTAGCTTGGAAGTGCAAAATATGAGTTTTTAATTAATAATTGAGAAAAATTAAAGAAAAAGATGCAAAAGGCAGAAGAAAGTCAAAACCCATACCCATGACCCTTAATGCCACACCTATAGACTTCATTTGAATCATAAAAAGAAGATCCAAAAGCAAATTTAATCCCATGGTCGTGGCTTTCCATTGCCATGCTCGTGGTAACTAAATAGCAGCTGTCTGGGGCACATTATGTGATTTTCAGACTTGGCATATTTGACTTTTGAAGATTTAATTGAGATTTTAATGATCTTACAGCTCTAGAATGAGAAAGTGTAGTTCATGAAGTTTTAGAGGACATCTCAATCAAAAAGATCCTATTTGTACAAATTCAAGTTCGTTTGTGTTTCCAAATAGCAGTGCAAAGTCAATACTATGAATCCAAATTGGTATAGGATTTCTATCTAGATAATTTACTTCAAAAGGCCATAACTTGAGCTTTCGAAGCCCAAATTAAGTGATTAAAAATCCTATATTCATCTAAACTTAAAAAGATACAATACTTATGAATATTCAAGCCTAGATTTGGACTTTATCAGATAGAGAAATTGCTTCAAATATTCTGCACGAATTTTACAGTTTTCGTATTTTGTTATAATTTATTTTCTTTCAATTAAAATTGAATTTGTTTTTAATTAGAACTCTTATAAACCTATATTAACCTTGTCATAATTGCAAAAGAAGTTCCCTAAGCCCTTATAAATACCCTAGATCTTCCTCATAACTGAGACTCAATTTAGGGAGCAATTTTTCTGATTCTAGGTTAGAGTTAGCTTTGAAGAGAAGAGAGGATTTTGTTCAAGATCCATTCAAGTTCAAGAGGCTCCCTTCTTTATAAAGTTTAATCTTTCTAGTTTGTTTTCTTTTTAATTTTAATTTCAATTATGTCTTTTATCTTCTACTCTTTCTTTTTAGTTTTTATTTCAATCATGAGTAACTAAAAACGCTATTACTTTTAAACTTTTCTTATTTGATTTTTCTAATGAATAATTATTTTTAATTTGATTCAATTTAAGTTTGCTCTTGATTATTTTATTATATTTGATCTTGATGTATTGATTATCTGGCCAATAATTAATTAATTTAAGGTATTATGTGATGAAGTGGGAGTGGAAGCACAATATTAGTTCAAGGAGATAACAATCTTAGGTTAAACTTTGCACCTAGAGATAGGATAAGCACTTAAAAGGTTAATACAAATGTTACTCAAAAATCTTAAAAAGTTGGCTTAATTTGCTTGTGATAATGAGAGTACACACAATGTTAAGTTCAATATCAGGTTTAGTACTAGAGAGAGACTAAATCTTAATTTAGAAGAATCCAACCAATAATAGAGAGCAGATTAAATTGAGTAAATACTTTAGAAAATCTATAGTTAATTAATAAGAATAGCTAATGTTAAAAATATTTATCTTAGTTAATTTAGTTTTTCTTAGATCGATTTATCATCCAAATAATAAATTGTTTAATTGTTTAGTACTTAGGATACCCTTTTTCATGGGAACGATACTCACTCACCACTTTATTACATGATTATGACTTGTGCACTTGCAAATAGCTAGGCTAGGATCTAACAATTAGAAATAATATTCAAAATCACAATATTGTTTTGGAGGTTACTAAAAGTCAAAACCAACTTGCAGACATTTTCACAAAATCATCAAATAAAGAAAGGATGAATTTTATTAAGCAAAACCTTGGGATGGTTGATGGGAGTACCTTAAAAATATTGCATTTTCTTGACATATGCAGTGCATACCTCCCATTTCATTATTTATATTCTTTTGATTATTTAATCTTTTTTTAATGTATACATTTTGAGTGCCTTGTTTGTTTAGTTGAATGAATTTGATAATGTGCAAGGTAACTTGTTCTTATACAAGAAAACTGATCAGTAATATTTACTTAATCATACACTTGTTGTCCAAAAAGTCAAAACATCGTATTTAAAATTCATTTCCTTTGTTTTTTTTTTTTTGTATTTTCTATTTCTTGCAGTCATTTCAAGCCCTCTCGTGGTTACTGGTCCCTTTGTCTACTAATTTTAAATTATCTTGATCAATAGTGGTTGCACCACATGGTCTAATGAGAACGAGAATATGAAATGTCCTCGACCATTACAACATGTCAGTTAGGTAGCGAGCATCCCTAAAGGCTTATGGTTGTGAGACATGCTTTCATGGTGGAACTAGGCCTAAGGATGATCATGCCTATTAGAGTATGTAGAAATAATATAACCGTTAATAATTTGTAAATTTTGACTACTTTACCTCTTCAATAGTTAAAAAAACTACTTTTTGTTTTTCCCTTTATAAATACCTACTAACTTTAGTCTTTAATGATTTTTAGCTACTCAAAAGCTTTAAAATTGCACATCACCTCAAAGTCTCCCAAAAATTCCTTAAAGCATTCTCTCTACTCTTGTTTGATTTTCTTCTAACCTGTTATGTTTTCTTCTTTTTCTTTCTTAACATGGCTCCAAAGAAGAAGCTTTCATCTAAAGATAAAGGGAAGAGGCCTAGTGGTGTAGTATTTAGGGAGAGAGCTCAAGAAAGACCCTCCCGTTCCTCCTCCATAATAAAGAGGTGAGAAAATCCACAAACCACATCATGAAACACCTGAAGAAGATGCTAGGTTTCCCATGCTTAAAAGAAAGAAGATGGTAGCAACCAAAATCCCATTTAAAGGCATGTTGATAGGGTTAGGTATCAAATATGAAATTTATAGGTATCTTGATGTCTTAGGATGGAGAAACTTTGTGTTTCCAAATGAATTGGGTTACCCTAGTTTGAGTAGAGAGTTTTTTATGAGTGTACAAATAGAAAAGAGTGAAAATGCATCCATAGGGTGGTATATGGTGAGATTCAAAAAATTTGATAGGTATTTTATATGACCCTTAATGATTTTGCCAGCATTTTGGGTTTTCACACAAATGAGCCAATCGCCTACAATGATACTCAATTTTTTAACCAAATTCTTTATAGCTTTTCGAAAGAAATCTCAGAAGAAACTACCCTCACCAAAAAAATCAAAAGCTAGGAATACAAAATCCCTAATTCATTAGATACTCCGTCAAATTATCACCTATACTATCCACCAAAGGGCAGATGAGAAATGAAAAGGTGACTAAGAGATATATTTTATTTCTCTATGTCATGATTGACAACATCTAAATCAACACCACAAAATTCTTAATTGATACCTTTAACTATCATGTGAACGGGGATTTTTGCCCCCACTCCCAGTGGAATGGTTCTTGCAACTTCAGCACTATTAGGCCCAGGCCTTAGAGAACACGGGCCTAAACCCAGAGAAAATGGAGTCGCCACCTAGATAGGCCAGGAAAAATAAAGGAGTGGATGACTCAATTCTTAAGGAATCCCCAACCCCCCTAATGGATTCAAAAAGTTGGGTATGTGTAGCGAAGGTGAGAATGACCTAGCACCCCCATAATGCCTAGTTTATTGGAACCGACCTCCTTTTTAGGTTTAAATATTATAAAATTCTTAAATATTATGATACTACCCATATTACACGCAATTTAAAAGGAATAAATATTTATCATTTTATTAAAATAAAACAAATAAAACAGGCACTTATCGAAGTATGAAAACATGCTTTTACAATGTCCAAAGTCCAAAATAAAAATAAAACAAAATAGGACACCCACCAATTGGTGGAAACATGCCCCCTTATATTAATCCTCAAAATTAAAATAAAAGAAACAAATTAAATAAGCAAGGCACTAGAAAGTGGAAACATACCTTTTATAACTCCAAATAAACAATTAACCAATTATACCATCCAAACATAACAATTAAAAAAGAATCATCCATTATAATCTAAATAAAATAAATCATCCACCTTGAAAAGCATATAACAAACTAAATGATTAAAATTATGGTTTAAAGCATTAGATATATAAATTAGGGTTTAAATATTAAACTTAGGCTTTGTAAGGTTAAAAACATGGTTTTAGGGCTTTAATTTGAAAATTAGGGCTTTGGTTTAGAAATTAGGGTTTTTTGGAAATTTGGGAATTACGGTTATGGATTTTAGAAAATAAAATTAGGATTTTGGTATTTGAAAACATATTTAGGGTTTTGGTTTTAGAAAATAGAATTAGGGTTTTGGTTTTAGAAAAATAGAAGTAGGGTTTTGGTATTCTAGAAAATAAATTATGGTTTTGGTATTTTCTATGTAATAAACTATGTAATCAAATCTAAAATTAAATAAAGTAATAAAAGGTATAAGTTTAGGGTTTTAAAGAATTTAGGGTTTTTGGAATTTAGGGTTTTGGAACTTAGGGTTTTGGAAACTAGAGTTTTATAATTAGGGTTTTGGAATTAGGGTTTTTGTAATTAGGGTTTTGGAATTAGGATTTTTGAAAAAAAAAGGTTTAGGATTTTAACTTACTGTCCTTTAAAAAATAATTTTGGATTTGGAGAGAAAAATTAAGGTTTTGTAAAAATAATCAATATTTTGGAGTTTGATATTGAAATGGTTTAAGCTTTTGGATAAAAATAGTTTAAGGTTTTGAGTTTCAATAAAATAATTTATGGTTCTTTAAGTTTTAGTAAACAAAATAGATTCTGACAATTAATTTAAATCCTCCACGGCTACTGGGTAGTTTTAAGTTTTCTGTAAAACATGCAAGTGGAGTTACGAATACCAACTGATTAATGTATTAATTAAAGTAAACAATTAAAGTTATTAAAACAAAGATCATGTTACTGCATGTTCAAAGATCATGTTACTGCATGTTCTTATTAATAAAAAAAATGAAGCTACTGTGAGCATGAATAATTTATGATTAAAGATCAAACCTCCGTCGTTGGTTCCACAAAAAAGAATTGATTTCTGGATGAACAATGTGAAGATAGTGTGGACTCTGCCTTCTTCTTTGGTTGTCTTGATATTTCTGTTTGTTGTTTCCTTCGCCTTCCAAAAAAAAGCTGCTGCTGTTCTTCTCTGTTTGTTGCCATTTCTTCTATTTTGTTGTTTAATCTCTCATAATATTAATTGCCGACCTCCTTAATGTTAATTTTCGCCCCTGTTAAAGTCTAAAACATTATTATTTATAGGCAAACCTCACTCAGAATCCTTAACCCTAATATTAATCCATCCTTAAAATAAATTTTAATTCAATTCAACATGGACCAAAGCCATGTCGACCTAGGGCAACCAGGTCTACATGGCCTTTGGCTCATGTTGGCCTGGGCATCCAGGTCGACATGGCCTTTGGCTCATGTCGACCTTGGGCATCTAGGTCGACATGAGCCAAGGCTCATATCACTTGGGCCCTCCTAACTTGAACTAGTTTTGCATTTTTCAATTTTTTGGATCTGACCGTCTGAAAAAGACTTGGTTTCAGATTTTGTAGCTAAGTTTGTGCCTTTTAAAATCGGACCAACTTATTAGAAGTTGAAGATCGGATCGAATTTATTTTGGCATTTTTTAATTAAGACGGTATTAACTTAGGGCCAAAATTAAGGGTCTACAGTTTTCCCCCTGCTTGAATGATTTTGAATTGATCCAGAGAGTGAGAAGCAAGAAGACTTTTAATTTTGGAAAAAATAGACTTAATTTTCTTGAGATGGTTTTGGTTTTGGGTTCTGGAGCTGGTTTGAGTTATGGACTCAGAAAAGACTTGGGTTCTGAACCCGAGATAATTTGGGTTCTGGATCCGGTTCAAGTTCTAGACTCAGAAAAGACTTGGGTTTTGGACCCGGGATGGTTTGGGTTCTGGACCCAGTTTGAGTTCTGAACTCAGAAAAGACTTGGGTTCTGGACCCGGTTCGAGTTCTGGACTAAAAAAAATTTTGGGTTCTTGATCCGAGATGGTTTGGGTACTAGACCTGGTTTGAGTTCTGGACTCGGAAAAGACTTAAATTCTAGACCCGAGATAATTTGAGTTCTGGACCCGATTCGAGTTCAGGACTAAGAAAAGACTTGGGTTCTGGACCCAAGATAGTTTGGGTTCTAGACCCGGTTCGAGTTTTGGACTCTGAAAAGACTTGGGTTATGAACCCAAGATGGTTTGGGTTCTGGACCCGGTTCGAGTTCTGGACTCAAAAAAGACTTGGGTTCTGGACCCTAGATAGTTTTGGTTCTGGATCTGGTTCGAGTTCTAGACTCGAAAAAGACTTGGGTTCTGGACCCCTGCAAAAATAAATTAGAGTTAGTAAAATATTTTACAAAAATTAAGTTATTATTATTATTATTATTGGATATAATAAATATCTATTGAAATTATCTGTACTCATAACGCAATACTGTGCACATTATTAAAATAGATAAAAGATGAAGTAGACAATTTGACTAACTAAAGTTAAATGACTTTGCATAAAGAAATTTATAATAAATGGCAAGAACACATGAACTTGTCCCCCCTTTTATTTGATTGATTTTTTTTATATTTACTATTTTTGACTTATATACATTTCATTCTTTATAAAGAGGTCGTTCTATTTCTCATCTTGCAAACTAAATACTGTCACTCAGAATATTTCAATTACATTGTAAGATTCTTAAAGCTCAAGCACTTACCATTGCAGGCGTCCAACACTCTTCAAGGCATAGGACTCGATCAAATAATAAATTAATTTCTTACCTTCAAGACAACGAAGTTGTGCAAATTTTGTTATTACCCGGCATGCATATGGAGTTTTAAAGATAAAACACCGGTAAGTGGTACTTTTCCATACATATAAGTAATTTATTGCAAGGTTTGTTATTATAATTATGTTCATGTAGATTATACAAGAATAAGTATGAAAAATTGATATACAAAAATTGTAACACCCTCATATCCTATATAAGTACTGTACATATACAATACGTATATAGAGTATAAGAATATCACTTTTCGTTACAATTTAAAATCTTTACTTTACTTCTAAAACAATAATCCATTTCATCATATGTAGGTATTTACAAAATCATGATCCTTTTTATGATAATACATGTATATATATATATTACATGGTCTCTTTCAAAGATTCATTTATACTTATGAATACATTCTTATAAAAATGCAAAATCCTTAACTTGTACATGCATGCATCACCCTCTAGTTGGTCTCGAACGACACTTGCTCTCTTAGTGACATAATGGCTTAACTCCAGCTTCATCACCTATTTACCTGCGCGATTACACATCCGCGCTAAGCTCGAGAGCTTAGTAATACAAATAAATAAAAACTATACTTTACAAAAGAATCATACCTCATATGTTTAACATCATGTTTTATTGTTCCTTTATCCCATTTTTCTTTCCTCAATGCATTCTTCATATATTCCTACTAATCTCATAGATTATATACATATTTACATAGAACATTCATAAAACTAAACTTGCCATTTCTATCTCATATACATATGACATGTCACATTGTACTTTCAAAAATCACATCTTTCAACATAACTTCTCGAACCAAATCTCCTTTTAATAATTCCTTTATACAATATCATCATGCCATAGTACATAACATTATACTTCATTACACCATTCAATTAATTCATTATCTATACATATCATTATCATTATCACCAACCACAATCCAACATTAATACTCACAATCAATATATGAATACACACATTACATATCATAATTCATAACATATCATGTCATTATTTTATTCACAATTCGCCACTCATGAATCACATTTTCAACAAAGGTAACCATAGATCTCATTACTCATTTAGCTCAACCTTTGCATATCACATTGAAAACAAAGACAGACTCGGGCCCAAAAACACTAATATGCCATTCAACTTTCAGAGTTAATGCTTTGGTTTAATTATCACATTATCATTATCATTGACCCAACTAGGCTTCAAGGATTTAGATTCAACCAAGCTTCAAGGGGAGTAAAACATGTTAAACTTCAACCCAACTTGGCTTCAAGAACCAATCCAACCTAGCTTCAAGGGTTGTAACATCTCAATTAGGCTTCAAGGATCATATCCAACCTAACTTCAAGAGATTGTTACTATTATTAGGCATGCCACCAACAACAAAACTCTGAAAATGAATAACATATTAGACACACAATTCATTCATTATTTCATTATCAATTTCATTCTCATTCTTATCATTATTTAGGCAAACATGCCTCAATCATCATTTACATCATCATAGCCAACCACAATGGCATCATTTAGGCAAACATGCCTCATTTGTCTCATTTTCAATATTATAGCCAATAACAATGGCTTCATACATCATCATATCTCAATTCACAACTCATTTTTCATCCCAATATCACATCTCTTTCACATTTCATATTTCATCACAATATCACATTTCTTTCACATTTCATATTTCATCACAATATTACATCATTCATATTACATATCACATACATTTCATACTTCATCTTTTATATATATATATACATAACTATTCATCATTCAAGTATACACAATCAATTGCATGATCCTATCCTCACACCTTTCACCTTTCATAACACATATATACATTGAATACGTTCACATTTCATATATTTTATTATACAGTCATATCTTTCATATTTCATAGCCTATACATCATTAATATATATATATATATTTATCAATAATATAATCAAATAAGATTTAGTACTTACCTGCAAAGAATTTCACATCCATTTAAACTTCTCTTCCATGAATCCTTCAATACTTGGATTAGGGGCAATTCAATCTCTTAAAACCTAATCCAAAGGTGAGCATACACACTTACTTAGAGATACACATGGAATAATATAAATAAGAATCAACTAGGGCAAACTCTACACGTGACACGCTCACCAACACGGGCGTGTCCCTGATCGTGCCCTAACTCCACAACACAGAAACATTGACACGCTCATAACCACGGGCGTGTCACTGGGCGTGTAAAACCTTCTGTATCTCAAACATATTGACACGTCCAACAACATGAACGTGTTCATGGCCGTGTCAATTCTCCAAACTCACAGTAGCTATGACACGCTCAATAACACGGGCGTGTTACTGGCCGTGTCAATTCTACTGTCACACAGAACTTGTGACACGCTCAATAACATGGGCGTGTCACTGCTTGTGTCACAAACCCAGAAAACAGAACTAACGACACGCCTAACAATCTGGCCGTGTCTCTGGGCGTGTCAGGCCAAAAATCCAGAATCCGGCCAAAACAACAACTCAACCCATAAACAACTATTTTTCCTCATCTTTTACCTCAATCAAACTCAACCAAACACACCCAAAATCATAACAAACTTACCAAAACACCAACACCACTCAAAACACATACCAAATCATCATTATAAACATCATCCATGCATCAATTAATCAAATCCCCAATTTCATTTATACTAAACCCTTACTCAACAATTCATCATCATCCTCACAAATCATCATATTATCATCATCTTATTACCAATTTAACACACATATATACCTCAATCTTTCAATATCATCATCATCACACAACACCCATATCAAAACCCAACTCAAACAATAAAAATCAACTCAAAGAATTGAATACTTACTTGAATCCTTTGTCAAATCTTCATCTCTATCTTCAATCCTCTTGAAATCCTTAAGAGATTTGATATATAAATCACAAATCTCTCTCTCTCTCTCTCTCTCTCTCTCTCTCTCTCTCTCGTACACGCAAAAGAAGAAGAAGAAGAAGAAGAAGAAAATATCTTCTTTCTTTGTCCTTATCCCATATATATATATATAATAATAATAATAATAATAATAATAATAATCATTTAAATCCCCACCACACACACTTTCTTTTGACTTTCTTCTTCTTTTTCCTTTTGTCCTTATTATTATTATTAATCAAATATATATATATATATATCTCACTTTCCTACACCAATTCATATCCCATGTATATGTGATGTATATGTATTTGTCTTTTATATTGTACTTATATTTTCCATATATACATATACATTAAATCCAAACACAACAATAACTCCAAAACTTTTGGGGTATACTTTGGGATATTACAATTCTCTCCCCCTTAAATAATTTCGTCCTCGAAATTATCCAATACAGTAATGTTCTACTCTTAATAACACACCCTTTTAACTTTTCATATGAAGATAATCGTATTCTTACACTATGATTCCATCAAATCACATAACTTTTATTCTCCCTCATAATGTCAATCATCTTTTAATCTATATATGCCATTTATCTATTACAGTCAAGTTATTGATCACTTCATCTCTTTATAGATGCTCTTACTATTGCTTATCTTGTCATTACAATCACTTTTGAAAATAGCCACTTATCACACTTTGATTGATAACAATATCTTCATTTTGCTTACTCTTAAATCCTTCTTTACCATGTTTTTCACTTAACATTAGTATTGATATAACCTCTTTAAACTTACTTTATAGATAGTCAACTATTCCTTTTTCATTGCTTAAAATTGATATATCATAACTCCTTGATGTATCAGCACATTACTTTTTATATAAATTTTCACACATATCATATACTCTTAGCACAACTATATATTTTAAATCTCTATAATAATTCGCAATCTTAGCGAAATTTAGATCAATTGATCTAATTGTCATAATATAATAACATCTCAATCTTATTATATTCAAATCAACAATTAGCTTATTTAAGCTTATCATCACGTATCAATATACAGGACCTAATTCTATTAGGTCAAACTCATTTTCAAATGCTAATCCCTTAGGATTCATCTGTTTAACTTTTTGAGACTATACTTATTAATAACAAATCACTTCAAATTTCCTTTCAACATTCATGTATATATATATATATATTCTGCTTATATAATAGCAGTGCAACCTCACATAATTCCCATATAATAATTATTACCCATAGTTCACTCAATATACCACCATACTCTCTTCATTTAGCAACATATCTATCCACATTATCCATCCAACAATATTTCCTCTTTCTAGAAATCCAAACATAAGGTTTAGTAGAAAGAGATTCAAATTATAGAGGAAAGATCACATACTTTAATCTTGATTTTGTTTTTAACTTATTCCCAACTTTATTCTCCTAATCATTTCTTTACATATTAAAGACATCAATAATCAAAATTTCTTTCCTTTACCTGAATAACTTCCCATTCTTTAATTTAGCAATTAAACTCATATAAATTTTTCCACATCATTCTTTCTTTAATTTCCATTCATGTAGAACTTCATCCACATACTATTATTCATCTCATATAATTCCAATACACTTCAATTCACATAATACCACATTTGAGACCAACCTAGGTGTTAATGCATATGCATGTATCAAAAATTTCATTCTTTTCATTTTCATTTATCATCATTTTCTTGTTAAAACTTTTCTTTTTAAATTTACTTAGGCCGAGAATCTCGAAACCTAAGCTCTGATACCAAAATAACTGTAACACCCTCATATCCTATATAAGTACTGTACAAATACAATACGTATATAGAGTATAAGAATGTCACTTTTCGTTACAATTTAAAATCTTTACTTTACTTCTAAAACAATAATCCATTTCATCATATGTAGGTATTTACAAAATCATGATCCTTTTTATGATAATACATGTATATATATATTACATGGTCTCTTTCAAAGATTCATTTATACTTATGAATACATTCTTATAAAAATGCAAAATCCTTAACTTGTACATGCATGCATCACCCTCTAGTTGGTCTCGAACGACACTTGCTCTCTTAGTGACATAATGGCTTAACTCCAGCTTCATCACCTATTTACCTGCGCGATTACACATCCGCGCTAAGCTCGAGAGCTTAGTAATACAAATAAATAAAAACTATACTTTACAAAAGAATCATACCTCATATGTTTAACATCATGTTTTATTGTTCCTTTATCCCATTTTTCTTTCCTCAATGCATTCTTCATATATTCCTACTAATCTCATAGATTATATACATATTTACATAGAACATTCATAAAACTAAACTTGCCATTTCTATCTCATATACATATTACATGTCACATTGTACTTTCAAAAATCACATCTTTCAACATAACTTCTCGAACCAAATCTCCTTTTAATAATTCCTTTATACAATATCATCATGCCATAGTACATAACATTATACTTCATTACACCATTCAATTAATTCATTATCTATACATATCATTATCATTATCACCAACCACAATCCAACATTAATACTCACAATCAATATATGAATACACACATTACATATCATAATTCATAACATATCATGTCATTATTTTATTCACAATTCGCCACTCATGAATCACATTTTCAACAAAGGTAACCATAGATCTCATTACTCATTTAGCTCAACCTTTGCATATCACATTGAAAACAAAGACAGACTCGGGCCCAAAAACACTAATATGCCATTCAACTTTCAGAGTTAATGCTTTGGTTTAATTATCACATTATCATTATCATTGACCCAACTAGGCTTCAAGGATTTAGATTCAACCAAGCTTCAAGGGGAGTAAAACATGTTAAACTTCAACCCAACTTGGCTTCAAGAACCAATCCAACCTAGCTTCAAGGGTTGTAACATCTCAATTAGGCTTCAAGGATCATATCCAACCTAACTTCAAGAGATTGTTACTATTATTAGGCATGCCACCAACAACAAAACTCTGAAAATGAATAACATATTAGACACACAATTCATTCATTATTTCATTATCAATTTCATTCTCATTCTTATCATTATTTAGGCAAACATGCCTCAATCATCATTTACATCATCATAGCCAACCACAATGGCATCATTTAGGCAAACATGCCTCATTTGTCTCATTTTCAATATTATAGCCAATAACAATGGCTTCATACATCATCATATCTCAATTCACAACTCATTTTTCATCCCAATATCACATCTCTTTCACATTTCATATTTCATCACAATATCACATTTCTTTCACATTTCATATTTCATCACAATATTACATCATTCATATTACATATCACATACATTTCATACTTCATCTTTTATATATATATATACATAACTATTCATCATTCAAGTATACACAATCAATTGCATGATCCTATCCTCACACCTTTCACCTTTCATAACACATATATACATTGAATACGTTCACATTTCATATATTTTATTATACAGTCATATCTTTCATATTTCATAGCCTATACATCATTAATATATATATATATATATTTATCAATAATATAATCAAATAAGATTTAGTACTTACCTGCAAAGAATTTCACATCCATTTAAACTTCTCTTCCATGAATCCTTCAATACTTGGATTAGGGGCAATTCAATCTCTTAAAACCTAATCCAAAGGTGAGCATACACACTTACTTAGAGATACACATGGAATAATATAAATAAGAATCAACTAGGGCAAACTCTACACGTGACACGCTCACCAACACGGGCGTGTCCCTGATCGTGCCCTAACTCCACAACACAGAAACATTGACACGCTCATAACCACGGGCGTGTCACTGGGCGTGTAAAACCTTCTGTATCTCAAACATATTGACACGTCCAACAACATGAACGTGTTCATGGCCGTGTCAATTCTCCAAACTCACAGTAGCTATGACACGCTCAATAACACGGGCATGTTACTGGCCGTGTCAATTCTACTGTCACACAGAACTTGTGACACGCTCAATAACATGGGCGTGTCACTGCTCGTGTCACAAACCCAGAAAACAGAACTAACGACACGCCTAACAATCTGGCCGTGTCTCTGGGCGTGTCAGGCCAAAAATCCAGAATCCGGCCAAAACAACAACTCAACCCATAAACAACTATTTTTCCTCATCTTTTACCTCAATCAAACTCAACCAAACACACCCAAAATCATAACAAACTTACCAAAACACCAACACCACTCAAAACACATACCAAATCATCATTATAAACATCATCCATGCATCAATTAATCAAATCCCCAATTTCATTTATACTAAACCCTTACTCAACAATTCATCATCATCCTCACAAATCATCATATTATCATCATCTTATTACCAATTTAACACACATATATACCTCAATCTTTCAATATCATCATCATCACACAACACCCATATCAAAACCCAACTCAAACAATAAAAATCAACTCAAAGAATTGAATACTTACTTGAATCCTTTGTCAAATCTTCATCTCTATCTTCAATCCTCTTGAAATCCTTAAGAGATTTGATATATAAATCACAAATCTCTCTCTCTCTCTCTCTCTCTCTCTCTCTCGTACACGCAAAAGAAGAAGAAGAAGAAGAAGAAGAAAATATCTTCTTTCTTTGTCCTTATCCCATATATATATATATATATAATAATAATAATAATAATAATAATAATCATTTAAATCCCCACCACACACACTTTCTTTTGACTTTCTTCTTCTTTTTCCTTTTGTCCTTATTATTATTATTAATCAAATATATATATATATATATATCTCACTTTCCTACACCAATTCATATCCCATGTATATGTGATGTATATGTATTTGTCTTTTATATTGTACTTATATTTTCCATATATACATATACATTAAATCCAAACACAACAATAACTCCAAAACTTTTGGGGTATACTTTGGGATATTACAAAAATATCTATGTAGCATAATTTATATAACAAAATCTACAAATTTATGCATGAAACTTCTAATGTAAAATGATTGTATAAGAATGAAACACATCAATTGTTGTGCGAGAAATTATTTGTCTGTGTCTCTATTTTATTTTTATTTTTATTTTTTTATTTTATTTATTATATACATAAATATATTGCTTTATATATTTATACAAAATTATTTTATTTTTTATTATTTAATATGTTCTATATTATTTACTATTTTATATTACTATTATTTACTTTTTATTTATTTATTATTATTGTTATACTTTTTCAAAAGTGTGTAAGGAAAATTACATGTGTACTTACCTGGACATACCTGTATATAGACAGTATGATGGTTGCGATATTAAAGTGGGGAAAAATATTCACAAGGCCCGTAAGTGGTATGATCAGGCCTCGCCTGCAGTAAAGAGAATGGTGCAGGAAAGTGGTTTTGAGTACTTCGTTTTGCAATTACCAGCACAGGGCTATCAAATAGACCGGAACGTTATCCAGGCACTTGTAGAATGATGGTTGGACACAACTCATATTTTTTATTTGCCCATTACAGAGATGACAATTGGTCTGGTTGACTTTGCTGCTATAACCGGCCTCCGATGTGATGGAACCCCTGTCCCTTTGACCAGTAATATTTTGAAAGAAGAAGAAATTCGGCAGTTGATCGATGTCAAGCCCCGATATAGGAGGTCATATAAGATTCGATATGAGCCCATCCAAGAGTATTGGGTAAAGTACACTCGACTCATGCAGGGTGAGAGGGCACAATAATATACTCTAAGATTTTTGTTATATTTATTGGGGGCAACCATTTTGGGTAGCACTAAGTCTGCCATTCACTTATCTATGTTGCGCGCCCTTTCTGACTTGGATCACATATCTTCTTATGCATGGGGGGAAGCTGGTCTAGCTTGTCTTTATCATGGTTTTGATGTGCTCTGTAGGAAGAAAAGATCCTTTATTGGTTTTGCAGCCATTGCTGAGGTGCTACTTCCTTTAAAATTATTGATCCACACAATGCATGTGCATAGGCTTGATTTTCTCTTTCATGTACAGGTCTGGGCATACGAGTATAACTTGGTGAGGGTTCCAAACATTACACAACCATGAGTCAATTTTTCAAGGTTGGGTGTTTGGTTGTCAGGTCGCAGGGAAGTGTCCGTGAGTCACCATGTGCACTCTCACCGTTACCACTTGAGTCGTCTGACCTGGGATCAAGTAAGAAAAATGTTAATATTAATATCAAACCTATGATAAAAGATAAATTACCAGTTTTCTGTTCTGCAGGTGGATACAGCCTGGTGGAGAGCCGAAGAGAAAAATGGTTGGATTAGATGCATGACTGATGCAATGCCTTTGCACAACTCTCGTCGAATTATTGTTGTCCTGATCTCTTATGGGTGGTTTCTAGGTGAGAGAGTACATGACTGGTTCCTTGGACCTAACCAGCACAGAGTACCAATTGATATTCCATCATTTGTTCTGAACACTATAGCAATGTCGGAGCCCTGTTGGAGTCGTTCTCATACTGGTTTTGATGTTCATGACTTCCTACTCTTACCGGACGTGTCAAATGCTCAATTTATCCAGGATCATCTGCTAAGTTTTAAAGTGTCACCTACTAGTGTCCGTGGGTTGTCTGGAGGTGAAAAAGAAATAGAAGCGGAGTGAGGAGAAGATGAAGAATATGAGGAAGAGGAATAGGCTGCTGGTTCCTCTGACTATGGGCCTATCCCTCTATATGATGCCCCGATACAGCGACTGTTTTCTCCATTTGCCCCTTCTCATTTAGATGTGCCATCTGATTCGCAGAGTTTTTATCTGAGCTACCTGGTCAGTCATTCTTATCCCATAATGATGTATGCTTGCATGTATGCATGAAAATGTATGGACTTATTCTTTCCTTTTCTGGCTCACAGCGGATACTTGAGGAGCAAAATAGGAAGCTTTAGGAGGAATTAGCTGCGAGTCATTGACATGCAGCCCATTTTGAGGAAATGTATCAACAAGAGGCATGGGACTTCCAATACTTTTGATTTTAGGGCATGAGGGAACCAAATGCCTCTTCATCAAGGGGATCCCGGACTGTTATCCATGATATATCACCTCCCAGTTTAAGCGATGGTAGAACAGATTTTTGAAATCCTAGAGGTTTAGATATTTCTTCTTCGAGCAGATATTGGACGGATAATATGCCCCCTCCTCCAATGGGTGATGTTTTTTTAGGGCTTTGTTTGATTATGAACTGCCTCCTTCCTCACAGTGACAAAAATATTAAACTTGTAATAAAACTTATAATAAAATTAAGCAAAAATGGTAATGATAAAATTTTTTTGTACACTTTTTTTAATTAGATACAGTGGATTTGTCAAATCAGTTCCATAGTACCTCAGGACTCGATTTTCCAAATTAATATATCTATAAAATCATAGCCCTAGTTACCATACTAAACTCGAGAATTATTTCTATTTAAGCAAGAACTGTTGCACTTCAGATAGGCGCATACACATTATTTAGTTAAAGATCTCATTGAGTTTGAATATGGTCTATCTCATATGCATGCTTATTCAAACTATCTCCACTAATAGACTCTACCTACCAAGAGAGATCAACAGGTCTTTGATAGGCTTGAAATGGGGTCTATAAGGGACATGGGTTAAATGAAGGTCATTTGTAAGTTGGAGCCGTTGTGACACTATGGGCAAACCTTCACACTAAAAATTTGTTGTTTGAACTTTAGGCAGTTGGAATCAATCTTGCTAGACTCCAAATTCCTTCTATCTTCTTAGCATCAATCTGGATCTTGACTACGACAGTCTCTGCCCTTGCAAAAACTTTGGTACCTAAATTCGTTTCTTTTCTTCTTCTCCCTTTTCTTTCTTTTTATTTTTCTTACTCTTCCCTTTCTTTGAGAATTTTATCATTTTGTCCTTCTTCCTTGTAGGACTTTCAAAAACTGTGTGACCTTTCTCCTTTTTCTCTGATTTTGATTGAATCTTTTGTTGGGTTGGACCAATTCAAGTCAAACTGTTCTTATAAACCAAATGGAAGCCTTTTATTGTCTTAGGTAAAAGAGAACTCATTTGGATTTCTGAACCATTTTGGGTTTTCTTTTTTTTTTTCTTTTTTTTTGTCTTTTTTTTCTTTTCTCTTCTTTTATTTCTCTTTTTTTTATCTTTTATTTTTGTCTTTTTTGTCTTTTTTTTCTTTTCTTTTCTTCTCTTTTTTTTTTGTTCTTTTTTTTTGTTCTAGCTCTAAAAGAGTTGCCTTGTTTGTACCAACTTGGGTTTCTAATAATGGATGAGTGGAGTGAAATAAATCTTCTTTAACAAGAATAAATCATTTGTTACTTTGATGTTATCTTGATAGATTGGAGATATTATATGAACTTCAACTACCCTTAAGGTCTTGAGAACATCAACTATCCTTATGATCTTGACTATTAATTCCTTTCTTTGATCTTCTTGCCTCTTCACCTTAGTGATCATAAGACTTGTCAAAAGTATCACAACAGCTCAGGGTAGGTTGTTGGGGTTATATACCAATGAAAAGAAAGCTAAAATTGTATGAAGGCTCAAAGGGACAACTAGGGATTGATATTTAATTGGGTGGATACTAGTTGTTGGCTAACCAAATAATGCCTAGATTATTTCTCCCTTAAATAAGCAGAGTTTAATTTCGCCTCAAAAGTTTGTCAGAGCATGTTCTAAGACTGACTAGGACCTAGATAAAGGTAATTATGCAGGAGCCCTCTCTAAGTAAGCATACACAACTCAATGTTATAAAGCAATTCCCTTACCTAGTAAAGTCATTCAAGTCATGATGCCTAAACACATTAATTTATGAACATCAAGCTAGATTCCTCATTGGTTGAGCACCAAAGTGAACAAAGACCAAAAAAATTTTATGAAAGTAATTTATTCAAACAACTTTAAATTTTAAAAACATAATTGTTCCAATTAAATATTAAAGAAAGTAAAATAAATAGACCAATATTCAAGCTAAGGAAAGTTTGTTGAGTTGGAGGCAAGAATTTTTTCCATCATCAAGGATCATTGCTTCATCATCCACAGTTAGTCCAAGCTTGCTCAGTAGCACATCATCTTTAGCAGCTTCTCTATCCATATCATCATAGGATGACAAGATAAAACTTTTCATGAAGGTTGTAAGTGGTGGCGTCCTTCCAAATTTAGGTAGAGGATTATTCTTAGTGTTGGGTTTATCAGGTTCAGGAAGCTTACCACTGTCGATTAGATTTTAGATCTCATGCTTCAATCGGGTACACCTATCGGCCTCATGTTCTTGGGTCTGATAAAATTGACAAAAAGCCTTAGTATCAAATTTTGGTGGTAAAGGATTTGGCAAAGGTCGAGGAGTCAATGGTTGTAGCAATCCCTTCTTTTGTAGCTTATTGAGAACCTAAGATAGCGGCTTCCCCAATTTTAAAATCTTCCTCATTCCTCCTTGATGGGTGGCATTAACATCAGTTTCCTTTTGTGTATTTTGATTGTTAGGCTGATAATTTCGTTTTGCAGAAAAATGGTTTTTCTCTCTTTCCCCTTGACTTTTTCGACTGGGGTGATAGCCGCCCTTATTGCCCCACTTATATAGCACATGATTTGACTGGTCTTGTAGAATAGGGACATATACCTTCTTATGCATGGGGAGAAGCTAGCCTTGCCTGCCTTTATCATGGCTTTGATGCAATTTGCAGGAATAAAAGATCCTTCATTGGTTTCATGGTCGTTGTCGAGGTATCACTTTCTTTAAAACTATTGATCCAAATAATGCATGTGTACATACTTGATTTTCCTTTTCATGTACAGGTTTGGGCAAATGAGCATAAGTTGGTGATGGTTCCCAACATTACAAGGCCACGGGTTGGGTATCCAAGGCTAAGTTTTTAGTTATTGGGCCTTAGAGAGGTGCATGGAAGCCACCATGTTCACACTCAATGCTTCTATATAAGTCGCTTAACCTGGTACCAAGTAAGAAAAATGTTAATATTAATATTGAACTTATGATCAAAATAACTTACCTGTTTGCTTTTCTATAGGTGAATGTGGCCTGGTGGGGAGCTGAAGAAAGAAACAGTTGGATTGGATGCATGACTGATGCACTGCCCTTACAAGACTCTCGTCGGATTATTGTTGGTCCAGTTTCTTATGGATCATTTCTTGGTGAGATGATATATAACTGGTTTTTCAGAATTGACCTGTGGAGAGTACCAGCAGACATCCCATTATTTGTGTTGAACACCATATCTATGGCAAAACCTTATTGGAGCCAAGCTTGCAATGGCTTCGATATTTAGGACTTTCTACTTTCACCATATTTGTCATATGTCCAATTTATTCGAGACTAGCTACTAAATTTTAAAGTTTCACCTACTGGCGTTTGGGGGCTTCCTGGGGTGAAGAAGAGGAAATAATAGTGGAGGAAGGGGAGGAAGAAGAATATGAAGAAGAAGATGAAGACGAGGAGGAGGGTGAGCCTTCTTCCCATTCTTGCAGCAATTCTGGTACTGTCACTTCTCAGGTAAACACTTAACATTTTTCCATTAAAATTTTTTCTTCTTAATTTGCTCTGACTATCTTTATGATTATTGCAGGTTGCTGGTTCCTCTAGCCATGCAGTTGTCCCTCTGTATAATACTCCAATACAATGACAATTCTCTCCATTTGCTCTTTCTTTTCAACCAGACATGATATCTTATCCACATGGCTTCAATTTGAGTTACCCAGTCTATCATCCTCTGGCTCACAATGGATGCACGAGGAGTATAAAAAAAAGCTATAAGAAGAGTTAACCACCAATCGCCAACACGCTGCCCATTTTGAAGGATTATACCATCAGGAGGCACAAAACTTTTGGAACTTTCGGTTTCAAGGCATGAGGGATTTAAATGCTTTTTCTTTAAGGGGCCCTAGACTAATGTCCATGACATGCCTCCTCCTTTCTCAAGTGATGATTAATACAGAATCGATTGTCAGGGCAATAGGGGCTCGGGTGCTTCCTCCTCGAGTGGATTTTGGACGGACGATATGCCTCCTCCTCTAACAGGCAATGACTTTCTTCGAGCTCTGTTTGATTATGGATCGCCTCCCTCTTCTCAATGATCAGCTTGCATCATTTTTATAGTGATCAACTTGTATCATTTAAATAAAAAGGCTTGTATTAATTGTAATAATAATAGTAATACTAATACTAATAATAATAATAATGACATTCTACTTCACCAGCAACTTTGACTTTTCACCTTTTTTTATAAAATTTTTGCTTTTCTGTATCTTTTTATTTTAAATGTTTTATAATATATACAAATTTATACAGGATGTCCATGATGAATCCATAATTTAAATTTGTCATGGACTCAAATTTATAAAACCATGGCAGACTCGATACCTCAACAATTACTCGATGTGAACACTTTTTCCATGCGCATCTTAGTTTCAAACCACTGCCTATTCCTCGTGCACTTCAGTCTATAAGCCCTGCCTATTTAAATCTACTTCAATTCACTAATCACACCTTAATTCTCAATTTCAATAGAAACAAGTTCATATCCTATGAATTTTATCATAACAATAAAAATAATTCCAACAATTTTAATTTTTCTTTAACTTCAACAATGATTGAGCTCAATTTAAAGAAAATCTAAGGTTTATTTAAGACCATGAAAGCTACATATTGGGAAGAAACATCTTGGTCTCAAATCAATTCTTTAAAGTTCTTTCAAAACATCAAATTGGACCACTCCTTCTTACATGCCATAGCTTCCTTTTGGGATGTGAAAATTAGGACTTTCAAGATAAACAACTTTGAAATATGTCCTATGGTCAAAGAATTTGAAGCTATTCTCAAATATCCAAGCAATCAACTAATGTCATTACCCGTACTGACTTCTAAGACTCAACAAAAGATGCAAATGTTGTTTCAACTCTCGAAACCTGAAGTTCTACAATTAACTGTAGGTGGGAAAATCTTGCTTGGTCCATTGATCAATTTTTGTACTTCTTGTTTGGCTATGACCAAAGCAGGGGGATGCATGTTTTGCCTATATTTACTTGGTCAATTCCTACTTGTTTCTCTCGATGGTGACATCGATCCGTCAGTACTGGATATCATGGACCAATTAGAAGGAGGCTTGTCACTAGTACCCGTGATCCTGGCTGAGCTAGTTGGATTGGATCAATTCAAGATAAAATCTTCGAGGAGATTGGTGGAAGTCCCCTGCTGCTTCAGGTAATTACCTAAAATGCCCTTTCAAGTTTTCAATTTAGGCTTTTATTTTCATTGCTATAATTTTTCCTAGTCCTCCCTTGCTAGTTTTTGGAACTAGCGAGTTATCCTAATTTTTACCTTAGCCGCTGTAATATTCTAGATAAAATAAAAATCTAGTAGCTTAAATGTTGTACAAATTAATGAATAAAGTGAGAAAAAAATTTGATTGAAATAAAATTTTAATGTGCTAAAGTAATATAAACAAAAATATTAAAGTATTTGAATTGAAAACTTTACAATTATGAATCAAAACAATTAAGTGTAAGTTATTAAATAACTAATTATATTTGTATATAAACTATTATAGGAACAAAATGACCTATTAGAATGATAAAGGAATTATTAATATACAAAGAAGTGAAATTTATATGTTACTAAAGTGATGGAAATGGAAATTTTAAAACCGTTTAGCTACGACGTTAACTCGTATGTATAAAAACCTTAAAGTATTATACTTGAAATGTACCATAACTTAATTAATAATATTTTAACATAATAATATACATAAAAACCAAATAAGACAACCTAAAATTTAAAATTTAGAAGTGAAAAATAACTTCAAAGAAATTAATACAAGTGTAGATAGTAAATTATAGTGTGAAATGACTATAAGGGTATTCAAGTTAACAAATGAGTATAACAAATTTGAGGGGGAAAATGGACATTTCACCCACTTAATTCTTAGCCATTTTTCTGATAAATTAAGTGGGTGACTCATCTCTTTTGTATAGTAATAGAGGCTGGAAAATATGATTAAAAAAAATATGATTAAAATTTTTGTTCTTATCTTTTCTTCTTTCTCTTTTCTTATCTATCAAAGCACCTCCATATCTATCACGACACTCTCTTTTTCCAGTATCCAAAAACCTTTTTTAGGCTATTTTTTTATGTTTAGAAGTGATCTAAATTGGAAAATTAAATCAACAAAGTGATATAAAGGCAAAGAAGGCAAAGGAACTCCTAAAGGTAAGAATTTGGAAATTCTGAATCTTTATCTTTTATTTTGTTTTTCCAGCTTTAAATCTATTATTTATTAAATCTGAGCTAAATATTATCATTTATACATATTAATTAGTATTTATGATGTTGGAAAAGGATTTATATTGAAAGAAATTGAAAGAAATGAAGCTAGAAACCCGAACACTCAAATTTGTCTAAATATTACAGCTTGAACTTTTAATAATTTAGCTACAGTGTTTTATTTATTTTAATATGAAAATGAGCTTTAAAATTCATAAAAATTTAAATGAAGATGTATTTGTATGTTTTCAAGGTTGTGGTAAAATATCAAGTCAAAATGATGAGGAAACATAAGTAAATAAATAAGTGAATATAAGCTGCTCATTTTAATAGTCTGAATGAATACTATTGAAATTTGCTACTGTGTTTAAATCATTTACCTATACAAATGAACTCTATAAATTGTGAAACTTTATAGAGAGGTCATATATGATGTTGGGAACATTCTGAAAAAATTTTAGGGCAAAATAATTTGAATAAATTAATATACAATTAAATGAATATAAACTACTCAAATGCTGAAATTTTGGTGTTTGGTTAACTTGGGACTGAATTGAGCATAACAAAATATATTTGATTCGGTTATAAATATAAGCATATAATAGATGAATATAAAGTTAAAATGTGTATTTGATATTCCAAAAACTATAAATACTAATTTAATAAATAAGTATATCACATGACTTGAAGAAGCCAATGTATTTCTATAGGCATATGGCACATATTTGAATTTACTATATTATATAGCCCTATTATAATATAATTTTATGATATTTGAATTTATAATTACAAAATAAATTTTAGAGTATATTAATATGTTAAAATAAGACATAGGTTCCTAATAAACAATTAAGACAAAAATGATAAATAAAAATTAAAAATAAACCTAAATGTGCGATTTATATGTGAATGTAGGTCGGGTATTGCCATCGAACCAACCAATAATTCTCAATGACTTAGAGGAATCAAATTTGCATATTTGAGGTGGGTTATAGTGTCCAACCCTTGATTTGTCGTATTTGGAATTCTTTAATGAAAATTTAACCATTGTTGATATTTGAGCCATTTGATATCATTTGTTGTTTGTAATTCTGCATTTGTGAATTGTGAAAACCAATGTGGCCTCTTGGCCTATGTGATCATACCAAGCCATTTGATTAGCCAATATGACAGAATCCCAACTTGATGGGGGCTATACCATCAGGCTATGTGCACATAGAAGTTTGTGATTTGTAGGGTAGAAGCTACCCTTATGTGAATGTGATGTGTGATAGCACTGAAATAACAATATGTTTTCTTTAGTGCTATTATTATGTGTTATCTGTCATATTATGTGATTTGCTTTAGTGATATTGGTCCAATTATTGTGGCCCTTTCTTGTGGATTGAAATTTTATTGTTATACCTTTATTGGGCTGCTTTCTTAAGTATTTATTATTCTTGAACCTTAAACTATTTTATTGTACATTCTACCCTTGGGACACTATAATCTCACTGAGTTAATGACTCACCCCATCGTCTATGGTTTCAGGTAGAGGTGACTCGGGACCATCAACTTCTTGATTTCTTCTTCCAACAAGAAGCTTGAGAATAATGTAATTAACAAATACTATCATATGTAATTAAATAATTATGTTTGCACCATGCTCTAGTTGCTCCATAGTACGACTGTGAATAGTTTAGTAAATTGTGAAAGTAAACCATAATGTAATATAAAAAAAATTGTATATAATATATAATATGAAAATAAATGTGTAATAATAATATATCATAAAATTTTGAGTAAATAATAATAACATTTTAATTCATTAGTGCAATTAATCAATTTGTATGAATTCATAAATTAGTTGGGTTCTATGTGGTGCCTGGTGGTCTTAAGCATACCTGGACCCTAGGACCGTCACTTTTCAAAAAATGGGGTGTGATAGCCGCCCTTGCAGGTTTTTAACCTAGCAGACTCTTTTTTTTATTTTAACTTTTGTCTAGACCACCCTTGCAGGTTTTCAACCTAACGGGCTCTTTTTTTTTAATTATTGATTATTTCTATCCATTTTATAGATCTTGTTGCAAGAGTTCTTCTGTTTTCTTGACACCCTATCTGTTGACTTCACCAAATATCTGCCACGATATCATTCTGCCGGGAAACTACTCCATCCTGCTTCCTCATATTCTGACTGGATCTACTCACAAGCTATGATTAACATCGGTTGGTTGGTATTTAGTGGAAGCTTACCTATGTCACTATTTAGACGTATCTGATGTATGTTCCTCTTACTGCTCTCTGTTGAGGTACTTGCTATGATCCTCATTGACTTGACAGCCAGTATGGAGCTGAGCCTCGAGGTTATGAGTTCACTATTTTAGACATGCCCGGTCTAACTGAAACCTACTTGGATCGACTGAAGCAAAGTTGACCTATACGTTACACTTATTGTTTGCCATAAATTTTACACTTGTCAATTCTTTAGAAAGTGATGTTAGGATGAACAATAATGATAATAATAAGATGTTTTCTTTTCTTTTATAATTCATCATCACTTTTCTCTATTGTGCTATTTATTTTACCTTAATGGTAAGATTGTTCAAAATAGTGCACATAGAACAATTTTAACATTAAGTTTTATTAAATTGGGGAATAACCAAAAAAATATAAAGCCAGCATACACAAGATCACTCCTGTCACCAACCAGCCCTTTCAAATTTTCTAATTGACAATTTTCTCTCATTTAGCCCTAATTATTGCCTAGCCTACCCTTTTAGATTTTTAGAATTAGCGAACTACTCTAATTTTTGCCTAGGGCACCCTTTCAGGTTTCAACCTAGTGAGCTTCTCCTTTTTTTTATTTCAAACAGAAACTTTTCAATCTATCAATGTTCACTGGCTCACTGAACTCATTCATGTCCATGCTTGACAACTTGACTGCGCCCTTGCTCATGACTTGCTTAACTACATACAGCCCCTCCCAACTAGGTCTAAACTTCCCTCTTGGATCAGGGATATTAGGCTTGCACTGCTTCAACACTAAGTCACCGACTTTAAGCTTCCTGATCTTAACCCTTCTATTATAGGCCCGAGCTATCTTCCTTTGATATAACTGATGAAGATATAGTGCCTTTAATCTTTTTTTCTTCTAATAAGGCCAGTTGTGCATATCTACTCGCCAACCATTCCGTCTCAAGCAATTCAGCTTTTAAGACTACCCTTAACAATTTGATCTCAATCTCAATTAGCAACACTGCTTCATCCCATAAACCAAAGAAAACGGTGTCATTCCAGTTAGGTTTTGCACATTGGTTCTATATCCCCATAAAGCAAAAGAAAGCATTTCTGACCAATCCTTATATGTCTTGGTTATCTTGGACAAAATCTGCTTAATTGTCTTATTCATTGCTTTCACTTTACCATTGGCTTTTGGTCTATACTTGGAGAATCGGTGATGACGGATCTGGTACTTCGAAAATAAGTCCTTAATGGCCACTTGAAACTATACTTCACGGTCTAATATTATACTGTGTGGGACTCCATATCTGCAAATGAGGTTCTTTTCAATAAACCGAGCCATCTGCTTTGCCCCCAGCTTGTTGAATGATTTGGTTCAACCCACTTTGAAAAATAATCCACTACTACTACTACAATAATTGGTGACCTTTTGAAGCCGTCGAATGTACTTTCCTAATAATTTCAATCCCCCAAGTTACAAAAGGCTAGGGTGACGACATAGAATGTAATTCTTCTAGAGGTAGATGATTCAAGTTGCGATGCATCTAACATTACTAGCACTTCTTCACAAAATCTATACAATCTCTCTCCATGGTTAGCCAATAGTAACCTTGTCAAATTATCTTCTTCACCAAGGCCAACCCATTCATGTGGGGTCTTCAACTTCCCGTATGTATTTCAAACATGATCTGCTCAACTTTGGACTTCCTCAAGCATCTTAAGTGCACCCCCAATAGGCCATCTTTGATACAACTCCCCATGAAAGGTTATGTATTGCAATGACCATCATTTTATATCTTTTCTCTCTTGCTTTGTTGCATCTTGTGGGTATTCCTTACTTTTCAAAAATTGTCTTATAGTGTCATACCACGCATCATGGTCCGTATCAGTTTCCATGACTATCTCATACTCATAATAAGGAGTCGACGAACTAGTCAAAACCAAAAGATGGAGAAATAACTTAACATGATCCTCCCATACCGAAGCCAGGGTGGGTAAGGCATTGGCCATCTGGTTTTCCTCTCTCAGTAGGCGTATAAACTTGCACTCCTTGAAATTTTTCTTCTTGGTCAAATAATTGTGGTATGGTTTCAACTTCTCTTTTTTCAATTCCCATTCTCGATTCACTTGGGATACCACTAACAAGGAATTGCTGAAGACTTGCTCTTTATCTACCTTCATGATCATCAGGGTTTCAATGCCAAAAATACATGCTTCATACTCTACCATGTTATTGGTTACTCTGAATTTCAACTTCTTGCCTAAACGAATAAGCTCTTCTTCCGGCGATTCCAATAGTACTCCCAAATCTGCTCCCTTTATATTCACTACTCCATCAAAATACAACTTCCACTCTAATACTTCTATGGCCTATAAATGTTCATCAAGAAATTTCAAAATCACCTCTTCATCGTCAGGCAATGGTTGTTGAGCCAGAAATTTTTCTACTGCTCTTTAATGGTTTTCCTAGTTATATACTCAATTTTGAATTCTTCTAAAATTATTAACCATTTACCATACTTCCCAATCAACAAGGGTGTCTCCATTAAATACTTCACTGGATCTATCCTAGAAATTGCTTGCACACTATAAGACTGAAAGTAATATGGCAACTTCTTAGATGGCCAAACCACGGCTATAGAGGTCTTTTCAATGATACTATACTTAATCTCATAGGGTAGGAGCTTCCTACTCAAATAGTAAATAGCATGCTCAACTCCTGCTTCATCTGCTTGGACTAGCATTGCGCCTATTGATTCTTCTTCTAGTATAGCAATAAAGTTCTGCCAGGTTTTAGTTGCTTTAAAATAGGTGGATTCAATAAATACTCTTTTATAGCTCAAAGGCACTTTGACACTCTTCATTCCACTTAACTGGCCAGTTCTTTTAAGCAATTTAATGATTGGTTCGCAAATCATGTTAAGCCTTGCTATGAACCTGCTAATATACTATAACCTGCCAATAAACCCCTGAACCTCCTTCTCCTTCTTAGGGGTTGGCATATCCCTGATTGCCTTAACTTTGTCAGGGTCAATCTCAATGCCATTTGGACCAATCACGTGTCCTAACATCTTGCCTGAAGTAACCCCAAACACACACTTCTTTGGTTTCAACCTTAACTTATACTTCACTGCTCTTTCAAAGAAGACCTCTAAATTTTAAAATATTACTCCCTTGTATTCGATTTTTATCATCAGCATAAACCTCAACTTCCTTATACATCATGTCATGCAACAAGGTGGTGGCCATCCTCTAATAGGTCGCTTCAGCATTCTTTAAACCAAACGGCATTACCTTATAGCAAAATATACTCCATGTAGTGATGAAGGCAGTTTTAGCCTTATCCTCTTAGGCCACTAACACTTGGTTGTATCTAGAAAATCCATCAATGAATGAGTGTAGCACGCTAAAGGTCGTACTATCAATAAGGACATCTATATGGGGTAAAAAAAAATATCTTTAGGGGAAGCCTTGTTCAAATCCCTATAGTCCACATAAACCCTAATTCTTCCATATTTCTTTGGTACAGGAACTATGTTAGCAAACCAGTCAAGATAATCTATTGCCTCAAGAAACTTTACTTTTATCTATTTAGTGACTTCTTCTTTGATTACTTATGCCCATTTTGGCCTTAATCGTCTAAGCTTTTGTTTGATAGGTTTCATGTGAATGTAAGTGGGATTCCTATGCTCGGCTATGTCTCGATTGATTTTAGGCATATCCTCATAAGACCAAGCAAAGACTTCTTCATACTTTTTAAATATATTTTGTAATCTCTCTCCCTCTCTTCAGGAGTAAGGTAGGATGCTATGCTAATATTTTTGGGATTGTCGATTGTTCCCAAATTCAATGATTTTGTGTTAACATAGTTAATATTAAGAATGCTCATGTAATTACTACTTGAACGTATGCAACCATCAGGAAAAACATCACACAAGTAAGTAAAATCAGACTTTATTGCATTCACCTTAGAAAAGAAAACATCATCATCCTCATGCAAAGCAGACAAATTAAAATCAAAATGAAAGTCATTGTTCTCATAATCAGAAACTAAGAGACTTTCAAACTATTCTTCGATGAGAGCAGCAATTTCCTCCAGAGTCTTCTGGATCTTCAGGATAACTTCCTTCTTCTTTTCTGGGCTAGGTTCCTTGTCAACAGGCAGGACAAGCTTTTTCTTCATCTGTTCCACCAATTCAGCAACATCAGCAAAGATATCCAAGCCTAGAATCATCTTCCCCATGAACATTATTGCCTTTAGGTTTCCTTACAGTGGTCTCATGTTTGGAGCTTTGACAAAAACCTCTTCGAGTGGAGGAAAACTTATCTTCTCATTCTTTTTCAGTAGAACACCTTTATTAGCTTCATCATATCCCAACCCTTTTCTAGAGGTTTGAGTCTTGAAATCTGGAAGTTTTGTCACACCTGTTTTTCCTTTCCTAAGATTAGCACCAGGTAGATAGTTCATATTCTTGATAATAGTCAGGACTCTGGGGTCCACCATCTGATCATCAGAAACAATAGCCACTTGGAACCCATTGAGAGGCCTCTCAACCATTAGAGCATTCACCACTTCATTATCCTCAGACTCAATAATAATTGTTTCATCCCTATTTGGGAACTTGATCTTCTGATGGAGTGTAGAAGGAACTCCACCAAGAGGATGAAACTAAGGTCACCCCAACAATAGTACAAAAGTGATAGGTATATTCAGAACTACAAACTCTACCATAGATTCAATAGGGCCAGCCTTCACAATAGCTTTAAAGGTTCCTTCAGCATGCCCTTTAGTATTATCATAAGCCCTAATCGTCACTTCGGTTGGGCTTAGATCCCCTTATTGACATAGCTAGCTTTGGTAGGAACTTGAGTGGGTAGATGTTTACGACAGATCAATCATCAACCATAACACATGGAGTCCTTTTTCCTTTAACTTCAACCTTGATAAAAAAAAAAAAAAAGTGGGCGAATGTGATCTCTTCCCTTTTCTGGCAGATCAACATCTGAGAATGACACCATTCCTACATCAATCTTGTTCTTCTTCTTAGCATCTTCACATTTCATCACTCCTTCAGCTATCACGAAATTAACTATCTCCTCTAGTGTTACAAAAGTGGAAATCGGCATGCTAGCCATAGCTTTGGCCATAGTTTCTTGATGTTTTTTAGATGTAGCTAGTAAATCTCAGATACTAATACTAGATTGAGTTCTTTTTAACTGCTTAAGAGCAGCATTGTCTTCTTCCTTGTTACCCCAAGTTTGAACTTCTTTTCCATTATCAGCTTCTACTTCTTTTGGTGGTGGCCTTGCATAAGGCTTACCGGAGTGAGTCTTCATTACTTCATCTTCTTCAGGTTCATACTAGGTCCACTCCTCCTTCTTTGCCTCAAAATCTTCATCACTATTAGTTGAATCCCAGAATTCGCTCATAACATACATGGCCACTCCCTTCTCAACCACAACTTGCTCCATCTTGCTAAGTATCAGTTCTTCTTTAGTTTCTTGGCTATCCACATCTTGGAAATAAGACAAAATAAATTTCTCATTCAAACTTCCTCCGTTCATAAAAGTTGCCGATGGTGGTACCCTGTTGAACCTTGGTAAGGGGTTGTCCTTCATGCTAGGCTTGTCAGGTTCAGGCAACTTACCACTATCAATCAAATTCTGGATCTCATGCCTCAATCTTAAGCATTTGTCTGTCTCTTGCCTTTGTATTTAGTGGAATTGTCAAAATGCCTTACCATCAAAGTTAGGTGGTAGAGGATTTGGCAATGGGCGAGGAGTTAATGGTTGTAACAACCCTCTCTTCTATAGCTTATTGAAAACCCAGGACAATGGTTTTCTCAATTTCAAAAACTATCTCCTACCTCCTGTGAGCGGGGATTTTTGCCTCCACTCCCGGTGGAATGGTTCTTGCAACTTCGGTACTATTAGGCTCGGGACCTTAGAGAACACATGCCTAAGCCCCTAGAAAATGGTGTCACCACTCGGACGGGTCGGGAAAAAGTAAAGGGTGGATGACTCAATTCCTAAGGAATCTCCAACACCCTAATGGGTTTGAAAAGTTAGGTACGTGTGAGGAAGGTGAGAAATAGCCCCCGACCTCTTTTTTAGGTCTTAATATTATAAAATTCTTAAATATAATGATATTATCCATACTACATGCAACAATTAAAATAAAGCATCATTATATTAAAATCAAAGTAATGTTTAAACAAAATAAATAAATGAACACCCATCCGAGGATGGAAACTTGTCCTTACATCGTCCAATGTCTAAAACTAAATAGAACACCCACCAAAAGATGGAAAAGTGTCCTTTACATTAATCCCAAAATATAAAAACAACTTAAATTACATGAAAATTAATTAATGAAGTACCCAATCATGGAAACATACCTCTTACAATTTTAATAAATAAATAATAATTAAAAAAGTATTCATCCATAATAAATTAAATAAATCAAGCATTAAAATTAAATAAATCAATCATCAAAATATATAATAAACTACATAATTAAATCTAAAATTAAATAAAGCAATAAATCTATAAATTTAGGGTTTACATCTTAAATTAAGGTTTTTAGAATTTTAAAAACTAAATTAGGATTTAAAACAAAGGAAGTTAAACACAAAGACTTATAATACACAAATAAATATTGACCCCTTCGACGAGCCCATTCGGCGGTTTTGAAAAATAATTTTAGGGTTTTACATAAAGCTTTTGACGCTGGAGAAATAAGGTTATAGGAAAAAGTTTGCAACTAAATAATCATGTACTAAAAATATCAATTTAACACTTATAAGTCACTGTAACTTAAGATAATACATTGTGGATTTATTTTGTTTTGAATAATGAACAACATCATCAAATAACTTCACATGAACTAATATGAAAATAAAACAAAAGGCTATAACCTACTGGAATTAATCCAACCAAATATTAAAAATTGTCAAATCATGTTATATTGAGTTAAATTAGATGTATACCGTAATTTGTTAGCTCCACCACAATTTGTAGAATGAAATTCTAATTTAGCATGAAACCAAGACAGAAGACCTAGCTTGCTGCCTTGATTATGGGTTGTCTCTCGTCTCTATTGCTTTTTCCAATTTCAAAAGAAAGTCCAAAAGTCCTTCAATAATTCTTGAATAATTCTCCAATGATTGTGCCATCCAATATTTTTTTTTCTTCTATATGTTTTTATCATACTATTTATAAGAAAAAATAAAAACCTAATTCTAATTGCTTAAGGAAATAAAATTATTTTGGAAATAAAATCAAAAACCAAGTAAAATAAGGTTCCGGTGAAAATTGCATGCGGGCCCGAGTGAGATTGGTACTGGGAGAGCTGGGGAAAAAATTACAGGCTGGGCATGACAAAATTGCGCGTGGGGTGCAATTTTGCCGCAGGTAAAGGCCTGTGGCCAATTCGCCGCAAGCAAAACCTGCGATGAATTGGCCACAGCCAATATCGCCAATTCTGCCTCGTCGATTTTGTATTTTTTAATTTTGTTGATATTTTTTATTTTTATTAAAAATAACTATTAAATATTATAAAAATAAATAATAAACAATAAATAAAATAAATATTGTAAATAATAAATAAAACAAAACCACAAAAATTATTTTGGACTGTTTTAAAATATCATACCGAATCCGGTCAAAAATTAAGAGTCTACACCTCCTTGGCCAATTGCATTAACATCAACTACCTTTTGGATGCTTTGACTGCTAGACTGATAGTTCCCTTTCTCGTTCCTTCTTATAGAAAAATGATTCTTCTCACTATCCCATTCTTCTATTTGCAAACCAGCTTGAAGAATGTCTTTAAAATCTCTTATGAGAGTGTGGGACATCCTTTCATGAAGATTAGGCAGCACCCCTCTCATAATCATCCTAATCTGATCTGACTCGTCGGGCCACTTCTTGAGCAATGCAACCTTATTTCTCCACCTTTTCACATAGTCAGCAAAATTCTCATTTTATTTCTGTCTGATTGATTCAACCTCCATAAAAGTAACTTCCAACTCAGCATTGTATCCATATTGTTGGATGAAGACTTTGTACAATGAATCCTAACTCTTCTGAGTACTATCCTTTAAGGTGTTGAACCAATTATGCACAACAAGATCCAACGAGAGCATAAAGTACCTTAGAGTTTGAGCCTTGGTAGCTCAGGCAAACTGCATGGTTGTTATGTATTGCTTGACATGTAGATGAGGATTTCCAGTTCCATCAAACTTAGCAAAAGAAGGCATCTCAAACTTGTAAGGGACAACAATTTGTCCACTTCTGACATTTCTTCAGTTTTTAACTTCTTTTCAAACTTCTTCTCCAGATCAGCAATCATCTTCTCCACATCTGAAGTTTTAGTCATTTTAACAGTTGACTTCTCCACAACTTTCGGCTCTTTCTTCTTATCTTAAGGATCTTTGAAGTATTTAGCCCAATCATCATCATCATCAATAACTACCTTATCATCATCAATGGTTACCTCACTAACCTTAGCCTTTCCCTTGTCTTTCAGCTTCTTAGTACTAATAGACGCTTTGGTAGTTTTTCCCAATAGTGTATCCAGTTGGCTTTTCATGGTCTCAGCTATGGCCTCCTTTAGTTCTTCCATTTTGGAATTAATTGCATCATCCACCATCTTTTGAATCTGTTTAGGTTCCACTACTTTTGGTGAGAAGCTGACTGAGTCATGGCTGGATTCTACATTACTGGCATAGGTTGGCTTGTCGTAGGCTCTTAAACTATTGTACTCCAGGACTGTGGGCCAGAAAGGATCAATGACATATGGTGCAATGTATGTATGCATGTATGTGTAGACTCTTATTTTTTGACCAAGTCCAGTCCAAAATTTTAAAATAATTCGAAATGATTTTTATAATATTTATTATTTAATATTTAATATATAGAAAGAGAAAAGAAAATTATAAATATTCATTTTAAATAATAAAAATAATAAATAAATAATATATATATAAATAATAAATAAAAAATCGGACGGACGAATCGGCAAGAGGCACGTGGCAGCGTACATGGCAAGCCAGTTCACCGCAGGCCGATAGGCCTGCGATGAATTGGCTTGGGCCAATTCACCTCAGGCCAAGCCTGTGGCAAATCTGGCAGCTTGCACGCAGATGCTTGTAGCAGCCTGGCCTGGCCCTCTCATAGCACATCCTAGCCTCAATGTCTCGCACGCCAATTATATCAGTAGGTCAGTGCTCACCCAGCAGCTGGCCCAGCAGCCCTCGCAGCAACACAACAACCCGTCCTCACAGCCCGCGGGCCAGCGTTCCAGCGAATTGGCCAATTTTTGTCTAAACCTTATTTAGCTCAATTTAATTAATTTCCTTAAGAGTTTTTTATTTCCTTAACAAACTAGGATTAGGTTATTTAATTCCCTATAAATAATACGTTAAAATAATTAAATGGGGACTTTTAGCAATTTTTTGGAGAGACTCGAACTTTTGAATTTTGGGACTTTTAGAATGGCAGCAGACTTTGAAACAAGCAAGCAGGCTTTCAACTTTTTAACTGGAGCAAACTTTCAGGCAGCTTATAAATGGAGAAGCTTCAAATAGCAAACGAACAATCTTATAAAGGCAGTTGCATACTTCCTTTGTCCTGCTCAACCAGAATTCCAACAAATAATTGTGGTGGAGCCAACAAACTATGGTAAACCTTAAACCAATTCAATATAACATGTTTCAATGGTCTTAAATATTTGAATAACATGCTTTGATGATTTTATTCCTAGGTTAGATTAATTTTAGATTAAACACAGTAGCTCGTTTAATTAAATTAACATTAAACCTTAATATCTCAGTAACTTATTTATTAAAATTCTAAAAATTAGTTTTCAACACAAAAACCTACAACCCTAAAAACCAATTTTTTAATTCCCAAAACCTACAGTAGCAGGACCGCTGTATGGGCTCATCAAAGGGGTCAATATTTATTTGTGTATTATAAGTATTTATGTTTAACTTCCTTTATTTAAAATCCTAATTTAAGATGTAAGCCCTAAACTTATATATTTATTGCTTTATTTAGTTTTAGATTTGATTATGTAGTTTATTATATATTTTTATGAATGATTTATTTAACTTTTGATAGTTGATTTATTTAATTTATGATGAATGAATGGATGAATATTTTCTTGATTATTATTTGTTTATTAATAATGTAAGAGGCATGTCTCCACTTTGTGGATACCTCATTAGTTAAGCTTCATGTAATTTAAATTATTTTCATATTTTAGGATTAATGTAAAGGACACGTTTCCACCTTTTAGTGGGTGTCCTATTTAGTTTTAGACATTGGACGATGTAAAGACATGTTTCCATCCTCGGATGGGTGTCCATTTATTTATTTTATTTGAACATTGCTATGATTTTTAATAAAGTATTTGCTTATTCTTATGATTGCATTATTATGGATAATATCATTATATTTAAGAATTTTATAATATTAAGACCTAAAAAGGAGGCCGATTCCAATGAACTGAGCATTGTGGGGGTGCTGGGTCATTCTCACCTTCCCCATGCGTACCCAAATTTCTGAACCTAATAGGGGGTTGGTGATTCCTTAGAAATCGATTCATCCACCACTTTTTTTTCCCAGCCCGTCCAGGTGGCGACTCCATTTTCTCTGGGTTTAACCCGTATTCTCTAAGACCCTGAGCCTAATAGTGTCGAAGTCATAAGAATCATTCTACATGGGAGTGGGGGCAAAAATTCCCGCTCACAGTATACATGGATGCACAAGTAATAAGCAAAATAACCAAAAGAGTATGAGTGAACCTTCCAACCCTATATCTTCCACATACGAATGACGAGTCTCTTTTTCTAGGAATATGGTCAACAAAATATCAACATGGGATATCTTATTTTTGAACAACTCACTTGGATGTTTTAACCAATAATTGTGTTTTCAAACTTAGAAGTCAGTCGATGATAATTCCTATTAATTAAGTCTTAATCCATTGGTCTAACAAAAAAATAGCTTTTATGCTATATTGGATTAAAATTAAATTAAAGAGTTTATCATGAATAGATTTCTCATTTGAAAATACAACTAATGATTCATGCCACAAATAAATCCATGATTAATAAGTCTTCGTATAAACTAAGCCCATAATTGATTTTTGGTATTCCATAATTGACCTAACTAGTTGTAAGCCCATTTGTTTAAAAGCCCATTTGAAAAAGGTTTTAATTTGGATGAAGTATAAATATAGTTTTGTTTCAAAGCCCATAGTAAAGAGGTTTGTTTAAAAATGAATTTTGGTCTTTTTTATTTGGGCCATGAAGTAGAAGAGGATTTTAGCCCATCAAAAAAAGGTTTCACGTTCAAAGACCATTTTTGAAAAAGGGTTTGAAAATATTTTTAGTCTTTTAGCTTAAAAGAATAAAATCATGTTGGCCTTTAAAGAGTAAAATTATTTTGGTCTTTAAAATTACTTTGGGCTTACACCATAATTAGGTCATATTAAAAAAGAACAAACCAAATAGGCTATGGTTCAAACCAAGATATATCAATCATAGTCAAATAACAAGCATTTGGGTAAAAACCTAAGGAAAGTAACTAGGCCAATTACATGAGCTTTAGTCTTTAGGTTGAAAAGTTTAGGCTCCCATAGCAAGTATATACCAAAAGGTACGAGGCTATGAGTGGTTATGTCATGCTTGATCTCCATACCTTGAGTGAAAGTATGGTATCCCATACAAAACACAACGCAGGTAACATGGGGCATCCTAACTCATGCACACAATACAATCTAAAGAATACAATGGATAATATCATAATAAGAAAGAATAAAATAATATAAAGACCAATGGAATCAACTTCTCTTATCCCCAGTGGAGTCACCACTATGAGCGGGGCTTTTTGCGCCCACTTCCCATGGAATAGTTCTTGCGACTTTGGCACTGTTAAGCTCAGGGTCTTAGAGAATACGGGCCTAAACCTAAAGAAAATTTGGGAAAAAAAGGGGTAGATGACTCATTTTCTAAGGAATTCCCAACCCCCTAGTGGGTTGAAAAGTTGAGTATATATAGGAAAGGTGAGAATGACCCGACAGCTCCATAATGCCTAGTTCATTGGAACCAGTCTCCTTTTTAGGTATAAATATTATAATAATATGATATTTCCCATATTACACACAATTTAAAAGGAATAAACATTCATCATTTCATTAAAATAAAACAAATAAAATAGGCACCTATCGAAGGATGAAAATATGCCTTTACCATATCCAAAGTCTAAAATAAAATAAATAAAATAAAATAGGACACCTACCAATTGTTAGAAACATACCCCTTACATTAATCCTCAAAAATAAAATAAAAGAAACAAATTAAATAAATAAGACACTCAGATAGTGAAAACATGCCTTTTATAACTCCAAATAAACAATTAACCAATTCAACTATCCAAACATAACAATTAAAAATGAATCATCCATTATAAACTATATAAAATAAATCATCACCCATAAAAAGCATATAACAAACAAAATGATTAAAATTAAGGTTTAAACCATTAGATATATAAAATTACGGTTTAAATATTAAACTTGGGCTTTGTAAGGTTAAAATTATGGTTTTAGGGTCTTAATTTGAAAATTAGGGCTTTGGTTTGGAAATTAGGGTTTTTAGAAAATTTGGAAATGTAATATCCCCATATATGCCCTAGAAGTTTTGAATGTTGTTGTTGTTGTTGTTGTTGTTGTTGTTGTTTTAAAGATTGGATTGAATGTAGGTGTCAATTTGCAAGAGAAAAGAAATTAAAGGAAAGTGTATATGTTGATTATATTGTAATATATATAACATATAAGTTGGTCAAATGAAGAGTCAAGGGGGAAGAGATATTTATCTTGTTGAGTATGAAATTACCTAAATGGGCTTATAAGTTAAAAGAGAGTTAGAACAAATGGTTAAGGGCATTGAGGTAATTTTCTTTTGGAAATCTCTTGGTGGAGATTTAAAGAAGAAGAGCAAGTTGACTTTATTTATATTTTTCTTTTCTTCTCTTTTCCTTAGTGGTGGCCGGCTCTCCAAAACCAAAGAACAAGAGTTGATTTTTGTTGTTCCAAAATCAAGATTGAAGAGAGAAGCAAGAAATCAAGTTGGAGATTTGTGGAATTCAACAACTTTGGTAAGTTCTTTTCTTTGATTTCTTTTATTCTTTTGAAGTGGTATTTGAAGTGAATTAGGGTTTGTTGATTTGATGATGAGAGGTGCTTGTGATGTGTTTTCAAGTGTTAAATTTGGTTTTAAGTTAAGAGGTTAAATAGTTGTTGTTGGAAGTGGTGGATGTTGATTTTGAAAGATTATGAATGATGTTGGATTTAGGGTTTTGAAGTGGTTGTGTTTAAATGTAATGTTAATGTGTTGTTAAAGTGATTATTGTGATGATTGTGTAAGATATGTGTTTATGTTATTGATTGTATCCATTTGAATGAGATTAATGTTGTGTAAAAAGTGTGTAAAAGCAATTGAAAGAGTGTTGGCTTGGGTTAGGGTGTTGTTCATGAGTGACACGGCCAAAAGCAAGGAGAGACACGGCCAAGTCATGGAAATTTTGGACGTGTTGGGTTGATTTTTGAGAGATACGGCCGTGTCCCATGCCAGTGTCTGTCACTGCCAAAATTAAGTTGAGAGACACGGCCACAAGCTTGGCCGTGTCCCTCAAGTGTGCTGCCCGTGTCCCTCAAATGTGTTAGTTAATGTTTTTGTTCTTTGCTCTTCATGCAATGTTGTGATTCTTTAAGGGTCTCTTTGCACCTATACATGAAAATGAACATTCTAAATACCCCCATAATGATTCAATCAAAGGCATATGGAAGATTATAAATCTATGAACAATGTTATGTTATATACATTGTGAATGGTAATGTGATTCATGAATAATGTACCTTGAAATGTTATAGCAATGATGCTATATGTATAAAATGAGTTGAGATATAATTGTGATATGAAGCCATTGTGATTGGCTATGATGATGAGAATTGAGAATGGAAATGATAACTAAATAATAAATGAATTGTGTGGCTAATGTGTTATTCCATTTTCAGAGTTTGTTGTTGGTGGCATGCCTAATGATAGTAACAATCTCTTGAAGTTAGGTTGGATTGAATCCTTGAAGCCTAATTGAGATGTTACAACCCTTGAAGATAGGTTGGGTTGGTTCTTGAAGCCAAGTTGGGTAGAAGCTTAGCATGCTTTGCTCCCATTGAAGCTTGGTTGAACCTAATCCTTGAAGCCTAGTTGGGTATATGATATTGATAAATGTGATAACAAAACCAAAGCATTAACTCTGAAAATTGAATGGCATGTTAGTGTGTTTTGGGCCCATGCTTGTCTTTGTTTAATGTGAGTCATGAATGATAACTTGATTGATTAATGAAGGAGATGGAAAGATGTTGAAATGTGGTATGCTTATATGATTATGATTTGTGATGTGCAAAGGTGTGATGTTAGCTTTTCACCTATGTTGTTGCCTTTATTGATAACATGTGTGACATTGCATTGCACTAGAGCATAATATTAGCATGATTTGTCTTACTAAGCCGTTGGCTTAGCGCGATAGTGTTGATCGCGCAGGTAACAGAGTTGAACCCGAGAGCTCTTCGAGACCAAGTGAGAGTAGACAGTGAAGAGTTTATTTGGGACTTAAAGATCAGAGAAAGCTGCCAATCATGTATAACTTTTTTTTATATTTTGTAAAGTTTTATTTATAATGTAAATATATGTATATTTGTAAATATTTTCTATATTCCGCTGCGTATTAAGTAAATGTATATATATATATATATCTATTTGTTTTATATTACAAGTTAATGACTTATTTTCTATAATGTATAATGAGAAAGATTATAGTATCATTTAAAATGTTTTGAATGTTAATAAAATCCATAGCATCCCTATGTTCAGTGCACGTATATTACATTGTGGTGTTTGTAGTGTGCGTGTATTGGATGTGGAGGTGTTACAGGAAATTAGGGTTATGGATTTTCGAAAACAAAATTAGGATTTTGGTATTTGAAAAACATATTTAGGGTTTTGGTTTTAAAAAATAGAATTAGGGTTTTGGTTTTAGAAAAATAGAATTAGGGTTTTTGGTATTTTGGAAAACATATTAGGGTTTTGGTAGTTTGGAAAACAAATTATGGTTCTAGGAATTAAGACAATTGATTTTAATTACTGGATGGGGTTTAGGGAACTAGGGCTACTGGATAAATTTTAGGGCTTTTGGAATTTAATGTTTTGGATTAGGGTTTTAAGAATGGATCAAAGAATTAACATTTATTACACATTAAAATTCGTTACTGCCCGATGAAATATGAGGTTTAATGTTTAGAACATACAATTTATGACAAGCTTAATATGTTTAGGTTTTATGCAAGATTACAACCTAGGTTGCTTAGCTACTAGACTAAATAATGCTTTTAATGCTTAAGGAAAAATATAGCTACTGGATTACCATGGATTATCAAAACGTTTAATGCTCAAGGAAAAGACATAACTGTTGGATGCAATAAATGAATGAAATTTAGAAAACAAAACATGCATTTGAGGCTCCACTAAATATTGATACACTAGAACAAGCTTGCAATTGCCTACCTTTAGTGAGTTTTTGGCTGGAGATTGCCTTGTTCTTGCTTATGTTTGATAATTCCCCCTTCTGTTTTAGTATTAAACGTTGTTATTTATAGGCAAATGATGACTTAACCCTGAACCTAATATGCTCAAGGAAAAGATATAACTGTTGGATGCAATAAATGAATGAAATTTAGAAAACAAAACATGCATTTGAGGCTCCAACAAATATTGATACACTAGAACAAGCTTGCAACTGTCTACCTTTAGTGAGTTTTTGGCTGGAGATTGCCTTGTTATTGCTTATGTTTGATAATTTCCCCTTCTGTTTTAGTATTAAACGTTGTTATTTTTAGGCAAATGATGACTTAACCCTGAACCTAATATGCTTAATCCAAGGTCTAAACAAATTCTAGGTTGATTAGGAAATTAAATTGTTGGCCAAATTGCTTTGGAATTAAGGTTCATGTCGATTTGGGCATCTAAATCGATATGAACCATGCTCATGTTGACCTAGAGTGCTAATGAGATCAATTTTATACTTATTTTTAGTATGATTTTTATGTGTTTTTAGTTAAGGTGTCATTTGATTTTTGTTTAAAGTTTGTTTTAAGTGTTTATTTCAGGTTAAAGTGCAAAAACTCTCGTGGATGATCAAAACAATGAAGAAAGAGCATGAATCAAGCAAGACATAGCCAAGCCAAAGCAAGCTTGGCCGTGTCCCTCAAAGGAACTTCAAGGCAGTAGCTGACATGGCCAGGAGACACGGCCAAGCCACTGGCCGTGTCTCACTCAAGGAACAAAACCAAGAAAGAAAAGAAAAGAAACAGAAGCTGACATACCCAAGTGACACGGCCAAGCCACTGGCCGTGTCACATGACACGGCCACAAGCTTGGTCGTGTCCCATCTTAAGCCAAGAAATGAAGGACCAAGCAAAAAATGAAAGAAAAGAAGCAGAAGGTGACACACCCACATGACACGGCCAAGCCACTAGCCATGTCACATGACACGGCCACAAGCTTGGCCATGTCACTCCTTGAAGAACAAAGAAATGAAAAAGAAAGAAAGAGAGGCAGTGATGGACACGGCCAACAAGCTTCGCCATGTCACAAAGAAAAATGAGAGACACAGCCAAGCCACTCATGGCTTGGCTGTGTCACCTATAAAATATTGAAATCTTTTGCACAGATTGAGGAACAAGTGGGGGACAAACAATTTGCTTTTGCCAAAAGAAAGATTAAAGAAAGGAAAAGTTGGCCTAAATGATAAAAAGAAAGAAAAAAACAAAGGGAATGTGGGAGACAAGGGAGAGTGTTATGAGTTGGAAGGTATGGGTTTTGAGCTTGGAATGAAATAAAAAGAGTAGGAAATGCAAAGAACGGGGAGAAGAAGGAAAGGGAGAAGGAGCCAACTACTGGAGCAAAGAGGAGAGCCTTGAGCTGAGTTTGAAGAAGAAGATACATCCTATACAAGATCTAAACCAAGATTCAAGGATTCAAGTGAAGAAATACAAATTATTCGCCATGGATTGTTTGGTTTCTTTTACTCATTTCCCTTGTTCTATTTTTCTGGTTTTGAACATGAACTAATTCGTTCTCTATCTAGATATTGATGAACCCTAGCTTATTTGTATGGACTGAATAATCTTATTTAATTGAATCATTTGATTGAGTTGTTTTATTCTTATGATTCTTAATGATTTATTTCCAATTGATAATAGCATGCTTATTGATTGGTTGCAATTTTCATATTATTGACTTGAGAAAGCTTGATATGAATTGAATACTCATAAGGATTGAGGATTGATTGGAGTGCTAGAGATAGACTTATAAGATCCTTTGGTTTATAATTTCTTGCTCTTAATGCAAGATCTACTTAATTATGTTTGAGAAGAGATTCCAGCATTCTACTTAGTGATTAGGGATTAATTCACTCGAGAGAGGTTTTAGTCTAATTTAGAGGAATGCCAATTCAACTCTATTATGTGATTTAATTGAATTGATTTTCATAAATATAATTGTGGCTAGGGAGATTCAATATCTAGATAGTATTATTACCATCAATCCTTTTTGCACAACATTTAATATCCCTTTACTTTCAGTTATTTAAGTTAATTGTCTTTAATTATAGAACATCACAAAACTATTGATTTGCTAAACAACAGTTAAGATTTGCACTAGTACTTGACCTTGTCCCTAGTGGAATGATAACTCACTCACTACATTATTACTTGGGCGACTCGTGCACTTGCGGTATTGTTATAGCATTAGGTACGCACGCACCAAGTTTTTGGTGCCGTTGCCGGGGATAACGGTTTCAATATTAGTAATATATTCAAGACTATTGATTTAGTTTTATTTTCATTTGTTTTTTACCTTGGTTCTTGCTTGTTGACTATCATTTTAGGTATTTCTTCCCATTTATGACCAGAGGTAGCTCATCCCAACTTCTTGCATTAGACCCAAAGCTAGAAAGAACATTAACGAGAAAGCGAAAGGAAGAAGGGGAGGCAGTTTTGGAAGACGCAGAAACAGAAATAAATCTGGAAATAAAAGAAGAAGAAGAGTTTGAAGTGATGGAAGGAGCTAGGCCAAGAACAATGCAGGAGTTTGCTAAGCCCAATGTCAATGGAGCTGATTCTAGTATCCGGAGGCCGACAGTTGCTGCGAACAACTTTGAAATAAAGGAAAATGTAATTCAAATGGTGCATGAGTTTCCTGATGAAGATCCTAATGCACATATTGAGAATTTTCTGGAGATATGTGACACATTCAAGATAAATAATGTCTCAGATGATGCAATTAGGCTGAGGGTGTTCCCATTTTCCCTTAGAGATAGACCAAAGAAGTGGCTGAAATCTTTTCCTCCAGGAACCTTCACCACATGGGGTCAGTTGGCAGAGAAATTCCTAGAAAAATACTTCCCACCATGCAAAACTGCTAAGTTGAGGAATGATATCTCATCCTTTCTGCAGCAAGATGGTGAGACCCTTTATGATGCCTGGGAAAGATTTAAAGATTTGTTGAGAAGGTATCCTCATGATGGAATTCAACTATGGCTTTAAATTCAAAAATTTTACAATGGGTTGAATTATGTAAGTAAGCAATCCATTAATGCAGCAGCTGGTGGTACCATAAACAACAAGACACCTAAACAAGCAAGGGATTTAATTAAAGACATGGCTATCACCAATTATCAGTGGCAAGCCCCAAGGGAGCAAGGAAAGCTGAAGGTCATGGGTTCACACCAATTATATCCTGTGGTGGCTTTGACAGACCAATTGGAAGCATCGAATAAAAAATTTGATTCTTTGGCCTCTTCTTCTGGGAAAGTAATGCAAATGATGTCTTGTGAATGGTGTGGGGTGGACATCAAAGTCAAGATTGCTAAAGTGGCAACATGTTTGCTAGGCAAGAGCAAGTAGATTATGTTGGAAATATGCCAAGGCAACAACATAATAACCCATACAGCAACATGTAAAATTCGGGGTGGAGAAATCATCCAAATTTCTCATGGAATAATCAAAATAATCCAAGACCTCCCCCTGGATTCCAGCAGCCCCAACATCAACAAGCTTCCCCTCCAAGAAAGAATAATTTGGAGGACATGATGGAGAAATTTATAGCAGCTTCAAAAACCAGGTTTCAATCAACTGAAACCACCCTTAGAAATCAGCAAGCCTCTATCCATAATCTGGAGAATCAGGTGGGACAAATTGCCAAGCTATTCAGTGAGAGACCACAAGGGATTTTACCTAGCAACACTGAGGCAAATCCTAAAGAGCAGCTTAAGGCAATTACACTAAGGAGTGGAAAAGAGATCAAGGGTAATGTGGATGAGAAAAGATGAGAAGTGGCAGAGAAAAGGGCTGAAGTACAAGAAAAAGAAAAAGAAGACAATCCTCCTGTCACTTCGGGAGAGAAAGCTGCACTAGAAAGTGAGAAAGAGAAGCAGCCACAAGAAAATAGACCCATACTGAAGGAATACCGACCTAGAGTACCCTATCCGGCAAGGTTGAACAAGGACAAGATTGATGCTCAGTTCGGTAAGTTTCTTGAACTTTTTAAATAATTTCACATTAATATTCCATTTGCTGAAGCTTTGTCACAGATGCCTAAATATGCTAAATTTTTGAAAGATATCCTTTCTAACAAAAGGAAACTTGAGGAAGTGTCTTTAGTGCATTTATCTGAAAAGAGTTCTACAATTTTACAAAGGAGGTTACCTAAGAAGTTAAAAGATCCAGGTAGTTTTACCATTCCATGTTTAATAGGTAACCTTGAGGTTAAGAGTGCATTAGCTGATTTGGGGGCTAGCATAAGTGTTATGCCCTATAAAATGTTTAAAGAGTTAGGCATTGGTAAACCTAAACCAACACTTATGACCATCCAACTTGCTGATAAGTCAGTAGTCCACCCTCGTGGCATTATAGAAGATGTGTTGGTAAAAGTCAGGGATTTCATTTTCCCCAATGATTTTGTTGTCATTGATATTGATAAGGATGCGGATGTTTTACTTACTCTTGGTAGGCCATTTTTAAATACAGCCCATGCCCTTATCGATGTTCATGATGGCACATTAACTTTGAGAGTGGATGATGAGAAAGTTATTTTTAGGATACATGATGCCATGAAACATTCACTTTCACTTGATGAGGCGGAATCATGCAATGATGTTATTGAGCATGAGACCATAAATTGTGTTACTAACATTGTTTCCAAGGATCCCCTTGAGTTGTGTTTATTGCAGGAAAATGTTGAGGATCAAGAAGCAATGGAGCAACTTGCTTTTCTTGAGGCAAGCAAATAGTTCAAATGCAGGGCATATGAGACTATTGAGATGCCAAAGGAAGAGAAGCCAAAACCATCGGTGATTGATCCACCCAACTTGGAACTAAAGCCCCTTCCAGATCACCTTGTGTATGGATTTCTGGCGGAGAAGAAGAAATTACCAATAATTCTGAGTTCCCACCTATCTTCTGAGCAGAAGGAAAAGCTTATCCAGTTGTTGCAGAGACATAAGAAAGTGATAGCTTGGAAGATAGCAGACATCAAGGGTATCAGTCCATCCTATTGCACTCGCAAGATACTGATGGAGGACGAATTCAAGCTGGTAGTGCAACCACAACAGAGACTAAATCCAAAGATGAAAGATGTAGTGAAGGCTGAAGTTATAAAACTACTTGATGCAGGGATTATATATCCGATTTTGGATAGTTCTTGGGTGAGCCCGGTCCAGGTAGTACCAAAGAAAGGTGGGGTGATGGTGGTCCCTAATGAAAATGATGAGCTGATTCCAACAAGAACAGTTACCGGTTGGAGGGTTTGCATAGACTACAGGAAATTGAATGATGCAACTAGGAAGGACCATTTTCCTTTACCCTTCATTGATCAGATGTTGGAGAGGTTATCCGGGCATGAGTATTACTATTTTTTGGATGGTCTTTCAGGCTATTTCCAAATTCCTATCTCCCCGGAAGACCAAGAGAAAACTACATTCACCTGACCATATGGGACATTCGCATATCGAAGAATGCCATTCGGGTTGTGCAATGCACCTGCAACTTTTCAGAGGTGCATGGTGGCAATCTTTGATGAACTTGTTGAGGATATTATGGAGGTATTTATGGATGATTTCTCGGTCTATGGCAGCTCATTTAATAGATGTTTGGAAAATCTTGAAAGAGTCTTGATGAGATGTGAGGAAATCAACTTAGTGCTTAATTGGGAAAAGTGTCATTTCATGGTTCAAGAGGGAATTGTGTTGGGACACAAAATTTCAAACAAGGGCATTGAGGTGCTAAGGTAGACACCATTGAGATGTTACCACCACCCACATCTGTGAAGGCCATCAGAAGTTTTCTAGGACATGCGGGTTTTTATCGAAGGTTCATTCGATATTTTTCTATGATAGCCCATCCATTGACAAGACTCCTTGAGAAGGATGTGGATTTTGTTTTTGATGAGGAATGTTTGAGAGCATCCACAACTATTGAGGAGAAATTGACCCATGCTCCAATCATGGTAGCTCCTAATTGGAGTCTACTGTTTGAACTAATGTACGATGCAAGTGACTTTGCAGTGGGAGCAGTCTTGGGTCAACACAAAGAGAAATACTTCCAGCCTATCTACTATGCAAGCAAGACCTTGAACACTGCTCAAGCCAATTACACAACTACAGAGAAAGAGCTGCTAGCTGTGGTTTTTGCTTTTGACAAGTTTAGATCATATCTAATCTTGTCAAAAGTGATTGTTTATACAGACCATTCGGCTTTAAGGTATTTATTTGCGAAAATTGATGCTAAGCCTAGGCTAATCCATTGGGTTTTGTTGTTGCAGGAATTTGACTTGATGATTCAAGACAAGAAGGGAGCTGAAAATCTTGCAGCAGATCACCTTTCTCGCTTGGAGAATCCAACCTTAGAGAGGTTTGAAGAAGGGGACATTGATGATCACTTCCCCGATGAGCAGCTGTATGCCATGGTAAGTGAGGTAAGTAATTTAAATTTTAAAACACCTTGGTTTGCAAATTTTGCTAACTATTTAGCTGTTAGGGAACTTCCTAAGGACTTAACTTATCAAGCAAAGAAGAAATTCTTTTCTGATTTAAAGTATTATTTTTGGGAGGATCCCTTTTTGTTTAGGTTATGTAAGGATCACATGATCCGACGATGTGTGGCATGGCTCGAAACAATGAACATTCTTAGTCAATGCCATGCTGGACCAGCTGGTGGTCATATGGGAGCCAATAGGACTGCTCAAAAGGTACTAGAATCAAAATTTTATTGGCCCACTTTGTTTAGGGATAGCTACGAATTTGTGAACTACTGTGATCATTGCCAAAGGACTAGAAACATTTCATCTCGTGATGAGATGCCCCAAAATGGAATTTTAGTACGTGAAAATTTTGAAGTATGGGGGATCGATTTTATGGGACCGTTTCCAAATTCCCTTGGTAACAAATATATTCTTATAGCTATACACTATGTATCTAAATGGCTTCAAGCCCAAGCCTTAGCAACCAATGATGCTAGGGTTGTGATGAAGTTTTTGAAGAAGTTGTTTCCTCGATTTGGTACACCAAAAGTGTCAAAGAAGTAGGCACCAACCATTTTTTAGTCAAAAATGGAGGTGCCTAATTGTCAAAAATGGAGGTGCCTAATTTAGGACATTGTCAAAAGTGGAGGTGCCTAATTTGGGGAATTGTCAAAGTAAAAAATGGAGGTGCCTAATTTGGGAAATTGTCAAAATGGAGGTGCCTAATTTATTGACTAATTTCACCAAACCATGTTTTTTGAAGCCTATATAAACCCATCTCCCTCATTTGGAGAAACAACCAAACATTTGAAGAAGAAAAAGAGAAGAGAGTGTCTTTGAAAGAATTTTGTGAGGAAAAATTCTTGTTCATAATTGAGTGAGGGTTGTGAGTGTTTGTAAACACATTGTATTTTTCTCCTTAATATAAGTCTGCAGCAGCTCCGGAGACGTAGGCATAATTGGTCGAACTCCATTATCAAATTTTGTGTTAATATTCCGCATTTATTTTCGCTCTCCTACTAATCTGGTTTAAGGGAATAGAGTGGTAATCACCTCAATTTCCCAACAACTGGTATCAGAGCTTTGGGTGATAAATTCTGTCAATTTTTTGCAAGATTACTATTTATGTAAATAGTGAATTTTGTGAATAGTGAAATTTTGTCGGCAGTTCTGATTTGTGGACAAAGGTGTCCTAGTACACAGTGGTTTGCAAAAACAGTCAGAAATGATCCAAAGGAGTCCAGATTCGAGTGGGAGCGATGGCTGCAGATGAAGGAAAAGTGAGAGTTGAAAAGTTCAACGGTGCGGACTTTAGCTTCTGGAAGATGCAGATTGAAGATTATCTGTACCAAAAAAAGTTATATCAACCTCTCTCAGGAATAAAGCCAGAAGGCATGAAAGATGAAGAATGGAATCTTCTCGACAAACAAGCCCTTGGAGTTATTCGATTGACATTATCACGAAATGTTGCTTTCAACATCGCCAAAGAAAAGACCACAGCAGGTCTAATGGCGGCTCTCTCCAACATGTATGAAAAGCCATCAGCTTCAAACAAAGTTCATTTGATGAAGCGGTTATTCAATTTGCAAATGGCAGAAGGGGCATCAGTGGCCCAACATCTGAATGAATTCAACACAATCACAACCCAGTTGAGTTCAGTAGAAATTGAATTTGATGCTGAAATTCGGGCTTTAATTCTCTTATCATCTCTACCAGATAGTTGGAATGCTACCGTTATAGCGGTCAGCAGCTCATCGGGAAAAACCAAATTAAAATTCGATGATGTTCGGGATCTGGTGTTGAGTGAAGAAATTCGACGAAGAGAATTGGGTGAAGCATCTACCTCTTCAGCTTTACACACAGAATCTAGAGGGAGAACTTTAGAAAAAAGTTCAAATCATGGTAGATCAAAATCTAGAAGAGACAAATCTAGATCGGGGAAGAAAGATTTCAAGTGTTATAACTGCGGCAAGAAGGGTCATTTTAAGAAAGATTGCCGAGCACCAAAGAAAGATAGCGGTGCACAGGGATCTGCAAATGTGACCGAGGAAGCAGGTGATGCCATGATTCTAAGTGTCAACAGTCCAATTGAATCATGGATTTTAGTTTCTGGGGCATCTTTTCACGCCACTCCATGCCAAGAAATCATGGACAACTATGTCAGTGGTGATTTCGGGAAGGTTCATCTAGCTGATGATGAAACCTTAAAGATCGTAGGAAAAGGGGATGTCCGATTAAAGTTGTCAAACGGGAATACCTAGAAGCTGCAAGGAGTAAGACATATTCCTGGTCTTAAAAGGAATTTGCTCTCTGTAGGACAACTTGATGAAGATGGTTATGGTACAACCTTCAAAAGCGGTGAATGGAAGATTACCAAAGGAGCACTTGTCATTGCTCATGGTAAGAAAACTAGCACTCTCTATGTAACCTCAAACTTAGAGAATGTTATTTCAGTAGCAGATGCAGATGAAAAATCAAACCTATGGCACCAAAGGCTTGGCCATATGAGCGAGAAAGGGATGAAGATGCTTTTGTCAAAAGGAAAGTTACCGGAACTAAAAAGTATCAATGTCGGCCTATGTGAAGATTGTATCTTTGGAAAACAAAAGAAGGTCAGTTTTTCAAAGATTGGCAAGACACCCAAGGCAGAAAAATTAGAGTTGGTCCATACCGATGTATGGGGACCGTCTCCAATTCCATCTCTTGCAGGCTCATTGTATTACGTCACATTCATTGACGATTCAACAAGAAAGGTATGGGTGTATTTTCTGAAAAAGAAATCAGAAGTCTTTGATACATTCAGAAAATGGAAGGCCATAGTAGAAAATGAAACTGGTTTGAAAGTCAAACGATTGAGGTCTGACAATGGAGGAGAGTACAGAGATAGAAGATTTAGAGAATTTTGCACAAACAGCGGAATCAAGATGGAGAAAACAATTCCTATGACACCGCAGCAGAATGGTGTCGCTGAACGCATGAACAGAACTCTGAATGAACGTGCCAGAAGCATGAGGATACACACTGACTTGCCCAAGAATTTATGGGCTGAAGCTGTCAACACCGCGGCCTACCTGATTAACCGTGGGCCTTCAGTACCTTTAGATGGTGAAATACCAGAGGAAGCATGGAGCAAAAAAGAGGTAAACCTTTCACACTTAAGAGTGTTTGGTTGTATCTCTTACATACATATAGATTCTGCTGGAAGAAGTAAATTGGATGCCAAGTCAAACAAATGTGTGTTTGTTGGATATGGTGGTGATGAGTTTGGTTACCGATTTTGGGATTATGAAAATCACAAGATCATTAGAAGTCGGGATGTCATATTCAATGAGAATGTGATGTACAAAGACAGATTAAATGCAGAATCAAATAGCTCCAAGATAGATGTTGCAAATAAGGAATTTGCTGAGTTTGATGATATTTCTGGAAATGATGTTTAGAATAGTCCTGAAGTAGAGGAACCAAGCACGCCGGAATTGAGGCGCTCCTCCAGAATTACAAGACCAATCTAACGTTACTCGCCTTCTTTGCATTACTTGTTGCTGACAGACAATGGTGAACCAGAGTGCTACGATGAAGCAATACAAGTGGAGGATTCAATCAAGTGGGAGTCTGCCATGAAACATGAGATGGACTCACTCATGTCAAATCATACATGGGAATTAGCTGAACTACCACAAGGCAAGAAAGCACTCCACAACAAGTGGATTTATAGGATCAAAGAAGAGCATGATGGAAGTAAACGCTACAAAGCAAGATTGGTTGTAAAAGGTTTTCAACAAAAGGAAGGTATTGACTATACTGAAATTTTCTCTCCAGTCGTGAAGCTTACGACAATCAGACTGGTATTGAAAATTGTAGCCGCAGAAAATTTACATCTTGAATAATTAGATGTAAAGACAGCATTCCTTCATGGAGATTTGGAGGAAGAGATCTACATGAAGCAACTAGAAGGCTTTATTAAGGCAGACAAGAAAAATCTAGTGTGCAAGTTGAAGAAGAGTTTATATGGTCTGAAACAAGCTCCTAGACAGTGGTACAGAAAGTTTGATAGTTTTATGAGCAGCAGCGGTTTCACAAGATGCCAAGCAGATCATTGTTGCTACATCAAGAAGTTTGACAATAGCTTTATTATTTTATTGTTATATGTCGATGATATGCTCGTTGCAGGTTCAGACATGCAAGAGATTAAAAATTTAAAGCAAGAATTGTCAAAAAAAAATTTGCAATGAAAAATCTGGGCGCCGCAAAGCAGATTCTTGGAATGAGGATCAAGAGAGACATGAAGTCGGGGACTTTGATGTTATCACAGGCTGAGTACATAACCAAAGTACTAGCCAGATTCAACATGCAAGATGCTAAATCAGTGAGCACACCTTTAGGTGTTCATTTCAGACTCTCCAAAGAACAGTCACCGAAGACGGAGGAGGAACGTGCACACATGACGAAGGTGCCATATGCCTCAGCAATTGGGAGTTTGATGTATGCCATGGTTTGTACCAGACCAGATATTGCTCAAGCAGTGGGAGCTATTAGCAGGTACATGAATAATCCAGGCAAGGCAAACTGGGAAGCAGTCAAATGGATTCTCAGATATCTTCGAGGTACTACAGATAAGGCACTTTGTTTTAAAAGTGGAGATACGACACTAGCAGGTTATGTGGATGCTGACTTAGCTGGAAATGTTGACGTTAGAAAGAGTACTACAGGGTATGTCTATACTCTAGGAGGTACCGCAGTGAGCTGGGTCTCTCAATTACATAAGATAGTTGCTCTCTCCACAACTGAAGCAGAATATGTCGCTGTCATGGAAGCCAGCAAAGAAATGGTTTGGCTCCAAGGTTTCTTGGAGGAGTTGGGCAAGAAGCAAGAAAATAATGTCTTGTATTGTGACAGTCAAAGTGCCATACATCTAGCGAAGAATCCGTCTTTTCATGCCAGAACAAAGCACATACAGTTGCGGTATCACTTTATCATGTCACTTCTAGAAGATGGGATTTTGAAACTTGAGAAGATTAGTGGAACTCAAAATCCGGCAGACATGTTGACAAAGACGGTGACTATTGATAAACTGAAGCTGTGCTCAACTTCAGTTGGCCTACACTAGTATCAAGGTCGTAGAAGAGCTGTTGCATTGATCAATATGTGAAGACAGATTGAAATCGGTCTTCAAGTGGGAGATTGTCAAAGAAGTAGGCACCAACCATTTTTTTAGTCAAAAATGGAGGTGCCTAATTGTCAAAAATGGAGGTACCTAATTTAGGACATTGTCAAAAGTGGAGGTGCCTAATTTGGGGAATTGTCAAAGTAAAAAATGGAGGTGCCTAATTTGGGAAATTGTCAAAATGGAGGTGCCTAATTTATTGACTAATTTCACCAACCCATGTTTTTTGAAGCCTATATAAACCCATCTCCCTCATTTGGAGAAACAACCAAAAATTTGAAGAAGAAAAAGAGAAGAGAGTGTCTTTGAGAGAATTTTGTGAGGAAAAATTCTTGTTTATAATTGAGTGAGGGTTGTGAGTGTTTGTAAACACATTTTATTTTTCTCCTTAATATAAGTCTGCAGCAGCTCCAGAGACGTAGGCATAATTGGCCGAACTCTGTTATCAAATTCTGTGTTAATATTCCGCATTTATTTTCGCTCTCCTACTAATCTGGTTTAAGGGAATAGAGTGGTAATCACCTCAATTTCCCAACAAAAAGCAATTATAAGTGATAGGGGTACTCACTTTTGTAACGTTCAGCTTGAGAAGTTTTTCAAAAGATTAGGAGTTACACATAGGTTTGCTACTCCTTATCATCCCCAAACTAGTGGCCAAGTTGAGAACACGAACAGGGAGATAAAAAGAATTTTAGAAAAAAACTGTAGAGCGATCCCGAAAGGATTGGTCCGAGAAATTGGACAACGCTCTATGGGCTTTTAGGACTGCATTCAAAACTCCCTTGGGCACTATGCCATTTAGGCTGGTATATGAAAAGGCTTGCCATTTACCTGTTCAAATTGAACATCATGCATTTTGGGCTATAAAAACAGATTAACCTTGATCTAGCTAGCGCAGGTGAAAGGAGAAAATTACAGGTAAATGAGTTGGATGAGTGGAGATTGCAAGCTTATGACAATGCAAAAATGTATAAGGAATGTACTAAGAGATGGCATGATGCTCGCATTAAGGAGCGGAAAGAGATTCAAGCGGGAGATCAAGTATTATTATACAATTCGAGGCTTCGACTCTTTCCAGGTAAGTTAAAATCTCGATGGTCTGGTCCTTTTACAGTTAAGGAAGTTTTCCCCTTTAGAGTGGTTGAAATAACTCATCCAGAAAAAGGTGATTTTAAGGTAAATGGGCATAGGCTCAAGTTATACTTTGGGTGGGAAATATATGACTTGAAGGAGGTTTTACACCTCCAAGACTAGGGAAATTTGCCCTAGACGTCCAACTAATACGACGTTAAAGAAGTACTGGGTGGGAGACAACCTACCGTGTTACTCATTCTTTAATTTTTATGTCTTTAATTTCTGTGTTTTTGGTTTGTGTCTCAAATTTTTAGTTTATGCATGCTCACATTGAGGACAATGTGAATTTTTAAGTGTGGGGTGCATTTTGTGTTTTGTGTTTTTACTTTAAGTTATTTTTGTTTAATTCTAGTTAATGTTTTTAATGTTTTTCTTTGAATAAATGAATTTTGGAAAGTTCAATTGTTATAAACATTGTTGATAGATGACTTTTGAATTTTTGAAGTATGAATTTGAGAATTGAGTAGAATTGGTGCTTATTGTCAATCTTGTTGGTTTTTCCTTGCATTACCTTTAACCTAGTGAGAAATTGAGCCATCAACTCATCATTCTTTTTGTGTGTAAATATCTTTGATTGATGAATTGCTAGAACTTGCTTTGACATACATTTTAAGACTACATAAAAATTTCAATTAGGCATCAAGATGATTAAGGCAATTAGGTGAACCCACTTTGGCTTAAAAAGACCAACCCTGCATTCAACCTTAGTTAGCCAATTTTGAGCTTATTTTATTTTCCCTTTCTTTCTTTTTCACAACTCCATTAGCTTGATCCTTTTTATTTTAACTCTTACCCTTTCATTAGGTCAATAGCATTTTAAGAGCATTTATGACCGAGTGTTGTGTCAAATTAAGTGTAGGGCTAAATTTAGTAGGTTTAAGGTTGCAAACTATTATATTCTTATAAAAAAATAATAAATGAATAAATGAATAAAAAATAAAAAAATTAATAATAATTGTTGTTCTTGTTGAAAGGGTTGGAATATGTTTGGAAATAATCATTGCAAGATGTAATAAGTGAGTTCCCTTGAAAAGCTCTTTAATGTCAAGGGGTAGGTGAGAGGAAGGTTTTTTGGATCTTTGGGTTATAAAAATGACTAGTTACTTTATTCTTGAAGTGCTCTTGAACTTAATGATTAAGCTCACATTTCCTAAATGTCATGCCTTTACCTTAGCCCCATTACAACCCAAAGAAAGACCTTTTGATTGATGCTTAATTGTAATTAAGTGGTGGAGATTTGATTGATAAGCAAGCCTATGGTGATAATCTTTCATTGATTGTTATGAGTGTAAATACCACCATGATCAAACACTTTTAAGAGTTGGTGAGGGAGTGACAACATTGGTTATGCATGGAAAGCCACTTAATTACATTGGTATCGATTTTGTTCGATTTGATATTAATTACAGATTTAGGGATAAGGAAGTCTTGAAACATTTTTTATAACTCTTGAACTTAACAAAATTTATCTTTTTTAGCTTGTTTTGATTTTAGTCTTGCTTGGGGACAAGCAAGGAATTAAGTGTGGGGTATTTGATGAGATCAATTTTATACTTGTTTTTAGTATGATTTTTATTTGTTTTTAGTTAAGGTGTCATTTGATTTTTGTTTAAAGTTTGTTTTAAGTGTTTATTTTAGGTTAAAGTGCAAAAACTCCCTTGGATGATCAAAACAATAAAGAAAGAGCATGAATCAAGCAAGACATGGCCAAACCAAAGCAAGCTTGGCCGTGTCACTCAAAGGAACTTCAAGGCAGTAGCTGACATGGCTAGGAGACACGGCCAAGCCATTGGCCGTGTCTCACTCAAGGAACAAAACCAAGAAAGAAAAGAAAAGAAACAAAAGCTGAAATACCCAAGTGACACTGCCACAAGCTTGGTCGTGTCCCATCTTAAGCCAAGAAACGAAGGACCAAGCAAAGAATGAAAGAAAAGAAGCAGAAGGTGACACACCCACATGACACGCCAAGCCACTGGCCGAGTCACATGACACGGCCACAAGCTTAGCCTTGTCACTCCTTGAAGAACAAAGAAAAGAAAGAAAGAAAGAGAGGCAGTGATGGACATGGCCAACTAGCTTGGTCGTGTCCCAAAGAAAAATGAGAGACACAGCCAAGCCACTCATGGCTTGGTTGTGTCACCTATAAAATAGTGAATTCTTTTGCACAGATTGAGGAACCAGTGGGGGACAAACAATTTGCTTTTGCCAAAAGAAAGATTAAAGAAAGGAAAAGCTGGCCTAAATGATAAAAATAAAGAAAAAAACAAAAGGAATGTGGGAGACAAGGGAGAGTGGTATGAGTTGGAAGGTATGGGTTTTGAGCTTGGAATGAAATAAAAAGAGTAGGAAATGCAAAGAACGGGGAGAAGAAGGAAAGGGAGAAGGAGCCAACTGCTGGAGCAATGAGGAGAGCCTTGAGCTGAGTTTGAAGAAGAAGATACATCCTATACAAGATCTAAACCAAGATTCAAGGATTCAAGTGAAGAAATACAAATTATTTGCCATGGATTGTTTGGTTTCTTTTACTCATTTCCCTTGTTCTATTTTTCTGGTTTTGAACATGAACTAATTCATTCTCTATCTAGATATTGATGAACCCTAGCTTATTTGTATGGATTGAATAATCTTATTTAATTGAATCATTTGATTGAGTTGTTTTATTCTTATGATGCTTAATGATTTATTTCCAATTGATAATAGCATGCTTATTGATTGGTTGCAATTTTCATATTATTAACTTGAGAAAGCTTGATATGAATTGAATACTCATAAGGATTGAGGATTGATTGGAGTGCTAGAGATAGACTTACAAGATCCTTTGGTTTATAATTTCTTGTTCTTAATGCAAGATCTACTTAATTATGTTTGAGAAGAGATTCCAGCATTCTACTTAGTGATTAGGGATTAATTCACTCGAGAGAGGTTTTAGTCTAATTTAGAGGAATGTCAATTCAACTCTATTATGTGATTTAATTGAATTGATTTTCATAAATATAATTGTGGCTAGGGAGATTCAATATCTAGATAGTATTATTACCATCAATCCTTTTTGCACAACATTTAATATCCCTTTACTTTTACTTATTTAAGTTAATTGTCTTTAATTATAGAACATCACAAAACCATTGATTTGCTAAACAACAGTTAAGATCTGCACTAGTACTTGACCTTGTCCCTAGTGGAACGATAATCACTCACTACATTATTACTTGGGCGACCCGTGCACTTGCGGTATTGCTATAGCATTAGGTATGCATGCACCAAGTGCCCAAATCAACATGAACCATGATCATGTCAACTTGGATCCTCCAGGTCAACATGAGCAATGACTCAAGTTGCCTGAACCCCTCCCGACTCAAACCATTTTAATTTTTTGGTCCAAATAAGTTTAATTAGGGCTAATTTGGGATTTTTTTTAATTTAATTTGGTCCGTTTAAAATTGGACCGGCCTATTTAAAGTTATAAGTTTAAGCCTTAAAATCAAACCAAAATTTAGTTTGGCCCTCTTTAATTAGGATCGTACTAGCTTAGGACCAAAATTAAAGGTTTACATATCATGCCGCCAAATTGTCTGGAACCTTCTTTCTCTCATCCTAAATCACTTAAATTGCAAGGAATCGCAACATGCCTAATGACCTTAACCTTGCAACTTTGAGGAACCCCTTTGATAATACCTTAAGTGCCATAACCATTGATTATCTTGAATGTGCGGATTGTGTGAAAAAGGTAGGATACACTTATCAATATTGTTTTAGCAGTAAGGGAGTAGTTGAAAGGGAAATAAAGAGGCCTCACTATAATGTAGTATAAGGTAAGGAAGGAGGTGATGATGTTGAGGTTAAAATAGAAATGCCTAAGAAGACCTCCTCTTCATATGTTTGTAAGTCCTCTTTGTAATACCCTTATACTTTATATACGTATAATGCATATACTTGGTATATATATATTCACAATTAAAAATCCCAAACACCTTCAAATGTATATCTAAATAGTAAATAAAATATTTTTTTATTAATTATCGATTCCTAAAATAAGCATTTTATATAAAAGTCTCTGAAAAAATTCACCGGAGTTTTGTCTGTAACATGGACATCCCAAAAATTCAACAAAACTCAACCTGCATTAAAATGCACTTCCAATAAATCAAATCAACATTTCATCCCAATTCCTTAATTTCTCCATATTTTCTCAAAATATTTATTCATATACACATATATAGCAAACACACACACACACACACATATATATATATATGTTTTCGCATTATATAATTTGTCCAAAAATCCTTATAATATACAATGTACTAAAAAACATAACCATAATATACAAAATAACAAAATGTACTATATTATAAAATATATACATGATGGCAACCGGTACTGATCTTGAGGCAGCAAAAAATAACTCAACCAACCTCAAGTCTAGACCCTACCAGGTCTAGCAGAACTCTCCGAATTTACTAAATCACACTTGTCACTTGGGTGATGAATTACAATCGCGCTAAGCTAAAAGCCTAATGGTATAAACTTTGATAATAATAAAATTTTAAAACAATGACAATGCATAATGCTTTTGCATGTGTCATTCAATTCCACTTTAAAACATAACCTTTAATCTTTTAATATTTCACATTAACACATATATAAGCATAGGCCCAAACAATCTAATATATTATTCAAATCTCAGAGTTAATTTTTGGTCCATATTGACACCCAGTGTCTAACCCGAAGGCAAGTGACGCCTAGCGTTTTGCCCCGAAGGTAAATCATAGTGATTCCCAGCATCTAGCATGAAGGCACATCATATATCAGTGACACCCAGCATCTAGTCCTGAAGGTAAATAATGAGGATAACCTCATAGGCATACTGTCAAACATAGAACTCTGAAAATTGAATAATATACTAGGCACACAGGTAGTACATATTTTCATCATCAACTTTTCTTATCATGTTGCCGCAATTTCTCATTTTTCTCATTCATATCAATGCCAAATCACTTTAATTCATCATATCTTACCACTTTATCACAATGTATGGCATTTAACATTACAAACATATTGCCCAAATATTTTGGTCATTCTCACATAATTCATATAAACCACATTTCATTCATTTTAGCCATTAACAATGGATTTACATAATACACATAATGCATACTCATTAATTCATATATTATAACATAATGTTCATGAATAATGTTCATATTGCCAAGTAGCTTAACACATTTCTATCCAAAAATGTGTTAGGCCAAATTTAATGCAAATACATCTAAATTATCAAAAGTTTGTGCTTACCTCAATTAGCAAGCTAAAGATCATCCTCCAACCTTCACTTCCAACTTGCCATTCAACACTAAGGTTGGGCAATTCACTTATTTGTAATGCCTATGCAAAATGTGAGCAAATACCATCATTTAGGATCGCATTTTAAGACATTTAAAGCATAGAACCCTAATTAAACATCACTCCTATAAATTCCCAAAATTTTTCCTTTCCTTACTTGGACATTGAAATTCCATTTTAATCCATTTTAATTGGTGTTCTAAGTTTATTCATATCATTAAAAACATATTATAGCATGTTTTAACCAATCAAATTAAATAAACACATACTCTTATATAAAATCCTAAAATGCCATAACCTTCATCAATTAAGGTTTTTCATTCTAACTCATTCCAATTGTTAATCCAAGCTTATTTTCATTATTAATATCTTTAATAACATGATTTATTTATTGACTTTAAAATCCTTGTTTATGCATCAAAACAGCACCTTTGGAATCCATTTGTACAATTAAAACACATGATTTCAAAAGTCCAAATTTCACATAACCCTAAATCAAATTCTTCCTCCAAACCCCACTCAAACTTAATCATTTCTTCAATCCAACTTAAGAATCATTAATAACTAATCAAAATAGCTTCATAAAAACTCATTCAAGTAATTAAATCATGCTACAACAAAACCCTAAAATCCACATTTTCACAATTTTCCAAATAACTTGCAAAATTGGTAAAGCTTACCAATTAATGATGAACTTCTAAAAATTCCACTTGAATCCTTGAAATCCCTTCAATATTTGATGTATGGAAGAAGAAAAAAACTCTCTTTCCACTTTCAAATTAAGACCATATATATTATTTTAATATATTTTTAATTGATTAATTATTTAATTATTTAAAAAAACCATAATTTACCTCTTCCATCCATAATTAATTTATTTTTAAATTATTTAATTAATTTTAATTTTATAAAGTATAATTACAATTTTGCCAATTTGACTTTTGACTTTTCTTCTTTAAGAGTTGACTTTTATATATGTTGTATATATTTAATATATATTTCACATATACACTGTACTTTTTCACTTAAAATCCTTCAATTTTTTATTTAAATTATTTATTTAATGTATTTAATTTAATTTTTATAAAATACGGATGTTACACTCTTCCAGCAACTTAATCTTGAAAGCAATCAAATCCCTCTAAAAGCAACTTTCCCATTTTAAGGGGGATGTCTCTAAGAGATTTAAGAAGTTGAACTGAAGGATAGATCTTCTTTCCCATATCCACCGTGACTTACATAATATGGAAGGCAGGATGGATTTGGCTTAATGTGACTCATAAGAATGAGATGTTAGTGAACATGAAGAAAGTCCTTTTGAGAAGGAGTCCATTGAGAGGGGAAGAAAAGTTCTAGTAAAGGGGAAGAAATCTCTCACCCTCCCCAATCCAAAGGCAAAGAAAAGATGGTTGAACAAGAAAAGAATGAAGAAATTCATTCTGATTAAAACTTATTCTTTTTAGCCATTTCCTCCTCACTTTTTTGTCATTTTATTTTGTTTCTCTCTCACACACACATTTTTATAAGATCCTCTTTTGTTTTGGTGGACCTTCATGTGTAATTAATCATACATCTCTTTCATGTAATGTTTTATTTCTATTAATGAAATCCACATTTTTATTCTTAATCTTTAATTTCTATATTTATCATTTATCTTTCTTTTTGCCTTTGTCAAAGATGTAGAATATATGCACTTAACCACTCAAAATAAAACTAACTTAAAATGAAATGAACAATGAACCTTCACTTGGCAACTGAATCATATACTCGTTGTATATGTTCTTGATCATTTAAGCCTAACTTTGATAATAAAAATTGGTCAACAAGTACATCAAGACTAAAAGCATAGTTTGAGGGGAGTTTATTACTTAATACCTCTAGTCCTTGATGAAGTTTTGTTTAATTTGTTTAAACACTTTAATTTTGTGTTTAATTTCATTTTTACATCAATTTGATTGTCAAAGTTAAAAAGGGAGAGATTGTTGGCCAAAAGGTTGGCACACGACTCCATTTTGATATTTTGCACTCAAATTGACAGGTATTTAACTTGTGCTTTAAGTATTTTTGTCTTAAGTTCAATTATAACACCCTTATACCCTATATACATATAATATATATATATATATATACCCCATATATATATAACACGCATATGAAATATAAGAGTGCCATGATAAATGCCATTAATAATCCTCACTTTAATATTTAAAATAATTATAAATTTATAAAAAGAAAATCTTTAAAATAATTTGCTAGAATTTTATCTGTAATTTTGATAAATCCTAAAATTAATAAAACAAACATAACCTGCAAAACAATTTACACTCCCAATATTCCCATTTTCAAAACATTCCATCCATTCTCCAAAATCTTCACAATAAAGATTTACATTCAATAACACATTTAAAACTTTATTTATCTTTATTATATATATAATAATCCGACATCTTCATTTAATATACATGTGTTGTTATTAAATATACAAAAACCAAAATACATAAACAATAGTTATATATGTATGCAATCCCAAGCATAGTTGGTCTTGTGGCACACTATATCTCCAAATCTCAGACATAATCCGAACCACTCTGACCTACACTCCTATCACCTGCACGATACAACTAACCGTTCTAAGCCCAAAAGCTTAGTGATACATACTTGGATAACATAAACGATTCAAAACTAATGCATATTTATTATCACACAATATCATTTAATATCATTGCTATATTATGTTTATATGCATTACCCTTTACTTATATACATCACATCTCAAACACACACAAACATTGGGCCTAGCAAGTCTCTGCACAATGTCTAAGTTCTAGAACAATTGATTTGGTCTATTACAATATTAGTTTCATGACCTAACTTTGCTTCAGGTTTATCATAATGCTTTCAATTCATAAGACCTAGCTCTGCTCAAGTCTATTAGCATAAGCAACACCAATATCAATTTCTTGGAATAAGTAATTGTGTAGAGCTCACACACAATGGCATAATACATTTCACATTTTCATCCCATTATCATATTTTTCTCTTCATCACATTCACTTTTTTCCCATAATTTTCACATTTTCCACATTTTTTAACTTGTAACTTTTTAACTTTTGACTTTTAATTTTGACTTTTTGTCTTTTAGTGAAATATATACTTTATGTATATCTTATGTATAAATTAAGTATACAACATTCATATTCCTCTTCCATTACTCTAATTATCCTTCATTTTAATTATTTTATTTTATTTAAAAATTATGAATGTTACAACTCTCTCCTCCTTAAATAATTTCATTCTCGAAATCATCTCTTATGGTAAACAAACTCCGTTAAAATCAAATACCAATCTCTACTCTCTGTTTAACTAACCATACAATTATCACTTCAACTTATCACCAACATTAACTAATGATCTCTACTCTCCCCTTATGAATTTCCTCAATCATTTCTACAAACCCATAAATGAGCATAAAGAATTCTCAACTCCAATAGCATCATCAAAGAATAAATAACCAATCAATGTATACACTATAATATCAAGTAACAAAGATTTTACCTTCATCTACATCCAAGGTATCTCATCTCCTCTACATCCATAAACATTTTGTGAAGTTTTGGTCTCTTCCCATCTGCAAATCCTACTCTTTAACTAGGTCTAGCCCTACTGCCTTTACCACTACCGCCTACTCTAACACCAGACCTAAACTCGATAGTCTCCATCTATCTAACCTCTAGTGGCTTTGGGCAATCTCTTACATAATGGTCCTGGGACTCACACCTGTAACAACCTCTTGAGTTAACCCCTACTAAATACTCCTATGTTCCCTACCATACTGGACACAAACTGGTGGAACATGCCTATGAAAAGATGGGGTAGGAGCACTAACAGCAGATGATGCAAATCTCTACCTCGACTGAAATGTCCTACTAGGTTGCTCCTGACTATCACTAACACTCTATGAAAAATCCTCTTACCCTCTCTTGCTAGATGATGACTCTACTTCAGTCTGAGATCCTCTATCCTTACCCTTTTCTAATGTTGGAATAGTTACAGCCTCCTGAGCTTTCTCTATACTCCTAGCAGCTGAAATCAATCTAAAGAAAACAACATACTACGCTGCTACTACCTGACATCTAATAGCAATCCTTCCTCAAATCTCCTACATATATCCACCTCATCAAAAATAATTCCACTAGCCTATTTACTCAATCACAAAAACTCCTTCTCATATTTTATTACTGATCTATCTCCTTAATCAAGGATCAAAAACTCTCTTCTTCCCATCTTTATAATCCCTGTGAGTATACTTCCTACCAAACTCCATAAAAAAAATCATCATATGATAGTACTGGTGGCCTTTGTAATCCATGTGGAACAATCTTCCACCAGTCATAAGCATCCCTTTGTAGAAGAGACACAATATAATCAAAATTCTCTTCTACAGTAGACTCCAACTAAACAAATACTTGCTCTACTCTATCTAGTTATTTCTCTACCTTAGCTGAATCAACAGTACCCACAAAATTAGTGGCCCAATATTTTATAAACTTGTCATATTTCCTACTCTGCTGATGCATTGGGACTTGATGAAAGCTCCACCATTTACTGCATCCATGCTTGAAGACCTTGTACCCCTAGTCTAGCTACCTTTAAAGCCTCTCCAACATCCCTTACTCTACTTCTAGCTTTACCCTCACCTAGAGCTACACTCTCCATACTATCCTCCTCTGATCCATACGTCCCAGATGCCATCTCAACCTATATATGTAACAACAAACAAATATTGCTACATTAGAGACCAGCTTAGATGCCAATGCATATGCATGTATTAAAACTCAAATCACCATTTTTAAAATCCCATTTTCTTTCTTTCAAAACCCACCTAGGTTGAGAATCTCAAATCTAAGCTCTGATACCAAAATGCATGTAGCAATCTTATACCCTATGTACGTACAATACATATATCCTGTATATGTAAAATACACATATGAAATATAAGAGTGCCATTATAAATACTGTTAATAACCCCTCACTTTAATATTTAAAACAATTATAAATTTTTTTTAAAAAAAATTTAAAAAAATTCGCCAGAGTTTTGTATATAATTTTGATAAATCCCAAAAACAATAAAATAAACATAACCTGTAAAACAATTTACACTCCCAATATTTCCATTTTCATAAAAAAAATTCCATCAATTCTCTAAAATCCTAATAATAAAAATTTACATTCAATAGCACATATTAAAAACTTTATTTATCTTAATTGTATTTATATATATATAATAATTCAAAATATTCATTTAATATACATATGTTGTGATTAAATATATGAAAACCAAAATACATAAAACAATAATTATACATGTATGCAATCACAGGCAAGTTGGTCTTGTAGCTCACTAGATCTCCAAATCTCAGACACAATCCAAACCACTCTAACCTACACTCTTATCACCTACATGATACGACCAACCACGCTAAGCCCGAAAGCTTAGCAGTACATACTTTGATAACATAAACGATTCAAAACCAATGCATATTTATTATGACACAATATCATTTAATATCATTGTTATATTATGTTCATTATGTATCCATTACTCTTTACTTATATACATCACATCACACACACACACACATTGGGCCAAACAAGTCTCTGCACAATGTCCAAATCCTAGAAAAATTGATTTGGTTTATCACAACATCAGTTTCATAACCCAACTCTGCTTAGGTCTATTTTCAATATCAATCTCAAAACTCAGCACTGCTCAGATTTATCAAAATGCTTTTAATTCATAAGACCTAGCTCTGCTCAAGTCTATCGGCATAAGCAACACCAACATCAATTTCCTGGAATAAGTAATTAAGTAGAGCTAACACATAGTGGCACAATACATTTCACATTTTCATCACATTATCATATTTTTTTCTCAATTTTCATCACTTTTACTCTTTTCCTACAATTTTCACATTTTCCACATTTTTATTTTTAACTTTTTACTTTTTAACTGTTGACTTTTAATTTTGACTTTTAGTGAAGTATATACTTTATGTATGCCTTGTATAAACATTAAGTATATGTCATTCATATTTCTCTTCTATCACTCTAATTACCCTTTATTTTAATTATTTTATTATATTTAAAAATTATGGATGTCACATAAATTGCCTTTGAGATAGTCTAAAAATGGTAAGTCCGATGACCATTCAACCTAGATGTGAGATTGCACCGGCATTAGAGAAAAGGAAAATACTTATAATAGAGTTGGCAGTAATGGGTGCGACTTTAAGGGCGATCACATAGCAGCATGGTGCGACTGTTCCAAAGATGAAGCAACCACATTTGAAAGTTGGAAAATTAAAAGATCACAAAAGTGCTCATGGTCTTTGGCATATAGAATATAAGAGTGTCACATTAATGATCAATAATAACCCCTCATTTTAATATTAAAAATAATAATAAATTTATAAAGGAAAATCTAAAAAAATCACTAGAGTTTTATCTATAATTCCACTAAAATTCCACAATAAAAAAAATACATAGCCTACATTAGAAACACACTCCCAAAGTGTGATTTCGTTCAAAGTACAACATTGCTCCAATTACACCAAACATTTCATTCCAAAATCACTTTTCATTAATTTATATCTAAAAGTTTTTTAATTTAAATAACACCCATCATAAACATGTATACATACATAATATCCCCAAAAACATGTTTAATATAAATATGATATATTTAAATTGTACAAAACCAAAGTATAGAATAACATAAATTATACATGTATTCAACACCGTCCAAATTGGTCTCGTGGCATGCACAATATCTAAGTCTTAATCACAATTTGGATCACTGTTGTTTGCAGTCTTATCACTTGCGTGATACAACCAAGCTTTCTAAGCTAACAGCTTAATGGTACATACTTTGATAACATAAACCATTTAAAAAAAAATGCATTCTTAACATTACGTAACACATTGATACCAATATACACAACATTTATTATCACATTCTTTAATTTTTATAAAATACTTAGTACCATTACAAAGTAAAATTAAATTCTCCCATGTTATCTCATAATGTATACCAACATCTCACAACACACATACATTGGGCCTAATAAGTCCCAACATAATATCCTAGTTTCAGAAATATTGATTTCGCCTATCTCGACATTGGGAATTTGAGTGTCATATAATATCACCTGAAGGTTGCCCTCTCTTAACATCGAGGGTAGAGTGTCAAATATACCATCTGAAGGCTGCCCTATCTTGACACCGAGGGCAGAGTGCCAAATATATCATCCAACGACCGCCCTCTCTCGACACCGGAGGTCAAGTATCATGTAATACTACCCGAAGGGCACCTCCTCTCAAGAATACCACCCTCAATATTCTTGAATGAGTAATTGTGCAAGGCAAACATACGACACACATCACATTATATCACATTTTCATTTATCAATTTCTTATATTTTCACGGGATCCACCATATTCGATATTTCTCAATCACATTTAATATTTCTTTTTCACAATTTTGACATTCCATAACCCTTTTTCACCTTTTTCAAAAACATAGGGCATAACACTTAATCACATTCAAATATGGCTCATTTCCATTTTTCAATGCATTATATAAGATATCATCATTTATTGTCAAACCATAGTTTTTAGTCACCAACCAATGCATAAAACATATATTTAATAATAATACATAAAGAAATGAATAGTGTCACTTAAATAATAACAATATTCTTTAAAGTGTGCCAAAATGTATAATGCCAATCATGAATATTCAATATATATGTAATCAAATTATATACTAACCTTTCTTGGCTTCCAAATCTACCAAATTCACTCTCCAGCTCTTACTTTCTCCAAATCCTTAAATATCTGCTTTATGGCTACTTTGACTTAACCACACATAAACCAAACAATAAATAAAATTATTCTATTAACATCATATTTATATTCATTTTATACAAAATAACTGCTTAACTACACAAATTCTATAAACTTCTGACAAAAACCTTAATCTCTCCTTTTACTATCTTTTTCAAACTCCATCATAACTAACTCAATTCCATTATCCAACCATAAAAAATTACATACTCATCCAAATAACCTAAAAACCATCCATTTCTATAATTATAGCAACCTGCATCACAAACACAAATTTCAAATATTTACCTCATAAACCCTAGCGTCACCAATCAGGCTCACCTTAACCATTTAACTTCAAATTCAACATAAACACATCACAATCACTCCATAAACATATTTTATTTCAATTTAGATCAATTTCTCTCTCTACCCTTATAATTACATAATGTTAAAAACTAAAAAAGAAAACAAGCTTAAATAAAAGAGAACTTAGTTGATTTTTTGTTTGATCTCTAAAACTACCTTGAATCTATGAAATTTGAGGTATAAGATGAGGAAATACCTCCCCCTTTCTTTTTTGAAAATTCGACCACAAATAGAAAGAAGAAGTAGATGAACATTTATATATATTACTAAAATTCCAACTTTGCCCCTCATATTTTTGTATAATTACAAATTAATTAATTAGTATAATATTAAGATATTTTTTCTTCTTCCTATCTATAATTAATTTTTCATTTTAATTTTTTAATAATTATTATATATTTAACTTTTTACTTTTTGATTTTTTGACTGTTGTTTTTTAGTGAAATGTATACTTTATGTATATCTTACATATACATTAGGTGTACTCTATATATCTTTCTTCCAACTCTCTAATAACCTTCTATATTTATTAATCTTAAGTCCATTAAAATTATGAATGTTACAATTAAAGTTCGCGAGTTGAAGGTTGACCTGGATCTTGATGCGAGAAGGCTTATTCGACCATTATCCAGAAGGAGCATGCAACACCCCTATACCCCATATATGCACACTACATACAACCACATCTGTAATATACGTATACCGGATACAGGAATGTTACGGTCTATTTTAAAGCAAACCAATCTTTCAATTTAACAATATAAGAAAACTTTAAATATTTAAGTTATATTATAAAACATAATAGATAAAATATTTATTTATTAAGCAGCGGAAAATGTAGCGATATATACATATATATACATAAATATCAATATTTAAAAAATATAACTTTTATACATGTTTGGCAGTTAGTCTCTGATCTTGAAGTCCATAAATCAACACTTCACAACCCTAGACTCGACTCGGTCTAGCTGAACTCTCCGGTTCAACTGGATCTACCCTATCACCTGCGCGATGAACCACAATCGCGCTAAGCCATAGGCTTAGTGGTACAAACTACAATAACAATATGCTTTAATGCAATGCCAATGTCATACTTTTAAGAATTAGTAAATAATACACAAGAATAACATATTTCATAACATTACATTTCATTATATTATTCAATTATTTCATCATTCATGATTTACATGTAAGCAAAGACAAGCATGGGCCCAAAAGAAACTAATATGCCATTCAAATTTTAGAGTTAATGTTTTGGTTCAATAATCACATTTATCAAGCCCATAGGAGAATCATTATCACAATGAGATACTTCTCATATGTAACATCCCAACTAGGCTTCAAGGACTAGGCCCAACCAAGCTTCAAGGGGAGCTAAGCATCAACCCAACTTGGCTTCAAGGACCAACCCCAACCCAGCTTCAAGGGATTGTTACTTTTAGGCATGCCACCAACAACAAAACTCTGAAAATTGAATAACATATTAGACACACAATTCTTTTATTATTTCATTATCAATTCCATTCTCATTTTCTCATAATCATCTAGGCAACCATGCCCCAATTATTTCATTTGCATCATTATAGCCAACAACAATGGCTTCACATCTCATCATTAGGGTATACATAGCCAATTGCATTGTACATACATTTAGAATGATCATTTCATCTTTCATATTATGCAAATCATAGCATTAATCAATTGTATCAACAATGTAATAGATTACTTAACACAGTTACAACCAAATGTGTTAAGTCCCAAAGTCATGTAAATGTATGCAACCATGTAAGGTTTGTACTTACCTCAAGAGCAACTCACACCAATCTAAGCACTTTCTCTTCCAAAAATCCTTCAACACTTGGATTAGGGCAACTCAATCTCTTTAAAAAACCTAATCAAAAAGTGATGATACACACTCACTTAGAGATACACATGAGATAATAAGGATAAGAACCAACTAGGGAAAACTCTACACATGACACGCTCAACAACACGGGCGTGTCCCTGACCATGCCCTAAACCCACAATACAGAAGCTTTGACACGCTCGGTGACATGGACGTGTCACTGGAAGTGTCAATTCTCCCTCAACACAGTAGCTATGACATGCTCAGTGACATGGGCGTGTCACTGCTCGTGTCAATCCACCAACATCACAGTAGCTATGACACGCTCAGTTACATGGGTGTGTCACTGGACGTGTCAATACTACTCCAACACAAAAGCTGTGACACGCTCAGTGATATGGGCTTGTCACTGGTCGTGTCACCCATCCAGAAAATAGAACCATTGACACACCCAAAGACTTAGCCATGCTCATGGGCGTGGCAGGCAAAAAATTCTGATTCCGACACCAATAACACCACATCCAATAAATATCATACTTTACCCTTTCCACTCCAAACAATCTTACCCAAAACCATGAATAAACCATACTAGGCTTGCATAACATCAAAACAACTCAATTTCATGCATCAAACACAAATCACAATCATAACCATATATACAACTCAACACATACACAATACACAACACTTGCTTTCCTTTACCAAACTTAACCTTTCCTCCAAACCACGAAAAATCAAAGCCTAAAAGACCAAATACTCTCAAACACAACAAAATCAAACATACACACATCAACAACAACCATTCACCAAACTCAATTTACAACCTCAAAAGAAAACCAAGGAATCAAGTGGAAAACTTACCAAAAGTGATGAAAACCCTTAGAATTCCAACTTGATCACTTGAAACACCCTTCAATCTTGAGTTAGGAAGAACAAAATCTCTCTTTCCCTCTTGTCAAAAGTGGTGGCCAGCTAACCCAAAAGAAGAAAGAAGAAGATGAAGAAAGAAGAACAAAGTCAACCTTTAATAACCACTCAAGCTCTCTTTAAATCTCAACCAAGCAATTTAAATATTATAATATTACAAATATCATCTTCCACTTACTTAAATAAATTTCCATTTTAAAATAACCAAAATATCCCCTTTGACCTTAAATAAATGTTGACTTGTATATGTTGTATTTATCTCTATATATACAACATATACACACTCCTCTATCCTTTTCTTATCTTCCCACTTAAACATACATATATACTTTATATCATTTAATCCAATTTCAACAATAATCATTTCAAAAATTTTAGGGTACAGTTTGGGATACTACAGAGCACGACCGTACCTTTCAAAGAGTTGGTGAAATTTCCCTTGTCTAATTGATGAAAGCCATATGTCAAGTCAGTTTTTGAGGGAAATTCAAATATGAGCAACTGCGAAAATGAGTTTTATAAAGTCTAGTGTAGAATGTTTCGTGACAACCTATCAGAGTTAAGTGTTGTGAAAACTATCTAGTACACACAACTTCAAGACTTGTGACTACCCAAGACCAATGGACCACTGCTAAGCCTGGTTGCGCGACCGTACTCACAAGGCAAGCGACCACACAGCCCCTCTAATAGCATTTAATGCAATAGATTTGATTAGTGAAAAGCTTGATCTTCCTATACTCATTTCAAATTTTTAGAGGAAGAAGGCTATAAATTCATCACCAAACAAAATTTATGAAATTACTTTGAGCATTTATTTTTTTAGCTCTTGTAATTTTATTTCTCATTTTCCTTGTAATCAAATTTCACATTTATTATTTAGTGAGTGTTCTGTAGAAGCATTAAACACCAAGTGTTAGAATTATTTTAAGATTGAGCCAAGGAGAAAGCTCTTATTTAGGTCGTGAGGATACACATATCTTAAATAAGTTCGATGTGATCTTGTGAAAAATACCAAGTTAGGGTTTAACTTATAAAAGTTCAATGGAATACTCAACTTGTTGTTGAGGAGTGAATGTAGAATTGGCTTAATCTAACCACTATAAATATTGTGCATTCAATCTTCTAGCCCTATGTCCTTATTTGTTTTAAGAAATTTTAATTAGACCTAATTCGCCAAATCAACTAGTTTATTGCCCTCTTGGTTATCAAGTGGACTAACAATAAGGGTGGAATTTTGAAAGTATATTTTTTCTTTGTAGGGATGTTAGATAAACTCAACGCAGTAAATCCTTAATCTCAAGTTAATTGGGATCAACTATATAGATTATCTTTTTCACTCAGTGTGCTTTAGAGCTATATCTTCAAAGAGGTGTAAGGTCATAAGATTATTCTGAACTATTTTTATCCAAGTTAGTTTAGGTCTACCATTGCTAGTCCTGATTACATTTACCTTAACTTGTTTAGTTTTTTTTTACTGGTGCATCCATAGGTTTTTGTTTTGCATGACCAAAACATCTTAATTTATGCTCACTTATCTTATTCTCAATAGGGGCTACCCCCATCTTTTTCTCTAATGCACTCACTATGGATTCTATCAATCATAATGTATCCACATATCCATCTTAGCACTCTTATTTCTACAATATACATTTTGCTCATGTGTTGTCCTTTCACTAGCCAACACTCAACTATTATATATTATAGCATGTCATATCGCAATGTAGTAGAACTTTCATTTCAATTTAATCGGTATTTTTCTATTATATGGCACTTTTGTGACACTCCTCCACTTCATTCTTCACAACCCCATTCTTTTAAAAAATTGAGCCAAGGTACTTAAAATGAATGTTATAAGGCATTGCCTCTCCATCCAAAATAACTTTCTTCTTTCTTCATTTATATTACTAAATCTACAATGCATATGCTCAATTTGCAAAAATATTAATTAGATATTGAGTTGAAATTTAATTGCATAAATTTTAAAACTTTACGTTTGATATAATCAATTTAAAACATCCTAATTGCATACGTTTGATATAATCAAGTTCAGAAATGTGATGACAAGGCTTTAGATGAAAGATTTTGAATAAAATTTTAATAATTTTATATATTTTATTATATTGAACTAGTATTAGATAAACCAACTCAATTTATTTTTTATATATAATTTTAGTAAATTTTATCAATAATTTGATTTCAAAAATATTGTTTTTCACACTTTTTTCATGAGTTAAAAATTATAATCTTTCATGCTATTGGTTATACATCCATGTCAGGCACTGATTATTCACTTCTTTCAATTTCAATTTTTATTAATATTTAAATAGTATTTATTTCGACAACATTGATAATTCAGTTCAATTAGATTATGGTAATTAAAATTAAATTCAATTAATGATAAAAAATTTATAAATGATTTAATATGCTTATAAACTTAATAGCATATAAATTAAATACGAAAAAATAAAAACTAAAGTTATCTCCCAATTTTTTCTTAGTAATTTCCAATAAAACTTTATCAATTTTATTGCTTCTAAATTTAAATAATTTTTAAAATTGATGATATATTTTCTTTGAATAAAAATAATATGTTTAAGGATCATGCCAAGTTAATGATATATATATATATAATATAACATCCATAATTTTAAATATACTAAAAGGAGTAATACAAAGGAATAATAATAATAATAATAATAATAATAATAATAATAATAATAATAATAATAATAATAAGAGTATAAAACGAATAAGGATGAAAGGAAAAGAGAGAATATTTGTTATATTGAAGAATTGAACCCCCTTGTTGATCTAGGGGATATTCTTTGAGTAACTTTATTCAAGGTGTAGAGAAGTACTTTCTTTATTTTGAGACTTTGAAAGGGTTTGAATTGATTTTTGGAGCTAATTGAGGTTTGTACTTACTTTAAAAATATTAAAATAAAGTTATTATGTTTTTGACATAAACTTGCTTTGAAATTTTTAAGTTGTTGCTTGCTTATATTTGTGAAATTCATGTTGAATTCTATGAATTCTAACAAAAATGTAATATGAGATTTGATTTGATTATTTAAAAAGAAAACTATTACTTTATGGTATTTGTAGTTTATATGACGGATTAAAGTATTTTAAAAGGCCATTTGAGTTATGGAAATTATATATATTGATTATGTGAGTTTTAATGAATTGTAAGAAAATTATAGAAATGATGATTTGAGATGAATTTTAGAAGATTGATGGAAATATTATTGTGTTTAAATGTGCTACACATGTTCTTAATTTGTAATATTAAGTTTGGGACTATTGAGTTGGCATACCGATAATTATGAATACGCCATGTTGTGATTATTATATATACGTCTAAAGGTGAAATACTATGATATCGAGATGCTTTGTTATGGAGAAGACTTGTGATATAATATTTATATGCCTTCAGGCTGAGATACTTCCGTATCACGATACTTTATCTCCAATATTGAGATCTATGGGTCGTGATAGGCCTGTTCAATATTAATGAGACTTGGATATTTGTGTAAGGGCATAATTTAAGTATATTGTGATTTGAAATATTAAACCTATGCATTTATTTAAATTATAGTTGAAGTTTATGGAATTCTTTTTAACTATTGATCATTTCATCTAATAGAATGATTAATGTTTATTCTGTTACAATAGAGATTTTCATTTTATTTATTTATATATTCATTTCCAAAGTAAGTACCTCTAAACTATACAGCTTAGCGCGATTAAATTTTATTACGCTAGTAATAAGATTATAGATAAAAGAAGTTGTGATAGGCTTGAGAAAGCTTAGGCTTGTGGGTAGTATTAAAAGCTTAAAGTTCCTGCCATATGATCATTCTAAATGGTGTTACATATCATATATAGTTTTTGCACCAATACATTCTGATTTTGTAATTATAACTATTTTATAGTTGATAAACTAATTGAGGTTTTGTAAATATTATGCTTTTACAAATGTTATATCTTATTTTTGTGTATTACTATTTAGTTGATTAGTTGCTTTGGGATGATAATTGGGGTAGTTGTAGAGTTTGTGAAAATTAAATTTTAGAAGTATAATTTTCCTACAAGATTTTTAATTTTGAAGATGTGGTGAAAATGATTTTATAAATGAAACTCTGGTGAATTTTTCTTAGAAATTTTCATGTAATTTAATCAAAACTGTAATTTAATTAATACTATTTATTTGCTCTATATATTTGAATTTTTTAACAAGCGTGGATTTTATACTATTTTTTTTAAACAAATTTAACTTTTGTAGTACTCTTAAATTCTATGTATGTATTTTTATGTATGTAGGGTATAAAGATATTACATATAGCATTTTCCATCAAAACATTAATAAAAGGATATTTCCATGCTGAATATATACGTCCATTGAATGGACATGTCTATATTGAAGAGATATGTCTATATTGAAAGAACATATTGTTATTTTTCTTGAAAGAATAACAAATAAAAATACATGTACATAGAGAATAGTGATTGAATATTTCTCACAATAAATTACAGTAATTTATTATTTAAACAAGTATGTTATTATGGATCATTTTTGGTTTGTAACCTATATTTAAAATATATTTATTATTTATTATTTATAATAATAAAAATTAAAAAAATGAAGTTACTTACTGATTTTAATTAAAGTATCTAAGTTTTTAAAGTGTGGAGTTAGGATTTACCAATATTTTTAAAATCAGGCTAGACTAGCTGGTCAAATCATAAACTAGAGACTAGTTTGGATAAAAATATTGAAAAATCAAATTTCAAAAATTAGACATAATCATTCAAAATCGGTCAGTTGGACTGAATCAATTTGAACAAGACCATATCAGTTTTCTAATTTTAAAATTTTTTAATAAAAATCAAAAACAAAAATTAGATTAGTTTTTATATGTATTAGATTTAATATGTGATTTTTTTTAATTGATAAAATATATTTTTATCATTCTAAAATTTTTATTTTAAAATCTCCATATTTTTAAATTTTTTTTATTAATATCTATAAATAAAATATTTTAATATTATTATATTATTGAAACTGACTTAATTTAGTTAAATTATGAATCGACCAGCACTTAGGTTGGATGTTTAATCTGTTTTTAAAAATATAGGGATTTACTAACAAATCCAAATTGTTGATGATTAAAAATTCAAAAAGGTGGTAACAAAGATAAGGAATGAGGAAATTACATGATATACTATCTTTTAAGTTTAATTTTTCATTTATACTGTTCTTTCTTTTTTTCTTTCACTTTTAACTTTTTGTTTTTTTTTAAATTTTAGATTAATTTTTATGTTTTCTTTTCAAAAATACAATGACAACTCTCCTCACTGTTTTCTTCTTCTTTTCCATCCCGAAGCAATGCTTAGAGCAACTGCCACTGCATCTCTAATTATATTGAAATTTCCAGTACCATCTTTAGCCATAATTAAATTAAATTTTGTTGTATTTTACAGGATCCTACAACTATTTATCATCTTTTTGTTCAACAACCATCATGGGAACCCTTTTTTATTTCACCACACTCGAGAAAAGCCTCTGATTTAGATGTATTAATGTCTGGGATTTTCTTGAGCATGACTAGAGAGTTACTCACATGACATGGGATGTTAAAAAAATTAGTCTTGATTGATTCCCTCACATGTCCTTTACTATAAGCAAACCCATCAAGACAAGTATATTGATTTGTCATTGAGTCATTTAACAGAGTTTGCAAGTCATGGTAATGTTCTTTGATTTTTATCTTTTTTCTTTTTTTTTTTTTTTTTTTTGTGAATGGTTTTAAAGTGTCCACAAATTATGATATTTTTTTAATTTTTTTCTTTATGCAGTATTTTAAATTTTTTTTAATTTTATAGTATTTTTGAAAACTATTATTTTATTATGTAGTTATATGTAACATATACCATATATGTAGGTGTAGGTATATGTTATATGTACGAAGATATCATAACTACATATTGACATTGTTTTTGAAAGACAATAGATATATGTAGTTATAGTTAGTACATACACAAATATAATAAGATATAAAAGTTGTATATTAATTTTTTTTCTCCAAGATAATAAATATATATAGGTATATGTTACATATACCTTCATATACTAAGATATTATAGTTCTATTCTGATTTTTTTAAAAAAATAAAAATATGTAGTTGTGGTTATCATATATCTACAAATACTAAAATATAAGAGCTGCATACTGATATTCTTTCTCTAAGGCAATAAGTATAAAAATGTCTATGCTATATATACATTCATATGCTAAAATAATAATAGATATACATATATATTTTCTTTTGTAATGCAATAACTAGATATATATATATGCTATATGTATCGGTTTATATCATAATATATTAATAAATATTACATATATTTTAACTACAGAATAATAATATATATGGGTATACATGGATGTATGTCAGTGTATAACTATTTAATAAAAAGAATAATAATATATGTAAGTATTTGTTACATATTATTAGATATGTGTGGGTATATGTTGCAAAAGAACAACAATATATGTTCCATATATGTAGATATATGTCCGTATATGTTGCATATACTTTAACTAAAGTATAATAATATATGCAAGTATATGCGGTATACTCACATATGTCGGTATATAACTAAATATGTATATGTTATATATAGATATATGTTAATATCCATTGGTATTTATTGTTATCTATTAGTATATGTCGGTATCTATGTGCATATATTGGTATATGTTACATATACTTTAATTAAAGAATAATAATATATGTCAGTATATGTTATATATATTTTAACTAAATAATAACAATATATGCGAGTATTTAAAATTAACAAAAGAATGAAATTATATATTGGTATACATCTGTATATGTTGGTATATATCGGTATATATTATATATATAATGACATTTTTATAATTTATAAGCTCTATGTATTTTGAATGTCCATATCCACCAAATTTTTAAAAAAAAAAATTTTGTCTAAAAGTAATATAATTTAAAATTAACTAAAGAAATGACAATATATATATATAAATATATGTTAATATATATTAGTATATATTATATATAAAATGACATTTTTATAATTTGTACGGTATATGTTTAGCTATATGTCAATATATGTTATATATAATATTATGTACTTATTAAAATTTAAAGAAATAAAAGTATAAGAGTAATATATGTTTAGTTATACATTGATATATGTTACACATAACAACATACTTATTAAAATTTAAAAAGAATAAAACTATAAAACTATAATATATTTAGTTATATGTCTGCATATATTAGTTTTTATTGAATTATATTTATAAAATTTTTATTAGCTATAATTCTTATGAAATAGTTTTAAATTTTAAAATAATAAATAAATATTTATAAATATATTTCTAGATAACTATATATACGGGTATATACTGTATATAACTAGATATATCTTTATATATTTATGGGAAGGTTAAACTATATGGTTATATTGACAGTGTCGATGAATCGTGCAGAAAAATTAAAAGGAATGAGGGCGGCAAGGGCAAAAGGAGATTTCAAGAGGAAGATATTCAAGTTTACAAGTGTAAGAAAAAAGCAAAGGACATTTGATTTTTTGTTCATTTTTGGATATATATATATACATATAAGCTTTTATTAAACTTCTTTTTTTTTGTCTTTTTTAATTTTTTTTACATATGTAAATATTTTTATTTTAAAAAAAGTTATATTTCATTTCATTTGTTTACTTTTGAAGTAAATATAGCTATCTATGTAACACTTACATACTGATATTCTTTCTTCCAAATAATAGGTATTTATAGATATATGCTAACAATAAGTATATATAAATATATGTTACTTATACCATCATATACTAAAATATTACAATTGTTACTGATATTATTTTTGAAAGAAAATAGGTATATATAGTTATAGTTAGCATATATTTGTATATACTAAAATATAATGGCTGTGTAGTGATATTCTTTCCCCATGACAATAGATATATGTTACATATACCTTCGTACACTAAGATATTATAAATGTATATTGATATTTTTTAAAGACAATAGATATATATAATTATAGTTAGTATATATACCTAAATATAATAAGATATAATAGTTATATATTGATATTATGTCGCCAAAATAATAGGTATATGTAGGTATATGCTATATATACATTCAAATACTAAGATATTACAGCTGCATATTGGCATTTTTTTAAAAAAGATAATAAATATATGTTGTTATAGTTAGTATATACTTAAATATAAATAAGATATAACAACTGAATACTGATATTTTTTTCTCAAAGACAATAGGTATATATATGTATATGCTATATATACCTTTATCTACTAAGATATTACAGTTGCACTCTGACATTCTTTTTTGAAAGATAATAGATATATATAGTTATAATTAGTATATATCAATATCTACTAAGATATAATAGTTGTATACTGATATTCTTTCTCTAAGACAATAGGTATATGTTGTATATATATCTTCATATACTAAGATATTACAACTGCATATTAAACATTTTAAAACAAAACCAATAGATATATGTTGTTATAATCAGTATACACCAAAATATAATGAAATATAATAGCTGCATACTGATATTTTTTATCCAAGACAATAGGTATATATAGGTATATATTACATATACTTTATACTAAGATCTTACAGCTGTATATTGATATTTTTTAAAGACAATAGATATATGTTATTATAGTTAGTATATATCTAAATATAATAAGATAAAACAACTATATATTGATATTCATTATTAAATAAAATATGTATATATAGGTATATATTATATATACCTTCGTATGTTAAGATATTATAATTATATTTTGACATTCTTTTTTGAAAGACAATAGATATATATAATTATAGTTATCATATATCTACAAATACTAAAGTATAATATATGCATATTGATATTCTTTCTTTAAAATAATAGGTATATGTAGGTACATGCTGCGTATACCTTCATATACTAAAATAACAACAAACATATATATATATATATATATAATGTAATACAATAACTAATAAGTAAATTATGTTATATATTAAAAAATATTTTTAAATTATTTTTATAGTATATGCTGAAAATATTTTAAAAAATATAAATAAGATAAAATAAAATAAAATATATAAAAGTGTGAGTACAAAATATAATTTAAAATTAGTTAACATAATACTATAAAAAATAGATAACATAAATTATATTTTAAATTAATTAATCATTTTTTTAATTATATACAACTTCAAATGAAAAATTATGAAACTTATTTTAGTTTAAATATTTTATAATTTTAGAAATTAAACTTTTGTTAATATTAATCAATTCATTTATTATATTTAAAATTGATTGCTAAAAATAATTTTAAAAAAATATTATAATATTATATCAGTATATAACAACGTATATGTGTTTATATATTTAATATTTTATTACAAATAAACTAATATATGTTGTTATATGTAATATATATCAATATATAAAATTATATATCAATATATTAATTTTTTTTGCAACTCAATTAATATATTATATGTAATTTATTTATTATAAAAAAATAAACAGTGGCCAAATATATATTATATACTGTTTGTTGGCCACCGTTTGTTGGCTTTTTTTTTCGTATGTTATATCAGAAATGAGTTGATTATTGTAGCAGGCCAAACTTTCTCAACTTTCCGTGGTTTTGAAATTGAAAAGTTTATTTAGCGTACTTTAAAAATTTTTTCTTAACCACCATAAATCCTCCTTTATGTACCATCATCAATTAGGTGGAAAATACAAGCCTAACTACAAAACGACAGCAATTAGGCGCGCACACGTTTCTACAAATTTAATTAAAAAAAACAATTAGAAGGGATAAGCTATATAGGAAACAAGTCCCTTACCTTTCGAAATACACTAATAAATCCTTTATATTTTTATGATGAATTTGAATATATATATACATATATCTATTTTTGTCACCAAAGAGAATATTATTAATAAAAGGAAAGAAACACAGAAACTAGAGCATAGTCTTAGTAAACCCTAGCCAACAAACTAACCCCATAATATCAAACTAGAGCATAGACTTATTAAATCCTAGCCATCAGACTAACCCCAGAAAATCAAAACTCAACGTCCAATAGCTTCAGCATTTGAACAAAGAACATCATAAAGAAATAACAGAGTTTGACTCAAAACAGTAAAACTAGCATAGGACAAAGCCACTCTTGCTAAGTGGCGAGTAACTTGCCCCCTTCTATTCAACGTGGCTTCGTCATTATTGTCTACAAAACCATAACAATCTACAACCCATTAAATTGCTGAACAAATTATGACAATAAAAAAATAATAACCTCAAATTAAGTAAAAAAATAATAACCTCAAATTAAGTGTTTATGTCTGATAAAGAGTGGAACGCATCAACTAACTGCTGTCAATCAACCACAAATCAACATTGCTTAGTTGTTTAAAGACAACCTATCTTATTGGCATAGCCTCTCTTAATGCTAAACCCTCGACTAATCTTGGGTCAAAAACTCCAGCTCTGTACGCCGAGCGGCATCACCAAATGAAGACTTCCTATACTAAGCATGTGTAGCTCCATCCACGCTAAAAATTTACAGATTAACAATGATTTGGAGAGGCGTACGACTTAATTTTTATTCGTTTTATGGGGCTTATAAATAAAATATTATTAAATAAATAAAAACTAAAATACTAAAAAATAAAATCAATAATCCATAAGTCAAAAAAATAAAATTATATTATATATATTCATATTACTAAATGAAATTATTATTATTTTTTTATTTTTTAATAGTAATATGAAATTTATATTGTATATATTCAATAATAATAAGTTCAAAATTTTCCATTGTTTGCTTTTTTCAAAATAATAATAACTATAATATATATATGAAATTTATATATATTTATTATTTATTTATAATTTTAATATGGCTTTTTTTTAATTTTTTATTTTTTATTTTTTCAAAAAATATAATTTTTTATCTTACTCTTATCAATTTTTAATATTTTAGCATTTTTATTTTTAATTTTTTTATTTATATGATCAATAACGGTAGTTAGCTTGTGAGTCTTATCCCATCATTTTTACAAATTGAGATGAATCATAATTAAAAAGATAAAGAGTTCATTTAATTAATATAATAAAAGTGGGAGTCATTTTTTGTTAAATAGTCCTATTATAAAACTAGTTTGTGAATTCAAAATTTTCAATTGGACAATTGAAATCAGATAATAAATAAAAGAAATGATATACTTTATTATATGGGCCATAACAGAGGCATTTCTGGTCATTCTGTATATGTGACACTGAAAAGAAATGGCACTATCACAAGAAGGTGGTTTTTGTGTTTGCTTTCCATTATTAAATGGCTTTCATAATTACTATTAATGGGATCAAAACAACTGATAAATCAACTTTCTTTGTAACAATCATTGCTTCAGACCAATTTAGGCGGCCAAAAGAAACAAAGGAAAAATCTTTCTAGGAAATTGCTGATTACACAACTAAAGCAAATTATCAAATATATATATAAATTTAAGTATATATTGGCATTTAATTCATTATTAATTCCAAAATGAATCCCTTTATGATTATGTTGAAAGATACATATACTTAATTAATTAAACATCAAAATAATCCTCCACAGACACCAAGTAAGATTAATTGATTAGTTTCGCAGTTCTTAAATTAATACCAGTTGATTTGTATAATTAAGATAAATAATCAGTAAGTCTAAGAGTGAAACCATAAGATAAATTAGATTTTACATTTCCATGATTAGTTGAATTTAATTAGATGTATACTATCGTATTGTAAATGTTTACTAATATTTTTTTTAAAAAAAGGGTAAAAATAAATATAATAATTAACAATTAATGTAATTTAGTTCAAAATTAAATCCATGATGAACTTGAATAATAAGCCTTTCTTTATACACAAAAAATTCAATAAAAACGTCATACTTATTAATTATTCGAAATATAAACATTCAAACAAAAGACAAAATTAAAATAAATATTCATTAAACATCAAAATAATCTTCCACAAACTTGTTCTTGATCCACTTAAAGCCATATCTTAATGATGATTTGAGCTTACCTTCCGTGGTGTAAAAATTATATTGAGCAACTCTCTTTCTCCTCTTCATATCTGGATTGCCTGAGGATGTTAGTTCATCTATCTTTCCGGTCGCTGGACCATTAAAACTGTACGATTTTGACCGGTCATCGAACCCTAGCCGGATTTCAGAGTAACCTGAAAACGATTTGGTCTTCTCCATACAATTATCAAACTAAAAGAGTATATACACCAAGAGAAAATTATGACTGAAATTCTGTTATCTAGTGCAAGTAAAGGCTGATTATTACATGCAAAATGTTTTATTTTTTTCGCGTTAGTGGGGGTGTGCATGGGCAGTGACGTGTGCTTTATTATTTACTTTTATTTTGCAGTGGCTTGATTTATTTTTAATTTGATAATTAATTAAGGAATTCTATTTTTTTTAATTTAATTATGAAGATTTTTTCTTTGGCAATATATGCATATAATTTGATTTGATGGGGAAAAAATAATGTTTATGTATTATGGTGGGAGACAATAGTCTGTGGAGGGCCATATACATCATTGGACATTTTACAGAAATAAATGAAAAGAGGAATTTACGAATAATTATATGCTACAACTGTTGTAGCAATAAATGCCTACAACACACCAATAGAATTCTTACACGTAAGCATTTATTGATATTTATTTAATTCTGTTGTAGCAATAAACGCCTACGTGTAAGAATTCTATTGGTGTGTTGTAGGCATTTATTGCTACAACAGTTGTAGCATATAATTATTCGGAATTTACATCCTCTGCCAGAAGAAGAAGCTCCATTTATAAAAATACGGTACACAAACTTTTTCTTACATATTTATGTTTTTCACGTTGAATTGTTTTTTTTTTTGTAATTTTTTTATTTTTGTATTTTTTTGATTTAATTTTTTTAATATTATTATAACACTCTTATACTCTATATACATATAATATATATATATATTTAATATATGTAACATATACATATATAACATAAAAATATCACAACACGATTTAATAAAATTTTTTCACTTTTTCAATTTAAACTGTAAATACTTAAAATATAATTTTAAATAACAAATAAAATATTTATTAGAAATCATAGATTACGAAATAAGCATTTTCGATAAAAATCTCTGAAAAAATTTCACCAGAGTTTTATCTGTAATTTAGATATTTTTAAATTCTAACAAATCACAACCTGCATCAGAAAACACTTCCAATAAAAATCATTTATACCTTTCACTCATACTCCTCAATTTCTCCAAGTTTCTCAAAATATTTATACATATACATATATATTTTTATCAAACCATATATACACCCACATTATAAAATTTTTTAACCCATTCTTTTATAATTTACAATATATATACATCAAAATATAATATAATATACATAATGTCAAAATATATGATAATATAAAATATATACATGCAGGCAATGTCTCTAATCTTGATGTTCAAAAATTAACTCTACTAGCAAAATCTAAAATCTAGACCTGACCCGGTCTAGAAGAACTTTCCGGCTCAGCCGGATCTCCTCTGTCACCTGCGCGATGAATTACAATGGCGCTAAGTCAAAAGTCTAGTGGTACAAACTTCGATAATAATAAAAATTATGAAACAATGCCAATTCATAATATATTTGTATGTCATATCATAATGCGTCATTTAATTTTATTTTATAACATAGTATTTCATCTTTTTATAAATTCACATAAAACACATACACAAGCATGGGCCCAAAGAATCTAATATGTCATTTAAATTCCAAAGTTACGGTTTTAGTCCAAATTGATACCATGTGTCTAGCCTCGAAGGTAAATTAAAATAATTGCTTAAAAGCTAGTCCCGAACACAAATCATATCACAGTGATGTCAAGCGTCTAACCCCGAAGACAAATCAAATAATTGCTCAAAAGCTAGCCCCAAAGGCAAATAATAAGGATAACCTTATAGGTATGTCGTCAAACACAGAACTCTAAAAATTGAATAACATACTAGACACACAATTATTTTATGTTTTTCATTATCAATTTTTTTTTTATTTTCTCATAATCAACTAGGCACATTTCATCATTTTCTTATTTTTCTCATTTCTCTCATTTATATCAATATCAATTCAATTCATTTTATCATATTTCAATATATCATCACAATGTATCACATTTTACATTAAAACACATTACCCAAATATTTTGGGTATTTTCACATAATTCACATATAAATCACATTTATGTAGTTTAGCCATTAACAATGACTTTTTATAATATCTTTAATGCATACATAACAAATGACATTATCCGAATACTTTGAGTCATTTTTACGTAATACACATATTTTACATTTTAATTAATTTAGCCATTAACAATGATTTTTTATAATGCATATAATATATTCATAACAAAATCACATAACATAGCACAAAGTTCATGTATGCTTAATGCATCTAGTAGCTTAACACATTTTTCAATAAAAAAATGTGTTAAACCGAATGTAATGCAAATATAACCAATTTATCCAAAGTTTATACTTATCTCTAAAAGCTTCTAAAAGCAAGCCACAAAACTATCATCAACTTTCTCTTCCAACTTGCCCTTCAACACTTGGATTGGGCAAATTAATTCTCCTCAATTCCTATACCAAATGTGATCATAAATAATCATTTAAAGACATTTCTAATCTTAAACCATAATTAAATATTATTCAAATTAAACCTCCAAAGTTAAGTCTAACATCACTTTAACTTTGAAAAAATATATTAAGCCATTCCATTTGGTGTTTTAAATTTATTTATAATATTAAAAACACATTATAACATGTTTAAAATAATTACATTGCATAAATACATACTTATGTCCAAAACCCTAAAATGACATAACCTTCCAATTGAAGGTTTTTCATTTCAACTCAATCCAATTATAATTTAATTCTTATTTTCATCATTAATTACATCAAACAACATTCTTTAAACAATAAAATCAAGCAATTCAACATACTTTGAAAATTTTCTTTTTCAAAACTCTAAATCACTACTTTTATTTTGAAACTCTATCCAAACTCAACCAAATTCATCATTTGACTTTAAAATACTTATTTATGCATCAAAATAACTCATTTAGAATTAAATTTTATAATTAAAACCCATGATTTCAAAAGTCTAAGTCTCCCATAATCTTAAATTCTCTCTATTCACCAATATTTACTCAAACTTAACTATTTCTCAATCTAACCTTAAAATCATTGTTAACTACTCAAAACAACTTCATACACACCAATTCCACCAATTAAATCATACTACTTCATGAACCCAAAATCAACATATTCTTATTTTCATAAAAATTCAAAGAAAAAGTTAGAAAGCTTACTAAATATGGAGGAAATTCCTAAATATCCAACTTGAACACTTGAAATCCTTCAATTTATGGAATATGGAAGAAGCAAATCCTTGTCTTGATCATCAATAGAGTTTCGGCCATGCTAAGGGAAGAAGAAGAAGAAGACTAAAATATCAATTTTCTCTTTCTTTCCTTTCTTTTATAACCATATATATATATTAATTAATTAATTAAAACCCCAAAAATGCATCTTTCATTCTAAATTATTTATTTTTGAATAAATTAAATAATTTTAACTTTATAAAGTTTATTTACGAAAATGTCCATTGATTTTGACTTTTTCTTCAAAAGAGTTGACTTTTTTATTGACTTTTTATATATTAAATATATTTTGTATATATATTATATATACATTTCACCTTTTCATTGAAAATCTTTTCATTTTTCATTTAAAATCATTTACTTAATTTTTCTAATTTAATTCTAATTTATTTTATTTAATTTTCAAAAATTAAAATTTTTTAAAAATTAGGGATATTACAGTTATATTTTCAATACACACATAAAAAATAAATATATACACAATATATATAAAATTTATACATAGCATATATAAAAACCACACTCAATAATATAAATTACATCTATAATATCTACATAATATTTTTAATATTTGTTTAATTTTACTTTTTAATTTTTTATTCTAAGAACATCCACATAATATTCACACAATATTTATATAATATTTAATAATTTTTATATAAAATACACACAACTTAGATAATAAATATATAACATACTCATAACATCTACAATACAGCTACAATATATACGAAACATATATAACACATCTACTAAATATCTACATAACATCCATATAATGAAATTGTATGTATTTTTTTTAATGTGTATAATATGTAAAATTTATTTAAAATAAAATTAATAATTTTTATTAATTTAATTTTATATATTTAATTTTTATTTTTTTAGTGTTATTTATTTTTTATAATTAAAATTAATTTTTTTTTATAAAAGATTGTGATTTTTGTATTATGAAAAATAACTTAAAATATTAATTTTTATTATTTTATTAGAATATTTTTATTTAATATTGAAGTTTGATAAAAAAATTTGGAAGTAAAATATTAATTGTAGTGAAGTAAGAGATATTTAAAAAAAAAACTTTTTGTTTTAGTAAGAATGAAGTATTTTTGAAATTTTACACCCATTTTTTATAAAAATGTAAATATTTTTAGCTTTTATAGTATTTTTGAAATAAAAGTTATTTTTTTAATAGTTATGTAAAGGTCCCAATAAAAAATAATAAAATATTACATAAATATGAAACATTTTAAAAATAATTACAAATATTGAAAACTTAGCAATAGAATTTCAAAAATACGAAAAGAAATGTTGCGGTTAACAAAAACGTAATTTCCTCATCTTATTCATTGATCTTCTTCATCCAATATTACAAAAATAGAAAAAATCAATAAAAAAAACGTTAGATTAATCAACTGAAACTAAGAAAACAATCAAATCAATAAAAAATATAACTGTAAATATATTGTGGATGAATGTTAAATGTTATATAGATGAGTTATGATTACAATATAAAAAGAGATAAATTTATTGTAGATATCTTGTCGATGTTAAATATAAATAGTTGCTACTTGACTCATACAAAAAAATATCATTTTTAAAATAATTTTAACTGTAGATGTGTTGTGTACGAATTATAATATTATGTAGATAGATTACAAATACAATGTAAAAAAGAGAGGGATGCACTGTAGATGTATTGTAGATGTTAGACATAAAATATTGATGTTTGACTCATACAAAAAACAAATCAATCTTAAAATAATTTAAAATTATAGATGTATTGTAGATGAATAATAATTATTATGTAGATAGATTACAAATATAATATAAAAAGAGAGGGATATATCATAGATAACTTGTAGGTGTTATGTAGATAATGCATATATATTGTACAGATGTTGTATTTCAACATTTAATTAACTCGTGAATGTTGTGCAGGTGTCACATAAATGTTGCATAGATATTAATTAAATAAGAAACAAAAAGTATAGATATTCTGTAGGTATTGTGAATGTTACATAGATATTATATAGATGTCACATAGATGTTCGATAGATATTGTACTATAACTTTTAAAACATACAATATTTATACATCACAAAAAAAAAAAGCAAAAAATAAACAAATAAACAAATAAAATTCAAAAAAAAAAAAGAGGAAGTATACATTCAAAAATACAAATTTGAGAAAAAAAAAATTCACATATATAAAAAATTTCTTTCTTTGAAGCATTTTATCAAACATCTAACATGCATTACAATTGATCAACAAAAAAAAGTAAGATTATAATTGAACAATAATCAAAAATCAAAACTAATATTTATTGAAATTTACTCAAAAACTTCATTTACTCTTGTTAGATCCTTCATGCAATATCTTCACAACAATTTCAACAAAAAACCAGAGATGAAAAACTAAAATAAAGAAATAGAAAAGAGAAAAATCTGCTCTCGAACTTCATCCATTCTTGTTTATAACTTTCATGCAACATCTTCACAATCATCTTCAACAAAAAAAACAAAATCGAGAAATTAAAACAAAGAAATAAAAAAGAGAAAGAAGAAGAAATCAACATTAAGAATATATTAGAAGATAAAACAATGAACTTTGAATGATTAAATGATGGCAAAACATTAACAATAGCGTAAAAATGAAAAAATAAAAAAATAAAGCAAAGCTAAGTCTAAAAAAAAAAGCGTAGAAGTGAAAAGAAAAAGAAAGAAAGTAGATAAGAGGCATACTGTGTAATTTCCTCTACATTATTTAAGCTCCACAATTTGAAATTCAAAAGCAATATTTAATACTCTACCAATTGTACCATGTTATTTTATTTATTTATTTAATAACAACATCAACAACAACAATGATGATGATTTAACCATTTTTTAATTAATTAATTTAATTTGTTTTCATATTGATTTAGGTTTAGTGGGAGTATGAACTACTTGATTTTAATTTACCGATCAAATTGAATGGATCAAATTCAATTATTTGGATGGTAGAAAATTCAAATTTTAGTTCTATTTACAACCCTCTCCGTTCTGCTTCAAGTGTTGTTTTAAGAATAATTACATAAATCAAGTTAATAATTAGTGATTATAAATTTTACAAAAAATGTATATTTTGCTTAATTATCTCTTTTAGTTATTCTTTCCTTATTAATTACTAATCTTATCTCTGTTCCCTTATTTATTAATACTCATAATGGTAAATTTGAAATTTTATAATTAATACTACCTTAAATGTATAAAAGTGTCAATTAAAGAAAAACAAAAAAATTTTCTTATAGGACACTTAAAGTGGAATAAAGAGAGTAATTTATAATGATATCAATTTTTAATCATATGTCAGTTGTTAGCTAAAAGATGATAACCGATCAAGCAAAAATATCAAAATATTTTTATCATTTAATATTTCAAATATAACAAAATAATATTTTATTAAAAGAATTTTACAATGAAAATAATGTTCAATATTTTTTTGTAACAATATTTAATCATATTACATTTTTATTAATAATGCTAAAATTATGAAATATCTTTTTTATTATAAGCAAATTAAATTCTCCAATTCAATAAATAATAATTTTAAAAAGTAAAAAATTTTTAATTGTAAGAAAAATAGTCACTAAATAGAGCATGTTTCTTCCCGAATTATTAGTTTTTAATGCTATGCTAGCATAACACTACGATAAATCTCATTTATAGTTACAAGTCCTTAGTCACTGTCACACTCCAATTTTGGAGGTGCAACGGTCCAGGGTTTAGGCCGATATAATATACCGGAACCTCATAGAATTCATAGTTAGAATAAAATAAAGCAGTAAAACTTCACTAATTTTTTTTTCAAACAGTTCACATCTACTAATACTTATAAATTTTTTATTTTGTTTCATATTACAATTAATCAGAATTTTCTTAGTTGTCTTTTCTTTTTTGTCCTTAGATACCACAGTGCTGCGACCACTAGAGTTGCATTACCTGTAAAATAACACTAAAAACAACAACAAAGCTAGGGATGAGCCGCAACTCAATGAAGATTCAGGCTTGTTATGTTTGCTTTAATTCCCACTTTATGTGATTAATAACTTAATACAATTTAAGATAACTTCTTGTATCTTTAGAGTTGATATTACAGATATTCATTTAAAATTCCTAACATGTTTAAGAATTCTTTATTATTGTACTAATATAGAATACTTACCCTCAGATTAGTTAAATAATCTATCAGAGTTAACTTAATCCGGATTTTACTTTAACTATTCCTTAAATGATTTATTGCTTATTATATAAATGCTATAGTAAATAATTCTATATTTATCTTTCAAACTTTGATATTCGTATTACTACAATAATACATTCAATATTTAACTTTCTGACTTTAAAATTCATACTCTTATAGTTTCTTTTTTTTATATTTGCCTATCTTAAGGTAACTTCAAATTAGATTATCATTTCTTTCCTATGTGTTTTCTTTAGACTTCAGATATGCAGGTGCAATAGTTCAAAAATATTATAGGTAAATTAGAAATAGAAGTTTAGGTTATAAAATATTAACCTTAGTTAATTTAAAACATGGTATAATCAGAACATATCAGAAATATTAATATTCTCATTTATGCATAGTATATAATTCATTTTCAGTAATGAAATCATATGACAGATCAGAATAGATATGTAACATCCCAACGGCCCTGGGCTTACGACTCAGTCTTTTCACCCAACCCGCTTCAAGGGACTGCTACAGTACTGCTTCCCCTCACGGTTCCACAGCAGGATTTGTTTATTTGGCTCAATTAAGAGTCGCCTTCCTCATTTCGATCCCAAGACCTCCCCCATAAGAGAGTCTTTTTACTCAATGAGTACCATTTCTTCTAGTCCTTTTTAACTGTAACATCCTAACGGCCCTGGGCTTACGACTCCGTCTTTTTACCCAACCCCCTTTAAAGGACTGCTACAGTACTGCTTTCCCTCAAGGTTCCACAGTAGAAATTTGTTTATTTAGCCCAAGTCAAGGGTCGCCTTCCTCGTTTCGATCCCAAGACTTCCTTAAGAGTGTCTTTTTCACTCAACGAGTACCATAAGAAATGGTACTCGTTGAGTGAAAAAGACTCTCTTAAGGAGGTATTGGGATCGAAACGAGGGAGACGACCCTTGATTTGGGTCAAATAAACAAATTCTTACTGTGGAACTGTGAGGGGAAGCAGTACTGTAGCAGTCCCTTGAAGCGAGTTGGGTAAAAAGACCGAGTCGTAAGCCCAGGGCCTTTGGGATGTTACAAGATAGATCATAGACCATAGGTAAGAGACCACAACAGATAGACTAGAGGCTATAGTAATTAGGGTGATAACTTCCCCTTATGAGCATTTCAGAACACCAATGTACACTGTCTAATAGTTTAGCCTCCACTAGAGTTGGGCTCTACCAATATGATTATTTGAAAATTAGGATAGGTCATCATGTTAGTCTCAGAAGATATTTCTCGGAAGGCTTATCACAACATAACAAAGTTTATTTAGAGATACTAGTGAAAATGCATAAATATAATCATTTACTTTAAATATTTTATTCCTGAGAATAAAATTATCTATTTATTCAGAACTTAAAAATACAAAATATGCAATTATTTGCTTTTAATTTTTTTTTCTATTCCTCAAAATAAAATTCTCTAACTATTCAGAAATTATTTCTTTTATTCTTAACTTAATATATTACTTAATTCTTGATTTGTCTATTTTTAAGATATTATTCTATCGTGGAAAATATCCTCATTCTATGTACCGATTTTGTCATAAAGATATTTTGTCTGCATATTTTATCTTTAGGATTTCATATCCTAATAAACATAATATAATCTCCTTACTTTCTTGTTCTTAGTTCAATGTATAACTCAATTAACGGTAACTATAATATCACTTAATAATAATAACTTCAATCGCCATATTACTTCTTGATTATTCAAGCATTCTATATTAACACTTATTTCTACTGGCTAATTAATCTCAATTAATTTACTATCACTTAATGTTTTTAAACATATTACTTAGCAGTTATAATTATTTTCCTAAGAGCATACTTTACTTATATCTCAAGGTATTACTTTTATTTATCTAATTCTTTATATATTACATTTAATTTATATCAATCATTATTTCTTAAATATTCATTTATGGAATAAAAATCTAAATAATCATATATGTAATTTCACTTGCAGTTTATTATTTTCGTTAAAATTTTTAATCCATAACATCACTATTTAGCTATATAGCTAACTCCACATGCCTTATTTTATTACAAATTCTTATGAATTGAAATTCTTTTCAATTTTTTTTAACTTAAAACTTCAGTTATATAAATATACTTATATGTATATTATGAGAATATATGTAACTTAATTCTGTAATTTCAAATCTCTTTTTAAATCTCAACTTGCAGTTTCTTAAAAATAATATTTTGGTTTAAGAACTTATGTATATATACTTTATATATAAGGTCATCAAATTATTTAATATATAAGGTCATCAAATTATTCTCAAAAACTTACTTTAAGAGTAATAACTTGATTACAAATATAATCATTTTTAGAATTACAATTGTAAAAATCAATAATAAATATTAATTCCTTATTTAACATAATAATCTATTTATGCAGATTTACATTTTTTAATCACTTATATTGATATATAACTTAGAAAATAGTCAAAATTGATAATAATTACTTATGATAAGAAGTATCATTTAATTTTGATTAACTTATAGCAAATCATAAAATCTTTACTTAACCAAAACTGCAAATCACTTTATTAAAAACTCCATCAATCTATTAGATTTCTTAACTTCCTTGGCAGTCTCATTTTTTAACTTTTCATTCATCTTTAAATCTTCCCTTGAAATTATAAAATTTTAATCATGTGCACTAGACACATATATGGACTTATACATACAATTTCATATATATATATATATATATTTAAAATTTGCTGGTATCAGAGCCATCTTCTTTTAGGGGTGGTAGTAGATAGATATAGAACTGTTTGCATAGTTAAATTTTTGACTTTTAGATCTAGAAGTGGACTTAGTGTTGTCTAGGTATTGGATATGCAGTAAGACCCGTATCAGCCGATGGATAGGCGTTTAGGGCAGTAAGTCAGTGGTCGCTACCAAAACCAACATTAATAAACTTTAAAAATCTATTTTTCAAAAATTTAAAAATGGAACCATTTCTATGTAAATCTGCTAGTACAACTAAATCAGATAGTTCTGAGTCATCAGAAGTTAAAAGGATAGTTAACAGAAATGAAGTAATTTTAGAAGATTTTAATAAAGCAATTGATAATTGGGTAATACCAAAGATAGATAAAGAACAGATTTATAAAATACCAAAATTAAATATATTTAAAAATGATTATATAATTAAAGCTGAAGAAAGAGATGTACAGTTAAGTAAACCTTTTGAAAAGATAACTTTACTTTCTGCAGAATCTATAAAACATCATAAGAGTAAAAAATATAAGTATATACATATAGGATTAGTACAAATAGGTATAAAACCTTTAACTAGAGAAGGATTAAATACTAGTATCTTGGCAATTGTCAGAGATGCTAGGTTTGTAAATTTTAATGACTCACTATTAGGGACTATAGAAACCAGTCTGAGTAGTGGTCCAATATCATTTGACTGCTTCCCAGATATAACAATTTCATTAAATGATCCAAATATATTAAAAAGTGTAGTATTAGAAATTAAAACGCATAATTATAAAATGCTTGAAGGATCTATTCCTGTAGCATTAATGTATAAAATAAATTATAAAGCTATGATGTCTGCTTTTGCTACAAAATATATAATGCAACCTAGATTAGGAGAAACTAAATTTTTACAAACAGATTTAAGTAAAGCTAATACAGTAATTCCTAGGACTATTCAGTGGAAAGATATTAGTCTCCCTGATGAATGGGTCTTAGAGGATGTTGTTCCTCTCCCAGAACCAAAAACTACAGTTAAACCCAATATAGAACTCAGTAAAATTGAACAGTATGAAGACGGTAAAGTTAAATTAAAATTTAGTAGACATAGTGTAAGCAGTAGGTATTCAGACTCTTCCTCCTCTGTTTCAACAGTAGATATAGGTAGAGCCTCACAGTTACCTTCCGTAATATATGCTTCATATAAAGAAAATGAACCTAAACCTGTATTGCAAACAGTAGTAAAGCCTAGGTATTCTACTTCAGATATACCTGAATCTAGTAATAAATTAAAAGGTGTAGACTATAGTACCACAGTACCACACTTATATTATAATCCAACAGGAACAATGAACCCTTTGGAACCAAACCCTAATTATAATCAATCTCAAGATATAGAACACTCATCTTCTCCACCTATGTCACCTACAGCTTCCTTCATGACAGGAAATTTAGAAAGCATAGATAGAGAATTGAATGTAATTAATAAAGAATTTATTTTTAATTATGATAAATTAAATAAAGAATTAACAGCAACTAAAAATAAAGATAAACTAGAAAATGTAATAAAAAAGGTAAAAGATTTTGAATCGGTTAAAGAAGAATATATTGACTTTATAAAACATTATGAAGTTAATATGAAATTCTTTGATTGGTTTAAAAGAATTTATAGAGGAAAACTTAAAGCAGAGAAATTAATAAATCCAGTAACCATTAGAAATAAAAATACAGAATGGAAAGTAAAAGATAAAATTATACAGAGTGAACATCCACCTAAAACATCAAGTGTTTTTCTACATGGAGATAAAGAAATAAATATAGCACCATTTAAAATTATATCTGAAGATGATCCTAATAGAAAAATATTGGAACAAAATAATTTCAGTAATGCACACCTATTAAGTATAGGGCAACAGTTAAATAGGATAGAAGACACTATTAAAAAAAGTAAAATAGTAAAAATTGAAAAAGAAGTAAAAGATAAAAAACTTAAATCTCATGTTTTTAAACCTTTTGAAGTTTCTAAAATAGGACAAAAAGAAGTAAAATCTAAAGATTCTGATTTTGTTAAAGCAATTAAAGAACAATTAAGTAAAATTAACTCTTCTTCTGGGTCAAAACAGGTAGTTCAAGAAACACCTCAATCTAAAGCTTCTAAAACTATAAGTATAGTCACCCAAGAACAAGAATCAGAATCAGTTGAGGATTCTCAACCTGAATCTGAAGATATTGAAACCTTTAGTAAAGCCCTAGAGCCACAGATAAATCGTATAACGTATAATCAATCTATAGTACCTAAAATGTCTGCCCCAGACTTAGGTATAACAGATAGACCAAATGTCCTATCACAATATAAGTATAATGCCTCTTCTGTTTATGAATGGAACATTGATAGCCTATCAGAATATAATATTCTGAGTCTTCTTCAACAGATGATAATGGCTGCCAATGCTTATAGAACCCAAACAGGAACTTCAGATAAAACTATAGCTGAACTCCTTATAGCTGGCTTCACAGGACAACTTAAAGGTTGGTGGGATAATCATCTCACTGATGAATAACATTTAGAAATTTTAAATGCCGTAAAAACTTATGAAGATGGAATACCTATATTAGATGAGCTTGGTGATACTATTCAAGATGCCGTGGCTTCACTAATCTTGACTATATCACTTCATTTTATAGGTGATCCTACTCATTTAAAGGATAAAAATGCAGAATTACTAAGTAATCTTAGATGCAAGAAACTTAGTGATTTTCAATTTTATAAAACAACTTTCCTTACTAGGATAATGCTTAGAGAAGATTCTAACCAGGCTTTCTGAAAAGAAAAATTCTTAGCAAGATTACCCTTCTTCTTAGGAGAAAAAGTTAGGAACCATATGAAACAGGAATTTGAAAACCCTATTCCTTATGACCTATTGACCTTTTGACCTATGGACAACTGTTTAGTATAGTTCAAAAGGAAGGATTAAAATTTTGTCAAGACATAAAGCTTCAAAAATCGTTAAAATATGAAATGAGAAAAACTAAACAGGAACTAGGTTCTTTCTGTAAACAATTTGATTATAGCATAACACAGAAACATAAAGATTGTAATGGACAATGTTCTACTATAAGAAAATATAAGAAACCTTATAAAAAATATCACAAAAAGAGTTATAAGAAAAAATTAGATAAAGATGATTATTATAAAAAACAGAAACCTTATAAACCTTACAAATATAGAAAACCTAGTAGAAAACCATATAAACAAAAGGATAAAAAATTTACATCATATAAAGATTTAACATGTTATAAATGTGGAAGAAAAGGCCACACATCAAGATTTTGTAAATTTGATAAAAAATTACAAGAATTAAATTTAGAAGAATCTGTATTAAATAAAATTTATGAATTATATTTAGATTATTCAGATTCTGAAGATTATTCAGATTCTGAAGAATTAAACCAAATAGATGATATAGGATCGGAATCAAGTTCTGAATATAGTAGTAAATCATTAAATGTTTTAACTAAAGAACAAGAGTCTATATTAGAAGCAATAAAATATATAAGTGATCCTAAAATTCAAGAGAAAATGTTAAATAAGATATTAGAAAATGATAAACCTAAAAACTCTATGTTACCTAGTACTAGTAAACAAACATATGATTTAACTGCAATATTAAACAAAAATAAAACAGTAAAAAATAAACCAACCATAAATGATTTACAAAAAGAAATTAAAGAAATTAAATTAGAATTAAAAGAATTAAAAAATAAGCAAGAACAAGATTCACAGATAATAAAATCTTTAATGAACTCAACCTCTTCTTCTGATGAAGAAGCTGAAGAAGATATTGAACAGATAAATGATAAAGAAACTGATAATGAAATTAGTTTAATTAGTAAAGGTAAAATCCCTGATAATTTAATTTTTATGTTGCATGAAATAACATCTAAAAAATATTTAATAAAAATAAGATTAAAATTTTCAGATAATTATAATATAGAAACTATAGCATTGTTTGATACAGGAGCTGATTTAAACTGCATTAAACCTAGTTTAGTACCAAAAAGATTTTGGCAACAAACTAATGAAAGTTTATCAGCAGCAAATAAATCTAAACTAAATATACTTGATAAAGCAGAAGCATCAATTATAGATAAAAATTTAGAAATAAAGAATATATTTATCTTAACCAACATTCATCATATGGTAATCTTAGGAACACCATTTATGAATTTGATAACCCCTTATTTAGTAAATGATGATAGTATAAGTTTTAAAGTTAGAAAACCAAAAGATAATTTTTCCATTTTTAGAGAAACCTAAAAAGAGAAACTTAAATCTTTTAAAGGCTCATTCAATAAATGAATTACAAATAAATGCACTCATAAAAGCAAAGTCTGAACAACTTTGTAATTTAAAAAATAATTATCATTTACAAAAAATAAATGAACAGTTAAACAATAAATTTACGCAAGAAAGAATTAATAAATTAAAATCTCAAATAGAAAAAGATTTGTGTGCTGATATTCCAAATGCATTTTGGAACAGAAAGCAACACATGGTTGATTTACCTTATGAAATAGGCTTTGATGAAAAGTCTATTACAACTAAAGCTAGGCCCATTCAGATGGCGCCCGATTTAATTGAATTTTGTAAAAAAGAAATAAATGATTTAGAAAATAAAGGATTAATAACTAAATCTAGAAGCCCTTGGTCTTGTGCTGCATTTTATGTTAACAAGGCATCTGAAATAGAAAGAGGAGCACCTAGATTAGTAATAAATTATAAACCTTTAAATAAAGCTTTAAAATGGATTAGGTATCCTATTCCAAATAAAAAAGATTTATTAGGAAGATTATATAAAGTAAATATTTTTAGTAAATTTGATATGAAATATGGTTTTTGGCAAATTCAGATTAACCCTAAAGATAGGTATAAGACTGCATTCACTGTTCCATTTGGACAGTATGAATGGAATGTTATGCCTTTTGGTTTAAAGAATGCACCATCTGAGTTTCAGAGAGTGATGAATGATATTTTTAACCCTTACACTAAATTTTGTATTGTTTATATTGATGATGTTTTAATATACTCTACAACTATAGATGAACATTTTAAACATTTAAAAACATTTTTTATGGTAATAAAACATAATGGTTTAGTATTAAGTAAAACGAAGATGTCTCTGTTTCAAACTAAGATTAGGTTCTTAGGACATTATATAGAACAGGGAATCATAGAACCTATAGAAAGAAACTTAGCCTTTGGAGATAAGTTTCCTGACCAAATAATAAATAAAGCACAGTTGCAAAGATTTTTAGGTTGTCTGAATTATATTATAGAATTCTTTCCCAACCTAAATAGAACTATTAAACCTCTGAATGATAGATTAAAGAAAAACCCAGGTCCATGGACTGAGTGTAATATCCCTATGCATGCCCTAGAAGTTTTGTATGTGTTGTTGTTGTTGTTGTTGTTGTTGTTGTTGGTTTAAGTTGAGAGAAGTAAAGTATATGTATATGTGTTTTGGGAAGAAATAGGGTTTAGAGACAAGTTTATATGTTGTGTATATGGTAATATATATAACATATATATGAGTCAAATAATGGTCAAAGAGAGAGTGGTAGTGGAGGAAGATATTTTTATATTATTGAGTATTTAATTATTAAGGAAAATGGAAGTAATTAATTAGTGGAAGGGATTAATTTGGATTATAATAATATTAAAATGCTTGGATGAGAGTGAGTGGATTTTGGTGTAGAGATAAGAGTTGATTTGTTTACTCTTCATTTTTCTTCTTTCCATTTTTGTTGGCCGGACATCCATGAAGGAAGAGAGCAAGAGAGAGATTGAAGAGCTAAGAGTAATTTGAAGGAAGAATCAAATCATCAAGTTAGAGATTTGTGAAGTTTCCTCAAATTTGGTAAGTTCTCTCTTGTTTTCTTGTGTTGTTTGAGTTATGTTTGAGTTTTGATGGAGTGGTATAATGTTAAGAGTATGTTGGCTTGATTGAGATGTTTTTATGGGTGTTTGATTCTTTGATTATGGATTTTGGGGTTTGTTTGATGGATAGAGTGGGTTTCTTGGTAAAGATGGAGATATGTTGGTGTTGAGGGTTTGAAGTGATGATGATGATTTGTGTTTGTGTATGTGTCTTGTCTTGTTTTGGTGTTGTTGTATGTTTGAGTTGGTTTTTGGGTTAGTTTGGATGAGTTTGTTTGAAAGGAAAGAAAGTGATAAGAAGAGTTTGGTTGTTTGTTTGTTGGTGTGGCCGGAATCTGAGTTGTTGGCCTGACACGCTCATGAGCACGTCCAGAGTCTTTAGGCGTGTCAATTGTGTTGGAGGCAGTAGGTGTGACACGACCATTAACACGCCCGTGTTATTGAGCGTGTCATAGCTACTGTGAGATTGGAGAATTGGCACGGCCAGGAGCACGTCCAGGAGGTTGGACGTGTTGTTAAGTGGTTGAGACAGTATGTATTACACGCCCAGTAGCACGCCCGTGTGGGTGAGCGTGTTAAGTTTAGGGTTTGCCCTAGTTATTTATTAATTTGATTATCTCTTGTGTATCCCTAAGTAAGTGTATATTGCTATTTTTGGGATTAGGTCTTGAAGAGGGTGAACCATCATTTTTTTTGAAAAGTAAGAGACCTTGATAGAGGAAGTAATTAGAGTTGAGTGAAGTGTTATTGAGGTAAGTGCAACTACATCATTGCATACATTTATAAGATGTGAAAGCATAACACACATGTATTTGTTAAAGCATTGAGAGCACTAATGCATTGTGAAGGCATATTTATAATGTTTTGTGTAATGTATGAGGAAGTTATTAATTGTGCATACTTATGTGATGGGGTATGGAATTAACATGATTGAGTTGCTTTGATATGATTTGAGAATTGATGTAAAACTAATGTGAATGATTAAGATGAATTAAATGATATGTGAGGCCACTGTGATTGGGCCAAGTTGATGTAAAGGGAATAAATTATGAAAGAATAAATGAAATGTTAATATGCCTAATGTGTTGATTCAACTTTCAGAGTCCTGTTTTTGATGGCATGCCTATGAATCATTGGATAGGTGAAATGGGATGGCCCGTAAACCAATTCCAATTGAATCACTGGATAGGCAAAATGGGATGGCCCGTAAGCCGGTTCCAGTTGATATATGAGAAATGTGATGTTTATGAATCATTGGATAGGCGAAATGGGATGGCCCGTAAGCTGATGATTCCAATTGAACCTTGTAACAGTCTAACCGAGTTGAGGATCTCCTCATGTTAATGGGTTGATGGTCCAAGAGACTGGGTCTGTTACGCTATCCATGGATAGAGATATGATATATATATATTGCCTACGGGCTTGATGATTATGATATTAAATCAAACACAGGGACTCTGAACTTTGAATAACATATTAGGGTGTTTTGGGCCCAGGTGTGTCTTAGGCTTAATGTGATTTATGATTGTTAAATTGTGACTATTGCTTAATGAAATTGATGAGTAATGATATAATGTAATTATGGGTTGATAATTTATGATGAATAAGTTATGATTTGCTATGTATTATTTATTTGATTGAGGGTCATGAGCATGGCATCAAAGCATATTGATACTATAGTTGTTTTACTAAGCCGTTGGCTTAGCGCGATTGTGTTTATCGCGCAGGTGTTAGGGAAGAACCCGAGAGATCCACTAGACCGAGTGAGTCTAGGAATTGAAGAGTTGTACTGGACTTAAAGATCAAAGAGAAAGCTGCCAATCATGTATATAATCTATATGTTTTGTAAAGTATTGGATTTAATGTATATGTATATAACTTTGTGAACTGGTACTTGGATATATATATATATAAATATTTTGATAAATTCCGCTGCATATCAATTAAAATGTTTATACCTATTTTGATTTAGTTTACAAGTAAATATCATTATATTATATATATATTGTGAATTGTTTATGGAAAACCGTAGCATTCTTAGGTTCTATGTATGTTCATTACATGGTGGTGATATGTAGTGAACGTATATGGGATTTAGGGGTGTTACAATTGTTTTGGTATCAGAGCCTAGGTTTGAGATTCTCAACCTAGGAAAAATGTTATAAAAAGAATATTTTGATTTTAAAAGTTGATTTTGAATAAAATATATGTTGGTATTGGCAGCCTTTGATCTTTAATAAGGTGTATTTGGTCGTGTTTACAGATATAGGTAGTAATGGATTCCCATTCACGGCAGTTTGTAGAAGGAAGTGCAGAGAGTATAGCTCCTGTTGAGAGTAGGGAGGGAGCTAGAGTTGAGGTAGCCAGTGAGGCACCTGCTTCAGTGTCGGGGAGACCAGCAGATGATGAGATTCCACCAGCCTGGTTTAGACATATGATGGAAGTTATGAGGCAAGCACCAGCGCAACCTCCACCACCACCTCAGCCTCAGGTACCAGTGAGACAATATGATAAACTGAGGAAGTTTGGGGCAGAGGATTTTCTAGGTACGATAGATCCAGCTGTGGCAGAACAATGGCTTGATAAAGTTCAGAGAATTTTTATTCAGTTGCAAGCCACATCAGAGGAGAAGTTTGATTATGCTAGGTCATTATTGCAGAAGGATGCATATGACTGGTGGAAGACCGTACCACATGCCATGGATGATCCACCCACATTGACCTATGCTGATTTCCTTAGGGAATTTGAATTGAAGTATACTCCTAGGGAGTATAAGGATGTGAAGAAAATGGAATTCTTGAGTTTGAAACAAGATCATCGGACAGTAACTGAATATGAAGTAGAGTTTATTCGATTAAGCCATTATGCGGGAGGCATTATATCCGATGACATTGATAGATGTAGGAGATTCGAAGAGGGGTTGAGGCCTTCTCTTATTTGTCATGTGGCTGGATCCAGATATACTGATTTCTCTCAGCTTGTGGCAGCAGCACGGAGTGTAGAGAGAGTTCAAGTCATTGCAGCTGCATCTGAGGAAGAGACTAGAGTGAGAAGACCACAGTTTGAGACAGGGTCTTCATCAGTGAAGAGGGGCAGAGGTAGCTTTGTTCCTAGAGTGGGAAGGAGTCAGAGGCAGATGAGTAGATCAGGACAGTTTCAGAGACCGAGACCTAGACCTACAGCTTCTGTGGCTAGTGCACCGACTCCCTTTATGCAGAGATCCACTCCACTGGCATGCGAGCTTTGTGGTAAGGTTCATGTGGGTAATTGTCAGAGGATTGGTAGAACAGGTGTGTGTTTTGGATGTGGATCGCCTAACCATTTCATTAGAGAGTGTCCTGAGATGCAGGACCAGAGATCAGTGGAATCTACAGCTTCTCGGCAGAGTTTTAGCAGAGGTCGAGGAAGCAGGGGTTTCAGCCGAGGGGGTAGGTCTGTGTTTAGTCAGAGAGGAGGATCTACACCCAGGGATGGCAGACCAGATGAGGCTGGGCCTTCTCAGCGGGTTTATGTGATGCAACGACAGCCTGATGCTTCTGCAGTCATAGCTGGTACTTTTTCTTTATTTGGCATTTCTGTATTTGCCTTGATTGACCCTGGATCCACACATTCATACATTAGTGCATCTGTATTGCCTGTGTCTGAAATGCATGCTGAGTCCCTAGGATTTGATGTGTTGGTGACAAATCCTTTAGGGCATAGCGTGATTGTTAGTAAAGTGCATAGAGATTGTGCAGTGGTGGTACAGGATGAGAAGTTTTGTGGTGATTTGATTGAGATGCCATTTAAAGAATTTGATTTGATTCTAGGCATGGATTGGCTGTCTAGGCATGGAGCTGTGGTAGATTGTAAGAAGAAGTGTGTTACTTTGAGAACTAGTGAGGATAAAGTAGTGTTGGTATCTAGTGAGCAGAGACAGCTTGCATCTTTGTTTATTTCAGCTGTTACAGCAAGGAAGATGATTAGAAAAGGGTGTGAAGCTTACCTTGCTCATGTGTTGGATACTAGAGTGGTAGGTTCTCAATTGGATAGCATTCCCACAGTTTCAGAATTTCCAGATGTTTTCCCAGAGGAGTTGCCAGGATTGCCTCCTGAGCGAGAGGTGGAGTTTGGTATTGAGTTGTTACCAGGTACCGCTCCTATCTCTATTACTCCTTTTAGAATGGCACCTGTAGAATTGAGAGAATTGAAGGTGCAGTTGCAGGAGTTGCTGGATAAGGGTTTTATTCGCCCTAGTGTGTCGCCATGGGGAGCTCCTGTTTTGTTTGTTAAGAAAAAGGATGGTACTATGAGATTGTGTATCGATTATAGGCAATTGAATAAGATAACTATTAAGAATAAGTATCCTTTGCCTAGAATCGATGATCTCTTTGATCAATTGAACGGAGCAGCTGTGTTTTCTAAGATTGATTTGAGATCAGGGTACCATCAGTTGCGGGTTAGAGCCGAGGATGTGCCAAAGACAGCTTTTCGAACCAGGTATGGGCATTATGAATTTTTGGTAATGCCATTTGGGTTGACGAATGCACCTGCTGCTTTTATGGATTTAATGAATAGGGTGTTTAGGCCCTATTTGGATCAATTTGTGGTAGTGTTTATAGATGACATCTTAGTGTATTCGCGGAATGAGGAGGAGCATAGTGAGCATCTTCGGATTGTGTTGCAAATTTTGAGAGAGAAGCAATTGTTTGCTAAGTTATCAAAGTGTGAATTCTGGCTTGACCAAGTAGCTTTTCTCGGTCATATAGTGTCAGCAGATGGTATTAGAGTTGACCCGAGTAAAGTTGAAGCTATTCTGAATTGGAGTCCCCCGAAGACTGTGACTGAAGTTAGAAGTTTTCTGGGATTGACTGGCTATTACCGACGGTTTGTGAAAGGTTTTTCTTTAATAGCTACTCCACTTACCAGACTACTTCGGAAGGGAGTGAGATTTGTGTGGACTGATCAGTGTCAGACTAGTTTTGAGCAGTTAAAAGAGTTGTTAACTCAAGCGCCTGTTCTCACTTTACCTGTAGAAGACAAACCATATGTGATCTACAGTGATGCTTCACATAGTGGTTTGGGTTGTGTACTGATGCAAGAGGGTAAAGTGATAGCTTATGCTTCTCGACAGTTGAAACCGCATGAACTCAACTATCCGACTCATGACTTGGAGTTAGCAGCTATTGTGTTTGCTTTGAAGATTTGGCGACATTATCTATTTGGAGAGAAATGTTTCATCTATACGGATCACAAAAGTTTGAAGTATTTGGGTGTTCAGAAGGAGCTGAATCTTCGGCAGAGGAGATGGTTGGAATTGATTAAAGATTACGACTGCTTGATTGATTATCATCCAGGTAAAGCAAATGTTGTTGCTGATGCCTTAAGTCGGAAGTCTTTAGCAGGTTTGACTGCTTATTCGCTCTTGTTGCTTGTTGAGTTGAGAGCGTTGCATGCTAGTTTTGTAGTTTGTGATGATGGTGCATTGATGGCACAATTGCATTTAAAACCAATTTTATTGGATCAGATCAGAGAAGCTCAATTGATTGATATGAAGATTCAAAAGATTATTTCAGATTGCAAGAATGGAAAGACTAGAGATTTTATTGTGAAAAATGATGGGAGCTTGTGGTTCAAGAATAGATTGTGTATACCCGAAGATGCTGATTTGAAAAGAGTTATTTTAGAAGAAGCACATCAGTCAGTGTTTGCTATGCATCCGGGTAATACCAAGATGTATCATGATTTGAGACAGCATTATTGGTGGATTGGTTTGAAGAGAGATATTGCAGATTTTGTGTCGAAGTGTCTCACCTGTCAGAAGGTTAAAGCAGAGCATCAAGTTCCAACTGGATTGCTTCAACCATTATCAGTACCAGAATGGAAGTGGGATAGAGTAACCATGGATTTTGTATCTGGTTTACCATTGACACAAAGGAAGCATGATGCCATATGGGTGATTGTGGATAGATTGACTAAGACAGCTCATTTCCTTCCGGTGCGGATGGATTACTCTTTGGAGAGGTTGGCTGAGCTGTATATCCATGAGATTGTGAAACTGCATGGTGTTCCAACTTCTTTAGTGTCTGATCGAGATTCCAGGTTTACTTCAAGATTTTGGAAGAGTTTGCATAGTGCTTTGGGTTCTCGATTACACTTCAGTACTGCTTTTCATCCACAGACGGATGGACAATCAGAGAGGGTGATACAGATTATTGAGGACATGTTGAGAAGCTGTGTCATCGATTTATCTGGAAGTTGGGATAGGTTTTTACCACTTGTGGAGTTTGCTTACAACAACAGTCACCAATCTAGCATTGGTATGGCACCATTTGAAGCATTATATGGTAGACGGTGTAGGACACCTCTCTGTTGGAGTGAACTTGGTGAAGGTAAAATAATTGGCCCTGATTTGATTCAAGAAACAGAAGAGAAAGTGAAGTTGATACGAGGTAGGTTAAAAGCAGCTTCAGACCGACAGAAGTCTTATGCAGATCTGAAAAGGAGAGACATAGAGTTTGATGTTGGAGATAAGGTATTTTTGAAAGTATCTCCTTGGAAGAAGATTTTAAGGTTTGGTCGGAAAGGTAAATTGAGTCCTCGTTTCATTGGGCCGTATGAAGTGTTAGAAAGAGTTGGGCCAGTGGCGTATCGACTTGCTTTACCACCTGAGTTGGATCGTATTCATAATGTGTTTCATGTTTCTATGTTGAGGAGATATAGGTCGGATCCATCTCATGTGTTGTCAATTGAATCTATCGAAGTGAGCCCAGATTTGACTTTTGAAGAGGAACCAGTTGCTATCTTGGCACGAGAAGTGAAAGAGTTGAGGAACAAGAGTGTGCCATTGGTGAAAGTTCTATGGAAGAATCATGGAAAAGAGGAAGCAACTTGGGAAAGTGAACAATCCATGCAAGGTCAATATCCTCAGTTGTTTCAGACTTAATAACAGGTAATTTCGAGGACGAAATTTCTTTTTAGAGGGGGAGAATTGTAATATCCCTATGCATGCCCTAGAAGTTTTGTATGTGTTGTTGTTGTTGTTGTTGTTGTTGTTGTTGGTTTAAGTTGAGAGAAGTAAAGTATATGTATATGTGTTTTGGGAAGAAATAGGGTTTAGAGACAAGTTTATATGTTGTGTATATGGTAATATATATAACATATATATGAGTCAAATAATGGTCAAAGAGAGAGTGGTAGTGGAGGAAGATATTTTTATATTATTGAGTATTTAATTATTAAGGAAAATGGAAGTAATTAATTAGTGGAAGGGATTAATTTGGATTATAATAATATTAAAATGCTTGGATGAGAGTGAGTGGATTTTGGTGTAGAGATAAGAGTTGATTTGTTTACTCTTCATTTTTCTTCTTTCCATTTTTGTTGGCCGGACATCCATGAAGGAAGAGAGCAAGAGAGAGATTGAAGAGCTAAGAGTAATTTGAAGGAAGAATCAAATCATCAAGTTAGAGATTTGTGAAGTTTCCTCAAATTTGGTAAGTTCTCTCTTGTTTTCTTGTGTTGTTTGAGTTATGTTTGAGTTTTGATGGAGTGGTATAATGTTAAGAGTATGTTGGCTTGATTGAGATGTTTTTATGGGTGTTTGATTCTTTGATTATGGATTTTGGGGTTTGTTTGATGGATAGAGTGGGTTTCTTGGTAAAGATGGAGATATGTTGGTGTTGAGGGTTTGAAGTGATGATGATGATTTGTGTTTGTGTATGTGTCTTGTCTTGTTTTGGTGTTGTTGTATGTTTGAGTTGGTTTTTGGGTTAGTTTGGATGAGTTTGTTTGAAAGGAAAGAAAGTGATAAGAAGAGTTTGGTTGTTTGTTTGTTGGTGTGGCCGGAATCTGAGTTGTTGGCCTGACACGCTCATGAGCACGTCCAGAGTCTTTAGGCGTGTCAATTGTGTTGGAGGCAGTAGGTGTGACACGACCATTAACACGCCCGTGTTATTGAGCGTGTCATAGCTACTGTGAGATTGGAGAATTGGCACGGCCAGGAGCACGTCCAGGAGGTTGGATGTGTTGTTAAGTGGTTGAGACAGTATGTATTACACGCCCAGTAGCACGCCCGTGTGGGTGAGCGTGTTAAGTTTAGGGTTTGCCCTAGTTATTTATTAATTTGATTATCTCTTGTGTATCCCTAAGTAAGTGTATATTGCTATTTTTGGGATTAGGTCTTGAAGAGGGTGAACCATCATTTTTTTGAAAAGTAAGAGACCTTGATAGAGGAAGTAATTAGAGTTGAGTGAAGTGTTATTGAGGTAAGTGCAACTACATCATTGCATACATTTATAAGATGTGAAAGCATAACACACATGTATTTGTTAAAGCATTGAGAGCACTAATGCATTGTGAAGGCATATTTATAATGTTTTGTGTAATGTATGAGGAAGTTATTAATTGTGCATACTTATGTGATGGGGTATGGAATTAACATGATTGAGTTGCTTTGATATGATTTGAGAATTGATGTAAAACTAATGTGAATGATTAAGATGAATTAAATGATATGTGAGGCCACTGTGATTGGGCCAAGTTGATGTAAAGGGAATAAATTATGAAAGAATAAATGAAATGTTAATATGCCTAATGTGTTGATTCAACTTTCAGAGTCCTGTTTTTGATGGCATGCCTATGAATCATTGGATAGGTGAAATGGGATGGCCCGTAAACCAATTCCAATTGAATCACTGGATAGGCAAAATGGGATGGCCCGTAAGCCGGTTCCAGTTGATATATGAGAAATGTGATGTTTATGAATCATTGGATAGGCGAAATGGGATGGCCCGTAAGCTGATGATTCCAATTGAACCTTGTAACAGTCTAACCGAGTTGAGGATCTCCTCATGTTAATGGGTTGATGGTCCAAGAGACTGGGTCTGTTACGCTATCCATGGATAGAGATATGATATATATATATTGCCTACGGGCTTGATGATTATGATATTAAATCAAACACAGGGACTCTGAACTTTGAATAACATATTAGGGTGTTTTGGGCCCAGGTGTGTCTTAGGCTTAATGTGATTTATGATTGTTAAATTGTGACTATTGCTTAATGAAATTGATGAGTAATGATATAATGTAATTATGGGTTGATAATTTATGATGAATAAGTTATGATTTGCTATGTATTATTTATTTGATTGAGGGTCATGAGCATGGCATCAAAGCATATTGATACTATAGTTGTTTTACTAAGCCGTTGGCTTAGCGCGATTGTGTTTATCGCGCAGGTGTTAGGGAAGAACCCGAGAGATCCACTAGACCGAGTGAGTCTAGGAATTGAAGAGTTGTACTGGACTTAAAGATCAAAGAGAAAGCTGCCAATCATGTATATAATCTATATGTTTTGTAAAGTATTGGATTTAATGTATATGTATATAACTTTGTGAACTGGTACTTGGATATATATATATATATATAAATATTTTGATAAATTCCGCTGCATATCAATTAAAATGTTTATACCTATTTTGATTTAGTTTACAAGTAAATATCATTATATTATATATATATTGTGAATTGTTTATGGAAAACCGTAGCATTCTTAGGTTCTATGTATGTTCATTACATGGTGGTGATATGTAGTGAACGTATATGGGATTTAGGGGTGTTACACTGAGGTCCATTCTGGCATAGTTAGACAAGTTAAAAACCTAGTTAAAACTATTCCTTGCCTACATATAGCTGATCCCTTAGCCTCCAAAATAGTAGAGACTGATGCATCAGATATAGGTTTTGGTGGAATTTTAAAACAGGTTAAAGAGGGTAGAGAAGCCATAGTCCAATTCTATTCAGGACATTGGAGCCCAACCCAATTAAACTATTCAACTATAAAGAAAGAGATTTTGAGTATCATTTTATGTATTTCAAAATTTCAATCTGATTTATTAAATCAAAAATTTCTATTGAGAATTGATTGTAAAAGTGCAAAAGATGTTTTGCAAAAAGATGTTAAAAACCTTGCCTCAAAACAGATTTTTGCTAGATGGCAAGCTATTTTAAGTATTTTTGATTTTGATATTGAGTTTATTAAAGGAGAAAATAATAGTTTACCTGATTTCCTTACTCGTGAATTTCTTCTCAGGAATCATGGGGAGAAAAAAGAAAACAGCCAATAAAGAAAAGGAAACCCTTAAAGATGACTCTCCTAAAGCTCTATCTGATCATTCAGATAGTATATTGAACCCTAAACCCATAAAGTCTTGGGCTGATGCTGTCCAAGAAGAAGATAAAGCAAAAATAGAGCATTGGGTCTCTCAGCTGGCTCAATCACCTGAAGTGATTAAAGCTCTCTTAAAAATGGGACACGAACCTCCTCCAGGGGTTCCAGGTAAAGATTCCTTAATCCCTTATTTAAAAAACCAAATTGAGATAGGAGAATCTTCTTCTAAAAAAACCCTATCTCAGAATATTTCTAAAATTGAGTTGGATATTTCAAAACCTTCAACTCAAATTGTTTCAGCAAATTTTCCTTTAAAGCAAAAATCATTTTGGTATAATAAAAATTTTTGGTTTACAGAATTAGTTACTGATTTTGGAACTGCTCAGCAGAACCCATGGTCTATAATTGAGTCTGTATATCCTAAAGGATGGTTTTTCAAACCAAAAGAATTTTCAAAACCCCAAGAATATTATCTCCATATTCTTGTGGATTCAGGTTCTTTATACCTAAAGCATAATTATAGTCAGCAAGATAAGGCTGTCATAGCCTATTCTTCTTTCAAAATAAAGAAAATTCTCCATCCTTCTGAATGGGGAAGACCTTTGCACATTCCTGTGCAATTTAAAACCCTTCCTTCTTTATCCTGTTGCTCTTCATATAATTATTGGGATTATATAGAAGCCTGGACCAAAGCCCTGTTTTTCCAAAACCCGGGTAAAACCCATTCCTGGCTCATCTATAATGAAACCAACTTAAAGATCAATAATCTCCCATCCTGGTTCGTTGATTGGTGGCATTATTGTGGAAATGACGAAAGAACTCTTCCACAAGATGTACTATTAGCTTACCAGCATTTTAAAGCCCACTTAAATCCTACACCTTTTGAGAGGAATTTTCCTCCTCTACTTCTTTTTTGTTTAAATTTCAATATACCTTGGGTATATCAATGGTATTTTGACTATTCATTTCAGTCAAGTACCAGTATCCCTGTTATATTGAGAAAATCTAAAGTCAAGTGGTGGTCTGCCTTTCGCAATTCTACCACTATTGAAACAGTTAAAGAATGGCTCCTTAAGAGAAACCATGGTGGTCTTGACCCAAGGCTACAAGCCTCTTTTGGAGCTCAAAGAGCCCAGAACATTGCCCTTCTTGCAGCTGCCAAGACTGCAAAAGATTATAAAGCCTTAATGGAACAGATGGTTGGATCTCTTCCCTTAACATCTGAGCCCATTAAGCCCAGTAGAACCTGTTCTGCTGGATCCTCAACTAAAGTCCGTTCTAAAGTTTCTAAAGCCTCATCCAGAAGAAGAAAGTCTCCTTCCTCTTCTTCGGATTCCTCTACATCATCCATGACATCATCTTCCACCGAGACATCTGACTCGGATTACTGTCCTAGTAATGAGGATGATTGCTATGGTATATTGTCCCCCATCAAGGTAAAAAGTAAAGAAAAAAGAAAAAGAAAAAGAGAAAAAGATTAAAGATAAAGAAAAAGAAAAGAAAAAAGAAAAAGAAAAGAAAAAAGAAAAAAGAAAAGAAAAGAAAGAAAAAAGTAAAGAAAAAGAAAAAAGAAAGAATAAAGAAAAAACAAAGAAAAATAAAAAGAAAATTGAGTCAGAAACTGAATCTGATTCGGACTCATCTGATTAAAGGCAGGAGAAACCTTATTTCTCCACTCAGATTGTTAAAATCAATAAAGGCGGTGCCCACTGACAAGATACTGTTCATCTACAGTATTCACCAGAGGGAATCCAACAGTAAAGTCAGAAGAACTGTTCATCCACAGTTCCTCACAGTAAAGTCAACAGTACCAGACAAGGTACTATTCATCCACAGTTCCGGACGCGTGAAGGTACAGTAAAAGTAAATAGTAACGACATGTTACTATTCCTCTACAGTGACCAAGCATGTGACAAGAATAGTGGAATTTTAAAGCCTCTGTCTATATAATGAAGCTCATTCTGAAGGTAAAAGGGGATCTGAAACACTTCTCTCTGAACACAGAAGACATTCAAGAAACCCTCAGCCTAGTTTTAGCTTCTTCCTTCCCTCTCTTCTTTCACTTATTATTCTTCCATTCCTGTACTCAACACCTATTGATCTCCTTGTATAAGGTAGTTATATTTTATAATTATAAATTGTATTTTATTTTATTTTATTCTGTATTGTATTTTGTTTTCATTTATTTAAATAAATTTAAATTTTTATATCTCATTTCTCTCATCCATCTATAAGTATGCTCTGTTCTAGTTCTTGTAAGCAAAAAATGAGCAAGTTGAGCTTGATCTGGAACTAAAACATCAGAAATATATTTGCACTACTTACAGACTGAAAAGGACTGCCATATTCTATCCTTTTCTGTCTTTCCTCTCTCTTTATTCTACGCTGTATATTTATACGGGATCCGTATATCTATACCACACATAGTATAATTAGGAATACTAAAACAAATAGACTTAAGAGTGTGTTTTGATAAAACTTGATTAAAATATTTTAGACTTAAGATACAAGTTTAATTAAAGATTTAATTGTAATCTTTAAAGTGGTATATAAGGCTGGAAACCCAAATATAAATTGGAGCAACGTCAGACTTGCACTTGTCTGAAGTCCTCCTTTGCACCGGGTATGAAACAACGCCGCTGTACCCTTTAAGAAAAGATTATAATTATTCTTTATATGTCTTTAATATTATTCTTTATATATTTTTAATATATGCTTTTAAATTATTTCTGTAATTTATTTTAATATAGTCTTTTACATTCTGTTTCTTATTTATTGTTTTAATTAATCTGTTTATATCTTTGTTGTTTATGCTTAATTATTTTATTGTTTCTATTAATTCTTTTAAAGGTTATTTTATCCCCTGTGAACGATCCTTCCAATTTGCTGGTATCAGAGAGAAATTTTCCTCCTCTACTTCTTTTTTGTTTAAATTTCAATATACCTTGGGTATATCAATGGTATTTTGACTATTTAATATATATATATATATATATATTTAAAATTCATTAATTATATTTAAAAATTAGGTTTTTCCAAATCTACTGATTCTGTTTCTTTAATACTCCCTCAGGTAATACCCATTTTTCAATTTTATTTACATAGAAAATATTTATAAAAATTTATGAAATCTTAATAAAATAACATAGACATGTATAGGATATTTGATATTAAATATCGGAATTTTATACTTTCAATTACTTTATTTTTTAAATTATGTTTATTTAACCCTACATGTTTTGTTTTTTCATTTGATACTCTAGTAGTATCAATATTTGATTTTATTTTTATAACTAAATCTTTATTAAAATTTATGAAATTATAACCATATATCCTAGACATAAATATGATATTGTATGTAAAATTTTAGATTTTTCTGAGTTAGTTTATTATTTTGTTTTAAATAGGTTTCTCAACTTTTATAGGTTTTGTATTACTAGGTTGATTCTAGCAGTATTTATTCTTATACTTTTATTCAATAGTAAATTATCCTTAAAAATTATGAAATTTTATACAAAAATTCTTAGAACATATATAAATTCTCAGTTAAAATTTCATACTCATTGAGATTCTGTAGATTAGTCTAAAAATTCGGACTATATCACTTCACAAAATATAAATAGAAATTCCATCAACCATCTTATTCATATTTCATTATTTTATTTCATACTTTAAATCAATCCTTTAATTCAACTTAATTATCAATTAAATCATATATATATATATCTCAATTTACAAGAGAGTTTTCATTTAAATTATCTTTCTAAAACTTTTAGATTAAGAATCTTTAGAACACTTACCTATTTAGTAACCTTGACTTATTCTTCAAGTCCATCTCTATTCCTTGCTTCAATCATCAAGCTTTTGAACTCATATCTCTTTTTTTTTTCTCTCATCCTCTCTACTCACTCTCTTTCCTTTTGCTTTTTTTTATTTTCTTTGTATGTTTCGGTGGTCTAGAGGATGAAGAAGATAAAGGAAAAATACATGGGTTAACTATAGACAAGGGATATAATTAAGCAACAAATGTTAGGTTGGATATCATTATACTAGGCTTATGGGATATGAGTCATATTCCCACTACTTCTACTCTTTCCTTTCATTGTCTCATAAAAATGAGCTCTTCATATTTAATTTTGTTTATTATTTTTTTATTCTTATGATAATTGCTTCCATAATTTTGCCACTTGCCCACTTATCAATATCTTCGCATTAGGAATGACTAATATTATATTAACATATGTTTATTTATTTATTTTATATTCTAACAATAATGAGCTATTCTTATCACCATAATGTCCTACCTATTAGGTAATGATTATATTACTGTGAGCGGTGATTTTCGCTCCCACTCCCGGTAGAATAATTCTTGCAATCTCGACATTGTTAGACTATGGGCCTTAGAGAACACGAGCATAAATACAGAGAATATGAGTTGCCACTCGGATAGACCAGAAAGATAGAAAGGGGTGGATGACTTGATTTTCAAGAAACGCTCAACCCCTACTAGGTTTGAAAAGTTGGGACGCATAGAGAAGATGAGAATAATCCATCTCCCCCATAATGTCCTGTTCATTGGAACTGGCCTACTTTTTAGGTCTAAATATTATTAATATCTTAACTTATTATAACATTATCCATATTACATGAAATTTAAAGAAAATAAAACATTCATCATATTATTGAAATAAATAAAGTAAAATGGGCACCCATCTAAAGATGAAAATATGCCCGTACAATATCCAAATATCCTTACAATAAAATAAAATAAAATACGACACTCACCAAAAGGTGAAAACGTGTCCCTTATATTGTCTAAAATTCTTAAAAATAGGCAATAAAAATAAGGTACCCACAAAGTGAAAATATACATTTTACATCTCCCTTAAAATCCAAACGATAACAATAAAATAAAATAAAATCATTCATCATAAACAAATCATATCTTCCATCATAAACAAATAACAATAAGTCCATAATTAAAATTAGGGTTTCATCATCAAATTAGAGTTAAATTACAAAATTAGGATTTTAATAGCCAAATTAGGGTTTTAGAAACACAATTAAGGTTTTAAGATGTAAATTAGGGTCTTAATATGTAAATTAAACTAAAACATGAAAATCTAGGGTTTGATATGCAAACTACACTTAAAACATGCAAGATTAAGGTTTAAAAAAATTTAGGCTTTCGATTATCTAACTAGGATTAAAATTACATAATTAGGATTTGGACCAAATTAAATATTGAAGTTATGGTTTACTGAGTGAAATTTCCAAGGTTGAATGTATAATTAAATATAACAGTATGCTTAATTCACAAACTGAGGCGAAAGATGATCAATAAAGTAATGAGATTATACACGTGTTGTTGGATCCTCCAATGTAAATTTGCGGAGCCAAACTAGATTGCACGATTGCTTTTTGGATAGCCTAGATCGACTAGAGTCTTAGCCAGGCACCAACAATATGGAAGTTGTTTAGTTATTGCCTTAATGCGCCTTATGTTTTTCTTTTGGTTGAATTATTTTCTGTCTCCGTGCTTTCTTTTTCAATTGCTACAATTTTTATTCTCAAAGTCATTTTGGCATCATTCTTATTGAGGCTCACCAAGTGGAGCTATTTTAATCGCACATACAAAGGAAATAGCTACCCAAGGTACAAATTTTCTTACCTTTCTCTTGTCAATTTGGTAATCTAAATTAACTAAAATTTATTAATTAAAAGTCCTTTGCAACCAAAGGCACGAACTACTTACGACTCTGATTCAAATTCAAATCGGTAAGTAAACACACTTGGGATATCACTCTGAGTGGTGAGCCCTCAAATTATTCCAAACGATTTTTTTCATTTTATTTTAATTTTTTTATTTTGCTTTTGTGATTGCCTTTTCACTGGATTTGGACAACTATTATAGAGTTGAAGCTCTCCTAAAATTATTATTTCGGCGGATTTGTAATATTTCATTTTTCCCATACTTCATTTTGTGGATGTCCTTGTTATTAAATATGCATGCATAATATCCTGTCATTCATGATAATTATGGCATAATCCATAAAAATCACATTTTTTCAAATCAATCTAAAGAAAGGGGAAAATCAATCTATGAGAAAGTTTTATTAAAATTGATTTAGAAAACTTAGCCTGGAGCCCATCGTGATTGGTTTTGGACTAGTGTCTTTTGGGTGCAAAATGATACATTTTTATAGAGTCAACAAAAATGGGCCTTAATTTTCTCAACTAAATAAACTAAGGTAGCAACTCTTCAATCTACGCTTTTCAACATAGCACATATACTAAGATTGGAATCAAAATATCAAATTCGATATTAATGTGAATATCAAATTTGATAATCCTTCTCCATTTTTGGCATAAAAAACCTGTATCTAAAATTTTTCATACAAAATGTTTTAGAAGTCATTTATCAGTTCTAAAGTTCCAATCCTTGGTCGGGGGAAAGTTAAATATAGTCCATTGAAATATATTATGTTGGTCATAAGTTATTGATTTATAGATTTAACTTGGAGTTGATAGATTTTAGTTCTTGAGCAAGGGTGGGTTCTTTTAGAGTTCAATGATTCTGCTTATGAATGAACCATGTAAACAAGATGAAATGATGCAATATAAATGTAGATCATGATACTAAATGGTATAGATTTGAGGATTAACGCTAGAAACTTAAGAAACTTGCTGTTAATGGATGAAAATCTCAGCCAACTTTTTGGAGTTGCATAGTGTTCTTGACTCTTACTTTGAATGATTGAACTTTGCTAGGATAATCCTTTTTTATAGATGGAATACAAGATAAAAAGGTGGGAGAATGATAATGTTTTTTTTACTATCATTTCATTAATCTATTGAAAAGAAAACCTTACATCTTCAAGCCTCTCTAAAAAGGTCCCCTGAAGAGAGCTGGAAGCTCCCTTTTATAGGTGAGTGGTGAGATCTATACAGCAAAATTATCGAGTTCAGAGGTACATAATTGCTGAAGTCAATAATTTTAAGAATTAATGAATTTTTTCTTCAACTATCTACTCATCATTCTTAATAATTACTGACTTTGGCACTAGTATTATAGAACATGATAATAACTCATAGAGTGACAAATTTTAGTATCTATAATTTACCCTCTGCTTGAGTGATTCAAAATCCTTAGGAATATTGCACACGCGAAAAGCATCAAGTGTTATTAGTTGGATGATCTGTGTTCAATTTAGTTTTCTTCGGAAATGCTTGCTCCTCCTTTGAATATGCTCATCCTCCAGCTGCTTAATATTGACAAGGCATGCTCGCCCCACCTTTGATCATGCTCATCCTTTGGCTGCTTGATGTTGATAGGGCATGCTCGCCTGTCCTTTGGACATGCTCATCCTTCGGCTGCTTGGATTCAGATATGAAATTTGCTTCACATATTTGCAAAAAATTCAGGTATTTTTTGTACTCTGGGTGTATGTTTATTTTAATGTCGACCAAGCTAAGTCTCAGGATAAAATTTTAGAACCAAAGGAGGTAGTTAAAGATTTGAGGAGGGACATAAAGCACCATCAAAGATGCTTGGGTGAGATACCTTCTTCAGTTGTAGTACCCATTTCATCACCTGAGAAGAATGATGACCCTCATGATAATTATAATGATGATTCTAGCCAAAACATAGAGAGCATGGGTAGCTCTGATAGTGACAGGGAAGGGGAGCATGGTCTTGATGATGTAGGCCTGGGCGATAAGAAACTCTCTGGTGATCATGTCGTTCCTTCCATAGATAAAGGAGCAACTGCCTCCTAAGGTCAAGAGGGGAGCATTGATCATCTTAGCCATTATACTTAGGAGACTGAATCCTTTATTATAGGCATTCTTGCCAATTTCACTCATGTGGATTTTCAGTTTTGATGCACCCCATACTCAGGGTCAACCTTCCGACACTACTGTGATCTTTCCTGACTCTATTCCCTTTACCCAAGTGATTCCTGCTGATTCTACAGCACCATCTAGAGTAGATGACCTAGGACCCTTCAATCCTAGTGAATAAAGCCCTTTACGAATATATATATATTAAACCATTATGAAATATGGAAATTGTGATTCTCCTGAGATTGAGTAATTCGTAATTCTTAGCTTGCATAATTATCGAACTGGACATTCTAAGCAGAATGTCAAATTGAAATCTAGGCATTTTTTGTGAGCTCATCATTTTCAATTTCCCCAAAATGTCAATCTCAACAATATTATGTCTAGAAGCTTCTATAAGAACACCCCCTTTGTAGACCCTTAATTTTTGATCCAGTCCAATCCGATATTTTTAACAGTCCAAAATAATTTTTGTGGAATATAATATTTATTATTTTAATAAAATAATATTTATTTTAATAATATTTATTACTTATAATATTTATTTTTAATAATAAAAATAAAAAATAAAAATATATAAAAAAATAAAAAATCGGCGACGGTAGAATCGGCGACGAATTGGCTTAGGCCAATTCGCCGCAGGAACACCTGCGACGAATTGGCCACAGGCCAATTCTCCATAGGTTTTACTTATGGTGAATTGGCCATGGGCCAATTTGCAGCTGCGATGATATTACGCCCCGCGCGCAATTTTGCCTGCGCCTAGCCCGCAGCTCGCCCCCAACGCAGTTTTTGCCGAAACCTTATTTTACTTGGTTTTTGATTTTATTTCCAAAACATTTTTTAATTTCCTTAATATACTAGGTTTTTTTTTTTAAATTTAGTTGCTTATAAATACCACATTAAAACACATAGAAAAGGATTTTTTTGATCTTTTGGAGGATTGGATTCGGCCAGAAGGGGGCTTTGGACTATTTTTGGAGATGAAACTTGGAGAGGCAGTGACTATTAGGGGAAGCAGTTTACTATCTAAAAATGAATCAACAACAAGAGAGGATCCATAATGAAGGGAACAAATCAATGTTGTCTTGGTGATTGTTTTGCCAGAATTTTACTCAATAAATTGTGGAGGAACCAACACTGAAGGTATGTTCCGAACTAAATAAATATAATATTCTTTGATTGTTTTAAGTATTAAATATGTTCTTTCTTCACCTAAATTAATTCATAAAAGTTTATGCATTTAAAGTTTAATACATCACAGTAGCTTCAGTGGCTAATATAAAGGACTAATATAAAGGACATATTTCTACCTTTTGGTGGGTGTCCTATTTAGTTTTAGACATTGGACGATGTAAGGGCACATTTTCATCCTTAGATGGGTGTCCATTTGTTTGTTTTGTTTGGATTTTGCCATGATTTTTTAATAAAGTATTTATTTATTCTATTTATCGCATATAGTATGTATAATATCATTATATTTAAGAATTTTATAATATTAAGACCTGAAAAGGAGGCGGTTCTAATAAACTGGGTATTTGTGGGGGTGCTGGGCCATTTCTCACCTTCCCCACACGTACCCAACTTTCTGAAACCATTAGGGGGTTAGGGATTCCTTAGGAATCGAGTCATCCACCCCTTTCTTTTTCCCGGCCCGTCTGAGTGGTGACTCCATTTTCTCCTGGTTTAGGCCCATGTTCTCTAAGGCCTAAGCCTAGCAGTGCCAAAGTCGCAAGAACTATTCCGCATGGGAGTGGGGGCAAAAATTTGCGCTCACACCCTCTCTACTCTTTTAGTCATTCAACTTTAGCGATTCTCCTTTCCCTTTCTCGAAGTTATGGCTGAAACTTCTTTGAGTCAAATGTTAGATCTCTTCTTCCGGTTAAGCAGTCGATATTGGGACCAACTTTCTTAGTCTCACCTTAAGTCTTGAAGGTATTTTTGGAACATCCATATAGATTATCCTGTTCTTTATGTTACAGCCAAATTCTAAGACAATAGCCATCGAGTTTTTGATTTTCCACAATTTGAGATCTGCCCTGTAATGGAGGAATTAGCGGTTATCCTTCACTCTCCTTTTGATTCTTCAAATCACATCATTTTCCCTACCATACTTATTTCTTTTGTCAGGCTTATGTAATTACTCTTTAACATGATAGGAAAAGAAGCTCATCAACTAGTTAGAGGTAATAACATCCCACTGATTCCTCTCATTGAGTACTATTCATCCCATATTTCTTTAACTAGATCTAGGGGCAGGCTATTTTTTCTTTGTCTCCTTAGCCAATTTTTGTTGGTTTCACCAGATGGGGACATATATATAAGAATTCTACCTGTAGTGGATGAAATAGAGGAGGGTCATTTTGTTATCCCTTTAGTTTTGGCTGAAACTTGGATTAGCCTGGACAATCTTCGTTCTAGCTCTCAAAGTTTTTGAGGCATCCTGCTTCTTCTCCAAATTTGGCTTCATGAAAGATAACATTTGTTGTCACTCCTTACAGTGGTCCTATTGAAATACTTACCACGTCACCATGCTTCTTGGTGAGTTTCACGAGTTACTGACCATCAAGAGAATTAGATTTTGTGGTTTCAGTCCAGACAAGTGGATGATGTCAATTGGTAGGTATCTTAGTGGAGGATTAATCATGTTGTCTTCCAAACCCATCTTCCCTATATTGCCCTAGCAGGTCTCAGTAGAGAGGAACTTGCTACATTCTAGGGCACTTAGCTCATCAGTATGGCATGCATGTTACTTATCCTAGGCTGGCTCCTGATTATGAATTCCCTGTATTGACTGAAGAAATGTTGAATCGGCATCGAGCAAGGTGATTCGAGAGGCTTGATTATTTGATCACTAATTATTGAATTTCACCTTATATTGTGTCTTTCTATTTATTTATTGTGATGCTTTTATGTTTTTATTTGTCATCATTTTTCTACTACTTATGTTTGTAGATGTTTTCTTAGATAAGATGGCTTTGCTTATTTGTGAGCTAGCATAGTAATATATTTCATATGAAACCTAACATGATTAAACATTGGAATAATTAGGGTACTGTTGCGTTTTAAACATAGAAAATCATTAACTTATCGAGATTCATGGGTTCACATAATTCATTCCCATCCATGTCCGGCAACTTGACTATACCTTTCCTCAAAATTTCTTTAACCATATACGGACCATCCTAGTTTGGCTTCAATTTTTCCCTTGGATCAGAAACATTGGGTCCGCACTATTTCAACACTAAGTTCCCTACTTTTATTGTCATTTCCTTCACCTTTTTATTAAAAGCTCGTGCAATTTGCCTCTAGAATAGTTGATTATGATACAACGCCTGTAATCTTCTTTCCTCAAGCTGGGCCAATTGTTCATATCTTGCTTTTATCCATTTTGCTACTGGTAATTCTATTTCCACTATGATCCTTAATGACTTCATCTCCATCTCTACTGGCAAGACTGCCTCCATCTCATAGACTAGGGAATATGGTGTCATGCCAGTAGACATCATGAATCTGATTCCATATCCCCATAAGGCATAAGGCAATACCTCAGCCTAATCTCGATAGGTCCTTACCATTTTAAAAAGGATGGTTTTGATAGTCTTGTTTGCTACTTCTACCACTCCATTGGCCTGGAGTCGGTATAGTGAAGATTTATAATGCTTCACATTGTACCTTTTTAAGAGAATCCAAACTTCTCCCTAGAATTGCAATCCATTATCAAACACCAAATGATAGGGCATGCTGTATCTATAAAAGAAATTATTCTCTATAAACCAAGCCATTAATCTTGCACCTAATTTGTTGAAGGATTATGCTTTTATCAATTTAGGGAAGTAATCTATTGCAACTACTATAAACCTATGGCCATTTGATGTAGTTGGATGTATTTCACCGATGATGTCTATCCCCCATGCTGAAAATGGCCAAGGTGATGCCAAAACTTTCAATTCAACTAGTGGAAGATGATTGTAATTCCTATGCAATTGACATTTCTCACACTTTCTTACAAAGTCCACACAATCTCTTTCTATGGTTAGCCAATAGTATCCCTGCCTTATTATCTTCTTTGACAACATATTCCTGTTCAAGTGAGGTCCACATGTTCCCGTGTGAATTTCATACATAATTTGCTCCGATTCTTTCTTCCTCAAACATATGAGGTGAACACCATCTGACCATCTTCTATATATATAATACTTCCTTGACTGTTAAATACTGTATAGCCCATCTCCTATTGCTCTCTTTCTTTGTTTGATCCCTTAGGTAGATGCGACCCTCAAGAAACTAGAGGATGGTGTCATACCAGCTTTCTTGATTAGTTCCTACTGTTGTAATTGTCTAATAAGAATAACATGGTTGGAAAGAAATCAACAACATTAAAGCCTTAGAAAAGAGATTGATTGGGTCATCCTAGACTGATGCCAAGTTTGCAAGTAAGTTAGCCGGTAAATTCTCCTCTCTCAGTTTATGAATGAAGACACATTAGTTAAAATTCTCCATAAGACAATTCAAGTATTCTGAGTATGGCCTCAACTTTTCTTCTTTCAACTCCCATTCTCCTAGTGCTTGTTGGACCACTAATAATGAATCCCCAATGACTTGAACTCTTTTCATTCCCATTGAGATCAAAGTTTCTAGCCCAAATATGCAGGCCTCATATTCAGTTACATTATTAGTGATCTTAAAAGTCAACCTTCTTGCTAAAAGGATGAGCTCACCTCCAGGTGCTTCAAGGATGATGCCTAGGCTTGCTCCCTTCTTGTTTATAGCTCCATCAAAATACATTACCCATCCTTGTATTTCTAGTGCCTGTAAATCTTCATCTGGGAATTCTACACAAATTTCATCTTCTCCTGATAAAGGATTTTGTGCTAAAAAATCGGCCATAGCTATCGCCTTTATAGTTTTTTTAGTTACATATTCAACATCAAATTCCTTTAGCAGTATGAGCCACCTCCCATATCTTCCAATTAGTGATGGAACACCATATAGATATTTGACCGGGTCCATTTTTGGAAAGCATTTCAACCATGTAGGATTGAAAATAATGCCTCAACTTCCTAGATACCCAGATAACCACTAAGCAAGTTTTTTTAACCACAATATACTTTATTTCATATGGAAGTAATTTACGACTCAGATAATAAATCACAAATTCTACCCCATCTTCTCCTACTTATTTTAGCATAGCCTCGACCAACTCCTCTTCAATGGGTAAGTATAAAACCAACAATTTTTTTGGTTGTGGGAGTCTTAAAGCTGGTGGGTTGAGCAAATATTCTTTAACCTTGTCAAAAGCTTTTTGGCAAGCCTCTGTCTAGATGATTGGTTAGTTCTTCTTTAGTAATTGGAATATGGATACAAACATTAAGGTTATTCGAGCAATGAATTGGCTAACATATTGAAGCTTCCCTATGAACCCTCTCACTTCTTTTTCCATCTTAGGAATTGGCATTTCCCGAATAACTTTCACTTTGTCTTGATCGATCTCTATTCCTCTTGAGCTGATCATATGCCCTAACATCTTTCCTGAAGTCGCCCCAAATACACACTTATTTGGATTCAGTCTCAGATTGTACTTCAAAGCCCTCTCAAAAAACTTCTCTAAGTTATGCAAATGTTGCTCTTGAGTCTCATATTTCACCATCGTGTCATCCATATAAACCTCTACTTCTTTATGTATCATGTTATGGAACAAAGTAGTTTCCATTCGTTGATACATTGCCCCTGCGTTCTTTAGTTCGAATGGCATTACTTTGTAACAATACACTCTCCATTTCATAATGAAGGCAGTCTTGTTCTGGTATTCCTTTACCATCATGATCTGGTTATATCCTGAGAATCCATCCATGAGTGAGTGCATGGCACTGGAAGCCATGCTATCGACTAAGATGTCTATATGAGGTAATGAAAAATCATCTTTTGGAGATGCTTTATTCAAATCCCTGTAGTCGACACACATTCTCACTTTCCCATCTTTTTTAGGCATCGGTACTATGTTGTCGATCCATGTGGGATAGCTAACTACTTCTAAAATTCCAACTTGAATTTGTTTCCCCACTTCCTCTTTTACTTAAGTGGCCCATTCCGATCTTAATCTCCTGAGCTTTTGTTTGAATGCTTTCATGTGAGCATAACTAGGGATCTTGTGCTCTGTTATATCTCTATTGATACCTGGCATATCCTCATATGACAACAAGAACACCTTCTCAAATTTGTTGAGAATTCTTTTGAGTATTTCTAAGGAGGTTAACTCTGCTACTATATTTTTTCATGGTTCTTATATCATTCCAAGGTTTAATGATGTAGCTTGTACAAAATTAATATTAAATATGCTACCTCAGTCATAAGAGTAAACTAATTCATCAAAAACACCACATAAGTAAGCAAAATTAGACTTTATTAAATCATGTTTAGAAATAAAAACATCATCAACAAATGAATTAGAGAGAAGAAAGGAATCATCATTATTTAGGCAAAAATCAAGGATATGCTCGAATTGATATTCCACCATTTTTGCAACCATGTCCAAATTCACTAGTGGCGTAGTCAGGTCCTCGGATAGTTCTGGTATCTTATTGTTGGTTACTTCTTAATCAATTGAATTACATCGGAGAAGATCTCTCATCCTAGTAGTTCCTTCCCTATTAATATAATAAGCTCTAGTTTTCCTTCAAATGGCCCTAGCTCAGACGCTTTCATAAACCAACATTGTAGAGTCTTTTTCTCTTTTTCATCTTCCTTCATGGAACTTCTTCCCTTGTACCCTAATCCTTCTTTAGTGAGCCGACTTTTGAACTTCGGGAATTTTGACACCTCAGTTTGATGGTTTCCCAAGCCAGTTCTGGGTCCCATCTTACTCGTAATGGATTTCACAGTCGGAGATGATACCATGCAAATTTTGAACCCAGCCATGGGTTTTGTGTTGAATAGGGCATTAACCACCTCATTAATCTCGATATCAATTGTGAGCATTGTTTCCCCTACAAAAAATTTGATCTTCTGATGAAGTATAGAGGGGATCCCTTCTAATGGGTGGAACTAAGGTCTTCCCAATAGCAAGACAAAAGTGATTGGTATATCAAGCACCAAAAATTCAGCCATAGATTTAATTGGTACCACCATAACAACCGTAGAGAATGTTCTGAGTGTCGACCTCTTAGAATTATCATAAGCTCTGATCACCATTTCTTTTGTAGTCAAATTAGCCATTGATAGAGACAACTTTGGTAACATCTTTACTGTAAGATATTAATAACTGATCCATCATCTATGATTATACAAGCAGTTCTTTTTCCTCAAATATTTACCTTGATGAACAATGGGCGAGTGTAGTTCCTACCATCTTTCAGGAGATCTTCATTAGAGTAGGTGATGATGCTAGTTTTCTCCTTAGATAACACCTTCTTACATTCTTTTATAGCCACGACTTCAATCAATTCTTCTGGAGTGGTAAGGGATGAGATTTGTATATGTGACAAGGCTTTTGCTAATGCTTCTCGATGTTTATAGGATGAAATCAACAAGTCCCATACACTCACACTTTTTGGTGTTGTTTTCAATTGCTTCAAGATAGCGTCATATTCTATTTTCACTTCTTTCCCCTTGCTTCCCTCTAGCTCTTTCACTCTTAATTCTTCTCTAGCATATGGCTTCCTTGACCTTATGTTATTAACCTACACTTCCTTGTCTATCTTTTGCCAAAAGGGCTCCTTATTCAAAGCCATTGTTCCTTGTGCATCAACCATATCCCAAATGTTCACCATGCAAACTTCCATTCCTACATCTTGAAGTGAAGTCATCACCATTTCTTCACTTAACCCAATTTCAATAAGGTATGTAGCAAGTGAGGGAGTATTGTTGTATCTGGGTAGAGGGTTGTTTTTGGTGTTTGGCTTAGTTAGTTCAAGGATCTTTCAGCTGTCAATCAAGTTTTATATTTCATGTTTTAAATGCATACAATGGTTAGTGTCATGTCCAAGCAATTGATGAAATTGGCAAAAGGCATTTGGGTCCCAATTTGATGGCATCTATTTTGGCAATGGCTTAGGTTCTAAAGGTATGAGGATATTTTGACTTTTTAAGTAGTTAAATACTTGGGATTGGGGTCTACCCAAGTTAGAGAATTGTCTTCAGGTAGTAACAGTGTTGATCTAAGTGGTTTTTGGATTAAAGGCTGTGGATGGGTAGTTAGTCTTCTTAGGTTTGTATATCGGGTTTCCTCCTTTTCAGCTTCCTCAATTTGTATGCCCAAATCATAAAGGTGTTGGAAACTCCTAACCAGAGTAGTTCATCTTCTTTTTTAGTTTTGAACCTTTGATAATCAATCTAATTTGGTCCCTTTTGGATGGCTAATCTTGAATAAGGGCTGCCTTATTTCTCCATCTCTTACTGTAATCTGTAAAGCTTTCATCTAATTTTTGCCTCTCTACTTCTAATTCAATCAAAGATACCTCCACATCTGCATTGTATCCATACTGTTTTATGAAGGATGTTCGGAGTAGCTTCCAATTATTTTTGGTGGTAAGATCAATTGATTTATAACATCGCATTGCATTTCCAGTCAAAGATAGATGGAACCACTTCAAGATTTGTTCATTAGTGGCTGGAGTGGTTTTTATTATAGTGACATACTAACTCAGGTGAATCTCAGGGTCTCCCCTACCATCAAACTTTGGGATATCTAGCATCTTGAATCTTGGTGGCAGGATTTCTTCTTCGAAAAACATCTTGCCTAGCTTAGTCATCTCCTCTGCGGGTGCTTGATATTTTTTTCTAGATTCTCCATTCTTTCGAATATCACCTTTTTAAAATCTAATGAAGATTCCTTGGGCTTTGACTTACCCTTATCATATTCATATTCCAAGTAATCAAACATGCCATCATCCTCCTCCGTGATTACCACCTTACCTTTCTTCTTTGTGTTACTGGTTGATCCTTCTGTAGGTTTAGTGGGTGCACCTGCTTTTGAGCATTTTTAAAACCCGAGCTATTTGATTTTTAATTTTATCTACCTCAGAGCCTATCAGAGCGTTAACTTTCTCTTCATCCATGTCTCTGAGGGTATTGGTCACTGATTATTGAAGTCAAAGTTTCTCTGGAGGTAGTATCATCAGTGGCTTCTACAGTTGTTTGATCCAGATCTGAAAACCAGAAAAATGAATGAATGAATGCAAATGTCAAAGAAAATGCTTTAGATTGCATACCTGGTTTGTTTGATGAAGCTTCTACCCTAATTTCTAGTTGATCCTCACTATTACCACACACGTGTTCAATGGTGAGTCTCTTTTCCTAGGTTTTTTCGTTTGCAGTTATTACCACCAGGGGGTAATTCCTATAATGAAAAATCTTAAGACTCTCATTTGAAGCTTTTACTATTATATACCTATGTCTTATGGGAAACTACTAGAAAGGTGATTTTCCATAAGATCTTTATTCCAGCCATACTAAAGAAAAGTTTCACCAATAAGTTCTCTTATGGGAGCAAGTTTTAAGCTTTTAATGATAGATCCATTTCTTTGTTTATATTGACAAAGATAGGGATATTATCAAGATAAGATATAAATTTGTTAGCCATAAATGCTTTGGCATTCCTAAAGGAAAATTTCTAAGCTTCTTGCATGCACTTTAGTCCAGGGTGAAATAAGTTTTAGGTTTCCTCAGCAGGAATATACGCGAAGGTACTAGGCATGCGAGTGGTTATGTGGTCTCCATTCTCCATATCTTGAATGAAGTATATAGTATCCCTTTCACCACAAAACACAGGTAATTTGGGCATCTTAACTTACACACACATAATGCAAATACTGCAAATGAAACTATTTTCTAATAATCTAAATAAAAATTACTAATATATGAATCAACGAAATCAACTTCTCATAAGTACCCAATGGAGTCACTACTATGAGCACCTAAGCCTGCAGACACTCAAATGATTTTGAAGTCCCAACACTGCCAGGTTATTGATCTCAAGGATTTAAAAGTAAGACTTATGTGAAATGGAGTCCCCACCTGGTAGGATCAAAAAATGATAAGGGTAGCATTCTCTTGATTCCATTTTCAAGGAATCCTTAGCCTCCATTTGAACCTAGGTTCAAAAAGTTAGGTACATATGAGAATAACTTAGACAATAATATAAAAAATATATTCAAAACCAAGTAAAACTACTGAATTCGATATTCTTAAGATTATCAAGTTCGATGATATCCTCATACAGGAACACCCTGTAAGATCTGTTAGTTGAACAAAATAGATATATACATGATTAAATGAGAATGCCAAATTCGATATTATAGACCCTTAATTTTGGCCCTAAGGTAGTCCGATCCCAATTAAAAAAGGCCAAATTGTATTTGATCCGATTCCAAAAAGCTTAGACCTAGTTCATGGCTTTTAATGAGTCGGTTCGGTTCTATGAGGCCTAAAAATAAGTTGATTCAATTTATAAAGGTTTAAAACTTAGTTTATAGCTTTTATAAATCATTTTCAGTTTAAGAATAAGTTGGTTTGATTTTAAAACCCTAAACCTAGTCTGGTTTATCATCTAATAGATATAATCCAATTTTAAAGTATAAAAATAAGACTGATCGGACCAAAACAATAATACCATGGTGAATTGGCAAGGCCAATTCGCCATGGCAGAGTGCCAATTCGCCATGGTCACTCCATCATGGCGAATTGGCAATTTCCAATTTTCCATGGATGGCTTACCATGGCTAATTGGTAATTCCCAATTCGCCATGGTCCAAGTAATCTGGTTTTAATTCGGCTTTTTAATTCCTTAATTAAGATGGACTTTGTTTAGGCCATCGGATTAAGTTTTAGGGTTTTATTTTAAACCTAATTATGCCTATAAATACTGATGTTTAACATGAAAATATGGAAGCAATAATTATCAAGAACAAAATTAACAATTAGCACGGTTAAGCAAAAAGCAACACAAAAGCAAGAAGCAAGGCAGTCTCTGGCCAAAGAATTAAGATTGGTGCAGGCAAACTAAAAGCTTATTTGATTTCATTATGTATTTCATTATACCCAGCTTTGAAGGAACCAACAAACGGAGGTTTGATTTCATTATTTATTTCATTTAAAATTACATTAATTAACTTTGATCATTGTTCTACAAGTGTTTAAATATCCAGTAACAATCGTTATTTTATTATGTGGTGTTTATTTTCATGTAGTAGTAAATAACTTGTTAAAAGTTTATAATTATTTAATAAACTCCAGACAATAATTCATTAAACCAATGGACAGTGATTATTAATTTGTAAATTTGATTACAACAGCCATTTAAATACCCAAAACTTAGTTTTCAATACCTAAAACCCTAGTGTCCAGAAACCTTAATTTAATTAACCTAAACCTTAATTTGTTTTTCATACAATCCTAAACCCTAATCTATTTTCTAAAATACCAAAACACTAATTTATTTTCCATAAAACCTAAACCCCAATACTGTTTTTCTAAAACTAAATCCTAAATATTGTTTTTCTAAAATTAAATTCCTAAAATCCTAATTTAGGAAAAACCCTAATTTGTATAAATAATATAAAACCCTTGTTTAGAAAAAACCCAATTTCACAACAAAACCATATTATGTAAACTGTCTACCTTTCGGGGACGCTGCCTCCGATCCCCTGCAAGGGGTGCTGCCCCCTTGACCCTCGCCCGCTAATCAGTTAGTGAGACCATCTGTAGGCCCTTAATTTTTAATCCAGTTCAGTCTAAATATTTTAAAACAGTCCGAAATAATTTTTTGTGATATATATTACTAATTTTAATATATATTATTAATTTTAATTTATTTTACTTATTTATTTTATTATTTATTATTTTAATTTTTTTATTTCTAAATAATAATATATAAATAAAAAATAAAAAAAATAAAAATCGGCGATGAAATTCGCTGGCAACAAATTGGCTTGGGCCACTTGCAACGAATTGGCTATGGGGCAATTTTTGCTGCAAGCAAAACTTGCGGCAAAAATGCACACAGCCCGTGCCCAGCCAGCAGCCCGCAGCAAGTTTTTGCCAGTGCAGTCTCACACGCCAGTAGCTCGGCCCGGTCGCAATTTTTTTGAAACCCTATTTTACTTGATTTTTTATTTTATTTCCGAAATAGTTTTTATTTCCTTAATCAATTAGTATTAGGTTTTTATTTTTTCTTATAAATACCACATTAAAGACACACAGTTGGAGGATCGAACTTTTGAGATTGGGACTTTTAGAATTTTATTCAAGAACTATTCGAATTCTTTTGGCAGTTTATTTACAATCTCAAGCTTGAAGGATCAAGAGGTAGCAAACAACATATGATCCATCAAAGGTAGCACCCACTGTCTTTGTTATTGTTCAACCAGAATTCAAAATTGTAGTGAAACCAACAACGGAGGTTTGAAATTCTATTTACTTGTTTATGTTTACAGTATGCCTCATTACTCAATTGGATCAATTATTTAAACATACAATAGATGATGTTTTTGTTAGGCACATTGATCAATTGTTCTATTTACCATCTAAAACTCTATTTAAAATCCTAAAAAGTATTTTTTCAAAACCCTAATACCTTAATAGCTGTAAAACTAATTTTTGAAATATAAAACCCTAATTACACTTTTCTAAAACCACACAAAAATAATCTATTTTCTTAAAACCCTAACCAAATCTATTTTTCTGAGATTCACAGTAGCCTATTCTTTCCAAATACCTAACCTAAAATCCTATTTTCATGATCTTCAATCTTATTTATTTAAACCTTAAATTTTGATATTATTTTTATACAACTTCCGAAACCCTAAATCCAAAACATCCATTCTTTAGATTCAAACCCTAATTTATTTCAAACCTAATCTCTAATTCAAACATTCAGTAGCCACATTATTTCTTTTGTATTAAATGTTTCTCAATTAATTAATCCAATATATACAAAACCCTAATTGTTAAACATAAAACCCAAGAAATCCTAATTGATGCATAAATCCTAAATTTATATACTTACTGTAATATTTAAATTAGATGAATGTTTATTATATATTTTGATTAATGTTTGATGCCTTTGATGAATGATTTATTTATAATGAATAGTTGGTTATTTTTATTGATTTGCTTTGATTCAAAATATTATAAGAGGTATGTTTCCATGTTTTGGGTACCTCATATCATGAACATCATGTAATTTAGCTTATTTTAAAGTTTTGGATCAATGTAAAGGATAAATTTCCACCTTTCAATGGGTGTCCTATTTAGTTTTAGATATTATACGCTGTAAGAATATGTTTCCATAATTAGTTATTTATAATTTAATTTACATTTAATTAATTTATTTATTTTCAATGGCCATGATTTGTCCAACACATTTGGATTTAATGGCTAGGATTTGGTTTATTTTCAATGACCATGATTTGTCCAACACATTTGGATTTAATGGCTAGGATTTGATTTATTTTCAATGGGCATGATTTGTCCAACACATTTGGATTTAATGGCTAGGATTTGGTTTATTTTCAATGGCCATGATTTGTCCAACACATTTGGATTTAATGGCTAGGATTTGATTTATTTTCAATGGGCATGATTTGTCCAACACATTTGGATTTAATGGCTAGGATTTGGTTTATTTTCAATGGCCATGATTTGTCCAACACATTTGGATTTAATGGCTAGGATTTGGTTTATTTTCAATAGCCATGATTTGTCCAACACATTTGGATTTAATGGCTAGGATTTGGTTTATTTTCAATAGCCATGATTTGTCCAACACATTTGGATTTAATGGCTAGGATTTGGCCACTTGAAAGTGGTTTTTTTTCTTTTAATATTTTGCCCCCAAAGTTATATTTAATTACAAAAAGTCCCCTCCAGTGGAAATGTCCAAAATGTCCTTATCGGAAAATCGCCCGTAACTTACAAACCGTGCGTTTTCAGGAAAAATTGAAACCCACGGTTATGACCCTATTAATCTCGAGAATATTCTTCCGGGGTCGGATATGGGCACTATTAAGAACTTCCGACACTAAATTTTTAAGTTTACATAGTTGCCCCTAACTTTTGAGAAATTTCCACTTAGGTCCTTTTGATATCCCTTCTTGACCTTGCTGTCTTTCTTTATTAATATCTTTTTACTCACAACTCCAAATTAAGTAATTCTTATTCCTACTGAGACTAGACATCTAGGGCTACATTGTGTCAAAATTTCAGGTTGATCCGAGCTATATCTGATTTTTGACGGTCCTTTGAAGTCAAGCCTACTATGCTGTCCTGAGGCAGCTTGCACATTGTCTACTAAATCCATCATATCTTATTCTGTACAACTCCAAATTGGGTAATTTAAAGTTATACATCTATCTAAGACAAAAATAAACAATTAAGTCTTCTTTGAGACTCTCTAATTCTGTCATTAACTTGGATGAAATTCGAGCTCAAGTTATAGGTCATGTTCTAAGTTCCTTTGTTCTAAGCCTAAATCATATCCTCTATGTCTGTTTCTTACCAATATGGAATTCGGGATGTTACAATTCTATCCCCCTTAATTTAAGTTTCACCCCGAAACTTACTTATTCATGCATGATTCTTACGTGTAATTACACATCATCAACATATAACTCGATTATCAATTCCTATCTGGCATGTACTTTTACCTATTCATAAGATAACTTTCTCGTTACTTTATCTTACATGGCACACATAGTTATTTACTTACTACCTATCTCCCAAAATCGACTAAACCTATGCTCTGATACCACAAATGTAACACCCCATCTTAGCCTACGTTAATAGACCAAGATGGACTGTTATCTCATGATGGTTGTGTCTTTATATTTTACTTAGCAAATTTTAAGTACAGATTTTAAAAAAAATTTGCCATAACCTCCCCTAAAAATGGAGGTCCCAAGTGTCGACAAAACTGATTTTTCTTATTTTTGAAAAATATTTTGTTTCACAATTCAACTCAAGCACACTCCCAATAATCCACCCTTATAACCTCAACTACAAATCCTGCAAGAAGAATTCACACTTCTATATTCACAACCCAACTCAATTCAAAACCATACATTTATTATACATTACTAGATTTACATGTACATCAAGTTATCTCTTTGTATTGTTCAAATAAGTACATGCCAGTTTCTAACACCAAAATACAAAATAAAGAGCACCACCTAAGTTTGTTGATGACCGATGGATCGCAGGACTCTTCTGCTCGCTACTGGCTCCTTGCTAATAACCTACGAGTTTAGAAGAAACTAAACTCGCTAAGCATTGCTTAGTGGGTACTTTAACTAATTACGAAAAATAAATAATAAAAGCATAATGCACTTTTAAAATCAATGAGTCGTATTGAAAAATAATATCACAGTAAAAACAATTCATACATGTCATATATTCAGTTATTATCATTTTATCAATTCGCTCCACAAGGTAATTTGGTAGACTAATGTATGGTAAGGAACTAACTGAAACAACTGTATATATATTCTGTGGCTGTGGCCCTAAAAAAAATCGCGGACCAAGCCCTGTGGAATCTGTGGCCGAAGCCCTCGGACCGGAGTCCTGTATAACTCGGGCGATTGCCCTATATAACTCGGACCGAAGTCCTATATAGCTCGGGTCGTCACCCTATATAACTCGGACCGAAGTCCTATATAGCTCGGGTCGTCACCCTATATAACTTGGACCGAAGTCCTATATTAAAGCAGCACTGCATATAGTATGATATATCATACCCTTACCGTACTCAGTACTGTCCCAGATACCAAGTGGAGCCAAAATTCTCATACCATTTCTTAATCGAATATGCATTATACAATTATCGACTTATGGTTCTTATATTATTTCAACTTGAAATATCATATTTTATCATTTTAATAACATACTATACTCATTTATATTCATAAGGAATCAATTGGATTACTTTTGAAAAATGACCAAATGAATATTAGCAAAATGACCATATGAATAGTAGATTCTGGTTTTGGACTCAACTCGATCCTTATTTTGAAAAATCGTATAAAATAATCCACTTGGGTAAAAATTCTAAAATTTTTACAGAATTTATTTTTACATGGTAAAATCATTCCTTTAAAATTTCAGATCAAAATGGACACAAAATCTTGGTCAAATAGTTCACCCAACCAGACTGCTCCAGTTACCCTGCATCCTGGCAGCAGTTTTGAATTTTATAAATTCCGTAAATTAAATTCAATCAATGTGGTTCTAAATTATTTTTCTCAAATACTATACTTATTAAAAAACAACATATCCAAAATTCAACGCAATATAATTTTTCTATATTTAATTAAAAATCATACAAGTCACAGCATTTTACTAATTGTAAAACAGAAAAATTTTCAAATGGAGTTCAATGGTTAAAGTACCAAACCTTGCTTTTCCTTGCTCTTCTTATCTATTTCACTTCCTTCCCTCTCTAATCTCCTTGATTTCCTATGAATTTAATATGTCACATATGTAAGAACAAACCCTAGATATGAACATGATGCTGCCTTATGATTTTCTAACAATCCTTTACTTATTCTTACTAATAATCACCATTTTCATCATTTCCTTTAAGTAGTTTATCATTTTTCACCATAATCATCAACTTACTAATTCTTTTCCAACATGAAAATAATATCAAATCTTCCTAAACATAGCCTAATACCTAATTCTAATGAAAGAATAAGACTTAGGATGGTATCTTACCTTATTTCCTATTGAATTTCACTTGAGAAATGGCTTGGACTTGAAACTTGTCTCCTTGAAAATGGAAGGGAGGGGGAGCACGACTTAAAGAAGAAGAAAAGTGGTGATGGTGGTGTCTTTTTGATCCTTACTTGGGTTTGAATGACCATAATTAGTTATTTATAATTTAATTTACATTTAATTAATTTATTTATTTTCAATGGCCATGATTTGTCCAACACATTTGGATTTAATGGCTAGGATTTGGTTTATTTTCAATGGCCATGATTTGTCCAACACATTTGGATTTAATGGCTAGGATTTGATTTATTTTCAATGGGCATGATTTGTCCAACACATTTGGATTTAATGGCTAGGATTTGGTTTATTTTCAATGGCCATGATTTGTCCAACACATTTGGATTTAATGGCTAGGATTTGGTTTATTTTCAATAGCCATGATTTGTCCAACACATTTGGATTTAATGGCTAGGATTTGGCCACTTGAAAGTGGTTTTTTTTCTTTTAATATTTTGCCCCCAAAGTTATATTTAATTACAAAATCGCCCATCCAGTGGAAATGTCCAAAATGTTCTTATCGGAAAATTGTCCGTAACTTACAAACCGTGCGTTTTCAGGAAAAATTGAAACCCACGGTTATGACCCTATTAATCTCGAGAATATTCTTCCGGGGTCGGATATGGGCACTATTAAGAACTTCCGACACTAAATTTTTAAGTTTACATAGTTGCCCCTAACTTTTGAGAAATTTCCACTTAGGTCCTTTTGATATCCCTTCTTGACCTTGCTGTCTTTCTTTATTAATATCTTTTTACTCACAACTCCAAATTAAGTAATTCTTATTCCTACTGAGACTAGACATCTAGGGCTACATTGTGTCAAAATTTCAGGTTGATCTGAGCTATATCTGATTTTTGACTGTCCTTTGAAGTCAAGCCTACTATGCTGTCCTGAGGCAGCTTGCACATTGTCTACTAAATCCATCATATCTTATTCTGTACAACTCCAAATTGGGTAATTTAAAGTTATACGTCTATCTAAGACACAAATAAACAATTAAGTCTTCTTTGAGACTCTCTAATTCTGTCATTAACTTGGATGAAATTCGAGCTCAAGTTATAGGTCATGTTCTAAGTTCCTTTGTTCTAAGCCTAAATCATATCCTCTATGTCTGTTTCTTACCAATCTGGAATTCGGGATGTTACAGATCGAGCATGGCATAACCACTCACAGCCTTGTACCATTTGGTATATATTTTCTATGAGAACCTAGGCCTTTTAGCCCAAAGACTAAAGCTCATGTAATTGGCCTAGTTACTTTCCTTAGGTTTTTACCCCAAATGCTTGTTGTTTGACTATGGTTAATTTATCTTGGCTTAAATCATGGCTTATTTGGTTTGTATTTTTCTAATATGACCTAAGTACATTGTAAGCTCAAAATAAATTTTTTTAAAGTCCAAAAGACCAAAGCTATTTTCAAAATTTTTTTCAAGATGGTCTTTGGACATAAAACTTTTCTAAAAACCAATCAAAAATTATTTTCTCATGACTCAAATACAAAATCAAAAATCCATTTTTCTAAAATCTTTTTACTATTTTTGCATTTAATCCAACCTATTCTCTAAAAGAGCTTACAAATTATATAGGTCAATTATGGAATACCAAAAATTAATTATGAGCCTAGTTTATACTAAGAATTATTAATCATGGGCTTGTTTTTGGCATGAATTATTAGTTACGTTTTCAAGTGAGAAATCTATTTATAATAAACCTCCTAATTTAGTTTTAATCCAATATAGCATAAAATATACTTTAGTTGGTTGAATGGATTAAAACCTAATTAATGAAAATTATCATGAACTAATTTTCATTTTTGAAAATATAACTATTGGTTGAAATATCCGAGGGAATTATTCAAAAACAAGATACCCCATGTTGGTATTTTGTTAACCATATTACCTAGGAAAAGAGACTCACCATTCGTGTGTAGATGTTATAAGGTTGGAAGGAACATCCTATTTATCCTTGTTTGTTTATTATTTGTGCACACATGCATACATACATTTGCATCACATATCATTAATCCTTTCTGGCTCACAACCCTGTATTACAACAGTTCAAAAGCTTACGACAATATGACCTACGCCAGAGATGAAGAATCAAACAACAACTCAATTACTTTCTCACTAAAAGCAATAGAGCCCAAACAAATTCAAAGAATGGTGGACGACGCCCTCAATGCTAAAATGGTAGAACTAAAGGAGACCCTGGCTGAGACCATGAAGAACCAATTGGCTGCAATTTTAGGAAACAATGCTGAAGCATCTGCTAGCACCAAGAAGCCAAAGGATAATAGGAAGGCTAAGGTTGATGAAATGGTTTTTGATGATGACAAGGTAGTCATCGATGATGATGATGACTAGGCTTAATACTTCCAAGAACCTCAAGACAAGAAGGAGTCGAAGGTTGTTGAAAGATCAGCTGTGGAGAAAACTGAAACATCAGATGTTGAAAAGATGATTGCTGACCTATAAAAGAAGTTTGAAAAGAAGCTAAAAATTGAAGAAATGTCTGAGGTTGACAAATTGTTTGAGCTATATGAGGAAGTTCCATACAAGTTTAAGATGCCATCCATTGCAAAGTTTGATGGAACTGAAATCCTCACCTACATGTCAAATAATACATCATTGCCATGCAATCTTCCAAAGCTACTAAAGCTCAAAATATGAGGTATTTTATGCTCTCATTGGATCCTGTTGTGCAAAATTGGTTTAATACCTTAGAAGAAAGTACCCAAAAAGATTGGGACATGTTGTACAAAGCCTTCATTCAACAGTATGGGTACAATGTCAAGCTGGAAGTTACCTTGATAGAGGTGAAGACCATTTGGCAAAGGCTGAATGAAAACTTCGAGGACTATATGAAGAGATGGAGGAATATGACTGCATTGCTCAAGAGAAGGCCTGATGAATCCGATCAAATTAGAATGATTGTGAGAGGATTGTTACCTACCCTTCATGAAAGGATGTCGCATACACTCATTTAGGATTTCAAGGACCTTTTGCAAGCTGGTCTAAAAATTAAAGAATGGAAAAGAGAGAAGAACCGCTTTTCAACAAAAAGGAATGAAAAAGGAAACTACCAGTCTGGTAACCAAAGCATGCAAAAGGCAGTTGATGTTAATACTACTGGCCAAGGAGGAAGAAGGCAATTTTTATAATTGGGAAAGTCGCTGTCTTGGGTTCTCAATAAGCTATAAAAGAAGGGATTGTTATAGCCCTTAAATCCTCGTCCTTTGCCTAACCCTCTCCCACCTAATTTTGACATTAAGGCATTTTGTTATTTTCATCAAATACAAGGTCACGACACGGATAGATGTGTGAGGTTAAGGCATGAGATCCAAAATTTGATTGACAGTGGGAAGCTGCCCGAGCCCAACAATCTAAGCACTAATGGAAATCCATTGCCAAGGTTCAATAGAGTACCACCACCGGCAACCTTCATGATTGGAGGAGGTTTCCATGAAAGTTTTGTCATGTCTTCTTTCGAAGATGTTGGTGGAGAAGCAACCAAAGAAGAAGTGGTGTTTAGTAAAATTAAAGAAGCTATGGTTAGTAAAGAAGTAGCAATCTGTGTTGTGAATGAGTTTTGGGATTCAAGTGATAGTGATGATGATCTTGTACCCAAGAAGGAGGAATGGACCTAGTTTGCGCTCGAAGAAGATGAAGTAATGAACACTAGATCTGGTAAGCCTTATGTAAGACCACCACCTAAGGAAGTAGAAGCTAATAAAGGAAAGGAAGTCGAAGTAGGGAACAAAGAAGAAGAAGATGATATTGTGCTTAAGCAGTTAAAGAGAACCCAAGCAAGTGTCAGTATTTGGGACTTATTGGCTACTTCTAAGAAACACCACGAAACTATGGTCAAGGCCTTGGCTAGCATGTCAATTTCTATAACACTGGAGGAGCTAATTAACTTCATAAAAGTTGAAGGAGTAATGAAGTGTGAAGAGGTTCAACAGAAGAGTGAAGTTGACATGGGAATAGTATCTTTCCTAGATGCAGATTTACTGGAAGAGGGGAGAGATCACATCCGCTCTCTCTTTATCAAAGTAGAAGTCAAAGGAAAAAGGACCCCATGTGTAATGGTTGATGAAATGCTTGCCTACTAAAAATTTACTAAAGCTAGCTATGTCAACAAGAGATCTAAGCCCAACCGAGGTAACCATTAGGGCTTATGACAATACCAAGAGGCACGCCGAAGGGACATTTAAAGCCGTAGTAAAGGTTGGTCCAATTGAATCTATAGTAGAATTTGTGGTTTTGGACATACCTGTTACTCTTGCTTTACTTTTGGTACGACCATGGTTCCATCCTCTTGGTGGAGTTCCTTCCACCCCTCATCAAAAGATAAAGTTTCCTAACGGAGATGAGACAGTGGTCATAGAGGCCGAGGATAATGAGATTGTTAATGCTCTAATTATCGAGAGGCCTCTCAATGGTTTCCAAGTAGCTGTGATTTCTAATGATGAAGTAATGAACTCCAAGGTTTTGAACATGATGAAGAACATGAGCTATCTTCCTGGTGCTGGTCTTGGAAAGGGCAAGGCCGGTGTGACAAAGCTTTCAAATTTCAAGACTCAAACTTCCATGAAAGGGTTAAGGTATGAAGAAGCTAGCAAAGATGTTCATCCAAAGAAGAATGAGAAGATGAGCTTCCCACCACTTGAAGAGATCTTTGTCAAAGCTCCAGACATGGTACCACTTCAAGAAAAGCCTGAGCCAATCATGTTCATGGGAAAGTTGATCCCGGGTTTTAAAATTTTTATTGATGTTGCCGAGTTAGTGGAATAAGTGAAGATAGAGCTCACCCTGCCAGCCGATAAGGAGTCCAATCTAGAAGAAGAGAAGAAAGTTATCTTAAAAGCCGAGAAGATTCCAGAGGAGATTGCTGTCCTGGTTGAAGAAAAGTTTGAAGATCTCCTGCTTTATGATTTTGAGAACAATGACAATGATTTTTCTAACACACTTATACCCAATATATGTACACTACATATATTCAATATATGTAATATACGTATAGAGAATACAAGAATGTCACAACCATTTTAAGTAATCAAATCTTCACTTATAAGATCTATATAAACTTAAAACATATCATATAAATAATAGTTGAAGCATTACTTATTAAAACACATATTTATTACTTCATTACCAAAGATTAATCCAAAACATTTTTGATAGTTTGCGGAATATACATATTTATATACATCAAAATTAATATGTACAAAAATATGAAATATATATATGCTGGCAGTTTGTCTCTGATCTTGATGTCCAACAATCAACTCTTCAAAAGAGATTACAAGTCTAGACTCGACTCAGTCTAGACGAACTCTCCGGCTCAACTAGATCTACCCTGTCACCTGCGTGATGAACCACAATAGCGTTAAGCCAAAAGCTTAGTGGTACAAACTTTGATAACAATATAGTTCAAATGCAATGCCAATGTCAAACTTTCAAGAACTAGAAACAATACATAAGGATATCATATTTCATAACATTATATCTCATTATATTACTCAATTATTCCACAATTCACAATTCACATTAAAGCAAAGACAAGCATGGGCCCAAAAAGGATCAAATATGCTATTTAAATTCTAGAGTTACTGCTTTGGTCTATAATGATACCTTGTGTCTAGCCCGTAGGCAATATATCCATAGATTTGTCCAACTAGGTCTGAGTTTACGACCCAGTCATTTAACCCAGCCTCGCTTCAAGGATTTATTTTTGAGGCTTACGACCTGGTCATTTCACCTCAAAAATATTTTCACAGTGACGCCCAACGTTTAGCCCGTAGGCAATTCATAGGCTTATCGCCAAACCTAGAACTCTGAAAATTGAATAACATACTAGGCACACAATTTATTCTTATTTCTCATTTATACCGATATCAATTCATTGTATTATGTTTCCATATATCTCATTTCATTATCGAATCCTTTCTCATTTTCTCATGATCACATTAGGCACAATGCCTCAAATATTTTACTTATATCAATATAGTCATTATCAATGACTTTACATACCATCTTTAATGTACACAAAAAAAATTTGCATTATCCATACATTTGGATCATTATCATATTTTGCATCAATCCTACATTATAAATAATGCATTTGTGACAATATACAAATCATAGCTTATTATTCATGTACCAATCATGTAGTAACTTAACACATTTTCCAACCAAAAGTGTTAAGTCCCAATGTCATGTAAATATAAACAATTATTCAAAGTTTGCTCTTACCTTTAAAAGCAACAAACACCACTTTCAACCTCCTCTTCCAATATATCCCTCAACATTTGGATTGGGAACTCAAGTCTCTTCAAAGCCTAAACCAAATGTGATTATAGATAATCAGTAAGTGATACACAAAGAAAAATAAGGAAAATAACTATCTAAGGCAAACTCTACACATGACACGCTCAACAACATGGGTGCGTCCATGACCGTGCCCTAAACTCACAACACAGAAGCTTTGACACACTCAGTAACATGAGCATGTCACTGCACATGTAAATATTATAACAACACAGAAGCTATGACACATTCAATGACATAGGCATGTCACTGCACGTGTCAATTCTCCTCCAACACAGTAGCTATGACACTCTCAGTGACATGAGAGTGTCACTGCTCGTGTCAATTCTATAACATCACAGTAGCTATGACATGCTCAGTGACATAAGCGTGTCACTGCTCGTGTCACCAATACTGAAAATAGAACCATCGACACTCCCAAAGAAATGGCCGTGCCACCGGGTGTGTCAGGCCAAAAACCTAATGTTTACACATAATTGTCACTTCCAACTATTATCTTTCATTAACCTTTTTAACTCTATACAAACTTAACCAAATCCACCATTATACCATATGATACTTGTATAAATGTCAAAAAAACTCAATTAGAAGCAAAATACAAAAATACAACCATGACTTCACAACTCAAAAGTTACACAACCCAAAACTCTAATTCTCTTCACCAAACTTAACCTTTTCTTCAATCCAACCCCAAATTCATAGTTAACTAGATAAAATAACTTCAAACATACCAAAATCAACCATAAACACAAACCACACCAAACATCCAATTCACACATACAAACTTTCATGGAAAATCAAGGAAACAAGTTAGAAACTTACCAAATATGAAGAAAATCCTTAACACTCCAACTTGAACACTTGAAATCTCTCAATTACTTGAGTTAGCAAGAAGTATAATTCTCTTCCCTTTGATGGAGATGATGGCTAGCTACCAAGGAGGTAGAAGAAGAAAAGGAAAGTCATCCACTCACTCAAACCGACCACTTCTCTATTAACCACACAAATTTTCCTCTTTAATTCTCCACCAAGCATATTTATTATTATAATAATTAAAATCAAATATCATCTTCCACTATCCATTAATTAATTTCTTATTAATTTAAAATAATATTAGACCAAGTTAAAATGTTGACTTGTATATAATATGTATATTTTTATATATATATCATATACACACTTCCCTTTCTCTTTTCTTTTCACTTAATTATATATATATATACACTTTTAAATCATTTAATAATTTTTTTTCAAATTTTTTGGGATATTACAATTTTGATTTTGATTTTGATTTTAATTTATCTGCTTTGTATAAAGATGATGATGTTTTCTTTTTCCAAAATGAATGCAATAAAGTGTGATTTTGCTTACTTGTGTGATGTTTCTCCTAATGGTTGCATACATTCAAATAGTGGTTACATAAGCATCTTTAATATTAACTTTATCGATACACAATCATTAAATTTGAGAACAACCAAAAATCCTAAAAACATTAGCATAGCATCCAACCTTACTCCTGATGAGAGAGAGAGAGATTTGAAAAAATATTAAAAAAATATGAAGAAGTGTTTGCTTGGTCTTATGAGGATATGCCAGCCCCTAAGATGGAGAGAGAAGTCCAGGGGTTTATTGGCAGATTGTAGTACATTAGCAGGTTTATAGCAAAGCTCACCATAATTTGTGAACCTATCTTCAAATTGCTTAAAAAGAATTAGCCAGTCATGTGGAATGAAGAGTGTCAAAAGGCCTTTGAGCGTATAAAGGAGTATCTACTAAATCCACCTATTTTGAAACCACCTAAACCCGGTAAACCCTTGTTACTATACTTAGTAGTAGAAGAAGAGATAATAGGAGCCATGCTAGCCCAAGCAGATGAGTCAGACATTGAGCATGCAGTTTACTATTTGAGTAGAAAGCTCCTACATTATGAAATTAAGTATAGTATCATTGAAAAGACCTGTATAACTGTGGTTTGGTCTTCTAAGAAGTTGCGGCATTACTTTCAATCTTATAGTGCGCAAGTAATTTCCAAGTTGGATACGGTAAAGTACTTAAGGGAGACACCCTCTTTGATCGGAAAGTATGGGTGATGGTTGATAATATTGGAAGAATTTAAGATTGAGTATGTAACCAGAAAAACAATCAAAGGTAGAGCGGTGGCAGAATTCCTGGCCCAATAACCATTACCGGATAACGAAGAGGTAATCTTGGAATTTTTCGATGAACATTTAGAAGCCATAGAAGTACAAGGATGGAAAATGTATTTTGACGGAGTAGTGAATAGGAAAGCAGCAAGTTTGGGAGTCATACTAGAATCGCCCGAAGGGGAACTTATCCCTTTAGCCAAGAAGTTGAAGTTTAGGGCAACCAATAATATGGAGGAGTATGAAGCTTGTATCTTTATTTTGGAAACCCTGATGATTATGAAGGTGGATAAGGTGCAAGTCTATGGCGATTCATTGCTAGTAGCATCCCAAGTAAATGGAGAGTGGGAGTTAAAAGAAGAGAAACTAAAATCATACCACCATTACTTGACCATGATAAAGAAGAGCTTTAAGGAGTGCAGGTTTATACATCTACCAAGAGAAGCAAACCTGATGGCTGATGCCCTAGCCACATTGGCTTCGATATGGGAAAATCCTATCAATTTATTCCTTAAGCATCTAATTTTGACTAGTTCATCAACTCCTTACTATGAATATGAGACAATCATGAAAACTGATACAGACCATGATGCGTGGTATGACACTATAAGATGATTTTTAGAAGAGAAGGAATACCCATTGGGGGCAATAAAGAAAGAAAGAAGAGCCATAAGGCTGTGGTCCTTACAATAAAAATAATAAAAGGGCCTAAATTGAAAACTCGAAAGGGCAGTTTAGGTAATTACCTAAAGTAATAATGGACTTCCGATCAATCTCCTTGACAATCCCAATTTAAGTTGGTCCATTCCAACTAAAGTCTCAGCTAAGATCATGGGTATTGACAACAAACCTCCTTCCATTTGGTCCATGATATCCAATACTCATGATCAATATCGCCATGAGAAGAAATAAGTAAGAATTGGCCAAGCAAGAATAGACAAAGCATACGTCCCCATACTTTAGTGGGAGCCAAGTGAGAAATGCAAAAGTCAATCAAGGGACCAAGCAAAATTTTCTCACCTCTCGTCAACTATAGAACTTCGGGCTTTGAAAGTTGAAACAACATTTGCATCTTTTGTTGAGTCATGAAAATCAATATAGGTAATGCCACTGGTTGATTGCTTGGATAACCAAGGATGGCCTCAAACTCTTCAATCATGGGACATATCTCAAAGTCATTTATCTTAAAAGTCCTAGAATTCACATTCCTAAAAGAAACCATGACATGTAAAAAAGAATGGTACAATTTAATATTTTGAAAACACTTTAAAGTATTAATTTTAGACCAAGATATTTGTTCCCAGTGAATGGCATTCATATTTTTAAATAGACCTTTTATTTTCTTTAAATTGAGTTCGGTCATTGTTGACAATTGAAGGGAAATTAGAATTGTTAAAAGGAATTTTGATGCTGAAGTTGAAAATTCATGGAAAATTTCCTGGCTTCTATATGAGGTCTTAGCAGGGAAAGAAGATTTATATAGGATGATTTGTCATACTAAAGTTTACAAGGAATGGTTTGAGACTAAGATGTATAAGGATAGGAAATTAGCGACGAAATGGTTTTGAGTTGCCGCGTTGCCTTTGGTTTTGTAAATTAGTGCTACTGTGGAATTCTTAATTATTGTAGCATAGAAATAATAATAATGATAATACCAGCAAAAAAAAAATATTTGAAAGTCAAAAGTTGCAGTAAAAATACAAATTATAATTATCATTATTTTATTAATAGTAATATAATATTTTCCTTAACTAGTACAATAATGATAGATCACTGAGAAGGAGGTGGTGGATCATGATTAAACAAAGCCCTGAATAAGTCATCACCTATTGAAGGAGGAGGCATATCATCTATCCTAAGTCCACCCGAAGCAGGAGCACCTGAACCTTTATTACCTTAGAATTTAGAGGTTCAACATACTTCCCTTAACTTGAAGGCTTTGTATGACAAAACATTTTTTGAATTTTTTTGAAGGCTTTGAATTTTGGTTTTGAAATCAAATGTTGGCTTTGCCAAATCAATGTCAATGTACCTCAGGACTTGATTTTCCAAATTAATATATCTATAACATGACAACCCTAGTTACCGTACTAAACTCGGGAATCATTTCTATTTAAGCAGGAACTGTTGCACTTCAGATAGGAACATACACATTGCTTGGTCAAAGGTCTCATTTGAGTTTAAATATTGTCTATCTCATATGCATGCTTATCCAAACTATCTCCACTAATAGACTCTACCTACCAAGAGAGATCAATAGGTCTTTGATAGGCTTGAAACGGGGTCTATAAGGGACACGGGTTAAAGTGGAGGCCATTTTGAGATTGGAGCTGATGTGACACAATGGACAAACCCTCACACTACAAATTTCTTGTTGGAACTTTAGACAGTTGGGAGCAATCTTTCTAGACTCCAAATTCCTTCTATCTTTTTGGCATTAATTTGGATCTTGATTAGGACAATTTTTTCCCTTGCAAAAAGTTTAAGACCCAAATCTATTTCTTTTCTTATTTTCCCTTTTCTTTCCACTTTATTTTTCTTACTCTTCCCTCTTCTTTCTCTTTATTTTCCTTACTCTTCCCTTTCTTTTAGCATTTTATCATTTTTTCCTTCTTCCTTGTAGGACTGTTAAGTGCAGAACTTTCAGGAACTGAATGGTCTTTCTCCTTTTTCTTTGATTTTGATTGAATCTTTGGTTGGGTTGGACTAATTCAAGTCAAACTGTCCAAATGGAAGAGTGGAGTAACATAAACCTTTAGAGATAAATCATTTGCTACTCTAATGATGATGTTGTTTTGATATATTGGAGATATCAAAGGAACTTCAACTACCCTTATGGTCTTGAAAACTTCAACTACCCTTATGGTCTTGAAAACATCAACTATCTTCATGTTCTTGAGAACTTCAACTATCTTCATGATCTTGACCAATCATTGCTTTCTTTGATCTTCTTGCCACTTTATCTTAGTGATCATAAGACTTGTCAAAAGTATCACAACAGCTCAGGGTAGATTATTGGGGTTTTTAAGCCAATGAAAAGAAAGCTAAAATTTTATGAAGGCTCAAAGGGACAACTAGGGATTGATATTTAATAAGGTGGATACTAGTTGTTGGCTAACCAAACAATGCCTAGATCATTTCTCTCTTAAATAAGTAGAGTTCAATTTCACCTCGAAAGCTTGTCAAAGCATGTTCTAAGATTGACTAGGACCTAGACAAAGGTAATTATGCAGGAGCCCTCTCTAAGTAAGCATACACAACTCAATGCTATAGAGCAATTCCCTCACCTAGTAAAGTTATTCGAGTCATGATGCATATATTAATTCATGAATTTTCAAGCTAGATTCCTCATTGGTTGAGCACCAAAATGAATAAAGACCAACAAAAATTTTGATGAAAGTAATTTATTCAAGCAACTTTAAATTTGAAAAACACAATAGTTCCAAAATATTAAAGAAAGTAAGATTGAAAAGCAATATTCAATCTAAGGAAAGTTCATTGAGTTAGGCTTCTTTTCCTTTCACATCTTCAACATTCCCATCTTGAAAAGAGGATAAAAAAAATCTTCTTCCAATCCTTTTCCCACTATAAAGGTTGCTGGTGGTGGCATTCTTCCAAATTTAGGCAAAGGGTTGTCCTTGGTATTGGGCTTATCCAGCTCGGGTAGCTTGCCACTATCGATTAGGTCCTGAATCTCATGCCTTAGACGAGCACATTTATCTGTTTCATGTCCTCACATTTGATGAAATTGACAGAAGGCCTCGGCATTGAAGTTTGGTGGCAATGGATTATGCAAAGGTCAAGGAGCTGATGATTGTAATAACCCTTTCTTTTGTAGCTTGCTAAAAACCCAAGATAGAGGTTTCCCCAATTCTGAGAATTGTCTTTTATTCCCTTGACCAGTTACATTAACATCAACTTCTTTTTGTGTGCTTTGATTGTTAGGCTGGTTGTTCCCTTTCTCATTCCTTGTTATTGAAAAGTGATTCTTCTCCCTTTCCCACTCTTTAATTTGTAGACCAGCTTGGAGAAGATCTTTGAAATCCCTTATAAGGGTGGGAGACATCCTTTCACGGAGATTAGGCAACACCCCTCTCACAATCATCCTTATCTGATCGGATTCATCTGGCCTCTTCTTGAGTAAAGCGGCCTTGTTTCTCCATCTCTTGACATAATCTACAAAATTCTCATTCGGCCTTTGCCTAATGGACTCCACTTCCATTAAGGTAACTTCCAACTCAACATTATATCCATATTGTTGGATGAAGGCTTTGTAAAGTAGATCCCAACTCTTTTATGTTCCTTCATCTAATGCATTGAACCAATTTTGGACAATAGGGTCCAATGAGAGCATGAAGTACCTTAGGGTTTGAGCCTTAGTAGCTCGGGCAGATTGCATGGCACTGATATACTGCTTCACATGGAGATGAGGATTTCCGGTGCCTTTGTACTTGGCAAAAGATGGCATCTTAAACTTGTACGAGACTTCTTCATCTAGCTCAAACAATTTATCGATCTCGGACACCTCTTCAGTTTTCAATTTCTTCTCAAATTTCTTTTCTAAATCAGCAATCATCTTTTCAACATCAGAAGTCTCGGTCTTTTCAATAGTTGCCTTCTTAACAACCTTCGGCTCCTTCTTGAAGATCTTGGTAGTATTGAGCCCAATCATCATCATCAATGATCACCTTATCATCATCAAAAGCTACTTCATCAATTTTAGCATTCCCCTTGACTTTCTTGGTGTTAGCAGATGCTTCAGCATTGTTTCCTAAAATTACAGCTAGTTGATTCTTTATGGTCTTGGCCATGGCCTCTTTTATTTCTTCCATCCTGGAATTGAGGGCATCATCCACCATTCTTTGAATTTGTTCGGGATCCATTACTTTTGGTGAGCAAGTGATTGAGTCGTTGCTAGATACTTCATCTCCGGCGTATGTCGGATTGTCGTAAGCTTTTGAACTTTCGTAATCCAGGGCTGCGAGCCAGAAAGGATCAATGATATGAGATGCAAATGTATGCATGTATACATGTATGCACAAAATAATCAACAAACAAGGACAAATAGGACGTTCCTTCCAACCTTATAACATCCACACATGAATGGCGAGTCTCTTTTCCTAGGCACATGGTTAACAAAATACCAACATGGGGTATCTTATTTTTAAATAATTCCCTCGGACGTTTCAACCAATAGTTATATTTTCGAAAATGGAAATCCATTCATAGTAATTCCCATTAATTAGGTTTTAATCCATTCAACCAACTATAGTAGCTTTTATGCTATATTGGATTAAAACTAAATTAAGAGGTTTATTATAGATAGATTTCTCACTTGAAAAGAGTAAGTAGTGATTCATGCCAAAAACAAGCCCATGGTTAATTTATTCTTAGTGTAAACTAGGCCCACAATTGATTTTTGGTATTTCATAATTGACCTCAATATTTTGCAAGCTCTTTGTAAGAAAAGGTTGGGTAAAAATAGTTTTGTTTCTAAGCCTATAGTAAAAGATTTTAGAAAAATGGATTTTGGGCTTAGTATTTGGGCCATGGACCAAAGAATTTTTTATTTGTTTTTAGAAAAGTCTTATGTCCAAAGACCATCTTGAAAAATTTTGAAAATAGCTTTGGTCTTTTGGACTTTAAAGAAAAGATTAGTTTGAGCTTACAATATACTTAGGTCCTATTAGAAAAAGAACAAACCAAATAAGCCATGATTTAGACTAAGATAAACTAACCATAGTCAAACAACATGCATTTGAGGGTAAAACCTAAGGAAAGTAACTAGGCCAATTACATGAGCTTTAGTCTTTGGGTAAAAAGGCTTAGGTTCCCAGAGCATGTATATACCAAATGGTACGAGGTTATGAGTGGTTATGCCATGCTCGATCTCCATACCTTGAGTGAAAGTATGGTATCCCTTACATAACATAACACGGGTAACACGGGCGTCCTAACTCACGCACACGATGCAATGGATAATATCATTATAAGAAAGAATAAAATAATATAAAGACCAACGGAATCAACTTCTCTTATCCCCAGTGGAGTCGCCACTGTGAGCGGGGATTTTCGCCCCCACTCCCGGTGGAATGGTTCTTGCGACTTCGAAACTGTTTAGGCCCAGGGCCTTAGAGAACACGGTCCTAAGTCCAGAGAAAATGGAGCCGCCACCCGGATGGGCCGAAAAAAAGAAAGGGGTGGATGACTCAATTCCTAAGGAATCCCCAACCCCCTAATGGGTTCGGAAAGTTAGATACATGTGGGGAAGGTGAGAAATGGCTCAGCACCCCCACAACGCCCAGTTCATTGGAACCGGCCTCCTTTACAGGTCTTAATATTATAAAATTCTTAAATATAACAACATTATCCATATTACACACAATAATTAAAAGAAAGCATCAATATATTAAAATCAAAGCAAGGTCCAAGCAAAACAAATAAATAGACACCCATCCAAAGATGGAAACATGTCCTTACATCACATGCCTAAATAGGACACCCACCGAAAGGTAGAAACATGCCCCTTACATTGGTTCTAAAATAGGAAAGCAATTTAAATTACATGATATTTAACTAATGAGGTACCCACCAAGTGGAAACATACCTCTTACAACATTTGGAAGTCTAAATAAATTGATAAAAGTAAATAACCATTCATAATAAATAAATCATTCATCAAAGGTATCAAATATCAATAAAAAGTAAACATCCATCCATGATAAATAAAATAAACCAAGCATTGAATTTAAATAAATTAAAGCATAAGAAATAAAACCAAGCATGATCAAATATGGAATTGAATAAGGTAAATAAAAATCCAAATTATAGCTACTGTTTCCATTTAGGGTTCTTTATCTCATGTGTTAAGTTTTGAAATTCATAAAATTAAGCTACTGTGACTTTTTTATGGAATTAAAATAGATTAAGGTTTTATGTTTTAAAAGGTTGATAAGACTCTTTGATTAACTAAATTAATATTTGAATGGTGAAATCATGAAACTAGGGTTTGAACCTTTGAAATACTTTTGATTTGTGGGTTACGGTTATTCATTGTGTTTTTAAGCTACTGTGTAAAAATAAAGTATTTATGGTTTTATGGTTTTTAAAATTTTAAAGGATTAGGGTTTAGAAAAAATTAAGGTTTAAAGTTTTAAAGGAGGTTAGGGTTCATTATTTTAGGTTTTGGAGTTGAATTAGGTTTTTAGGCTTTTGATTTTAGGGTTTTAGGTGATTTGTTGATTTTAGGATTTGGAAAAACAATTCGATGATTTCATGAGGTTTTATAAGTTTAAACAAAGTGATTTGAAGTTTAAATAAATAGAAAAGATATTTTTAAAGCTTTTGGAAGGAAACAGAATCACATTTTGGTTTTGTTGAAAAACATGTTCAATTAAGGTTTTAAGATTTTGAAGAGGTAAAAATAACAATTTTAAGTCTTTTTGGAAAATAAAGTAACGTATTAGTGTTTCTAACTTTGGAAAAACTAAATTAAAATCCTAGGGTTTTTTATTTTGAAAGACACAATTTTATAATTTAACTACTATAAAAAATAAATACAACAATTAACACATACCTCTTTTTGATAGTTTCTCCAAAAATAATTCTTCTTGGATGAACAAGAACAAAGATAGTTGCTGCCTTTGAATTGCTTAAATCGTGTCCCTGCTACTCCAGAAAAAATAAATTCAATTGCTCCTTTTCCTTCACTGATTTAGTTTCAAAGTTTTCCTATCACTGTCCAATTTTTCTCCTCGTTCCATCCCTTAATTTGATTGCCTTTGGTCCTTATTTATAGAGGTTTCATATGGTTTATTCCTAATTAATCACGGCAAATAATATTGATAAGAAAAGAAAACCGAAACCTAATTGAATTAGGTGTCAAAAAATTTGAGTCAGAAAAATTGGCTGCCGAAAAAAATTACCGCAGGAAAAATTGCGCTGGCGAAAAAAATTTGCCGCAGTCGACTGCGGCAGTGGGCGAGGAGCAGGCGTCGCCCGCAGGAAATTCTTGCCGGCGACCATTTCGCCCCTAGGATTTTCCTGCGGGCGAAATGGCGTGTGCCATTTCCCCCGCAGAAAAAATCTACGGGCGAAATGGCTTGGGCCATTTCGTCCGCATGCAACTTCTACGGGCGAAATGCCCACGGGCCCGCGCGATGATTTTTTTATCGTTGATTTTTATTTTTATTTTTAGTTTTTTACTTTTATTTGTTTATTTTTATTTTTTATTAATAAAAATTAAATACTAAAACAAAAATTATTTAATTAAGATAACAAAAATTATTTTGGACCAAAAAAAATATATTAGGCAACACAAAAATTATTTTGGACTAAATAAAATATATTGGACCGGACCGGGTAAAAAATTAAGGGTCTACAGTTTGCCCCCTGCTTGAAAAATCTGAAACTTTAGTGAAAGAGAGTGAAAAGCAATAAGACTTAATTTTTGAGATGGTTGAGGTTTTGAGTTCTGGACCCGGTTTGAGTTCTAGACTCAAGGATAAATTCTAGGTTCTAGACCTAAGGAAAATTTGGGTTCTGGACTCGATTTGAGTTCTGGACTCAAGGATAATTCTAAGTTCTCGACCTAAGGAAAATTTGGGTTCTGGACCCGGTTCGAGTTCTAGACTTAGGGATAATTCTAGGTTTTGGGGACCTAAAGAAAAATTTGAGTTCTGGACCTGGTTCGAGTTCTGGACTCAAGAATAATTCTAGGTTCTGGACCTAAGGAAAATTTAGGTTCTGGACCCGAGCTAAGTTCTGGACTTAAAAATAATTCAGGTTCTGGACCTAAGGAAGATTTAGGTTCTGGACCCGAAAGGTTTGGATACTCGATCCTAAACTGGATTGATATACTCGATCCTAACTGGATTTGGATACTCGATCCTAAATTATATTGGGATACTCGATCTAAATTGGATTTGGATACTCGATCCTAACTGGACTTGGATACTCGATCCTAAGTTGGATTGAGATACTCGATCCTAAATTGGCTTTGGATACTCGATCCTAAACTGGATTGGGATACTTGATCCTAAATTGGGTTCGAATTGGGCGAGGAGCGGGCAACCATTTTGCCCGCAGGAAAATCCCGTGAGCTAAATGGCTTTGCCATTTCCCCCACAGAAAAAATCTGCGGCCGAAATGGCCCAAGCCATTTCGCCCACGGGCAACTTCTGTGGGCGAAATGCCCATGGGCCCGCGCGATAATTTTTTCGTCGCCGATTTTTTCGACGCCGATTTTTATTTTTATTTTTATTTTTTGACTTTTATTTATTTATTTTTATTTTTTATTAATTAAAATTCAATACTAAAGTAAAAATTATTTAATTAAGATAACAAAAATTATTTTGGACAAAAAAAAATATATTAGGCAACACAAAAATTATTTTGGACTAAATAAAATATATTAGACCGGACCGGGTCAAAAATTAAGGGTCTACAGGATGGTAAATTGTAAGATGAAGCTTTCAAAGCTGCAATCTTGGATAATCTACCTTACCCGAGAAGGCACTACATCATACCATTGTCGGGCTTTATAGATACACCCTCCGACCCAAACAACGCAACAATCATGCTAACACGAAGCCAGGTAAGTTAATACCAGGTAAGTACATATTATTCTATCTGCTTAAATTAATATATCTTTCCTAAACTTTTTTAAAAAATAATAATATAAAAATATAAATCAAAAATCAAAAATAACAAAAAAATAATAATAACATAAACAAATAACTGAAAAAACATAAAAAACAAAAAAAACGAATGAAAAAGAAAATAAAAAACAAAAAAACAAAAAAAAAAACAAATAACAGAAAGGGAAAAAATAATTACCGCACTCTTTTGATTTGAAATACGATGAAGCGGAATCCCGGCTAGTAGATCTATATTTCCATCTTCATGATGTCGAATAAACTCTAATAACTCGGCATTAGAATGAGTTACTAACCTTGAAGCATGCATTTTTTCAAAACTATATGCTAAATTTGAAAGAATTTGAGAGAATTATAGAAATTAAGGATTTTGCTGTGAATGAAATGAAGGAATTCGTTGGTTTATATAGAGAAATGACAAGGAAAAAAACAAAATTCAAAATTAAGTTTTACTGTTCATGAAAAGTAAACTTTACTATTGATAAATAGTAAACTTTACTATTTATAAATAGTAAATTACTATTTAGGAATAGTAAAATACTATTTATTACTATTTACGAATAGTAAGTTACTATTTTATAAATAGTAAATAGTATATAAATAGTGACTACACAGTAAATAAACAGTAAATTCAATTATTCAATTTAATCATTCAAATGCTTGTGTGTGTATAAAATTTTTACATGCAGGGGGCAAGGAGAAGACATGTGCATAAAAATTAGTCAAACTTTTTGAAACAAAAAAATTATTTTTTGCAGATAATTAAATCTTTATTAGCTCGGGTCCAGAACCCAAATTATCCTTAGGTCTAGAACCTAGAATCTCTTCTAATTCCAGAACTTAGCTCGGGTCCAGAACCCAAATTATCCTCAAGTCCAGAACCTAGAATCTTTCCTAAGTCCAGAACTTAACTCGAGTCCAAAACCCAAATTACCCTTAGGTCCAGAACCTAGAATCTCTTCTAAGTCCAGAACTTAGCTCGGGTCCAGAACCCAAATTACCCTTAGTTCCAGAACCTAGAATCTTTCCTAAGTCCATAACTTAGCTCGAGTCGATAACCCAAATTACCCTTAGGTCCAGAACCTAGAATCTCTTCTAAGTCCAGAACTTAGATCGGGTCCAGAACCCAAATTACCCTTAGTTCCAGAACCTAGAATCTTTCCTAAGTCCAAAACTTAGCTCGGGTCCAGAACCCAAATTACCCTTAGTTCCAGAACCTAGAATCTTTCCTAAGTCCAAAACTTAGCTCGGGTCCAAAACCCAAATTACCCTTAGGTCCAGAACCTAGAATCTTTTCTAAGTCCAGAACTTAGCTCGGGTCCAGAACCCAAATTATCTTTAGGTCCAGAGCCTAGAATCTTTTCTAAGTCCAGAACTTAGCTCGAGTTTAGAACCCAAATTATCTTAAGGTCCATAACCTAGAATCTTTTCTAAGTCAGAACTTAGCTCGGGTCCAGAACCCAAATTATCCTTAGGTCCAGAATCTAGAATCTCTTCTAAGTCCAGAACTTAGCTTGGGTCCAGAACCCAAATTATCCTTAGGTCCATAATCTAGAATCTCTTCTAAGTCCAGAACTTAGCTCGGGTCCAGAACCCAAATTTTCGTTAGGTCCAAAACCTAGAATCTCTTCTAAGTCCAGAACTTTGCTCGGGTCTAGAACCCAAATTATCCTTAGGTCCAGAAACTAGAATCTCTTCTAAGTCCAGAACTTAGCTCGGGTCCAGAACCCAAATTATCCCTAGGTCCAGAACCTAGAATCTCTTCTAAGTCCAGAACTTAGCTCGGGTCCAGAACCCAAATTATCCTTAGGTCCAAAACCTAGAATCTTTTCTAAGTCCAGAACTTAGCTCGGGTTCAGAACCCAAATTATCCTTAGGTCCAAAACCTAAAATTATCTTTGATTCCAAAACTCGAATCAGGTAAAGAACCCAAAACCTCAGCCATCTAAAAAATTAAGCCTTATTGCTTTTCACTTTCTTTTACTAAAGTCTCAGATCATTCAAGCAGGGGGCAAACTGTAGACCATTAATTTTTGACCCAGTTCTGTCCAATATATTTTAATTAGTCCAAAATATTTTAATTAGTCCAAAATAATTTTTGTGTTATCTTAATTAAATAATATTTATTTTAGTATTTACTTTTTATAATTAATAAAAATAATAATAAATAAATAAATAAACAAAAATAAAAATAAAAATCGGCGACCTCCGAAAAGTTAGGACGAAATGGCCCACAACCAATTTCGCTTGCCTAGCTTACAGGTTCCCACGACAATCCTTGCAGCAGCCCGCAACAACTTTTTCGCCAGCAAAATTTTTCCGCAGCAGTTTTTCTATAAACAATTTTTTCAACGCAATTTTTTTCAAAACAAAATTCTATTTGGTTTCGGCTTCCTTTTCTTAATTAATGTTAGTTTCCATAAAGAATTAAGATTGATCACTGAAATTTCCTATAAATAGACTAAAACAACACAAAAAAGGGGGAAAATTTTAGAGGAAAAAACTTTGGACCGAGGAATCAAGAAAAATTAGGAGATTAACGATTGGACTTTTGAGAGAGATAAGCAAGAGATCAATCCAACAAAGGCATCCATCTTGCCTTTGTTCTTGTTCATCCAAGAAGTAATTTTTGGTGGAACCAACAAATGAAGGTATGAATATCTAATCTCTTTTTTCTTCACAGTAGCTTGAATCATCCAATTGTTTCTTTTGATTCTAAAAACCTTAATTCGTTGCTATGTTTTCCAAAAATCTTAAAATTGTTATTTCGGTTTCTTCAAAATCTTAAAACCCTAATCTACTTTCCAACTTTTCAAAACCTTAAATTATTTCATTAATTTACAAAAGCCCTAATATTTTCTCCAATTTTCCAAAACCTTTAAACCCTAAATTGAATCCTTTTCTTTCCAAAAATCCTAAAAAATATCTTTTCTGTTTCTATAAACCTTAAATCATTTTATTTATTTCCAAAAAACACCATAAAACTCTAAACTAGTTTTCTTTTAATTCTTTTCCAAAATTCCAAATGTTTTTGTTAAATATCCAACTCAAACTCACTTTACAGTTTCTAAAAATCACATAAAGCTTCATAAAACTATAAATTGTTTTTCCAAATTCTAAAATCAAATACATTCCCCGAAACACTAAAAATCCTAATTCAACTTCAAAACCAAGACAGTAACCCTAAAGTAGCTAACCTTAAACCCTAGTTTTCTTAAACCCTAATTCCCTTAAAACCTTAAACCCTAGTTCTCCCAAACCCTAATTTCATGATTTTACTCCTCAAACACTAATTTGGTTAATAAAGAACCTTATAAATCTCTTAAATCATAAAACTTTAATCTATTTCAATTCCCTTAAAACCTACAGTAGCCTAAACCAATAAATTCCAAAACCCTAAAATATTAATTAAAGAACTTTAAATGAGAAACAGTGACCCTAATTTGTATCTTTACTTGCTTTACTATTAGATATAATTATGTAGTCTATTATATGCTTTGGTGGTTGATTTATTTAAGTTCAATGCTTGATTTATTTAATTTATCATGGATGGAAGTTTACTTTCTATTTTGATTGATGATTGATATCTCTGATGAATGATTTATTTATGATGAATGGTTATTTACTTCTAGCAATTTATTTAGACCTCCAAATGTTGTAAGATGTATGTTTCCACTTTGTGGGTACCTCATTAGTTAAATATCATGTAATTTAAATTGCTTTTATATTTTAGACCAATGTAAAGGATATGTTTCTACCTTTCGGTGGGTGTCCTATTTAGGCATGGGATGTAAAGACATGTTTCCATCCTCATATGGGTATCCATTTATTTGCTTTGTTTGGACATTGTTTTTATTTTTAATATATCGATGCTTTATTTTAATTGTTGTGTGTAATATGGATAATATTGTTATATTTAAGAATTTTATAATATTAAGACCTGTAAAGGAGGCCGATTCCAATGAACTGGGCGTTGTGGGGGTGCTGGGCCATTTCTCATCTTCCCCATATGTACCCAACTTTCTGAACCCATTAGGGGGTTGGGGATTCCTTAGGAATTGAGTCATCCACCCCTTTCTTTTTTTTCGGCCCGTCCGGGTGGCGACTCCATTTTCTCCAGACTTAGGTTCGTGTTCTCTAAGGCCTCGAGCCTAAATAGTGCAGAAGTCGCAAGAACCATTCCACCTGGAGTGGGGGCGAAAATCCCTGCTCACACATTTGTAAGGGATGTTTCCATCTTGTATGGGTTTCCATCTTTGATTGATTTATTTTAATTAATAATATGATGTTTTATTTTATTCATTGCATATAGTATGGATAATATTATAATGCTTAAGAATTTAATAATATTTAGACCTAAAAAGGAGGCCAATTCTAATGAATTGGGTGCTATGGGGGTGTTGGGCCACTCTCACCTTCCCTATGCATACCCAACTTTTCAAACCCAATAGGGGGTTGGGGATTCCTTAGGAATCGAGTTATCAACCCCTTTCTATTTTTCTAGCCCATTCGGGTGGTGACTCTATTTTCTTTGGGTTTAGGCGCAAGTTCTCTAAGGCCCTGAGCTTAAAAGTGCCGAACTAGCAAGAACCATTCCACCTGCAGTGGGATCAAAAATCCCCACTCATAGATATTCAAGAAGTATCAAATGCGAAAATATTTATAAGGCAAGACCATGAGGAAATTAGAAGTAACATGTATATATGCACATAGGAGCATTATAATCAAGTTCAATAATTAATGAATTAACGAATTCGATAATACCCTGCTAGAAAGATTAGCTTAACAACACAATACATATACTGAAGGTTAATTCACAATATTGAATTTGATATTCCTAGGAATATCAAGTTCAATAATCATATGCCCTTTTTGGAAAAAGTGACATGTATATGCATATTTGGCCCATAACCTATATCTATGTATATGATAGGACCATAAATAAATCAATAATGACAGACATATATGTATGTGAGCATGGCAATTGAATTCAATAATTGCGGAACAATAACCTATAAAGAAAAGGTTAGTAGGGGACAACATAGCACATATACTAAAATTGGAAATATCAAATTTGATATTAATGTGAATATCGAATTCGATAATCCTTCGCCATTTCTTGTATAAACAACTTGTATCTGCAAATTTTCCACACAAAATATTTTAGAAGCCGTTTCTCAGTTCTAAAGTTCCAGTCCTTAGTTGGGGGAAATTTAAATATAGTCCATTGAGATCTATTCGATTGGTTATAAGTTATTGATTTATAGATTTATGTTGGAGTTGATAGATTATAGTTCTTGAACAAGGGTGTTGTTCTTTTAGGGTTCAATGATTATGCTTATGAATGAACCATGTAAATAAGATGAAATGATGTAATAAAAACGTAGATCATGATCTTAAATGGTGCAGATTTGAGGATTAACACTAGAAACTTAAGAAACTTACTGTCATTAAATGAAAATTTGAGCCAACTTCTTGGAGGCGCAGAGTGTTCTTGACTCTTGCTTTGAATGATTGAATTTTACTGGGATAATCTCCTTTTATAGATCTAATACAAGATAAAAAGGTTGAAGAATGATAATGTTTTTTAACTATCTTTTCTTTGATCTACTAAAAAGAAAACCTTACATATGTCAGCCTCTCTAAAAAAGTCACCTGAAGAGAGCTGAAAGCTCCCTTTCGTAGGCAAGAGATCAAAACTGTACAGCAAAATTATCGAGTTTGGAGGTACATAATTGCCAAAGTCAATAATTTTAAGAATCAATAAATTTGTTCTTCATCTATCTACTCGACATTCTTAATAATTACCTAGTTTGACACTAATATTATCAAACACAATAATAACTTGTAGAGTGAAAAATTTTAGGTACATAATAGGACCATGAACCAAACACATATAACCACCTAAGTTGTTACACCTATAAACCTCATCGCCGAATGAAACCACCAACCATTTCCCCTTGAGTTATAGTCTCAGAAAGCTCATGTCATGAGTGACTAAGATCATATCATCACCCTTTAGAAAAAGACATATTCAATAAAAATGCCTGGGCACATTAACCTCATTTTTCTATACGAAGAGAGCCATACATAACAATTTATCTAACAAAGAGCTCATTGCTCTCGTAACCAAAAATTAATGAGGCAAAATTGGGGCCTTCCCTGGACAAACTAAACAACCAACCCATCTTTGTAAAAATAAAACCAATCTACTACACCATTAGCCTTAAGCCATGCTTAGACAAGCCTAAGTAGCCTCCTAACCTAGTTACCTTAAATCTTAACGAGAAAAGCCCATAACCAAGACAAACATACAAGACCATACTTAGGAAAAGAATCTTGAGCTACCCTTGTAAGGCCTAATGTTTCCAAAATTTCAATCTCCCAAAAAAAAGCCCTTCCTTGCACCGGTCAAATAGGCCTTCACTCAAAACTCAAAATCTATTTTTGGCATAGCCTTCTAAATCAAACCAAGAAAAAAACCTTGGAAACCAAAATAGTTTATTCAAGCCAAATCAGATATTTGCCTTAATTACCCCATCCAAAGGTTAAAGTGAAACCCCATCCTTCATGTCCTAAACAGTGGCCTATAGCCAAATGTTGCACTTAAATCAACACTATCACAAAGCGGCGCTCGCAAGTATACGAGGCTATTGTAGTGACGGTGATCGCCCCAAGGTCGTTTCCCAAGGAAGGACTTGCAAGTAATAGTTCGATTAACATGAAATAATAAATTCGATTGTTCCTTAGAAATGAAAATGAGTGATTTTTATGCAAGAGAATTTCAATTATGGAAATGATGCCTAGGGTTGTAGGTCCATTTAATCAAATGTTCAATTATCCGATTATCCATTAATATAACCTTGAATCTTCATTTGTTTCTTAAGATTAATTAGCCAATTATCAATTCACTAATTCTCACATTTATGAATTAACAACAACCAATTATTTAACATTAGCAAATTAATAAAACCTAGAACTTATATTTCTAATTCATTCTTAGGGTAGTTAATTGCGTAGTTCTGATATTAAACTTCTCCTCTCGGTTCGTCATTCAATATTAAGTAATCAATAGGTGGCCAATCTATCAATTTACCTTTAATTTCAATGCAATCAACATATAATAAGGTATATCATTGGAATCATCAAATCAAATCATTTAATCAAATATACTACAACCCCAAGCATGAGTAAATTAGCTCATCATATGTTTTAAACAAATACTCAATTCAATATAAACCAAATCAAAGTTATACATTGCAATATTAATGTTCTTAATACACAACAACAAATAAGAAATGGAATAAAAGAAAGAGTTAGAAAAACCCCTTTTTGAAGATGCTAAAAATCGGACTCTCTTCTCTTTCGTGGCTCCTTCTTGGTGCGTGATGATGAACTTCCAGCTCTCTTGAACAAATGGTTCTCTTCTTTAAGAAGTAGATGATAGCTTTCTCAAATTCTCAACTCTCCAATCAAGCCTCTTAAAACCCTAATTCTCAAGAACTAGTAACTCACTTCAAAACCAACAATTGTTTTTACTCTTGGTGTGTGAAAAGAAATGGTGATTGAAGATGAGGGAGTGGTCTTGCTCTATCAAGCAAGAACCAAGGAAGAAGATGAGGAAGATGAAGAACAAGTGGAAGTGTGTAGAGAATGTCCACTAAAAATATATTCAATCCATTTTATTTTTTCCTCCATTCTTTTTCATTTTGAATTTTTTAAGACACCATGATTGTTTGTCTCCCACTTTCTAATTTCTTATATGTTTCTTCCATAATTTCCTCCCACTTTTCACTCTTTTTTTTGTTCTTTTTGTCACCCACTAAAACACAACAGCTCACTCCTCGTGCAAGCCAGCTAAGGATCCAGGGTGACACGGCCAAGCCATATGGAGTTTGGCCGTGTCTAGTGACTTTCTTTCTTGGGGACACGGCCAAGCTTCTGGCCGTGTGCCATTCTGTATGCTTTGTCCTTATGAGACACGGCCAAGGACACGGCCGTGTCCAGTGATGGTGTTTGTCTCTGTTTATTTCTTTTCTTTTGTTGCTTTCTTTGCTCTTTTTTTTCCTTTAGAGAGACACGGCCAGTGGCTTGGCCGTGTCTCATGGCCGTGTTGGCTACTGGACTTGTTTCCTTGAGGGACACGGCCAAGCCATGTTAATCCTGGTTCTGTCTCATGCTTGTCCTGGTTCTTCTTCCTTTGATGAGGGACACGGCCAAGCCATGACAAGCTTGGCCGTGTCACTTGATTTTCTCCACAAATTCCACCAATTTTGATCAAATGGCTCCATCGAATGTACTTCAGCCTAAATCAACAACTTCAAACAAACTTAAGTGCAATTTAACATGAAAATTAACTTAAAATCAACATAAACATCATAGAAAATATATACAAAATTGATCTAAACAATTGCCCCACACTTAATCCTTTGCTTGTCCCCAAGCAAAGTTAAAATCAAAACAAATAAAACAAGATAAAAATTATCCAGTTCAAGAGTTATAAGAATGCATTAAGACTCCCATCTTATTAAATCCGCAATCATAATCGAATCAAGAATAATCGGTACTCAAGTAACTTAATGGTCAATCAATGCATACCAAAATTGTCACTCCCTCACAAAACCTCTCAAGTGTTTAATTGGGTAGTGTTTAAGCTCTCAACATTCAATGAAAGATTAGGACTATAGGCTTGCTTATCAATCAATTCTCCACCACCTAATCACAATCAAGCATCAATCATAAGGTCTTTTATTTGGTTGTAACGGGGCTAAGGAAAAGGTATGACATTTGGGAGAGTGAGTTAGTTCATTTAGGTCAAGAGTACTTCAAGAGCGAAGTAAACAATGTAGCATTATCAACAATCCCATAATTCAACTCAATCACTTAGCACTAATCATTTATGTGCTTTTAAGAGACTCCATTTGTTTAATTTGCAAAGATGATTTCCAAACTCATTACAACCCTTCCGACAAGAACAACAACTATTATTTTGATTTTCATTATTCAAAATTTTTTTTTATTTTTTAAGGTATCCAACTAATTTAAAGCCCATTGAATTCAACCCCACACTTTATTTAGCACAACACTCCATTAATGCTCTTGAAATGCTCTTGATCTAATGAACGGGTAAAGTTAAAATGTAATGGTTCAAGTCGATGGTGTTGTGAAAAAGAAAGAAGGAAAAAATGAAATAAGCTCAAAGTTGGCGAACTAAGATCGGATGTAAGGTTGGTCTTTTTAAGCCAAAATGGGTTCACCTAATTGCCTTAATCATCTTGATGCCTAATTGAAATTTTTATGTAATCTTAAAATGCATGTCAAAGCAAGTTCTAGCAATTAATCAATCAAAGATGTTCACCCACAACAATAATGATAAGTTGATGGCTCAATTCCTCACTAGGTTAATGGCAATGCAAGGGAAAAACCCGACAAAATTGACAATAAATACCAATTCTACTCAATTCTCCAATTCATGCTTCAAAAATTCAAAGGTCATCTATCAACAATTTTTATAACAATTGAACTTTCTAAAACTCATTTATTCAACGAAAAACATTCAAAAACATTAACTAAAACTTAAACAAAAACAAGTTAAAAGTAAAAACACAAAAACACAAAATGCAATTAAAAGTAAAAACATAAAACACAAAATGCACCCCACACTTAAAGATTCACATTGTCCTCAATGTGAGCATGTATAAACTAAAAGAGAGTTTAGATGATACCTGATTTCCATCGTTCCCATATACGATGTGTAGGGCTCCTTCCACCCATAATGCAATTGGAGCCCATATGTGAGAGGATGAACAACATGCAACTTTGAAATGTGCCCAATGTATTGAAAAGCCTAGGTAGCATCCTTGGAAGAGCAATTGACCAAAAAGAACATGTGAGGGTTGTCTTAGCTTGATCCTCTAATGCTATTGGGACGTGGTAAGAATCTTTTTCAGTTTGCAACATTGTTATATATGGTTTTTGCTCGTTCTCACCACCAAGGGTGGGAGAGATTATAATTTGTTGCATACTGTAATCCCCAACCAAAACATCTTTCATAATTCTTTGGGTCTTTTTAAGTTCAACCAAGTTTGGTTGAATCACTTCTTCATCCTCTTTAGCAATTTGAAGCTCCCCCTCAACAATCTCATTATTTAATAGTAAATTGCTCTCCTCAATTTCTAAATTGGAAAAATTAGGTTTTACTTCTAAGGTCATTACCACCTCAAGCTTATCTACACTATCTTCACCACAGATCATGTCATAGAGTTTAGAAAGTTGCATACCTTGTTTCTCTTCATTCAACTTACTTGGGAATAGGATTGGTGGCATACAAGGACTTGGAGGTTCATGCAATTTTGTTGAAGTCGATGCTTCCAAATTCTCCTCCTCCTTTGATTGAATTAACTCCTCTATGTTTGATTGCATTTCCTCACCATCTTCTTCTTTGTTAGTTCCTGCATCAAAGGAATCACAAAAATCATTATATATTACATGTTCATTCTTAAAATTTGTGATTACCTTTATTTGCTCCAATTGGCTAGGAAATTCCTCCTCTTGGTGTTCTTGGAGTTGATGCGCCAGTTGCCCAAGTTGCATTTCCACCCTCTTCAATGATTCCTCCAAAGAATCAAACCTCTCATTGCTTCCTTCCTGAATTTCTGTGCAAATTTGAAGGTAAGCATTCAAATCATCTTCCACTGTGGATTTCTCGAATTTATCATGGTTTTGTGAGCTAATTTGAATGAAGGCATTCAAACTATCTTCCAAAGTGGGTTCCTTAAGTTTACTTTGATTTTGCGCGCTAATTTGAATGAAGGCATTCAAACTATCTTCTAAGGTGGGTTCCTTAAGGTGATCTTGGTTTCGTGTGCTAGTTTGAATGAAGGCATTCACACTATCTTCTAATGTGGGTGGCTTAAGGTACTCTTGATTTGAATATTGTTCTTGAGAGTAAGAACTTCTTTGTTAAGGTTGAAAAAAATTTGGAGATGGAATGTGCTGCTGGTTTTCCCAAGAAAAATTTGGGTAGTTTCTCCAATTTGGATTACAAGGATTGGAATATGGGTTACTTCTATCCCTTTGCTGGAAACTTTCATAGGCATATTCTTCCTCTTGCCTCTCTTGATATTGTCCATAACCAAATGAACACATGTTTGCACTATGTCCTGCAATGCCACATGCCGAACATACTTCACGAGTAGGCATAGGTGTTTGTCCTCTTGCATTTAGCATCTTAAGTTGGTTCGTTAAGTCTGCTAACTGCCATGCCATGTCAGAGTTAGGGTTATCATCGTAAACCCCTGCGTACCTTGAAAATTGCATATTTACATAAGGCACTTAGCAACTTAAAAACAATTAAATTGAAAGAAAATAAAACTAAACAAACAATTCACAGAAACGAAACAAACAATTAAATTGAAAATAAAAATCAAACTACTACTACTGCGACAACCTTCCCCGGCAGCGGCGCCAAAAACTTGTTGCGCTTAAATCAACACTATCACAAAGCGGTGCTCGCAAGTATACGAGGCTATTGTAGTGACGGTGATTTTCCCAAGGTCGTTTCCCAAGGAAGGACTTGCAAGTAATAGTTCGATTAACATTAAATAATAAATTCGATTGTGTGATTGAATTGGTGAACCGTAATTATCCTTATAAATGAAAATGAGTGATTTTTATGCAAGAGAATTTCAATTATGGAAATGATGCCTAGGGTTGTAGGTCCATTTAATCAAATGTTCAATTATCCGATTATTCATTAATATAACCTTGAATCTTCATTTTTTTCTTAAGATTAATTAGCCAATTATCAATTCACTAATTCTCACATTTATGAATTAACAACAACCAATTATTTAACATTAGCAAATTAATAAACCCTAGAACTTATATTTCTAATTCATTCTTAGGGTAGTCAATTGCATAGTTCCGATATTAAACTTCTCCTCTCGGTTCGTCATTCAATATTAAGTAATCAATAGGTGGCCAATCTATCAATTTACCTTTAATTTCAATGCAATCAACATATAACAAGGTATATCAATGGAATCATCAAATCAAATCATTTAATCAAATATACTACAACCCCAAGCATGAGTAAATTAGCTCATCATATGTTTTAAACAAATACTCAATTCAATATAAACCAAATCAAAGTTATACATTGCAATATTAATGTTCTTAATACACAACAACAAATAAGAAATGGAATAAAAGAAAGAGTTAGAAAAACCCCTTTTTGAAGATGCTAAAAATCGGACTCTCATCTCTTTCGTGGCTCCTTCTTGGTGCGTGATGATGAACTTCCAGCTCTCTTGAACAAATGGTTCTCTTCTTGAAGGAGTAGATGATAGCTTTCTCAAATTCTCAACTCTCCAATCAAGCCTCTTAAAACCCTAATTCTCAAGAACTAATAACTCACTTCAAAACCAACAATTGTTTTTGCTCTTGGTGTGTGAAAAGAAATGGTTATTGAAGATGAGGGAGTGGTCTTGCTCTCTCAAGCAAGAACCAAGGAAGAAGATGAGGAAGATGAAGAACAAGTGGAAGTGTGTAGAGAATGTCCACTAAAAATATATTCAATCCATTTTATTTTTCCCTCCATTCTTTTTCATTTTGAATTTTTTAAGACACCATGATTGTTTGTCTCCCACTTTCTAATTTTTTATATGTTTCTTCCATAATTTCCTCCCACTTTTCACTCTTTTTTTTGTTCTTTTTGTCACCCACTAAAACACAACAGCTCACTCCTCGTGCAAGCCAGATAAGGACCCAGGGTGACACAGCCAAGCCATATGGAGCTTGGCCGTGTCTAGTGACTTTCTTTCTTGGGGACACGTCCAAGCTTCTGGCCGTGTCCCATTCTGTATGCTTTGTCCTTGTGAGACACGGCCATGTCCAGTGATGGTGTCTATCTCTGTTTATTTCTTTTCTTTCGTTGCTTTCTTTTCTCTTTTGTTCCTTTGGAGAGACACGGACAGTGGCTTGGCCATGTCTCATGGCCTTGTTGGCTACTGGACTTGTTTCCATGAGGGACAAGGCCAAGCCATGTTAATCCTGGTCGTGTCTCATGCTTGTCCTCGTTCTTCTTCCTTTGATGAGGGACACGGCCAAGCCATGACAAGCTTGGCCGTGTCACTTGATTTTCTCCACAAATTCCACCAAATTTGATCAAATGGCTCCATCGAATGTACTTCAACCTAAATCAACAACTTCAAACAAACTTAAGTGCAATTTAACATGAAAATTAACTTAAAATCAACATAAACATCATAGAAAATATATACAAAATTGATCTAAACACCAAACCAAAGGCTAAACAACCTAAGCCTTCCAAAACCAAGTAACCCCTAACCAAAACTTGATAGGAGCCCATCCAAGGATAGCTGCATCCCTCCTAAATCATGGGACTATGGTCTATCTAAGCCAAAGTTCCATAATGAGCCAATTCACCCTCATAATTGAACCTGAGGCCAAGCCCTCCAGAAGCAATTCACACTCAATCTTTCAAAGAAGGCCAAGACTTCCCTAGAAAAACTAAGCCATGAGGCCAAGCCCTTTAAAATAGGTCAAACATAAGAACATGTCAAACTTAAGGCCAAGCCCTCTAAAGCTGCTAAAATAATTCGAGCCAAGGCCATGCCTTTCATATCATGCTAGAAAATAAGCCTTACAAAAAAACAAGCTAAGACTGAAGCCAAGCCTCTAACCCAATTTAAGGACACGCGCTCCAAATGCCCCAATATCACATCTTCCAAAGTAGGTCAAGCCTCCTAAGATAAGCCAAATTGAGAACAAGCTTTCCAAAGTAATTCAAACCTAGCTTGAGGCCAAGCACTCTAAAATAGGTCAAACCTAAACTTAGGCCCAAGCCCTGTAAAAAGATTCAAGATTGAGGCCAAGCCACCATAACCAAACACATCTGAAGCCAAGCTCCTTCATAGAAAACCTGAGGCCAAAGCCCACTAAGAAAATCCCAATCTACATGAGGACAAGCCCTCCATGGAAATTCAAGCTTAGATTGACCCGACCATGGCCACATCTCCCGTATTGAATGATTGAAACCAATCATAGTTGCTAAAGCACCTCTCGCTTGGCCAAATTAATCATTAACCATGCAGATTAGCCTAATGGCCATCCCTCAAATTCAAAGGGCATCCCCTAAATCTTGTCTACCACCAACCAAGAGCTTAGGTTTTAAGATACCTAACATAGATTGTCCCCTTACTGCCATTCTAGGTAAGAGCCCTAAAATCTAGCTATCAAACTAATTCTAGGTCAAAGCCCTAGAGCCTAACCCTCACATGTGTTTAAGGTCAGTACCTTAGAATTCAACCTCCAAAACCATCATTCTAGGTAAGATCCTTAGAATCCAACTTTCAAACCAATTCTAGGTCAATATTCTAGAATGTAACTTTCAAACATATTTAAGGTCAGCACCTTAGAAGATCATCCTAAGCAAGAGCCTCAAAGTTTTCATTCTATGTTAAGAGCCCTAAAATCCAACTTTAAGACCTAATATGGGGGAATACCCTAGATCTCAAACCTCGGTTTAGTAACCAAGGTGATGACATCTTCGTAGAGAAATCAACATAAGACTTGAAATCAACTCGCAATTTAAGAATCTTAGGATAGGCTTGCACAGACATTTTAGGTAAAACATAAAATGGGCCTTCCCTTTCACTTTTAGGACAGGTTGCATAAATATCCTAGGTCAAACCTAGATAAACCTTCCTATAGCCCTTTAGGGTAGGTTGTATAGACATCATAGGTCAAACCTAGAATGGGCCTTTCCTTACTCGTAGTTTAGGATTACATAAACATTTTAGGTCATAACTTAGAATGGGCCTTCCCTTACCCTTTTAGGGTAGGTTGCATAAACATTATAGGTCAAACCTAGATGGGCCTTCCCTTATCCTTAGGATAGGTTCACATAGACATTCTAAGAAAATCTTAGAATGGGTCATCCCAATCACCCTAGAGTGGACAATCATTTCATGACATGGCATCTTGCATCCAGGTTGTCATGTTCATAACATCATGGTTACTTTTTAAATAAAGAAACCATGATGGGGAGCAGTTGTGAACTCCTAATTTTTTACCCATATTGAAGTGCATGTGACTACAGTTCCAACAAAGTTGGAATCACATAAACAGATTTCGAACATACTCAAATGGGCCCAGACTAGCCAAAAATGGAACTGAAAACCCTCAATTTTGGACATGAAAAAAATCTCCAATTTTGGTCTTAAATGAAAGACCACATCATAATGAGTCCAACACAACTTGAATTGCATGAATTAGAGGTTAAACAGGCTAGAAATGGCAAAAAAAAAAAAAAAAAGGTCTGCGACGCATGCAGCAAGCCATGATGCGCGGACGGCTCTCGACAACGGCGTAGCATGTAACATCTGTTAATTTTTTAAAAATTAAATTAAATAATTAATTAATTTAAATGAAAATTTAAGATTTAGAAGTGAGAAGATAAAGTGTATATGTGAAATATATGTGATATATATATATATAACATATACAAAAGTCAACATTAAAGAAGAAAGTCAAATGGTCAAATGGTAAAATTGTAAATATGCCTTATAAAATTAAAATTAATTCAATAATTTAACAATAAATTATTTATGGATGGAAGAGATAAATTACCATTTTTAAAATAAATAAATAAATAATTAAAATACTATAATATTATATATATGGTCTTAAATTAAAAAAGGAAAAAGAAAGAAAAAAATATCAAAATTGATTTCTTCTTCTTCTTCTTCTTCTTCTTCTTCTTCTTCTTCTTCTCCAAGGGCCAAACCACCATTATAGAGAAAGGTAGGTCTTCTCTTCTTCCAAACATAAAGATTTTAAGGGTTTTTCAAGAATTAAGTGGAGTTTTGGTAATTTCTCCATCATTTGGTACGATTTCTTACCAAATTTTTAAGTTATATGGAAAGATATGGATATGTGATATTTGGGTTTTTTGTATAAGCATGATTTAATTTCTTGAATGGGTATGAATGATGTTATTTTGATTAGTAAGTAATGATTTTTAAGTTAGATAAGAGAAAGGATTAAGTTTGGGTTGCAATTTGGATGAAGAAGATGATTTTAGGGTTATGTGTAATTTGGGATTTTGCAATTATGTGTTTTACTTGTTTAAATGGATACAAAAGTTTCGTTACTATCAAAGTATATACCCTAGGCCTTTAGCTTAGCATGATTGAAATTCATCGCACAGGTGACGGGATTGATCTGGTAGATTCAAAGAGCTCATCTAGATCTGGTCAGGTCTAGACTTGAGGTTGGTTGAGCTTGATTTGATTTTGCTGCTGCAGGATCAAAGCCAGTTGCTGTTGTGTATACATTCCATTCTATAGTACATTTCATCGTTATATATATTATGTTTATGTTTTTGGGAGTATTGGGAATTATAAAGAATTTTTGGAATAATTTTGTGATATGGGATTGTATATATGTTATATATATATGTACATGTTTATATGTTTTGAGGAAAATGTGGAGAGATTGAGAAGTTGGGGTGAAATATTTGTGTAGACCCTTAATTTTAACACTAGCCCAACCCGGTCTCAATTAATAAAGGTTTAAATAATTAATCGGTCTATTTTTTAAGAGCTTGAACCTATCTTAGGCTTTTATTTGAATTGGTAAATGCTAATAAGCCCGGATAAATTTTAAAATAAAAGATAAGTGGACCCGAGCTAAAACCCAAAGACAAGTTGGGCCAAAAATGCCCAATTTGGCAAAGGCCTGCTTCCGAAGTTTCCTTCCGAATGTTAGGCTATTTGTGTCTAGATTCAGTTGGTATCCAATTCAATATAACATTGGGATTCTTTTAAACACGGGTAGGGTTTACCTATAAAGACACAAGGGAAAAATGGATAATCGAATGACAACAGGGAGAACAAAAATAACAAGAGACTATAGATCGACAATTTTAGCAAGGATTCAAGTAAGCAACCAACAACATTCATCAACCATCAATTCATCAAAGGCAGTCATATTGTCTTTGCTTTTGTTCAGCTAGAATCAAACTACAATTTTGGTGGAACCAACAATGAAAATTTAGTCTTAATCAATAATTTGTTCATATGCAAAATAGCTTTATAGTTTGATTTATAAAGTTGTTTAAATATACAAATAGCTAGATTTCTCTTTTCCATCAAACACTTTGATTAATTGTTTTAACTGACATTTTGATTCAGTAGGTTAATTGTTAAAATCCTAATTGGGTATTTTATAAAACCAAAACACAATCCATTAGACCATCCAGTAGCCTAAAGTTTAAAATAATTGACAAAACCTTAATCTGTTTATCCGATTGCTAAAGCACTAACTATATTGTTAAATAAAACCTTAAACTGTTTTGTTAAAACTCAAAACCCTAAATTATTTTTGTCTAAAACTTTAAACTTTTTTTGTTAAAACTCAAAATCCTAAACTATTTTTGTCCAAAATCTTAAACTGTTTCACTAAATTCCAAAACTCTAATTGCTTCTTCCAAAACCTTAATTTATTTACTTAAAATCCTAAACTGTTTTTTAAAACAATAAATTAAAACCCTAATTCCTTTTGAAACTTTTCATCCAGTAACCCTACTTCTAAATTGTTCAACCTAAAACACCAAAACCCTAATCTAGTAAACTTAAAACCCTAATATGAGAAAACCCTAATTTGTTCCCAAAATATCAAAATCCAATTTTCCCAAACCCTAATATAGGAACCTTAAAGTCTTTAAACCTTAATTCCCAAAACTAGTACTAAAAAATTTGAAATCGTAATTCCATTAGCTTAAATTCCCAAAACTAGGTCCAAACCCTAATTCCAATAAGTTAATTCCTTAAACCTTAATTTTATTGGTTTAGTGATTTGAACCCTAGCTTTAATCATTTATTTGATTTGCTACTCTTTATATGATGGATGCTTTAGTTCATTTTGTGATGGATGTTTATTTTAATTATCATACTTGAAGGACTTAATTTGTTTATTTTATTTCTTGAATTGTAAAAGGCATGTTTCCACTTCGTGGGTGCCTCAAAATTTTTTTTTATTATGTAACTTAATTAATAGTTTAAAGATTTTGAGACTATTGTAAAGGACATGTTTCCACCTTTTGGTGGGTGTCCTATTTCATTTTCTTTGTGGACATTTGGACATTATAAGGGCATTTTTTCATCTCTGGATGGGTGCCCATTTATTGTTTTGTTTTGATTTGTTTTGATGCAATAAATTCTTTATTTATTCTGAATCACATGTATCATGGATGATATTATAATAAGTTAAGAATTTTATAATATTTAGACCTGAAAAGATGTCAATTCTAATGAACCGGGCGCTGTGGGGGTGCTGGGTCATTCTCACCTTCCCCACGCGTACCCAACTTTTTGAACCCATTGGAGAGTTGGGAATTTCTTAGGAATCGAGTCATCCACCCCTTTCCTGTCTGGGTGGCTACTCCATTTTCTCCAGATCTAGGCTCTGTGAGCAAGGATTTTCGTTCCCACTCCTAGTGGAATGGTTCTTGCGACTTCGGCATTGTTAGGCTTAGGGCCTTAGAGAACACGGGCCTAAACCTGAAGAAAATGGAGTCACCCCCAGACGGTCCAGGACAAAGAAAGGGGTGGATGACTCAATTTCTAAGAAAGGGGTGGGTACATGTGGAGAAGGTGAGAATGACCCATCACCCCCACAATGCCCAGTTTATTGGAACCGACCTCCTTTTCAGGTCTTAATATTATAAAATTCTTAATTAACACAATATTATCCATACTACATGTGATCAATAGAATAAATAAATACTTTATTTAAAAATCATGTCAAGGTCCAAACAAAACAAACAAATAGGCACCCATCCAAGGATGGAAACATGCCTTTACAATTGTCCAAAGCTTAAAGATAAATCAAATTACATGATACTTAACAATTTGAGGTACTCAATTATGGAAACATGCCTCTTATAATTTCTTGAAACCAAATCAAATCAATAAAAATAACCAACCAACCATTCATCATAAATAAATCATTCATCGAAGATATAAATCAAAGATATAAATAAATCACTAATCAAAACATATAATATGCATGCTTCTAACTTGAATAAAGCAAATAAAGATGCAAGTTTAGGTTTATATCTCAATTTAGTGTTTCTTAAATAACATTTTGGGTTTTTGGAATTAGCACAATTATTATTATTATTTAAAATACTTAGCCTACTATAAGGAATTTGAAAAATAGAATTGATTAGGGTTTTATAGTTTTAAGAAAGTAGTAGGGTTTTTGGTTAATCGATTTAGGGTTTAGGGCTAATACCATGCAATCAGGGTTTTTAGAAAGAAATAAGTTAGGGTTTGGTATTTATAAAAAATAATGTTTGTAGCTTAAGATTTTAAATGAACTAGGGTTTAGTGTCTGTGAAAAGCTAATCAAAGATTTTAAGGTTTATATAAACTGTTAATATATATTTTTTAAAAGAGGTTTAGATGCTACTGTATGGTTTTATATAAAAAAACTTAATATGCTTTTTGAGTAACACATTGATTAAATAGCTACGAGATAAAAAAAAATAAACAAACGTCCTAAGCCGAATAAGTTTACTGGTTCTAAAGGTTATGATTTAGCAAAACAATAATATGCACTCCATGCAAACTAACATATACTGATTCAATAAGAAATTACATATTGTGACCTTAGTTAGATGAAGAGCAAACTCATTCAATGTTTAAAAACAATCAAAACATATAGTGTTTATTTAATTTAAAGCATACCATCATTTGTTGGCTCCACCAAAATTGTTTAAACGTGAATTCTGGATGAGCTTTTGGCAAAGACAGTGTGTGCACTGCCTTTGTAGAGTTGGTGTATAGCCTTATTGTTGCTTGTCTAGAAGTCCGAACAATTCTTGAGTCAAATCTCCCTCCTCCCTTTTTTTATGTGTTTTTAATGTAGTAATTATAGGTAATTAAAAGAAAAAACCTAGTATGTTAGGGAAATTAAAAACTGTTAAGGAAATAAAACTAAAACCAAGTAAAATAAGGTTTGGGCAGAAATTGACAGTACGCGCAGGCTGTTGGGCGAGACTGCCATGCGAGACGGGCTGGCGAGGGCGCGTTGGGCTAGGGTGCAAATTAAAGCCTGCCGCGAATTAGCCTGTGGCCAATTCGTCGCGCTTGCCGCTTTCGTCATTGATTTTTTTTATTTTATTTTATATAAAAATAATATAATTAATAAATAATAAAATAAATAAATAAATAATAAATGAGAAGTAAAATAAATATTATATTAAAATAAATAATAAATAATAAAATAAATATTATAAATAAATAATAAATAAAATAAATAATAAGTAATAAGTATAATAAATATTATATTATCAAAATATATAATAAATATTAAAATAAATAATATATACCAAAAAAATTATTTCGGACTGTTTTAAAATCTTTGGACTGGACTGAAACAAAAATTAAGGGTCTACAGTTTGCCCCCTGCTTGAGCGATCTGAGACTACATCAAAAAAGAGTGAAAAGCAATGTGATTTTTGACTGGGTTTAGAGCCAGACTGGACTCCGTACCAAAGGTTGGTTTGAGTTCTAGACTCAAAAAATAATTTGGGTTCTGGATCCGAGGCAAGTTCTGGACTAAAAAACAATTTAGGTTTTGGACCCAAGGTGAGTTATGAACTCAAAAATAATTTGGATTCTAGACTCGGAGTGAGTTCTGGACTTAAAAATAATTTGGGTTCAGGACCCAAGTTGAGTTTTAGACTAAAAAATAATTTAGATTCTGAACCTGGGTGAGTTTTGAACTCAAAAATAATTTGGATTCTTGACTTGGAGTGTGTTCTGGACTAAAAAATAATTTGAATTCTGGACCCGAGGTGAGTTCTGAACTAAAAAATAATTTGGATTCTGAACCTAGGGTGAGTTCTTGACTAAAAAATAATTTGGGTTCTGGACCCGAGGTGAGTTCTGGACTCAAAAATAATTTGGATTATTTGCAAAAAATAATTATAGTTAGTATGATATTAAAAAAAATTGCAAAAAATTTAACTATTTTTTACCTCTTGCCCCCTGCGTGGAGAAATATTTTAAAAGTACAAAAATATTTTTAGACAGGCAAATATCTAAATAATTGTATTGAATAATTGAATTTCCTGTTGAAATACTATTTATACACTGTTTAATAACTATTTATTCACTATTTATCAACAATGATATTCACTTTTTTTTTGTTTCACGGATTTACTATTTTTTTTTTGCCATCTGCCTATATAAACCCATTCGATTGCCATTATTTTTCATTCACCTCCATTCAGAATTTGATTTGAGAGCAGAGAGCTAATTGAACATATAGTATAGAGGTTTTAAGAGAGCCTAGAATACTCAAGGAAAGAATGCATACTTCAAGATCTAGTACTCAATCCAATGTTGAGTTGTTAGATTTTATTCAACGACATGAAAATGGCACTGTAAATCTACTAGCTAGGATGTAGCTTCATTGCAGTTCAAGTAAAAAAACTAAGGTAACATTGCAACTTAATATTTTAATAGCACAAATATGTATACATTATTTTATTTCATTTCATTTTATTTTAATTTTTAATTTTTAGTTATTAATTATTAATAGTATAAAAAATTAGAAAATATTAAAAATAAATTAATTAATGGGCTATTATTAAAAATATAATAAATTAATTAATTAAATAAAATAGAACATAACGAGTAATTTTAGGCTATGAATTAGTGGTATTGGTAGGATGATATACTTATCTCATATTGGCTTACCTGGCTCGGTGTTAGCATGATCTTTGTGTTGTCCAAGGCGGAGAGTGTTTATAAAGCCCAACAATGGTATGATGTAGCACCCTCTCGGGTAAAATGGATTGTCCGAGAGTGCAGTTTTGAAAGCTTTATCTTGCAATTACCATCTGAGGAGTGTCCGATAGACAGGAATATAGTTCAAGCATTTGTTGGAGCGGTGGATGGACACAACCCATACTTTTCACCTTCCTGTAGGAGAGATGACCATTGGCCTAGTCGATTATTGTCACATCCCAAAGTTTAGGTAGTCGAGTATTAGGCAAGAAGGACATAAATAAGTGGTATAATAGAGGCTCGAGATAGTCAAAAACAAAATCGGTGTGCAATGGAGGCCCGTGAAGTCGACGGGACCTAAAAGTAATTTTTCGAAAGGCCGAGGACCTAAGAGTAATTTTTGGAAAAGTTGTGTCGGTTCTTAATAGTGACCCTAACTGATGCCATAAATGTGTTCTCGGGATTAATCGGGTCGTAATGGTGGTGCACGATTTTTCCCAAAAACGCACGGTTTGTAAGTTACGGGTGATTTTCCGACAAGGGCATTTTGGACATTTCTACCGGAGGGGCGATTTTGTAATTAAATATAAATTTGGGGGCAAAATTTAAAAGAACAAAAAGCCACTTTCAAGAGGCCAAATCCTAGCCATTAAGTCCAAATGGGTTGGACAAATCATGGCCATTGAAAATAAACAAATTAATTAAATGGAAATTAAATTATAAACAACTAATTTTGGTCTTCCAAACACAAGTAAAGGATCAAAAAACACCACCATCACCACTTTTCTTCTTCCTTAGGTCGTGCTCCCCCCTCCCTTCCATTTTCAAGGAGAAAATGTCAAGTCTAAGCCATTTTTCAAGTGAAATTCAATAGGAAATAAGGTAAGATACCATCCTAAGTCTTATTTTTTCATTAGAATTAGGAATTAGGCTATGTTTAGGAAGATTTGATATTATGTTCATGTTGGGAAAGTATTAGTAAGTTGATGATTATGGTGAAAAATGATAAACTACTTAAACGAAATGATGAAAATGGTGATTATTAGTAAGAATAAGTAAGGATTGTTAGAAAATCATAAGGTAGCATTATGTTCATATCTAGGGTTTGTTCTTACATATGTGACATGTTAAATTCATAGGAAATCAAGGAGATTAGAGAGGAAAGGAAGTGAAATAGACAAGAAGAGCAAGGAAAAGCAAGGTTTGGTACTTTAACTAATTGTTTGTTCATTTTCTTGAAATATTTCTGTTTTAGAATTAGTGAAATGCTGTGACTTGTATGATTTTTAATTAAATATAGAAACATGTTCTTGAAGTGAAGTTTTGATATGTTGTGCTTCAATGCGTCTAGAATGACTGAAAAATATTTTGAGTTGAATTTGGAATGGTTATGATTATGGAAAAATTATTTCTGTTAGACCTGCTCTAGGAGGTACCTTGACTAAGACAGCCATGTTTCCGGATTTTTAATAAACATTAGAAAACTAATCTTCAATTGAATTTTGGTTATGTTGTTTTTTAGTGAGTCTAGTATTTGATAAAAATAATTTGAAACCACATTGATTGAATTTAATTTACGGAATTCACAAAATTCAAAACTGCTGCCAGGATGCAGGGCAACTGGAGCAATCTGGTTGAGTGAACTACTTGACCAAGATTTTGTGTCCAGTTTGATCTGAAATTTTAAAGGAATGATTTTAAGATGTATAACTAAATTCTGTAAAACTTTTAGAGTTTTTAGTCAAGTAGATTATTTTATACAACTTTTCAAAATAAGGATCAAGTTGAGTCCAAAACCAGAATTTACTATTCATATGGTCATTTTGCTAATATTCATTTGGTCATTTTTCAAAAAGTAATCAAATTGATTCCTTATGCAGATAAATGAGCATAATATGTTATTAAAATGACAAAATATGATATTTCACGTTGAAATAATATAAGAAATGGAATGAAAATTTTGGCTCCACTGGATATCTGGGATAGTACTGAGTAGGGTAAGGGTGTGATATATCATACTATATGCAGTGCTTCTTTAATATAGGACTTCGGTCCGAGTTATATAGGGTGACGACCCGAGTTATATAGGACTTCGGTTCAAGTTATATAGGGCAATCGCCCGAGTTATATAGGACTCCGGTCCAAGGGCTTCGACCACAAATTCCACAGGGCTTGGTCCGCAATATTTTTAGGGCCACAGCCACAGAATATATATACAGTTGTTTCAGTTAGTTCCTTACCATACGTTAGTCCACCAAATTACCTTGTGAAGCGAACTGATAAAATGATAATAACTGAATATATGACATGTATGGATTGTTTTTACTATGATATTATTTTTCAATACGACTCATTGCTTTTAAAAGTGCATTATACTTTTATTATTTATTTTTTGTAATTAGTTAAAGTACCCAATAAGCAATGCTTAGCGAGTTTAGTTTCTTCTAAACTTGTAGGCTATTAGCAAGGAGCCAGTAGCGAGCAGAGGAGTCCTGCGATCTGTCGGTCATCAACAAACTTAGGTGGTGCTCTTCATTTTGTATTTTGGTATTAGAAACTGGCATGTATTTATTTGAACAATACAAAGAGATGACTTGATGTAGCATATAAATCTAGTAATGTATAATAACTGTATGGTTTTAAATTGAGTTGGGTTGTGAATATAGAAGTGTGAATTCTTCTTGCAGGATTGTAGTTGAGGTTATAAGGGTGGATTATTGGGAGTGTGCTTGAGTTGAATTGTGAAACAAAATGTTTTTAAAAAATAAGAAAAATCAATTTTGTCAACACTTGGGACCTACAATTTTAAGGGAGACTCAGTCAAAATTTTTGGAAAATTTTTATAAGGAACATTAAGTTAGCTAAAATAACTAGAGCTCATAAGCAGAGGATCAGGTAAAGGTTCTGGAAGGACTGAATATACACCATACCCCTCGTGTGAGCATTGTGGACGAAAGCATAGGGGAGAATGTTGGTTAGTTACTGGAGCTTGTATACTTTGTGGTGCCACTGATCACCTTAAGAAGGATTGTCCTAGAAATGTGGCAGAGATTTCAAAAGTTCCTGAAAGAACACAAGTAGCAAGTACAGCGGTAAAGGTCGAGAAAGAGGAAGAGGTAGAGAAAATGGTAGGAATCAAATAGGAACAAGATCGAAGACAATAGATCGCCCTGAATCGAGAGCGCCAGCCAGGATATATTACATGAGGGCAGAATAGAATAAAGCAGAAGAAGGAAATGAAGGTACGTAAGTTTAAAATCAGTGTCTTGAGTACATATGTGTGTATATGTGACGATTATTAGTTATATTGATGATGTGTAATTACACGTAAGAATCATGCATGAATAAGTAAGTTTCGGGGCGAAACATAAATTAAGGGAGGTAGAACTGTCACATCCCAAAGTTTAGGTAGTCGAGTATTAGGCAAGAAGGACATAAATAAGTGGTCAAATAGAGGCTCGAGATAGTCAAAAACAAAATCGGTGTGCAAAGGAAGCCCGTGAAGTCGACGGGACCTAAAAGTAATTTTTCGAAAGGCCGAGGACCTAAGAGTAATTTTTGGAAAAGTTGTGTCGGTTCTTAATAGTGACCCTAACGGATGCCATAAATGTGTTCTTGGGATTAATCGGGTGGTAATGGTGGTGCATGATTTTTTCCGAAAACGCACGGTTTGTAAGTTACGGGCGATTTTTCTATAAGGGTATTTTGGACATTTCCACCGGAGGGGCGATTTTGTAATTAAATATAACTTTGGGGGCAAAATTTAAAAGAACAAAAAGCCACTTTCAAGTGGCCAAATCCTAGCCATTAAGTCCAAATGGGTTGGACAAATCATGGCCATTGAAAATAAACAAATTAATTAAATGGAAATTAAATTATAAACAACTAATTTTGGTCTTCCAAACACAAGTAAAGGATCAAAAAACACCACCATCACCACTTTTCTTCTTCCTTAGGTCATGCTCCCCCCTCCCTTCCATTTTCGAGGAGAAAATTTTCAAGTCTAAGCCATTTTTCAAGTGAAATTCAATAGGAAATAAGGTAAGATACCATCCTAAGTCATATTCTTTCATTAGAATTAGGTATTAGGCTATGTTTAGGAAGATTTGATATTATGTTCATATTGGAAAAGTATTATTAAGTTGATGATTATGGTGAAAAATGATAAACTACTTAAAGAAAATGATGAAAATGGTGATTATTAGTAAGAATAAGTAAAGGATTGTTAGAAAATCATAAGGTAGCATCATGTTCATATCTAGGGTTTGTTCTTACATACGTGACATGTTAAATTCATAGGAAATCAAGGATATTAGAGAGGAAAGGAAGTGAAATAGACAAGAAGAGCAAGGAAAAGCAAGGTTTGGTACTTTAACTAATTGTTTGTTCATTTTCTTGATATTTTTCTGTTTTAGAATTAGTGAAATGCTGTGACTTGTATGATTTTTAATTAAATATAGAAAAATTTTCTTGAAGGGAAGTTTTGATATGTTGTGCCTCAATGCGTCTATAATGACGAAAAAATATTTTGAGTTGACTTCGGAATGGTTATGATTATGGAAAAATTATTTCTGTTAGACTTGCTCTAGGAGGTACCTTGACTGAGATAGCCATGTTTCCGGATTTTTAATAAACATTAGAAAAATAATATTCAATTGAATTTTGGATATGTTGTTTTTTAGTGAGTCTAGTATTTGAGAAAAATAATTTGGAGCCACATTGATTGAATTTAATTTACAGAATTCACAAAATTCAGAACTGCTGCCAGGATGCAGGGCAACTGGAGCAGTCTGGTTGGGTGAACTACTTGACTAAGATTTTGTTTCCAGTTTTATCTGAAATTTTAAAGGAATGTTTTTAAGATGTAAAACTAAATTCTGTAAAAATTTTAGAGCTTTTAGTCAAGTAGATTATTTTATACAATGTTTCAAAATAAGGATCAAGTTAAGTCCAAAACCAGAATTTACTATTCATATGGTCATTTTGCTAATATTCATTTGGTCATTTTTCAAAAGTAATCCAATTGATTCCTTATGCAGATAAATGAGCATAATATGTTATTAAAATGACAAAATATGATATTTCACATTGAAATAATATAAGAAACATAAGTCGATAATTGTATAATGCATATTCGATTAAGAAATGGCATGAAATTTTTGGCTCCACTGGGTATCTGAGATAGTACTGAGTAGGGTAAGGGTATGATATATCATACTATATGTAGTGCTGCTTTAATATAGGACTTCGGTCTGAGTTATATAGGGTGACGACCCGAGTTATATAGGACTTCGGTCCGAGTTATATAGGGCAATCGTCCGAGTTATATAGGACTCCGGTCCGAGGGCTTCGACCACAGATTCCACAGGGCTTGGTCCGCAATTTTTTTAGGGCCATAGCCATAGAATATATATACAGTTGTTTCAGTTAGTTCCTTACCATACGTTAGTCTACCAAATTACCTCGTGGAGCGAACTGATAAAATGATAATAACTGAATATATGACATGTATGGATTGTTTTTACTGTGATATTATTTTTCAATACGACTCATTGCTTTTAAAAGTGCATTATGCTTTTATTTTTATTTTTTGTAATTAGTTAAAGTACCCACTAAGCAATGCTTAGCGAGTTTAGTTTCTTCTAAACTCGTAGGCTATTAGCAAGGAGCCAGTAACGAGCAGAGGAGTCCTGCGATCTGTCGGTCATCAATAAACTTAGGTGGTGCTCTTCATTTTGTATTTTGGTATTAGAAACTGGCATGTACTTATTTGAACAATACAAAGAGATGACTTGATGTAGCATATAAATCTAGTAATGTATAATAACTGTATGGTTTTAAATTGAGTTGGGTTGTGAATATAGAAGTGTGAATTCTTCTTGCAGGATTGTAGTTGAGGTTATAAGGGTGGATTATTGGGAGTGTGCTTGAGTTGAATTATGAAACAAAATGTTTTTCAAAAATAAGAAAAATCAGTTTTGTCGACACTTAGGACCTAGAATTTTAAGGGAGACTCCGTCAAAATTTTTGGAAAATTTTTATAAGGAACATTAAGTAAGCTGACATAACCAGAGCTCGTATCTCGATGTAGTATTCCTCCTCTGCTTATTCGTAAGTCGGGAAGGGGTGTTACAATTATACAACCATAATTGGTATCTAATACTATGGCCTTCCAGTCCCTCTTACCAATGATATTCTGACACACAAAGAAATTCAACAGTTAATCGGTATGGAATCATCATTAAAAGGGCCCTTCAAGATAAAAATTGAGCCGATTTGGAGTTATTGGATGAGCTATGATGGATGGGTTCGTAGAGAAACAACCAAATAATATGCTTAGGGATTTTTGTTGTATTTGCATGGGTCGACCATTTTATGTAGCACCGAATCTGCTATCTATCTGTTGGTGTTGAGGGACCTTACTGATATGAATATGGTATCGCTTTATATCTGGGGTGAAGCTGGCCTTGCCTGTCTCTATTATGGACTAGATAAGATCTGCAGGAATAAGAAGTCTTTCGTTGGTTTCATGGTGGTTGTTGAGGTACTCTTCTTCCACTATTGTCAATTCCATTCTTATACTTGTATGAATTTGATTTTCATTGTTGTTGCAGATATGGGCATATGAGCATAATCTTGTGAGGGCACCTGGAATTTCTCGAGAGAGTGTCGGGTATCCGAGGTTGAATTTTTAGTTGTCAGATCATGCAACAATTTCTGGCTCTCACCATGTGCATGCCCAATGCTATCTCTTGAGTTGCTTAACCTAGGCCCAGGGAAAATAATATTAGATGTAATATCCCGGAATAGACCCTAAGAGTTTTGGAGTTATTGTTGTTGTATTTGGATTTAATGTATATGTGTATATGTGAAATATAAGGATAATATATGTAAGACATATACATATACATCACATATACATGGGATATATATAATGGTGAAGGATAAGTGAGTTGTATATATATTTGTATAACTAAATAATAATAATAATAATAAAGACAAAAAGAAAAGAGAAGAAGAAAATCAAAGAAAGAATATGTGGTGGAGATTTAAAGTATTATTATTATTATTACTATTGTTATTGTTATTGTTATTGTTATTATTATTATTATTATTATATATATATATGGATAAGGACAAAGGAAAGAAGTAGAAACTTCTTCTTCCTTCTACTCCTTCTTCGTCTTCTTCGTTCTTCTTGGCCGAGAGAGAGAGAGAGAGAGAGAGAGAGAGAGAGAGAGAGAAAGAGAGAAAGATGTGATTTTCTTACCAAATTTCTTAAGGAATTCAAGAGATTTGATGATAGAGATGAAGATTTGATAAAGGATTCAAGTAAGTATTTATTTCTTTAAATTGATTTTCATTGTTTGAGTTGGGTTTGGTATGGTTGATGTGTGATGATGATGATATTGAAAGATTTAAGTATATATATGTGTTGATTTGGTAATTGGATGATGATAATATGATTATTTGTGAAGATGATGATGAATTGTTGAATAAGGGTTGAGTTTAATGAAATTTGGGGATTTGATAAATTGGTATATGAATGAAGTTTATAATGATGATTGGTGTGTGTTTTGAGTGTTGTTGATGTTTTGGTAAGTTTGTTATGGTTTTTGGGTGTGTTTGATGAAGATTGTTTGAAGTGAGTAATGATAAAAAGATGGGTATTGTTGGATGTTGTTGTGTGTTGACCGGAATCTGGGTTTTTAGTCGGACACGCCCAGAGACACGGCCAGTTTGTTAGGCGTGTCGTTGGTTCTGTTTTCTGGAGTTTGTAGCACGAGCAGTGACACGCCCATGTTATTGAGCGTGTCATAAGTTCTGTGTGGCAGTAGAATTGACACGACCAGTAACACGCCCGTGTTATTGAGCGTGTCATAGCTACTGTGAGTTTGGAGAATTGACACGGCCATGAGCACGCTCTTGTTGATTGGACGTGTTGATGTTTTTGAGATACAGAATGTATTACACGCCCAGTGACACGCCCGTGGTTATGAGCGTGTCAATGTTTCTGTGTTGTGGAGTTAGGGCACGATCAGGAACACGCCCGTGTTGATGAGCGTGTCATGTGTTGAGTTTGCCCTAATTGATTCTTATTTGTATTATCTCATGTGTATTTCTAAGTGAGTGTGTATGATTACTTTTGGATTAGGTTTTAAGAGATGGAATTGCCCCTAATCCAAGTATTGAAAGATCTATGGAAGAGAAGTTATATGGGAGTGAGTTCTTTAGAGGTAAGTACAAAACCCTATTGGATTGCATATAAGTATATTGTTAAAATAAATATTAATATTGTATACGCAATGAAAAGATAAGAGATATGATAATACATTAATACATATAAGATGTGAAGGCATTCAATATATATATGTTATGAAATGTGAAAGATGTGAGGATATGATTTGTATGATGTGTATTCCAATTTATATGGTAATGTAATTGATTGTGCATACTTGAGTAATGAATGATTATGTATATAAATATCAAAGATGAACTATGAAATGTGATAATGTGATATTGTGGTGAACTATGAAATGTGATATTGTGATGGAATATGAAATGTAAATTGAGAGGTGATGATGTATAAAGCCATTGTGGTTGACTATGATATTGAGAATGAGATAAATGAGGCATGTTTTGCCTAAATGATGCCATTGTGGTTGGCTATGATGATGTAAATGATGATGAGAATGAGAATGAAATTGATAATGAAATAATAAATGAATTGTGTGACTAATGTGTTATTCATTTTCAGAGTTTTGTTGTTGGTGGCATGCCTAATAAGTGTAACAATCTCTTGAAGTTAGGTTGGATTGAATCCTTGAAGCCTAATTGAGATGTTACCACCCTTGAAGCTAGGTTGGGTTAGTTCTTGAAGCCAAGTTGGGTAGAAGCTTAGCATGCTTTGCTCCCCTTGAAGCTTGGTTGAACTTAATCCTTGAAGCCTAGTTGGGTATATGATATTGATAAATGTGATAACAAAACCAAAGCATTAACTCTGAACTTTGAATGACATATTAGTGTCTTTTGGGCCCGAGTCTGTCTTTGTTGTTAATGTGATGTATATACAAGTTGAAATAAATGAGTAATGGGATTTATGTTGCCTTTGTTGGAAATGTGAGTTGTGAATGATGAATTGTGGTTAGTGATATGATTATATAACATACATGAATTATTGAAAGGAGATATGGTTTGTGAAGTTATATGCAATATGCGATTATAAAGTATAAAATGATATATATGATATGTATGAGGTGAAATTGGTAAGTATCATAATATGAAGGTTCTATCAATTTATTGAATTATGTTTGATGGTTATGTTATATGTGTATATGTATATCCTCTATAAGGTTAATAGGATTATATGAAGAATGCATTGAAAAAGGAGAAAACAGAGTAAGAAAATGTTAAAACATGAGACTAAACATATGAGGTATGTTACCTTTATATTGTATATTTTAATGGTTACTTGTACTACTAAGCTTTCGAGCTTAGCGCGGTTATCTTAATCGCGCAGGTATATAGGTGATGAAGCTGGAGATAAGCTACTATGTCACAACGAGGACAAGTGTAGTTCGAGACCAACTAAATGGTGGTGCATGCATGTAATTATACTATATTTTCATAAGAATGTATTCATTTGTATAAATGAATCTTTGGAAGAAACAATGTAACTTATATTTATGTATTACCATGATAAGAATAACCATTTTGTAAATACTTTCATATGATTTAAATGTATTATGGTTTTAAAAATTAAAGTAAAGAGTTATAATGGTGATGAAAAGTGACATTCTTATACTCTATATACATATTGTATGTGTACCTGGTATATGTACAGTATTTATATGGGGTATCGGGGTGTTACATTAGAATAATTTAAAATTTATGTAAAAAGTTTACTTACCCTATATCATCCTGTAGGTCAATTTGGCTTGGTGGAAAATTGAAGAGCGGATGAACTGGACTCCTTCAATGAATGTCGCACTGCCTTTCCAGTATACCCGCTGAGGCATTGTTGGTTCTGTGTCTAGTGGTTGGTTTCTCGGGGAGAGGGTGTTTGAGTGGTTCCTTGGTCTCAAGCGATGGAGGATCCCGATGAATTACTTGGCGTATACTTTAAATATCACATCAATGCTAGAGAGTGCACGATGGTTAGCTTGGCATGGTTATGATGTTGAAACCTTTCTCTATCCACCGGGTGCATCATATACCTAGTTTATTCGAGTAGGGCTCTTAAACTTTGACATATCTCCTTTTGGTGTCCGGGAAATTCTTGAGGAAGATGAGAATAATGATGAAGAGGAGTATCACGAAGAGGGAGGAGGGTCCATCCCTCATCCCGGGGCTAGCACCTCTCAGGGAAACTTGTACCATTTTGCCATTGCAATTACTCCCTTTTCAACTTGTTTTTCTTGTTTTAATGATTATTGCAGGCTACTGGGTCATTTGGTCACGAGGCTAGACCTTCTGCTGCCACTCCTCCATTTGCTCTTTCTTATCAACCGGAGATGCCATCTCATCCGCAAGGCATTGATATGAGTTACCTGGTAGGTTATCCTATTCCTTGATGATTTATGCTATATGCATGCATGATTATGTATGCTCTTACCCTTTCCCTTTCTAGCTCGCAGCAGATGCTTGAGGAACAAAATAAGAAACTGCAAGAGGAGTTAGCTGCTAGTTGTCAATAGGTTACCCATTTTGAAAAATTGTATCATCAGTCAGAGCAAGACTTTTGAAACTTTCGGTTCTAGGAATGAGGGATCCTGGTGCTTCGTCTCTAGGGGGCCCCAAACTGATGACCATGAGATTCCTTCGTCTACTTTGAATGAGGACCGTTCCAGACTTGAATTCCAGGGTAATAGAGGTTTAAGTGCTCCTTCTTTGGGTGGACTCGGGATAGATGATATGCCTCCTCCTCCAACAGGTAATGACTTTTTTAGGGCTTTATTTGATCATGGTCCACCACCTCCTTCTCAGTGATCCATTATTGAGAAAATATTGTATTAATAATAATAATAATAATAATAATAATAATAATAATAATAATTTGCACTTTTACTGCAACTTTTGACTTTCAAATTATTTTTTTTTCATTTTTTTCATTTTTTCTATTTTGTTTTGTATTATTATTGTCATTATTATTACTATGGTATAATCATTGGTCCTTCCTCTCAACGCGACAACTCAAAACTATTTCATCGTTGATTTCCTATCCTTGCGCGTCTTGGTCTCAAGCCATTCCTTGTCAACTTTGGTATAGCTAATCTCCCTATATAAATTCTCTTTCCATGCTATGACCCCATACAGAAGCCAGGAAATTTTCCATGAATTTTAATTTCAGCATCAAAATTCCTTTCAACAATTTTAATTTTCCTTTAATATTCAATAATGACAGAACTTAATTTGAAGAAAATTAAAGGTTTATTTAAAAGTATGAAATCTATTCATTGGGAATAAATATCTTGGTCTAAAAATAATACTTTGAAGTGTTTTCAAAATATTAAATTGGACCATTCTGTTTTACATGCCATGGTTTCCTTTTGGAATGTGAATTCTAGGACATTTAAGATAAATGACTTTGAGATATGTCCTATGATTGAAGAGTTTGAGGCCATCCTTGGATATTCAAGCAATCAACCAATGGTGTTGCCTATATTGATTTCCAGAACTCAACAAAAGATGCAAATGTTATTCCATATTTCAAAGCCCGAAGTTCTACAATTGATGAGAGATGATAAAATTCTACTTGGTCCCTTGATTGACTTTTGCATTTCTCACTTGGCTCCTACCAAAACTTAGGGACGCATGTTCTGTCTCTGCTTACTTGGCCAATTCTTGCTTGTTTCATCTGATGGCGATATCGATCCACGAGTATTGGATTTCATGGATCAAATGGAAGGAGGCTTCTCACCGATACCCGTGATCTTAGCTGAGACTTTAGTTGGATTGGACCAATTTAAATTTGGATCATCAAGGAGATTGGCCGGGAGTCCATTGCTGCTTTAGGTAATTACCTAAACTGCCCTTTTGGGTTTTCAATTTAGGCTCTTTTTTTCTATTGCTCTAACTTTTGCCTAGTCTGCCCTTGTGAGTTTTTGAAACTAGCGAGTTGTCCTAATTTTTGCCTAAGCCAGCTTGCGGATTTTGAACTTAGCGGACCTCTTTTTTTATATATATTTTCTCTCTTTTTTTAGATTTGGCTTCAGGAGCATCTCTGCTTGCTCGACACTCCATCCATGGATTTTTCTAGATACCTGTCGTGACATCATTCTGCCAGGAAGCTACTCCATCCTACTTCTTCATATGCTGACTGGGTTGACTAGATCCACTCACGTGCTATAGTCAACATCCGTTGGTTAGTACCATGGTGAAAGATTTCTCGTATTACCATTTGGACATATTTGATGTATGTTCCTCTCACTATTCTTCATCGAGGTACTTGCTATGATCCCCGCCAGCTTGACCATCAGTATGGAGCCAAGCCTCAAGGTTTTGAGTTTACTCCTGACTTGGACATGCCTTGTCTGACTGAAGCCTACTTGGATCTGCTAAAGCAAAGCTGGCCTACATGCTACACTTATCATCTACCATAGATTTTATATTTGTCAATTTCTTTAGAAAGAATATTGTTAGGATGAAAAAAATAATAATGAAAGTAATAATAAGAGATGTTTCTTTTCCTTTCATAATTTGTCATCGCTTTTTGCTATTGTGTTATTTGTTTTATTCATATTTGGTCAAACACTTAAAACAGTGTACATAGAATAATTTCAATATTAACTCTGTTTTATTAAATTGGGGAACAACTAAATATAAAGCCAGCATACACAAGATCATTTATGTCACCAACTAGCCCTTTCGAGTTTTCTAAATGACAATTTTCTCTTGTTTAACCCTAATTGAGCTTAGCCCGCCCTTTCAGGTTTTCAAAAATAGCAGGCTGCTGTAACTTTTTCCTAGGCCCCCAACCAAGCAAGATCTTTTTTTATACTTAAAACTTCTTCAACCTGTCAATGTTCACTGGGTCACTAAACTCATTCCCGTCCATGTCTGTTAACTTGACTGCACCCTTGTTCATGACTTGTTTTACAACATATGGTCCTTCCCAACTAGGCCTAAATTTTCCTCTTGGATCAGATACATTAGGCTTACATTGCTTCAACACTATGTAGCCGACTCTAAGCTTTCTGATCTTAACCCTTCTATTGTAGGCCCGAGCTATCTTCCTTTGATACAGTTGATGATGATACAATGCTTTTAACCTCCTCTCTTCTAGTAAAGCTAACTGTGTGTATCTGCTTACTATGCACTCCATCTCAAGCAGTTCAGCTTCCAAGGCCATACTCAATGACTTGATCTCTATTTCAATTGGCAACACTGTCTCCATCCCATAAATGAAAGAGAACGGTGTCATTCCAGTCGGTGTTAGCACACTTATTTTGTATCCCCACAAAGCAAAAGGAAGCATCTCCAACCAATCCCAGCATGTCTTGGTCATCTTGGATAGAATCTGCTTAATTGTCTTATTTGTTGCTTCTACTACACCATTAGCCTTCAGTCTATAAGGGAAGGATAATTGATGATGGATTTGGTATTTCGAGAATAAGTCCCTAGCTGCTCCTTGAAACTGTACCCCCATTATCCAATATCATACTGTGCGGGACTCCATACCTACAGATGAGATTCTTTTCAATAAATCTAACCATTTGCCTTTCCCCTAGCTTGTTGAAAATTTAGCCTCGACCCACTTTGAAAAACAATCCACTGCTACTACAATGAAACAGTGACCGTTTGAAGCTGTCAGATGCATCTCTCCTATAATGTCAATCCTCCAAGTTGTGAAGGGCTAGGGTGAAGACATAGAATGCAATTTTTCAAAAGGCATGTGATTCAAATTTCCATACATCTGACATTGCTGGCCCTTCTTCACAAACGCAATACAATCTCTCTCCATGGTCAGCCAGTAGTAACCTTGTTGAATTATCTTCTTAACTAGGGCTACACCACTCATGTGTGGACCAAAACTTCCTGCGTGTATTTCTGACATGATATGCTCAACTTCAGGCTTCCTCAAGCATCTCAAGTGTGCCCCATTAGGCCATATTTGATACAACTCTCCATGAAAGGTGGTGTATTGTAAGGACCATCGCCTTATGTCTCTTCTCTCTTTTTTTGTTACCCCCAACGGGTATTCCTTATCCTTCAAAAATTGTCTTATAGTGTCATACCATGCATCGCGGTCTGTATCAGTTTCCATGATTGTCTCATATTCATAGCTAGGAGTTAATGAACTGGTCAAAACCAGAGGCTTAAAAATAAGTTGACAGGATTTTCCAATGTGGCTAGGGCATCAGCCATTTGGTTTTCTTCTCTTGGTAGCTATATAAACTTGCACTCCTTAAAATTCTTCTTCATCATGGTCAAGTAATGGTGGTATGGTTTTAGCTTTCCTTCTTTCAACTCCCATTCTCCATTTACTTAGGATACTACTAGTAATGAATCGGCAAAAACTTGTACCTTATCCACCTTTATGATCATCAGGATTTTCAAACAAAAAATACATGCTTCATATTCTACCATATTATTGGTTGCCTTGAACTTTAACTTCTTAACTAAAGGGATAAGCTCTCCTTTGGGTGATTCTAGTATGTCTCCCAAACCTGCTCCTTGCCTATTCATTGCTCCATCAAAATACATCTTCCATCCTTGTACTTCTATGGCCTCTAAATGTTCATCAGGAAACTCCAAGACTACCTCTTCACTATCTGGTAGTGGTTGTTGGGCCAGGAATTTTGCCACTGCTCTACCTTTGATTGTTTTCCTGGTTATGTACTTAATCTCAAACTCTTCTAGAATTATCAACCATGGTCCATACTTCTCGATCAAAAGATGGTGTCTCCCTTAAGTACTTCACCGGATCCAACCTGGAAATTGCTTGCACACTATAAGATTGAAAGTAATGCGGCAACTTCTTGGAAGACAAAACCACAGTGATACATGTCTTTTCAATGATACTATACTTAATCTCATAAGGTAGGAGCTTTCTGCTCAAATAGTAAACTACGTGCTCGACCCCTGAGCCATCTGCTTGGGCTAGCATGGCTCCTATTGACTCTTCCTTTACTGTTAAGTATAGTAACAAAGGTTTACCAGGTTTAAGTGGTTTCAAAATAGGTGGATTTAGTAGATACTTCTTTATGAGCTCAAAGGCCTTTTAACACTCTTCATTCCACTGAATGACTGATTCTTTTTAAGCAATTTAAAGATAGGTTCACAGATCTTGGTGAGCTTTGCTATAAGCTTGCTAATGTATTGTAACCTGCCAATAAACCCCCAAACTTCTCTCTCCTTCTTAGGGTTTTGGCATATCCCTGATTGCCTTAACCTTGTCAGGGTCAATCTCAATGCCATTTGGACCAATCACGTGTCCCAACAACTTGCCTGAAGTAACCCCAAACACACACTTCTTTGGATTTAACCTTAGCTTATACTTCACTACTCTCTCGAAGAATAATTCTAAGTTTTGGAAGTGCTGCTCCCTTGTATATGACTTTACCATCATATCATCAACATATACTTCGACTTCTTTGTGCATCATATCATGAAACAAGGTGGTGGCCATCCTCTAATAGGTTGCTCCAGCATTCTTCAACCTAAACAACATCACCCTATAACAGAATATACCCCACATAGTGATGAAGGCAGTTTTTGCTTTATCCTCTTGGGCCATTGTTGCGCTAGACTAACACTACTACAATCGACACTCGCAAGTATACGAGGTAATTGTAGCAACGGTGATCGCCCTAAGGTCGTCTCACAAGGAAGGAATTATTTTACAATAGTTTGATTAACAAATAAATTTAAAAAATAAGAGTGTGATGTTTGAAAAGTGGTGAAAAGCAATTTTAATTTAAATGTAAAACGAGTGGTAATTGTGCAAGATTATTTCAATTCTAGGAATGGTGTCTAGGGTTGTAGATCAATTTAATCAAAGCTTAATTCTCAAATTATCCATTAATATAACCTTGTATTTTAATTTGTTCCTTGAGTTTAATTAGTGATTACCAATTCATTAGTTTTCACATTCATGAATTATTAACAACCAATTATTTTGAAATTGCAAATTAATAAAATCCTAGAACTTATATTTCTAATTCATTCTTAGGGTAGTCGAATGCATAATTCCAATATCAAATTTTACCTCTCGGTCCTTCATTCAATATCTAGAGATCAATAGGTAGCTAATCTATCAACTTAACAATAAATACAATACAATCAACTAATAACAAGGTATATTAATGGAAATATCAAATCAAGTCATTTAATCAAATCTACTACAAACCCTAGGCATGAGTAAATTAGCTCATCATCATCAATTTAAAATAAATATTCATCTCAATATAAATCAAATCACAATTGTACATTGAAATATTAATGTTCTTAACAAACAATAACAATCTAGAAATGAATTAAAAGAGAGAATATAAAACCCCTTGAAGATGCTAAGAGTTGAACTTCTAGTCTTCCTCCTAGCTCCACCTTGATGTGTGATGAATTGTTAGGAAATCAAAGGAGATCATTGCAAACAAAAACACGCAGCGGAAAAATTTTTGATCTATGATTTCCCACCAGGATCCATGTTGTTCGTTTAATTCGATGAAAGTGTACAAAGAACTAACCTGTTGATGATTTGAAATCATAGTTTGGAAGAGATGCCTCGATCGCGAAACACCCTCTATCGCGTATCCACATGAATGCTACCGTTTGGAGTGATAGCTCTTTGCAACTGCGAAGGCTAAAAAAATGTTTTCTCTAAAACGTATTAGGGTTTCTTTTTCGTTCTACTTTTATTTTCTAAAGTTACCTATATCTAAGACTTAACATCTGGAGTGAATATAATCACTCCAGAATCCAATTCGAAATTGGATAAGGTAAGTCAAATTCAGAATCCAAATCTAATTAGGATTCTGAATATATTATCTAATAATATATATATATAAACGAAAATAATAATAATAATAATAAATATTAATATCTAATATTAATATTATTAATATTATATCCAGCCCAAAGCGCATTCTTGTGTGTGACCCGATAGGCCCATATTAATTGGCAGTCAATTTAATCTCTATTAAACCAACAAGTCATAATTGGCCTCTAGCAAGGCATTACAACTACCCAATTAATATAAGGAATGTCCAATTTGCCTAATAATAGTACATGCATTAATCCCTTTGTCACACGATATCTAGCTTGAACATAAGTCATGGTCAACGTCATACTTATATTGTCCAAACTTATGATTACTCGATCTCCAAGTAGACTGATAAAAACAAATGAAATTGATCACACTATCAATTCATTTGAGCACGGCCATGCATTTCACAGTCTCACTTATCGAGGGGCCCAAAAGATATCTCTCTCAAAGAGAGGGACAAATTCTATCTTGATTGTTCATTATCCTCTACATAATTTCTATCATATATGATCATAACCTTTATTACTATCCAATTACGGATAATGTTTGATCATGTCAAAATATAATAGTCTTTATATTGGAAACTATGACAATCTCAAGTCAAAGAATTAATACATAACTATCATGAGATTTACTTATGACACTAACCCATGTAGTAATCTCATGATGGGTCTATCCAATACATTGTTCTCTAACAAGTATCTATGAAATTGATTTGTATCACTATACACATAACCATCTGATGATTATCAAATCAATGTTCATACTGGTTAAGAATTATATTTTTTTTTATCTCTATAACAATAATAAACCAGGGACAAATATCAAAATTGTGTAACATGCAAACAAACAATAATGATAATAAAACCTCATTTATTAATAATGAATGTATAATATAAAGATCCAAATAAATGGCCTACGGCACATACACTAACAATCTCCCACTTGCACTAGGCCTACAAATTTCTAAGACCCATAGATCTAGTGTGCTGATCATGCTTGACCCGTGAGAGAGGCTTTGTTAATGGATCTGCTATGTTATCATTTGTGTCAACTTTGCATATCTTGATATCTCCTCTATCGATAATGTCTCGAATGAGGTGAAAACGCCTGAATATATGCTTAGACCTTTGATAAGATCTAGGCTCTTTTGCCTGTGCTATGGCACCATTGTTGTCACAATAAATGTCCACAGGATTTGCAATGCTAGGCACCACTCCTAGCTCAGTGATGAATTTTTTCAACCAGATTGCTTCCTTAGCTGCATCTGATGCTGCTATATACTCAGCCTCTGTTGTAGAATCAGCCACAGTGCTTTGTTTTGAACTCTTCCAACTAACAGCTCCACCATTCAATGTGAATACAAAACCTGACTGCGATCTAAAATCATCTATGTCAGTTTGGAAACTAGCATCTGTGTAACCATTTACAACTAGCACATCTTCCAAACCTCCATAAACCAAGAATACATCTTTAGTCCTTCGAAGGTACTTAAGAATATTCTTGACAGCTATCCAGTGACCTTCACCAGGATCAGCTTGAAATCTACTAGTTGCGCTTAATGGATATGAGACATCTGGTCTACTACATAACATGGCATACATAATAGATCCTATAGCAGAAGCATAAGGAATCTTATTCATTCGATCTCGCTCATCAGATGTCATAGGACATTGACTCTTGGTGAGATGAATGCCATGAGACATAGGCAAGAATCCTGTAATATCCTCATTTATGCCCTAGAAGTTTTGCATATTGTAGTTGTTGTTGTTGTTGGGTTAAATTGGGGGAAAGAAGAGTATATGTATATGTGTTTTGGAAATTTAGGGTTTAGAGACAAGTTTATATGTTGTGTATATGATGATATATATAACATATAAATGGGTCAAAGGAAGAGTCAAAGGAAAAGAGATATTTTTGTGTTAAGTGTGTAATTACATATAAGGGCTTATATGAGACAAGAAGTTAGTTATTTGAGTGAGGGCATTTTGGTAATTGCTTGGATAAAATCACTTGGTGGAGATTAAAAGCAAAATTTGACTTGGTGTGTTCATTATTATCCTTTTTCTTTCAAGAGGTGGCCGGCCATTGAAGAGAAGAGAGAGCAAGGAAGGTGTTCTTGATGCTTGGAGCAAATTGAAGAAACAATTAAAGGATTTGACAAGGGATTTGTGGAATTTCTTCTTGTAAGTAAGTAATCTTTTGTTTTCTTTACTTATTTGGAGGTTGTGTTGGAAGTGAGTTAGGGTTTGGTGATTTTGTGATTTAATGGATTTGAGATGTGTTGTGTTGTGTTCTCAAGTATTAAATTGGTTTTAAGTTAATAGTTTATATAGTTGTTGTTGTTAGAAGTGGTAGATGTTGATTTGGAAGGATGGAGAAGGATGTTGGTTTTAGGGTTTTGAGATGATGTGTGTGCTTAATTATTATATTAATGTGTTGTGAAGTGTTTCTTGTGATGAATATGTGTTTAGAACATTGTTTATGTTCATTTGAAACATGTTATATGATGAATATTGTGTTTGAGTGCAATTGAGAAAGTGTTGGTTTTAGTTAGGTTGTGTTTGTGGGTGACACGGCCAAATGCTTTGAAGGGACACGGGCGTGTCAATTATTTGAGGAAGCTACTGCCTCTTTTGTTGTTAGTGACACGGGCGTGTTCCATCAAGTGGTTGGGCGTGTCAATTGTTTGAATTGGCTACTGCCTCTTTTGTTGTTAGTGACACGGGCGTGTTCCATCAAGTGGTTGGGCGTGTCCTACAAATGAATTACATATTGCTTTTTACTTTGTTTCTTTTTACATTGTTTTGATTCTTTAAAGGTTCCATTGTTTCTAAACTTACATATGAACATTATAAACATGTTTCAAACACAAGAATGATTTAATCAAATGAATGTGGAAGATCATAAAGCTATGAATCATATCAATTGTGTTTTGCCCTAATTGCATTATTAAGATTTAGCAATGTTATTATGCACTTTGAATGGTAATGTGTTTCATGAGTAATGTATATTGAAATGTTGTATCAAAGATGAAATGATAATTCAAATAAGACATGACATGAGACAATGCCATTGTGTTTGGCTATGATGAATGATGCTTTATGAGATAAATATACACTTGAATAATGAAGTGTTATATTGTGAAATGAAATGTGAAGCCATTGTTATTGGCTAATGTGATTCAATGGAAATAAATGAGGCATGTTTGCCTAAATGATAATGAGAATTGAGAATGAAATCTAAATGAATTGTGTGGCTAATGTGTTATTCCATTTTCAGAGTTTGTTGTTGGTGGCATGCCTAATAAGAGTAACAATCTCTTGAAGTTAGGTTGGATTGAATCCTTGAAGCCTAATTGAGATGTTACCACCCTTGAAGCTAGGTTGGGTTTTGTTCTTGAAGCCAAGTTGGGTTGAAGCTTAGCATGCTTTGCTCCCCTTGAAGCTTGGTTGAACCTAATCCTTGAAGCCTAGTTGGGTATATGATATTGATAAATGTGATGATAAAACCAAAACATTAACTCTGAAAATTGAATGGCATATTAGTGGATTTTGGGCCCATGCATGTGTTTGCTTAGATGTAAATGTTGAATGGTGAAATGTTTGAATAATGAGATTATGTTTGTCTTTGTTTAGTGTTGACTATGAATGGTTAAATGAACAATAATAAGGTATATGACAAGATATTGAAATGTGACATGCAATGTGAAAGTATGTTGTTAGTTTTGCATATATGATGTTACATGCATGATATGGATTGAGAAATGACATTGCATTGCACTAAGTCATATCATTTGCATGATTATCTTACTAAGCCGTTGGCTTAGCGCGATAGGGTTTAATCGCGCAGGTGATAGAACTGATAGGATCGAACCCGAGAGCTCTTCGAGACCGAGAGAGAGTAGACATTGAAGAGTTGATTTTGGGAGCTTAAAGATCAGAGCTGACTTGCCAATCATGTATATTTCTTTTATATTTTGTAAAGTAATGTTTATAATGTAAATTTGTAAATATTTTATAACTTCCGCTGTGTAATATTTAAATGTATATGTATATCTAATATGTTTTGTTTTATAAGTAAATGACCTATTTTTCTATAATGTATATAATTGAAAGGTTATGGTTGTGTTTAAAATGTTTTGAATGTTAAGGAAATCGTAGCATCCCTATGTTTGGTGCACTTATGCTACATTGTTGTGGTTGTAGTGTGTGTGCATTGGATATGGGGGTGTTACAATTGTTTTGGTATCAGAGCCTAGGTTTGAGATTCTCAACCTAGGAAAAATGTAATAAAAAGAATATTTTTACTTAAAAAGTGGTTTTGAATAACAAATACATTTGAGATTGGCAGTCTCTGATCTTTAATAAGATGTAATCTACTGTGTGTGCAGACATAGGTTGTGATGGATTCACATTCAAGTCAGTCGGTTGAGGCTAGTGCTGAGAGTAATGCTCTTGATGGTGGAGCTAGGGTTGTTAGTACTGGTGAGGCACCTGCTTCTGGGTCAGGTAGACCAGTAAGTGATGAGATTCCGCCAGCCTGGTTTATGCATATGATGGAAGCTATGAGACAAGCACCTGTGCAACCACAGCCACCACCCCCTCAACCCTTAGTTTCTGTAAGGCATTATGACAAACTGAGGAAATATGGAGCAGAGGATTTCTTTGGTACAGTTGATCCAGTTGTGGCAGAACAGTGGCTTGATAGAGTTCAGAGGGTATTTGTTCAGTTGCAAGCCACCCCTGAGGAAAAGTTTGACTATGCAAGATCTTTGCTACAAAAAGATGCATATAGTTGGTGGAAAACAGTGCCCCATTCTATGGATGATCCACCAACTTTGTCATATGCTGACTTTTTGAGAGAATTTGAATTGAAGTATACTCCAAGGGAGTATAAAGATGGGAAGAAAAGAGAGTTTTTAGATTTGAGGCAGAATCACCGGACCGTGACAGAGTATGAGGTTGAATTTATCCGGTTGAGTGAGTATGCTGGGGGAATTATAGTTGATGAGATTGATAGATGCAGGAGATTTGAGGAGGGATTGCGGCCTTCTCTTATGTGTCATGTGGCTGGTTCAAGATATACTGATTTTTCCCAGCTTGTGGCAGCAGCTCGCAGTGTAGAGAGAGCTCAAGTTATTGCAGCTGCTTCAGAGGAAGAGACTAGAGTTAGGAGGCCCCAGTTCGAGGCAGGGTCTTCTTCTGCGAAGAGAGGAAAGGGGAGTTTTATTCCTCGGGTTGGTAGGAGTCAGAGGCCTACTGGTAGGTCAGTGCAGTCTCAGAGGCAGAGATTTAGACCTGCAGCTTCAGTGGCTAGTGCTCCAACTCCAATGACTCAGAGATCTACTTACCCCATCTGCATTCATTGTGGTAGGCCTCATGGTGGTTCTTGTTGGAAGGCAGGTGTTACAGGGGTATGCTTCAGGTGTGGATCACCAGATCACTTTGTGAGAGATTGCCCGGAGAGGCAAGAGCCGATGCCAGTTGATTCTGCCGCTTCTCGAGCTAGTGTGAGGGGAGGTAGAGGTAGCAGAGGTGCCATCCGAGGAGGTAGAGCAGGATTCAGTTCTAGAGGCGGTGCTACATCCAGGGAGGGTAGACCAGAGGAGGTTGGTTCTTCCCAGAGGATGTATGTTATGCAGAGGCAGCCTGATGCATCGGCAGTCATTGCGGGTACTTTTTATTTATTTAATACTGCAGTACTTGCTTTGATTGATCCGGGTTCCACGCATTCATATATTAGTGCATCTGTTTTGCCTGTCTCTGATATGCATGCTGAGTCCTTAGGATTTGATGTGTTGGTGACAAATCCGTTAGGGCATAGTGTGGTTGTGAGTAAGGTGCATAGAGATAGTGTAGTAGTGGTGCAGGGTGAGGAGTTCCTTGGGGATTTGATTGAGATGCCATTTAAAGAATATGATGTGATCTTAGGCATGGATTGGCTATCTCGACATGGAGCTGTGGTAGATTGTAAAAAGAAAATTGTTTCTTTGAGAATTGCTAATGGTAGAGAGGTGATAGTATCTAATGAGCAGGAACAGCTAGCCTCCTTATTTGTTTCAGCTGTTGCAGCTAGGAGGTTGATTAGAAAGGGGTGTGAAGCCTATCTTGCTCATGTGGTAGATACGGGAGTGAAGGGTTCTTCCATTGATAGTATTGCCACAGTTGCTGAGTTCCCTGATGTTTTTCCAGAAGAGTTGCCAGGAGTGCCTCCTGAGAGAGATGTGGAGTTTGGTATCGAATTGTTGCCTGGTACCACTCCTATCTCGATTACTCCTTACAGAATGGCACCAGCAGAGTTGAGAGAGCTGAAGGTGCAGTTACAGGAGTTGTTGGACAAAGGATTTATTCGCCCCAGTGTTTCTCCGTGGGGAGCTCCTGTGCTATTTGTGAAGAAGAAAGATGGTACCATGAGGTTGTGTATCGATTATAGGCAATTGAATAAGGTGACTATTAAAAATAAATATCCTTTGCCTAGAATCGATGATCTCTTTGATCAGTTGAAGGGTGCAGCTGTGTTTTCTAAAATTGATCTGAGATCTGGGTACCATCAGCTAAGAGTCAGAGCTGAGGATGTTCCGAAGACAGCTTTTCGGACCAGGTATGGGCATTATGAGTTTTTAGTTATGCCTTTTGGTCTGACGAATGCACCTGCAGCTTTTATGGATTTGATGAATAGAGTGTTTAGGCCCTATTTGGACCAGTTTGTAGTGGTCTTCATCGATGACATTCTGGTGTATTCGCGGAATGAGGAGGAACATGATTTGCATCTGCGGATTGTGTTGCAGATCTTGAGAGAGAAGCAATTGTTTGCCAAATTGTCGAAGTGTGAGTTCTGGTTGGATCAAGTCGCTTTTCTTGGACATATTGTTTCATCAGAAGGTATCAGAGTTGATCCGAGCAAAGTTGAAGCTATTCTGAATTGGAGTCCACCCAAGTCTGTGACAGAGATTAGAAGTTTTCTGGGTTTGGCAGGCTATTACCGGCGGTTTGTGAAAGGTTTTTCTTTAATAGCTACTCCACTCACCAGATTACTTCGTAAGGGAGTTAAATTTGTGTGGACTGATCAGTGTCAGGCGAGCTTTGAGCAGTTGAGAGATATGTTGACTCAAGCGCCTGTTCTTACTTTACCTGTTGAAGGCAAACCTTATGTGATCTATAGTGATGCTTCACATAGAGGTTTGGGGTGTGTTTTGATGCAAGAAGGGAAAGTTATAGCTTATGCATCTAGACAGTTGAAACCGCATGAGCTTAATTATCCTACCCATGATTTGGAATTGGCAGCCATTGTGTTTGCATTGAAGATTTGGCGCCACTATCTGTTTGGAGAGAAATGTTTCATCTACACTGATCACAAGAGTTTGAAGTATTTGGGTGTCCAGAAAGAACTCAATCTTCGCCAGAGAAGATGGTTAGAATTGATTAAAGACTACGACTGCTTGATTGACTATCATCCAGGTAAAGCAAATGTTGTTGCTGATGCTTTGAGTCGGAAGTCTTTAGCTGGTTTAACAATTTACTCGCTCTCGTTGCTTGTTGAGTTGAGAGCATTGTGTGCCAGTTTTGTATCTTGTGATAATGGTGCATTGTTGGTACAGTTGCATTTGAAACCGGTTTTGTTAGATCAGATCAAAGAAGCTCAGTTGGCTGATAAGAAGATACAAAAGATTGTTTCAGATTGTCAGAGTGGAAAGGGTAGAGATTTTGTTGTGAAGAGTGATGGGAGTTTATGGTTCAAGAGCAGATTGTGTGTACCCGATGATGCTGATTTGAAAAGGGTTATTTTAGAAGAAGCTCATCAGTCGATGTTTGCTATGCATCCGGGTAATACGAAGATGTATCATGATTTGAGACAGCATTATTGGTGGATTGGGTTAAAGAGAGACATTGCTGGGTTTGTATCGAAATGTCTCACTTGTCAGAAGGTTAAAGCAGAGCATCAAGTTCCAACCGGGTTGCTTCAACCATTGTCAGTGCCAGAATGGAAATGGGAAAGAGTGACAATGGATTTTGTGTCTGGGTTGCCATTGACACAAAAGAAACATGATGCCATATGGGTGATTGTGGATAGATTGACTAAGACAGCTCATTTCCTTCCGGTGCGGATGGATTACTCTTTGGAGAAGTTGGCTGAGCTGTATATCCATGAGATTGTGAAACTGCATGGTGTTCCAACTTCTTTAGTGTCTGATCGAGATCCCAGGTTTACTTCAAGATTTTGGAAGAGTTTGCATAGTGCTTTGGGTTCTCGACTGCACTTCAGCACTGCTTTTCATCCACAGACGGATGGACAGTCAGAGAGGGTGATACAGATTCTTGAGGACATGTTAAGGAGTTGTATCATCGATTTCTCTGGAAGTTGGGACAGATTTCTACCGCTTGTGGAGTTTGCTTACAACAACAGTCACCAATCCAGCATTGGTATGGCACCATTTGAAGCATTATATGGTAGACGGTGCAGGACACCTCTTTGTTGGAGTGAACTGGGAGATGGTAAGTTGATTGGGCCTGATTTGATTCAAGAAACTGAAGAGAAAGTGAAGCTGATTCGAGGCAGATTGAAAGCAGCTTCAGACCGACAGAAGTCTTATGCAGATCTGAAAAGGAGAGACATTGAGTTTGATGTTGGAAATAAAGTGTTTTTAAAAGTATCTCCTTGGAAGAAGATTTTGAGGTTCGGTCGGAAAGGAAAATTGAGTCCTCGTTTCATTGGACCATATGAAGTTTTGGAAAGAGTTGGGCCAGTGGCGTATCGGCTTGCTTTACCACCTGAGTTGGATCGTATTCATAATGTATTTCATGTTTCTATGTTGAGGAGATACAGATCGGATCCATCTCACATTTTGCCAATTGAGTCTATTGAAGTGAGCCCAGACTTGACATTTGAAGAAGAACCAGTTGCTATCTTGACACATGATGTGAAAGAGTTGAGAAATAAGAGAGTGCCATTGGTGAAGGTTCTATGGAAGAACCATGGAAAGGAAGAAGCAACATGGGAAAGTGAACAAACCATGCGAGAGCAGTATCCTCAGTTGTTTCAGACTTGATATCAGGTAATTTCGAGGACGAAATTTCTTTTTAGAGGGGGAGAATTGTAATATCCTCATTTATGCCCTAGAAGTTTTGCATATTGTAGTTGTTGTTGTTGTTGTTGTTGTTGTTGTTGGGTTAAATTGGGGGAAAGAAGATTATATGTATATGTGTTTTGGAAATTTAGGGTTTAGAGACAAGTTTATATGTTGTGTATATGATGATATATATAACATATAAATGGGTCAAAGGAAGAGTCAAAGGAAAAGAGATATTTTTGTGTTAAGTGTGTAATTACATATAAGGGCTTATATGAGACAAGAAGTTAGTTATTTGAGTGAGGGCATTTTGGTAATTGCTTGGATAAAATCACTTGGTGGAGATTAAAAGCAAAATTTGACTTGGTGTGTTCATTATTATCCTTTTTCTTTCAAGAGGTGGCCGGCCATTGAAGAGAAGAGAGAGCAAGGAAGGTGTTCTTGATGCTTGGAGCAAATTGAAGAAACAATTAAAGGATTTGACAAGGGATTTGTGGAATTTCTTCTTGTAAGTAAGTAATCTTTTGTTTTCTTTACTTATTTGGAGGTTGTGTTGGAAGTGAGTTAGGGTTTGGTGATTTTGTGATTTAATGGATTTGAGATGTGTTGTGTTGTGTTCTCAAGTATTAAATTGGTTTTAAGTTAATAGTTTATATAGTTGTTGTTGTTAGAAGTGGTAGATGTTGATTTGGAAGGATGGAGAAGGATGTTGGTTTTAGGGTTTTGAGATGATGTGTGTGCTTAATTATTATATTAATGTGTTGTGAAGTGTTTCTTGTGATGAATATGTGTTTAGAACATTGTTTATGTTCATTTGAAACATGTTATATGATGAATATTGTGTTTGAGTGCAATTGAGAAAGTGTTGGTTTTAGTTAGGTTGTGTTTGTGGGTGACACGGCCAAATGCTTTGAAGGGACACGGGCGTGTCAATTATTTGAGGAAGCTACTGCCTCTTTTGTTGTTAGTGACACGGGCGTGTTCCATCAAGTGGTTGGGCGTGTCAATTGTTTGAATTGGCTACTGCCTCTTTTGTTGTTAGTGACACGGGCGTGTTCCATCAAGTGGTTGGGCGTGTCCTACAAATGAATTACATATTGCTTTTTACTTTGTTTCTTTTTACATTGTTTTGATTCTTTAAAGGTTCCATTGTTTCTAAACTTACATATGAACATTATAAACATGTTTCAAACACAAGAATGATTTAATCAAATGAATGTGGAAGATCATAAAGCTATGAATCATATCAATTGTGTTTTGCCCTAATTGCATTATTGAGATTTAGCAATGTTATTATGCACTTTGAATGGTAATGTGTTTCATGAGTAATGTATATTGAAATGTTGTATCAAAGATGAAATGATAATTCAAATAAGACATGACATGAGACAATGCCATTGTGTTTGGCTATGATGAATGATGCTTTATGAGATAAATATACACTTGAATAATGAAGTGTTATATTGTGAAATGAAATGTGAAGCCATTGTTATTGGCTAATGTGATTCAATGGAAATAAATGAGGCATGTTTGCCTAAATGATAATGAGAATTGAGAATGAAATCTAAATGAATTGTGTGGCTAATGTGTTATTCCATTTTCAGAGTTTGTTGTTGGTGGCATGCCTAATAAGAGTAACAATCTCTTGAAGTTAGGTTGGATTGAATCCTTGAAGCCTAATTGAGATGTTACCACCCTTGAAGCTAGGTTGGGTTTTGTTCTTGAAGCCAAGTTGGGTTGAAGCTTAGCATGCTTTGCTCCCCTTGAAGCTTGGTTGAACCTAATCCTTGAAGCCTAGTTGGGTATATGATATTGATAAATGTGATGATAAAACCAAAACATTAACTCTGAAAATTGAATGGCATATTAGTGGATTTTGGGCCCATGCATGTGTTTGCTTAGATGTAAATGTTGAATGGTGAAATGTTTGAATAATGAGATTATGTTTGTCTTTGTTTAGTGTTGACTATGAATGGTTAAATGAACAATAATAAGGTATATGACAAGATATTGAAATGTGACATGCAATGTGAAAGTATGTTGTTAGTTTTGCATATATGATGTTACATGCATGATATGGATTGAGAAATGACATTGCATTGCACTAAGTCATATCATTTGCATGATTATCTTACTAAGCCGTTGGCTTAGCGCGATAGGGTTTAATCGCGCAGGTGATAGAACTGATAGGATCGAACCCGAGAGCTCTTCGAGACCGAGAGAGAGTAGACATTGAAGAGTTGATTTTGGGAGCTTAAAGATCAGAGCTGACTTGCCAATCATGTATATTTCTTTTATATTTTGTAAAGTAATGTTTATAATGTAAATTTGTAAATATTTTATAACTTCCGCTGTGTAATATTTAAATGTATATGTATATCTAATATGTTTTGTTTTATAAGTAAATGACCTATTTTTCTATAATGTATATAATTGAAAGGTTATGGTTTTGTTTAAAATGTTTTGAATGTTAAGGAAATCGTAGCATCCCTATGTTTGGTGCACTTATGCTACATTGTTGTGGTTGTAGTGTGTGTGCATTGGATATGGGGGTGTTACAAATCCCTTTTTGGAATCTTGCATGTTGAACCTCTTCAACACTTTTTCTATGTATGTACTTTGACTCAGGCCAATTATCCTTCTAGATCTATCTCTATAGATCTTTATACCAAGGATATAGGCAGCCTCACCTAAGTCTTTCATTGAGAAAGAATTCCCTAACCAAGTCTTAACCTTTTGCAAGGTAGGGATATCATTCCCAATGAGTAATATGTCATCCACATATAAGACTAAAAACACTACTGCACTCCCACTAACCATCTTGTAAACACAAGGTTCATCTTCATTCTTGATGAAACCAAAGTTCCTAACTGTTTCATCAAAACGAAGATTCCAGCTTCGAGATGCTTGCTTCAATCCATAAATGGATCTTTGAAGCTTGCAAACCTTTGTAGAATTCTCAGGATTTACAAAACCCTCAGGTTGTGTCATATACACATCCTCAAGCAAGTTTCCATTAAGGAAAGCGGTTTTGACATCCATTTGCCATATCTCATAATCATAGTATGCTGCAATGGCAATGAGAATTCTAACAGACTTAAGCATAGCAACTGGTGAAAAGGTTTCATCATAGTCTATACCATGAGTTTGCTTGAAACCTTTTGCAACAAGCCTTGCTTTATAGGTCTGCACATTCCCATCCATGTCAATTTTCTTCTTGAAAACCCATTTGCAACCAATAGTCTTAATACCCTCTGGAGGATCAATTAAAGACCAAACTTGGTTGTCAAACATAGATTGCATCTCAGATTTCATGGCTCCAAGCCATTTGTCTGAATCTGGACCTGACACAGCTTCTTGATAGGTAGTAGGCTCATCTTGATCTATGAGCATTACTTCACTATCATCAGTCATAAGAAATCCATATCTCTATGGCTGACGACGTGTCCTATCAGACCTGCGAGGGATTTGTGTTACATCTTCAGACTCCACAACTATTTGTGGTTCTGAAATAGGCTCTATAGACGGCTCAATGATTTCTTGTGGTACTTGAGTTTCCTCAAGTTCTACTATACTCCCACTAGTTCTCTTAGAAAGAAATTCCTTTTCTAAAAAGATCCCATTTTGAGCAACAAACACTTTGTTCTCTGAAGGAGTATAGAAATAATATCCTTTAGTTTCCTTAGGATACCCCACAAAATTACATTTGATAGACTTTGGAGCTAACTTATCTGAAACTGGTCTTTTCACATAAGCTTCACAACCCCAAATCTTAAGAAAAGACAAACTAGGTGTCTTACCTTTCCATATCTCATATGGTGTCTTTTCAACCGCCTTAGATGGTACACGGTTCAAAATGAATGCAGCTGTCTCCAAGGCATGACCCCAAAAAGATAAAGGAAGATCTGCTTGACTCATCATTGATCGAACCATATCTAATAGAGTTCGATTTATCCTTTCAGAAACTCCATTCCACTATGGAGTTCCTGGAGGAGTCAGTTGTGAAACAATTCCACAATCCCTTAGATGATCATCAAACTCTTGGCTCAAATATTCACCACCTCGATCTGATCGAAGTTGTTTAATTGTTTTACCAAGTTGATTTTGTACTTCATTTTGAAAAGTTCTAAACATTTCAAAAGACTCATGCTTATGTTTCATTAGGTAGACATAGCCATACCTACTGAAATCATCAGTAAGAGTAATGAAGTATCGAAATCCTCCTCTGGCACTAATGCTGAAAGGACCACATACATCTGTATGTATCAAGCCCAATAAATCATTAGCCCTTTCACTATGCCCAGTAAAAGGATCCTTTGTCATCTTACCAAGCAAACAAGACTCACATGTTTCAAATGATTCAAAATCAAATGAATCTAATAATCCATCTTGATGGAGCTTAGAAATGCGTTTCTCATTGATATGGCTAAGGCGACAATGCCATAAATAAGTAGGGTTTAACTCATTTGGCTTAGTTCTCTTAGAAGTTATGTTATAGATATCATTACCATTAGAATCATCAAGATTAAGGATATAAAGGCCATTATAAGAATTTGCAATACCATAAAGCAAATCATTTTTATCAAAAATAGAACATTTCTTATTCTTAATAAAAAATGAATAACCTTCATCATCCAAAATAGATACTGAAATAAGATTCCTACTCATAGTAGGAACATAAAAGCAATTGTTCAAAATTAACAAAAACCCATTGGGCATAACAAGTTCATAAGTTCCTACAGCTATAGCAGCAACTCTTGCTCTATTGCCAACACGTAGGTCCACTTCGCCCTTCTTCAGCATCCTACTCCTTTTGAGTCCCTGCATATTTGTACAAATATGAGATCCACATCCGGTATCTAATACCCAGGAAGAAGGAATAGATAAATTAATTTCTATAACATAAATACCTGAAGATGTAGTCGCACTACCCTTCAACTTCTTTAACTCATCCAAATAGAGTTGACAATTTCTCTTCCAATGCCCAGGCTTGTTGCAATGGAAACAAGTCCCTTCCTTAGGAACTTTAGCCTTAGGTTCATGTTTTGGTTTAGCTTGTCCCTTGGACCCTTTAGCACCTTTTGCCTTACCCTTGCCTTTAGTATATTTGGCTTTCTTTTTCATTTGTTTAATATTGACATTCAATATTTGGGTAGGCTTTTTGATATTCCCCTCAGCAGTTTTGAGCATACCATGTAGCTCAGGAATGGATTTCTCCATGTCATTCATGTTATAGTTCATGACAAACTGTGAGAAACTGCTAGGCAATGAATGTAGGATCAAATCCGTGGAGAGTTCTAAACTCAGGGGATATCTAAGTCTAGCAAGGTGATCTAGATAGCCTTTCATCTTCAAAACATGAGCACTAACAGATTCACCTTCAGACATTTTGCAGTCAAATAATGCAACAGCGGTGTTAAACCTATCTTGCCTAGCCTATTGTTGGAAAGCTTGTTTGAGATGCACACTCATCTCATAAGCCTCTAAGTGTTCCAGATCCTTCTGAAGTCCTAGACACATAGTAGCCAACATAAGACATCCTATGTCATTTGAATCATCCACATGCTTCTTATGCTTACTCTTAGCAGCATTAGAAGCATCAACAGGAGGTGGGTCAGGGATAGCTTCATCAAGCACGTAGGACTTTTTCTCTTGTTTGAGAACAATTCTCAGGTTCCTAAACCAGTCAACAAAATTAGTCCCACATTCTTTCAATTTTTCCTTCTCAAGGATAGATCGCAGTGATAAGGTGGAATTGTTATTAGCAGCCATCTGTTGATAAATATGCAAAGTCAAATTTTAATTAATAATGAGGTTAAAATTATTTAAACTCCTACTAAAAATATAACCCTCTAAAGAAAAATTTTAGTAGGCTAAGATCCATATTTCACTTAATTCTAAACTCAGCTTTGGCGTGACGCTTAAAATCAAGTTATTTAGGTAGGTAACATCTTTACCAATTACATCTCATGTAACTCTTAGTAATTATGGAATATTGACATCATATGTCATAGCATGTTGAATTCCATCTAATGCCTTAGGCCCAAAACCATTTTGATAGCCTAATTAAGTCTAACCAATTTTAAAACATATGAGTAACACTATTACTCATCCTACTTAGCTAGGAATGTTTAAAGCATATTACTTTGGCGATACCTACTTTAATACAATCTTAGTTTTGATAGGTGTTCAAAACGTGGATGGCATTTAGACTTAAATTATTAATGAGGGTTCAACTAAATTATTATCATGTCTTGCATTACATATCATTATATTTTAGCATCCTATATGCATATATATAATTTATCACATAAGCATCATATACCAAATGACAAAATATGTAAACGTGACATAGCATGGCCAAACTAAATATGATCTTCAAGAGACCAAATGAAGATCATAAAGGCAACCCTAGGTGAAAAACCTATCTATTACAACACTTGCAATGTTACATATCTTCAAAACTTGAGCTTGTGCTTCCATCACCATGGAACCATCTTCTCCTTGGTATGAATCTCCATCATAAACATTGTAGCTTGAATCTTCATTTATTACAATAAAAGAAAATCTAACTACTAGTAAAATAAATTACAACAAAATAAATGACACGCAGGCCGTATTTACCCAAAATTAAGATATAAATAAACCAATCACATAGGTCATAAGGCCATGCTATGCACCATGCCAAGACATCAAACAAACATAACATATTCATCACCAACATGTTAAATAGAAACAAATATATTGACATTCTTAATGTCACAGTAACGAACTATAGGGCGCGAACATACGGCGGTCCCGCTAGCCGGTTAGCGGGCGGGGCTCCCGCTGGCCGGTCAGCGGGCGGGGTTTCGAAGGGGTAGTGCCCCTCGAAGCCAAATAGAAACGTTAATCTCATTAACATTTTTCTTTGGCGAAACCCTAAAACAGAATCGTTAATCTCATTAACCTTCTTACTATTTTATTTCGAATATGTACAACCCATTACAGAATCATTACCAAATGTTTATATCACATATAAACTTAATTGTTTTCATCATATGAACATCATATGAAAACCAATTATATATACGTGATCATCTCATGAAAACAAAATTAAAAACACCAATCCTTTCTCATCATATGAAAAACAAATTAGGGTTTTATAGAAACGAAACAAAAAACAATCCTTTCTCATCATATGAAAACTGAATTAAGGTTTTATAATTAACATGCCATATGAAATCAATATATCTCATGTAATCATATCAACATGGCATTTTCGACTTAAACGAAAACAAGAAGTTGCTCTGATACCACTGTTAGGAAATCAAAGGAGATCATTGCAAACAAAAACACGCAGCGGAAAAATTTTTGATCTATGATTTCCCACCAGGATCCATGTTGTTCGTTTAATTCGACAAAAGTGTACAAAGAACTAACCTGTTGATGATTTAAAATCACAGTTTGGAAGAGATGCCTCGATCGCGAAACACCCTCTATCGCGTATCCACACGAATGCTACCATTTGGAGTGATAGCTCTTTGCAACGGCGAAGGCTAAAAAAATGTTTTCTCTAAAACGTATTAGGGTTTCTTTTTCGTTCTACTTTTATTTTCTAAAGTTACCTATATCTAAGACTTAACGTCTGGAGTGAATATAATCACTCCAGAATCCAATTCGAAATTGGATAAGGTAAGTCAAATTCAGAATCCAAATCTAATTAGGATTCTGAATATATTATCTAATAATATATATAATTGGATAAGGTAAGTCAAATTCAGAATCCAAATCTAATTAGGATTCTGAATATATTATCTAATAATATATATATATAAACAAAAATAATAATAATAATAATAAATATTAATATCTAATATTAATATTATTAATATTATATCCAGCCCAAAGCGCATTCTTGTGTGTGACCCGATAGGCCCATATTAATTGGCAGTCAATTTAATCTCTATTAAACCAACAAGTCATAATTGGCCTCTAGCAAGGCATTACAACTACCCAATTAATATAAGGAATGTCCAATTTGCCTAATAATAGTACATGCATTAATCCCTTTGTCACACGATATCTAGCTTGAACATAAGTCATGGTCAACGTCATACTTATATTGTCCAAACTTATGATTACTCGATCTCCAAGTAGACTGATAAAAACAAATGAAATTGATCACACTATCAATTCATTTGAGCACGGCCATGCATTTCACAGTCTCACTTATCGAGGGGCCCAAAAGATATCTCTCTCAAAGAGAGGGACAAATTCTATCTTGATTGTTCATTATCCTCTACATAATTTCTATCATATATGATCATAACCTTTATTACTATCCAATTACGGATAATATTTGATCATGTCAAAATATAATAGTCTTTATATTGGAAACTATGGCAATCTCAAGTCAAAGAATTAATACATAACTATCATGAGATTTACTTATGACACTAACCCATGTAGTAATCTCATGATGGGTCTATCCAATACATTGTTCTCTAACAAGTATCTATGAAATTGATTTGTATCACTATACACATAACCATCTGATGATTATCAAATCAATGTTCATACTGGTTAAGAATTATATTTTTTTTATCTCTATAACAATAATAAACCAGGGACAAATATCAAAATTGTGTAACATGCAAACAAACAATAATGATAATAAAACCTCATTTATTAATAATGAATGTATAACATAAAGATCCAAATAAATGGCCTAGGGCACATACACTAACATGAATAACTAACAAGCCTTCTTCAATTAATGGCTCTCCTCTTGAAAGATGGAATGGTAGCTCTCTCAAGCCTCCAACTCGTCAATCAAGCTTTCTTCAAACCCTAACCTTCATAAGAGCTTACTCACACAATTTTATCCCAAATATGTTACGAATCTTGTCTATGAAAGAAATAGAAGATGAAGATGGAAGTGATGTTCATGGTCTCTCTCAAGACCAAGAACAAGAAGATGAATTAAAGAACAAGATGATCCTCCCCTTTTAGAACAACATCCCCACATGTGTATGTATCCCTCTTCCATTCTTTTTAATTTCTTAAGAGACAAAGCATGTCTTGCCAACTCACACACTCTATTTTGTCTCCCACTTATTTAATTATTTAAATTTTCATCCCATGAATTAGGCAACCTTTTTCTTCTTTTATTATTTCTTTTTAAAAGATGACACTTGTTGTACCCCATTTCATGTAAAATGATTGAAAGAATCTTCACAAGACACAGCCAAGTCATGAGTGACTTGGCCGTCTCACTCATTTTCTTATTGACACAGCCAAGCCATGTGGCTGTGTCCATGGCTGCCAAATATCTTCTTTCTTTTTCAAGTGGGATACTGCTAAGGCCTTGGTCATGTCATGTGACACACCCAATGGCTTGGCCGTGTCTCTTGAGTGTGTTAAAACCAAACATACTTTTCAAAACACTAAAAACACTAATTCCCTCAAAACCAAAACCATAAACCCTAGTTTTCCTAAACCCTAAACCTAATCCTTAAAACCTTATAAACCTAAACATTCAAATCCAATATAGTAAAACCAAAATAACAATCTGTTACCAAACCTATTTATTTTAGATCATAGTAGCATTATTTTCATAAAACATCCAAAACCCTAAATCTTTAAAACGTCCAGTAGCATTATTCACTTAAAAAATAATATTAGTTACTCAAAATTCCAAAACCCTATTTTCTAAATTCTTTACCCTAAAATCTTAATTTTGAACACCAAAGCCTATAATCCTAGAAGCCAATTTCCAAAACTTTTTGGGGCGCTGCCCCCTTGACCCCCTCTCTCTAACTGGCTAGAGGGACCGCCGTATGGGCTCGTCAAAGGGGTCAATATTCATTTGTGTATTATGAGTCCGCGTATTTAACTTTCCTTTTTCCAAAGCCCTAATTTAGTAATTAAAATTCTAAAATCCTATTTTAAGATGCGAACCCTAAATTATATATTTGTTGCTTTATTTAATTTTAGATTTGATTATGTAGTTTATTGTATGCTTTGATTTATATTGTTTGCAATGATTTATTTAATTTATCATGGATGAATGTTTATTATATATTTGATTGTTGTTTAATATCATGGATGAATGCTTACTTTCTATTTTGATTGATGTTTAATATCATGGATGAATGCTTACTTTCTATTTTGATTGATATTTAATATCTTTGATAAATGATTTATTTATGATGAATGGTTATTTACTTCTATCGATTTATTTTGATTTCCAAATGTTGTAAGAGGTATGTTTCCACTTTGCGGGTACCTCATTAGTTAAATATCATGTAATTTAAATTGCTTTTTTATTATAAACCAATGTAAAGGGCATGTTTCTACCTCATGGTGGGTGTCCTATTTAGCTTAGACATGGATGATGTAAGGGCATGTTTTCATCTTCGAATGGGTGTCCATTTATTTGTTTTGCTTGGACTTTGTTTCCATTTTTAATATAACGATGCTTTATTTAAATTATTGTGTGTAATATGGATAATATTGTTATATTTAAGAATTTTATAATATTAAGACCTGTAAAGGTAGCCGGTTCCAATGAACCGGGCGTTGTGGGGGTGCTGGGCCATTTCTCACCTTCCACACATGTACCTAACTTTTCGAGCCCATTAGGGGGTTGGGATTCCTTAGGAATCGAGTCATCCACCCCTTTCTTTTTTTCAGGCCTGTCCAGGTGGCGACTCCATTTTCTCTGGACTTAGGTCCGTGTTCTCTAAGGCCTCGAGCCTAAACAGTGTCGAAGTCGCAAGAACCATTCCACTGAGAGTGGGGGCAAAATTCCCCGCTCACAATTTGGGTACTTAGAATCGATATTGAATTTGATTTGACTAACCTTTTATAAGTTGAGAATTCTAGCATAACTGGTTGTTCCATTTTTATGAATTGTGGGTCTTTACCTACAAAAAATAGATCTTAATCAATTGGAAATTGGGTGTTTAACCTAGGAACATGGATCTTTATCCATTGGAGATTGGGTCTTTACCCTTGAAACATGGATCTTTATCCATTGGAAATCGGGTCTTTACCCTTGAAACATGGATCTTTATCCATTGGAAATCAGGTCTTTACCCTTAAAATATGGATCTTTATCCATTGGAAATTGGGTCTTTACAATTGAAACATGGATCTTTATCCTTTAGTCTTTGGGTCTTTACCCTTTGATATATGGATCTTTATCCATTGGAAATCGGGTCTTTACCCTTTGAAATATGGATCTTTATCCATTGGAAATCGGTCTTTACCCTTGAAACATGGATTTTTATCCAATAGAGATCGGGTCTTTACCCTTGAAACATGAATCTTTATCCATTAGAGATCGGGTCTTTACCCTTGAAACATGGATCTTTATCCATTGAAAATCGGGTCTTTACCCTGGCTTCAGCTCTTTTAGCTGGAATGACTTTTTGTCTTTTGCATTTGAGAATTCTAATTTTCTCTTTTGATTGATTTTTTTTAGTTTTTTTCTTTTGAGAATACTTTTTCTCGTTCATTAATTATACATGAACAAAAAATTCAACCCCTTTAGCTAGCTTTCATATCTTCTCCTTGCCCCCTGCGTGCCAAGATATTCAAAATATTTTGTTTATGCATAAACTCAAAAATTGAAGAGGAGAAACTTTGCCCCCTGTGTAGGCTCAAACCCATGATTTTTCTATGTGGGCTCTGATTGATATTTTTGTCGACTAGTTCTTCGCACAAGCACATATTTCTTCTTTTGCAAAAAGACTGGAGCTTCCACAAGCAAATATCTTCTTTTGATTCTTTACTTCGCAAGGTGTTTACTGTTCATTTTGACAAGGAATAGACAATACAAGTCAAGAAAGTGCGATGTGATATGCTCATGTATGCATGATATGCATGAATAATACTTGCAGTCGTTCCATTGACTCACAGACCGAGGTGATCAGCAGAAGTGTTCTTATTGACTCCTTTGAAATGCCCATTCATTTCTTGCATTGGAATGACAGGCTGCTTCACATTTATGGCTTTTATCATCAAGATGTTGAAAATATGAATAATGGAGGCCCCAAACAGTAGAGATACATCCATTTTAAATGATGACCTTGCCAGTAATCATTTCCTTTGCCCAATGTGTTCTTCGAGGTTTGATAGTTCAACATACTCCCCTTAACTTGAAGTCTTTGTAATTTTTTTTTTGAATTTTCAATTTTGAATTTTGATTTTGAAATCAAATGTTGGCTTTGGCAAATTAATGTCAATGTACCTCAGGGCTTGATTTTTCAAATTAACATATCTATAACATGACAACTCTAGTTACCATATTAAACTTGGGAATCATTTCTATTTAAGCAAGAATTGTTGCACTTCAGATAGGCACATACACATTACTTGGCCAAAGGTCTCATTGAATTTAAATATTGTCTATCTCATATGCAAGCTTATTCAAACTATCTCCACTAATAGACTCTACCTACCAAAAGAGATCAACAGGTCTTTGATAGGCCTGAAATGGGTCTATAAGGGACACAGGTTTAAGTGAAGGCCATTTTGAAATTGGAACTGGTGTGACATAATAGACAAACCCTCATACTACAAATTTCTTGTTAGAACTTTAGACAGTTGAGAGCAATCTTTCTAGACTCCAAATTCCTTCTATCTTCTTGGCATTAAATTGGATCTTGATTAGGACAGTTTTTGCTCTTGTAAAAAGTTTGGCACCCAAATTCGCTTCTTTTCTTCTTCTCCCTTTTCTTTCCTTTTATTTTATCATTTTGTCCTTCTACCTTGTAGGATTTTCAAGTACAGAACTTTCAAGAACTAAATGGTCTTTCTCCTTTTTTTTCCTCCAATTTTGATCGAATCTTTGGTTGGGTTGGACCAATTCAAGTCAAAATGTCCTTATAAACCAAATGGAAGCCTTTTGCTGTTTTAGGTAAAAGAGAACTCAGTTGGCTTTTCGAACCACCTTTTTAAGTTTTATCTTTTTTTTCCTCTTTTCTTTTTTCCTTATTTCTTTTGTCTTTTTTTTTCTTTCCTTTTTTTTCCTTTTTTTTTCTTCTTCTTTTTTTTTCGGTTTTAGCTCTAAAAGAGTTTTCTTGTTTGTACCAACTTGGGGTTTCTAATAAAGGATGAGTGGAGTGACATAAATCTTCTTTAATAGGGATAAATCATTTGTTACTCAGATATTGTCTTGATAGATTGGAGATATTTAGGAAAACTTCAACTACCCTTATGGTCTTGAGAAGTTCAAATATCCTTATGATCTTGACTATTCATTCCTTCCTTTGATCTTCTTGGCTCCTCATCTTAGTGATCATAAGACTTGTCAAATGTACCAAAATAGCTTAGGGTAGGTTATCGGGATTTGTAAGCCAATGAAAAGAAAGCTAAAATTTTATGAAGGCTCAAAGGGATAACTAGGGATTGATATCTAATTGGGTGCATACCAGTTGTTGGCTAACCAAACAATGCCTAGATCATCTCTCCCTTAAAATAAGTAGAATTCAATTTTGCCTCAAAAGTTTGTCAAAACATGTTCTAAGACTGACTAAGACCTAGACAAAGGTAATTATGCAGGAGCCCTCTCTAAGTAAGCATACACAACTCAATGCTATAGAGCAATTCTCTCACCTAGTAAAGTCATTCTAGTCATGATGCATAAATATATCAATTCATGAATCATCAAGCTAGATTCCTCATTGGTTGAGCACCAAAATGAACAAAGACCAACAAAAATTTTGATGAAAGTAATTTATTTCAAGCAACTTTAAATTTGTAAAACACAATAGTTCCAAAATATTAAAGAAAGTAAAATTGAAAAGCAACATTCAAGCTAAGGAAAGTTCGTTGAGTTTAAGCTTCTTTTCCTTTCACATCTTCAATATTTCCATCTTGAAAGGATGATAAAACAAAATCTTCTTCCAATCCTTTTCCTACCATGAAGGTTGCTGGTGGTGGCACTCTGTTGAATTTTGGCAAAGGATTGTCTTTTGTGTTGGTCTTATCAGGCTCATGCAGCTTGCCACTATCAATTAAATTTTGGATCTCATGTTTTATTCACAAGCATTTGTCTGTCTCATGTCCTTGTGTTTGATGAAACTCACAAAAGGCTTTAGTATTAAATTTTGGGGGTAAAGGATTCGGCAAAGGTCGAGGGGCCACAGGCTATAATAGTCTCTTCTTTTGTAGCTTGTTGAAGACCCAAGACAAAGGCTTCCCCATATTTGAAAACTGCCTTCTATTTGCTTGACCAGTTGTAATGACATCAACTTCTTTTTGCGTGCTTTGATTTCCAGACTGGAAATTCCCTTTCTCATTTCTTCTTATTGAAAAGCAATTTTTCTCCCTTTCCCACTCTTCAATTTGTAGGCCAGCTTGGAGAAGATCTTTAAAATCGCTTATAAGGGTGTGAGACATCCTTTCATGGAGACTAGGCAACACCCCTCTCACAATCATCCTTATTTGATCAGATTCATCGTGCCTCTTCTTGAGCAAAGCAACCTTATTTCTTCGTCTTTTCACATAGTCCACAAAATTTTCATTTGGTCGTTGCCTAATGGACTCATCTTCCATTAAGGTAACTTCCATTTCAACATTATATCCATATTGTTGGATGAAGGCCTTGTATAGCAAATCCCAACTCTTTTATGTTCCATCATCTAAGGTATTGAACCAATTTTGGATAACAGGATCCAATGAGAGCATAAAGAACCTTAGAGTTTGAGCCTTAGTAGCTCGGGCAGACTGCATAGCAGTGATATACTGCTTCACATGGAGGTGAGGATTTCCAGTTCCATTAAACTTCGCAAAAGATGGCATCTTGAATTTGTATGGAACTTCTTCATCTAGCTCAAATAATTTGTCAACTTCAGACATTTCTTCGGTTTTCAGTTTCTTCTCAGATTTCTTTTCTAAATCCGTGATCATCTTTTCAACATCAGAATTTTCAGTCTTTTCAAAAGTTATCTTCTTAACAACCTTCGGCTCCTTTTTGTCTTGAGAATCTTGAAAGTATTGAGCCCAATCATCATCATCAATGATCACCTTATCATCATCAAAAGTTACTTCACCAACTTTAGCCTTCCCTTTGTCCTTTGGCTTCTTGGAGCTAGCAGACGCTTCGGCATTATTTCCTAAAATTGCAGCCAATTGGTTCTTCATGGTCTCAGCTAGGGCCTCTTTTATTTCTTCCATCTTGGCATTGAGGGCATCATCCACCATTCTTTGAACTTGTTCGGGATCCATTGCTTTTGGTGAGAAAGAGAATGAGTTGTTGCTAGATTCTTTGCTTCCGGCATAAGTTGAATTGTCGTAAGCTTTTGAATGGTCATAATCCAGGGCTGTGAGCCAGAAAGGATCAATGATATGAGATGCAACTATATGCATGTATACATGTATGCACAAACAATAAACAAACAAGGGCAAATAGGACGTTCCTTCCAATCTTATAACATCCACACATGAATGGCGAGTCTCTTTACCTAGGTATATGGTTAACAAGATACCAACATGGGGTACCTTGTTTTCGAATATTCCCCTCGGACGTTTCAACCAATAGTTATATTTTCAAAATTGAAAATCAATTTATGACAATTCCCATTAATTAGGTTTTAATCCATTCAACCAACTATAGTAGCTTTTATGCTACATTGGATTAAAACTAAATTAAGAGGTTTATTATTGATAGGTTTCTCACTTGAAAAAGTAACTAATGATTCATGCCAAAAACAAGCCCATGGTTAATTTATTCTTAGTATAATCTGGGCTCACAATTAATTTTTGGTATTTCGTAATTGACCAAAATAATTTGCAAGCTCTTTGTAAGAAAAGGTTAGATGAAAATAATTTTGTTTCTAAGCCCATTGTAAAAAGATTTTAGAAAAAATGGATTTTGGGCTTAGTATTTGGGTTATGAGCAAAAGAAATTTTAACTTGTTTTGATTTGTTTTTAGAAAAGTTTTATGTCCAAAGATCATTTTTAAAAGTTTTGAAAATAGCTTTGGTCTTTTGGATTTTAAAGAAAATTTTATTTTGAGCTTACAATGTATTTAGGTCATATTAGAAAAAGAACAAACCAAATAAGCCATGATTTAAGCTAAGATAAATTAACCATAGTCAAACAACATGCATTTGGGGTAAAAACCTAAGGAAAGTAACTAGGCCAACTACATGAGCTTTAGTCTTTGGGTTAAAAGGCTTAGGTTCCCATAGCAAGTATATACCAAATGGTATGAGACTATGAGTGGTTATGCCATGCTCGATCTCCATACCTTGAGTGAAAGTATGGTATCCCGTACATAACACAACACGGGTAACATGGGCGTCCTAACTCACGCACATGCTGCAATCTAAATGATGCAATGGATAATATCAATATAAGAATGAATAGAATAATATAAAGACCAATGGAATCAACTTCTCTTATCCCCAGTGGAGTCGCCACTATGAGCGGGAATTTTCGCCCCCACTCCCGGTGAAATGGTTCTTGTGACTTCGGCACTGTTTAGGCTCGGGGCATTAGAGAACACGGACCTAAGTTCGGAGAAAATGGAGTCGCCACTCGGACGGGCCGGGAAAAAGAAAAGGGTGGATGACTCAATTCCTACGGAATCCCCAACCCCCTAATGGGTTTGGAAAGTTGGGTACGTGTGGGGAAGGTGAGAAATGGCCCAGCACCCCCATAATGCCCAGTTCATTGGTACCGGCCTCCTTTATAGGTCTTAATATTATAAAATTCTTAAATATAACAATATTATCCATATTACGCACAACAATTGAAATAAAGCATCGTTATATTAAAAACCAAAGCAATGTCCAAACAAAGCAAATAAATGGACACCCATCCTAAGATGGAAACATGTCCTTACATCGTTCATGTCTAAACTGAATAGGACACCCGCCAAAAGGTAGAAACATGTCCTTCACATTGGTCCAAAATATAAAAGCATTTTAAATTACATGATGTTTAACTAATGAGGTACCCACAAAGTAGAAACATACCTCTTACAATATTTGGAAATCAAAATAAATTGATAAAAGTAAATAACCATTCATCATAAATAAATCATTCATCAAAGATATTAAACATCAATAATAAACATTCATCCATGATAAATTAAATAAATCAAGCATTGAAAATAAACAAAAGCATATAATGAACTACATAATCAAATAAGACAAGTAAAGATACAAATTGAAGTTTACTGTTTCTCATTTAAAGTTCTTTAATTAATATTTAGGGTTTTGGAATCTTAAGATATTATTACTATTATTGGTTTAGGCTACTGTAAGTTTTAAGGGAATTGAAATGGATTAGGGTTTTATAATTTAAGAGATTAATAAGGTTCTTTGATTAATCAAATTAGGGTTTGAGGGGTAAAGTCATGAAATTGTTTGGATACTTTAAAACATTTGAGTTTAGGACTCACGATTACTGGATTATTATTTTAGATTTACTATATCAGGTTTGAATGTTTAGGTTTATAAGGTTTTAAGGATTAAGGTTTAGGGTTTAGAAAAACTAGGGTTTATGGTTTTGGTTTTGAGGGAATTAGGGTTTTTAGTATTTCGGAAAATATATTTGGTTTTAGGATTTTAGAAAACAAATTAGAGTTTTATAAAGTTTTTTGGAAATAGACAAAATGATTTAAGAATTTTGCAAACAGAAAAGTATTTTTTTAAGGTTTTTGGAAAAAGGAAAGATTTAGGGTTTTTGAGGTTTAGAAAAAACAAAAAAGTATTTTAGGGTTTTTTTTAAACAAAGATCAATGTTACTTATAATCTTATGAATCAAAGAAACAAATCTACTGTAAGAAAATAAAAAGAAATTAGAGATTCAAACCTTCGTTCGTTGGTTCCACCAAAAATTTCTTCTTGGATGAACAAGGACAAAGACAAGCTTGTTGCCTTTGATGAATCATTGATTTGCTTGCTTATTGCTAGAGTTTTCTGTAATCTCAGTTTCAAAGTTTTTTTTTTCTCCCACAGTTTTTCCAAGTCCGATCCCCAAAAGTTCAAGTCCTAGTCCAAAGTTCCCTCCTCTTTTCTGTGTTTTTTTAGTCTTATTTATAGGAAATTTTGGAAGCTTAATTCCAATTGTTTAAGGAAATTACCATTAATTAGGAAAAGAAAACCGAAACCAAATAGAATTTGGTATCGAAAAAAATTGTGTCGAAAAACTTTCACTAGCAAAAACTGCGACGGGCTACGAGTTTGCGAGCGCTGGCGTGGAAAATTGCAAGGGGCGCGACCAGAAGCCATTTTGCCCACAGGAAACTCCTACGGGCGAAATGGCCCAAGGCCATTTCGTCCAATGACTTTATTTTATTTTTATTTATATTTATTATTATTATTATTATTTTAAAATTTATAAAAAATAAATACTAAAACAAATATTATTTAATTAAGATAACACAAAAATTATTTTGGACTAAATAAAATATATTGGACCGGACTGGGTCAAAAATTAAGGGTCTACACCACCAAATGGTGGAAACATGTCCTTTACATTGGTCCAAAATATAAAAGTAATTTAAATTATATAGAAATTAATTAATGAGGTACCCACAAAGTGAAAACATACCTCTTACAATTTTAATACCAAAACAAACAAACAATAATCATAATAATAAAGAAAATATCCATCAATGATAAATTAAATAAATCAAGCATTGAAATTGAATAAATCAACTTTCAAAACATATAATAAACTACATAATCAAGTCTAAAATTAAATAAAGTAATAAATATATAAATTTAGGGTTTTTAGAATTTAGGGTTTCGGAACTTAGGGTTTTAGAAACTAAAGTTTTGTAATTACGGTTTTTTGATAGTTAGGGTTTTTGAAAACTAGGGTTTTGGATAGTTAGGTTTTTTAGTGGCTCTGGGGTATTAGAATTAGGGTTTTGGAATTAGGTGCAGACCCTTAATTTTTTACCCAGTTCGGTCCAATATATTTTATTTAGTCCAAAATAATTTTTGTGTTGTCTAATATATTTTCTAGTCCAAAAAACAATTTTTGTTATTTTAAGCAAGTAATATTTGCTTCAAAAATAATAAACAAAAAAATATAAAATAAATAAATAAATAAAGAGATAAAAAATAAAAAAAAAAGTCGGATTGGCCGAAGGCCATTTCGCCCGCAGGCGCATTTCGCTGCTGCAGCTTTTTCGCCAGCGCATTTTTTCCGCAGCCAATTTTTTTCTCCAACGCGTTTTTTCCGCTGCAGTTTTTTTCCCCAGCGAAATTTTTCGACTTAAATTTTTCGAAACCTAATACAATTAGGTTTCAGTTTTCTTTTTTTATTTCTATAATGTATGCTGTGAGCAACTAAGAAAAAAAAACATAAAAACTTCTATAAATAAGGAGGCAGTGAGAGGGAAAAAGGCAATGAGAAATAGGGAAAAAACTGGGAGAATTGCAAACCGAATCTGTGAAGGAAAGATAGCAAATCAATTTGACTTTTTAGAGCAACAATCAAAGCATTAACAAACGACCAAAGGCAGCAACTGCCTTTGTTTTTGGTTCATCCAATAAGAATTATTTTTTGGAGGAACTATCAAAAGGAGGTATGTATTAAATTCTTTTGTTATATTTTTCACAGTAGCTAAAAATATGAAATTGTGGCTTTCAAAATCAAAATCCTAGAACTTTAATTTAGCTTTTCAAAAGTTAAAAACACTAATTTGTTGCTTTATTTTCCAAAGAATTTAAAGTTATTAATTTAGTTTCTTCAAAACCCCAAAACCCTAATTTACTTTCCAAATCATCAAAACCCTTAAATTATATTCTGTTTCTTTCCAAAAGCTTTAAAAACTTATTTTTTGCTTTTTAAAAACTTTGAATCGTTTGTTTATTTTCATAAAACCTCATAAAAATATCAAATTGATTTTCAAACCCTAAAAGCTTCATGCATCACCGAAAATCCTAATTTTAAAACACTAAACCCTACCTCAACTCCAAACCTAAAATAGTAAAACCCTAACCCATTTAAAGCCTTAAACCCTAATTTTTTATAAACCCTAATCCTTTAAAACCTTAAAAATCATATAAACATAAATGTTTTAATTTTACACAGTAAGCTTGAAATCATCATTTAAAACCACAAATCAAAAGTATTTTAAAGTGTCCAAAACCCTAGTTTCATGATTTCACCATTCAAACCTTAATTTGTTTAATCAAAGTGTCTTACCAACCTTTTAAAACATAAAATCCTTAATCTATTTTAATTCTTTAAAAAGTCACAGTAGCTTAAACCCATGAAAATCCAAAACCCTAAACACATGAAATAAAGGATCCTAAATGGAAACAATAGCTATAACTTAGATTTTTTTATTTACCTTATTCAATTCTATATTTGATTATGCATTGATTTATTTTATATGCTTTAATTTATTTAAGTTCAATACTTGGTTTATTTAAGTTATCAGGGATGGATGTTTATTTTCCATTGATACTTAATACTTTTAATGAATGATTTATTTATTACGAATGGTTATTTACTTTTATCAATTTATTTAGATTTCCAAATGTTGTAAGAGGTATGTTTCCACTTGGTGGGGACCTCATTAGTTGAATATCATGTAATTTAAATTGCTTTTCTATTTTAGAACTAATGTAAAGGGCATGTTTCTACCTTTCGGTGGGTGTCCTATTTAGGCATGTGATGTAAGGACATGTTTCCATCCTTGGATGTGTGTCCATTTATTTGCTTTGTTTGGACATTGCTTTGATTTTAATATATTAATGCTTTCTTTTAATTATTGTGTGTAATATGGATAATATTGTTATATTTAAGAATTTTATAATATTAAGACCTGTAAAGGAGTTCGGTTCCAATGAACCAGGTTTTGTGGGGGTGCTGGGCCATTTCTCACCTTCCCCACACGTACCCAATTTTTCGAACCCATTAGGGGGTTGGGGATTCCTTAGGAATTGAGTAATCCACCACTTTTTTTTTCTCGGCCGGTCCCGGTGGCGACTCTATTTTTTTCGTACTTAGGTCTGTGTTCTCTAAGGCCCCAAGCCTAAACAGTGCCGAAGTCCAAGAACCATTCCACTGGGAGTGGGGGCAAAAATTACCGCTCACATTAGGGTTTTTGGATAGTTAGTGTTTTTGAAACTAGGGTTTTGGATAGTTAGGGTTTTTTAGTGGCTTTAGGTAGAATAATTTGGGGAAAGGGTTACGGGGTTTAATTTACTGCCTTAAAAACATAATTTTGGATTTAGAGAGATAAATTAAGGCTTTGGAGAAATAATCAATATTTTGGGAGTTTAATAATGAAAGGGTTTAGGCCTTTGGATAAAAATAGTTTGAGGTTTTGAGTTTTAATAAAATAATTCACGGTTCTTGAAGTTTTAGCAAACAAAATAGATTCTAACAATTAATTTAAATACTCGATGGCTACTGGATATTTTTAAGTTTTTTATGAAACATGCAAGTGGGGTTACGAATACAAACTGATCAATGTGTTAATTAAAGCAAACAATTAAATTTATTGAAACAAGGATCAATTTACTGCATGTTAAAAGATCAAGGTACTATGTGTTCAAAGATCAAGTTACTGCATGCATATTTTTATTAATCAAAGAAATGATGCAACTGTGATCATGAGTAATTTATAATTAAAGATCAAACCTGTGCTCGTTGGTTCCTTCACAATTGACTTCTGGATGAATAATGTGAAGACATTATGTTCTCTGCCTTCTTCTTTGGTTGTCTTAATATTTCTGTTTGTGGTTTCCTTTGTTCTCCAAAAAGCTGCTGCTGTTCTTCTCTCTTTGTTGCCGTCTCTTCTGCTTTGTGGTTTAATCCTCTGTTAATCTCAATTACCGACCCTTGTTCTTGTTAATTTTCCATTGTTAATGTTCCTTCCCCTTTCTGAATTCTGAAACATTAGTATTTAAAGGAAAACCTCACTTAGAATCCTTAACCCTAATATTAATCCATCCTTAAAACAAATTTTAATTTACTTAGGAAACTTATTGAAACCATGTTGACCTGGGGCCTCCAGGTCGACATGAGGCATGCTCATGTCAACCTAGGGCCTCCAAGTAGACATGAGCCAATGCTCATGTCGCTTAGGCCCTCTGAACTTAAACTAATTTCGCATTTTTTAATTTTTTGGACCGGACCTTCTAAAAAAAAGACTTGGTTTAGGGTTTTGTAGTTGAGTTTGTGACTTTTAAAATTGGACCAACTTATTAGAAGTTGTAAATCAGATCAAATTTATTTTGGCATCCTTTAATTAGAACCACATCAAATTAGGGCCAAAATTAAGGGTCTACAGTTTGCCCCCTGCTTGAACGATCTGAGACTTTCAGTAGAAGAGAGTGAAAAGCAACATGACTTTGAGCAAATGAGGATGGATACTTGGATTTGATTTGGGTACTTGGACTCGGGGTAAGTTTTGGACTTAAGGGTAATTTGAATTCTCGATCCTAAACTAGATTTGGATACTCGATCCTAACCTAAACTGGATTTGGATGCTCGATCCTAAACTAGATTAGGATACTTAATCCTAACTGAATTTGGATACTCGATCCTAAAGTGGACTTGGATACTCGATCCTAAATTGGATTTGGATACTCGATTCTAGATTGGATTTGGATACTCGATCCTAACTGGATTTGGATACTCGATCCTAAAGTGGACTTGGATACTCGATCCTAAATTGGATTTGGATACTTGATCCTAAACTGAATTTGGATCCAAACTGAATTTGGATACTCGATCCTAAACTGGATTTGGATACTCGATCCTAACTGGATTTGGATACTCGATCCTAAACTAAATTTGGATACTCGATCCTAAACTAGATTTGGATACTCAATCCTAAACTATATTTGAAAGTGAGTTAGAAAATATTATGTATACGCATAAACTCAAAAATTAAAATGGAGAAACTTTGCCCCATGTGTAGGCTCAAACCAATAATTTTTTTATGCAGGCTCTGATTGATGTTTGTATTTTGTCTTGTTTTTTGCATAAGCATGCATCTCTTCTTTCTTTTACAAAATGACTAGAGCTTCCTCAAGCAATGGTTCCTCTATGCCCCCCTGATTCAATATCTTCTTTATGATTGCTTCATAGAGTGTCTGTTGTTCACTTTGACAAAGAAAAATGTAGTGTCATATGATCATGTATGCATGATATGTATGGATAATACTTACAGTGGTTCCATTGACTCACAAACTGTGGTGATCAGCTGAAGTGTTCTCATTGGTTCCTTTCAGATGCTTGTTCAGGTCTTGCATTGGAATGATATAATTCTTTATATTTATGGCTTTTATCTTCAAGATGTTGAGAACATAAATAATGGATTTCCCAAGCAACAGAGATACATCCATTTCATACTAGGATTCAGCACACCAGTTGGTAACTATTTACATCCCTGCCAATAACTATTTACTTTGCCTAATGTGTCCTTTGAGGTTTGATGATTCAACATACTTCCCTTAACTTGAAGGCTTCGTGTGACAAATTTTTTTTTTCTTTATGTTTTTTTTGAAATCAAATGTTGCCTTTGTCAAATCAACGTCAATTTACCTCAGGACTTGATTTTTCCAAATTAACATATCTATAACATAACAACCATAGTTACCATACTAAACTCAGGAATTATTTCTATTTAAGCAAGAACTGTTACACTTCATATAGGCACATACACATTACTTGGCCAAATGTCTCATTGAGTTTAAATATTGTCTATATCATATGCATGCTTATTCAAACTATCTCCACTAATAGACTCTACCTACCAAGAGAGATCAACAGGTCTTTGATAGGCTTGAAATGGGGTCTATAAGGGACACGGGTTAAATGAAGGCCATCTGTAAGTTGGAGCCATTGTGACACAATGGACAAACCCTCACATTAAAAACTGCTTGTTGGAACTTTAGACAGTTGGGAGCATGAAAAGATAGAGCTTTGAACGTTCTCCCATCTTCTTAGCATTAATCTGGATCTTGATTGGGACAAACTTCATTTCTTTTCTTCTCTTTCCTTTCTCTTTATTTTTCTTACTCTTCCTTTTTCTTTCTCTTCATTTTTCTTACTCTTTCCTTTCTTTGAGCATTTTATCATTTTGTCCTTCTTCTCTATAGGATTGTTAAGTATAGGACTTTCAAAAACTGGGTGATCTTTCTCCTTTTTCTCCGATTTTAATTGAATCATTGGTTGGGTTGGACCAATTTAAGTCAAACTGTCCTTATAAACTAAATGGGAGCCTTTTGTTGTCTTAGGTTAAAGAGAACTCAGTTGACTTTCTGAACCACCTTTTTAAGTTTTATCTTCTCTTCTTTTTTGTTTTCCTTTTTTTCTTTTTTGTTTTCTTCTTCTTTTTTCCTTTTTTTCTCTCTTTTTTTTGTTTTCTTTTATTCTCTTTTTTTTGTTCTAGATCTAAAAGAGTTGTCTTGTTTGTACCAACTTGGGTTTCTAATAATGGATGAGTGGAGTGACATAAATCGCCTTTAACAGGGATAAATCATTTGTTACTCCGATGTTGTCTTGATATATTGGAGATATTAGGAAAACTTCAACTACCCTTATGGTCTTGAGAGCATCAACTATCCTTATGGTCTTGGCTATGCATTCCATTCTTTGATCTTCTTGCCTCTTCACCTTAGTGATCATAAGACTTGTCAAAAGTATCACAACAGCTCAGGGTAGGTTGTTGGGGTTATATGCCAATGAAAAGAAAGCTAAAATTTTATGAAGGGTCAAAGGGACAACTAAGGATTGATTTTTTAATTGGGTGGATACATAGTTGTTGGCTAACCAAACAATGCCTAGATCATCTCTCCCTTAAATAAGCAGAGTTCAATTTCTCCTCGAAAGTTTGTCTAAGCATGTTCTAAGACTGACTAGGACCTAGACAAAGATAATTATGCGGGAGCCCTCTCTAAGTAAGCATACACAACTTAATGCTATAGAGTAATTCCCTCACCTAGTAAAGTCATTCAAGTCATGATGCCTAGATACATTAATTCATGAACATCAAGCTAGATTCCTCATTGGTTGAGCACCAAAATGAACAAAGACCAATAAAAATTTTGACAAAAATAATTTTTTCAAACAACTTTAAATTTGAAAAACATGATTGTTCCATAAAACACCAAATAAAGAAAATAAAACAAGAAAAACAAATGAGCCAAGGGAAGTTTGTTGAGTTAAGCTTCTTCTCCTTTCACATCTTCAATATTCCCATCTTGAAAGGAGGATAAGACAAGATCTTCCTCCAATCCTCCTCCTACCATAAAAGTTGCTGGTGGTGGCACTCTGTTGAACTTAGGCAGAGGATTACTTTTGGTATTAGGCTTATCCGGCTCGGGTAGCTTACCACTCTCAATCAAATCTTGGATCTCGTGCCTTAGACAAACACATTTATCCATTTCATGCTCTTGCATTTAATGAAATTGACAGAAGGCCTCGGCATTGAAGTTTGGTGGTAGGGGATTATGTAGTGGTCGAGGAGCCAACGGTTGTAATAACCCTTTCTTTTGCAGCTTGCTGAAAACCCAGGATAAAGGTTTCCCCAATTTTGAGAATTATCTTTTATTTCCTTGACCAGTCGCATTAATATCAACTTCTTTTTGCATGCTTTGATTGCTAGGCTAGTAGTTCCCTTTCTCATTCCTTCTTATTGAAAAGCGATTCTTCTCCCTTTCCCATTCTTTAATTTGCAGACCAGCTTAGAGAAGACCTTTGAAATCTTGGATGAGTGCATGAGACATCCTTTCACGAAGACTAGGTATCACTCCTCTCACAATCATCCTTATTTGATCAGATTCATTGGGCCTCTTCTTGAGCAAAGCAACCTTATTTCTCCATCTGTTGATATAGTCCACAAAATTCTCATTTGGCCTTTGGCTAATGGACTTAACTTCCATTAAGGTAACTTTCAGCTCGATATTGTACCCATATTGCTGAATGAAAGCCTTGTACAACATGTCCCAATATCTTTGAGTAATTTCCTCTAAGGTGTTGAACCAATTTTGGACAACAGGGTCCAATGAGAGCATGAAATATCTTAGAGTTCGAGCCTTAGTGGCTCGGGTAGACTGCATAGCAGTGATGTACTGCTTTACATGGAGATGGGGGTTTCCAGTACCATTGTACCTAGCGAAGGAGGGCATCTTGAACTTATAAGGGACCTCCTCATCTTGTTCAAACATTTTGTCGATCTCAGACATCTCTTCAGTTTTCAGCTTCTTCTCAAATTTCTTTTCTAAATCAGCAATCATCTTATCAACATTATAATTTTCAGTCTTTTCAAAAGTTGTCTTGTCAACAACCTTCGGTTTCTTTTTTTCTTGAGGATCTTGAAAGTATTGAGCCTAGTCGTCATCATCATCAATGATCACCTTATCATCATTAAAAGCTACTTCACCAACTTTAGCCTTCCCTTTGTCCTTTGGCTTCTTGGAGCTAGCAGACGCTTCGGCATTATTTCCTAAAATTGTAGCCAATTGGTTCTTCACGGTCTCAGCTAGGGCCTCTTTTATTTCTTCCATCTTGGCATTAAGGGCATCGTCCACCATTCTTTGAATTTGTTCAGGCTCCATTGCTTTTGGTGAGCAAGTGATTGAGACTTTGCTAGATTCTTTGTCTCCGACGTAGGTCGGATTGTCGTAAGCTTTTGAACTATCGTAATCCAGGGCTGTGAGCCAGAGAGGATCAATGATATGAGATGCAAATGTATGCATGTATGCATGTATACACAAACAATAAACAAACAAGGGTAAATAGGATGTTCCTTCAAACCTTATAACTTCCACACACGGATGGCGAGTCTCTTTTCCTAGGTAATGTGGTTAACAAAATATCAACATGGGGTATCTTGTTTTCAAATAATTCCCTCGGACGTTTCAACCAATAGTTATATTTTCAAAAATGGAAATCAATTCATGATAATTCCCATTAATTAGGTTTTAATCCATTTAACCAACTAAAGTATCTTTTATACTATATTGGATTAAAACTAAATTAAGAGGTCTATTATAAATAGATTTCTCACTTGAAAAAATAACTAATGATTCATGCCAAAAACAAGCCCATGATTAATTATTCTTAGTATAAACTAGCTCACAATTGATTTTTGGTATTTCATAATTGACCTAAATATTCATAAGCTCTTTCAAAAGGTCATGAAAATAGTTTTGTTTCGAAGCCCATTGAAAAATGATTTTAGAAAAAAATGGATTTTGGGATTTGTATTTGGGCCATGAGAAAAAGAATTTTTAACTTGTTTTGGAAAAGTTTTTATGCCCAAAGACAATCTTGAAAAGTTTTGAAAATAGCTTTGGTGTAGACCCTTAATTTTTGACCCGGTCCGGTCCAATATATTTTAATTAGTCCAAAATAATTTTTGTGTTGTCCAATATATTTTAGTTAGTCCAAAATAATTTTTATGGTATCTTAATTAATTTTCATATTTATTTTAGTAAAAAAATGGTAAAATGAATAAAAATTCTAAAATAATAAAAAATAACAAAAGAAAAATCGGCGACAAAAAAATCGTCGCCGAAAATCAGCGCGGGCCCGTGGGTATTTTGCCAGCAAGAATTTCCTGCTGGCGAAATGGCCTACGGGCCCGTTCTGCGCTGGCTGCGGCAGATTTTTTTTGCCAGCGCAGTTTTTCCGCAGCAGTTTTTTTTGCCAGCGAAATTTTTTCGACGCAAATTTTCTGAAACCTAATACAATTAGGTTTTGGTTTCCTTTTCTTATTCAATAAAGATGTCGTGAATAATTAAGAATGAAGGATATAAAATTTCTATAAATATGGACTAAACACAAAAAAAAAAAAGGAGGCAGAAAGAGGAAAAGAAATCCGAGAGGAAAAAGGAGAAAAATTGGAGATGAAATTGGGACTTTTTGGAGAGAAGCAGTGAAGGGAATTCAAGAATTCAAAGGCAACAAAGTTTGCCTTTGATTTTGTTCATCCAAGAAGCAATTTTGGTGAAACTTACAAAATAAGGTTTGAATTCTTAATTTCTTTTATTTGTCACAGTAGCTAAACATCTCATTCTTTCTTTTAATTGAAAAATTTTAGGACCTCAATTCACTTTTTTTAAGGTTTAAAAATCTTATTTTGTTGATTTATTTTCTAAAATTTTAAAGCTATTAGATTTATTTCTTCAAAACTCCAAAACCAAAATTTGTTTTCCAAATTTTCAAAACTCAAAATTGTGTTTTGTTACTTTCCCAAAAGCTTTAAAAATATTTTTTTTGCTTAATAAACTTTAAATCGTTGGTTTATTTTCATAAAATTCCATAAAATCTTCAATTGCTTTTTCCAAATCCTAAAAATCATGCATTACCGAAACCCTAAATTCTAAAACACTAAACCCAAATTCAACTTCTAAACCTAAAATAGTAAGCTCTAACTCCTTTAAAACCTTAAACCCTAACTTTTTCTAAACCTTAATCCTTTAAAACATTAAAAACCATAAAAACATAAATATTTTAAATTTACACAGTAAGCTTGAAATCACCATTTAAAACAACAAATCAAAAGTATTTTAAAGTGTCTAAAACCCTAGTTTCATAATTTCACCATTCAAATATTAATTTAGTTAATCAAAGAGTCTTACCAACCTTTAAAAACATAAAACCTCAATCTATTTTAATTCCATAAAAAAGTCACAGTAGCTTAATTTTATGAATTCCAAAACCTTAACACATGAGATAAAGAATCCTAAATGGAAATAGTAGCTATAATTTGGATTTTTATTTACCTTATTCAATTCCATATTTGATCATGCTTTGTTTTATTTCATATGCTTTAATTTATTTAAATTCAATGATTGGTTTATTTTATTTATTATTGATGAATGTTTACTTTTTATAGATATTTGGTACCTTTGATGAATGATTTATTTATTATGAATGGTTATTTACTTTTATCAATTTATTTAGATTTTCAAATGTTGTAAGAGGTATGTTTCCACTTGGTGGGTACCTCATTAGTTAAATATCATGTAATTTAATTTGCTTTTCTATTTTAGAACAATGTAAAGGGCATGTTTCTACCTTTCGGTGGGTGTCCTATTTAGGCATGTGATGTAAGGACATGTTTCCATCCTTGGATGGGTGTCCATCTATTTGCTTTGTTTGGACATTCTTTGATTTTAATATAATGATGCTTTCTTTTAATTATTGTGTGTAATATGGATAATGTTGTTATACTTAAGAATTTTATAATATTAAGACCTGTAAAGGAGGCCGGTTCCAATGAACTGGGCGTTGTGGGGGTGCTGGGCCATTTCTCACCTTCCCCACACGTACCCAACTTTCTGAACCCATTAAGGGGTTGGCGATTCCTTAGGAATCGAGTCATCCACTCCTTTCTTTTTTCCCAGCCCGTCCGGGTGGCGACTCCATTTTCTCCGGACCTAGGTCCATGTTCTCTAAGGCCCCGAGCCTAATAGTGCCGAAGTCGCAAGAACCATTCCACAGGGAGTGGGGGCAAAAATCCCCGCTCATAGTGGCGACTCCATTGAGGATAAGAGAAGTTGATTCTGTTGGTCTTTATATTATACTATTCTTTCTTATAATGATATTATCCATTGCATCATATTAGATTGCATCGTGTGCGTGAGTTAGGATGCCTGTGTTACCTGTGTTGTGTTATGTAAGGGATACCATACTTTCACTCAAGGTATGGAGATTGAGCATGGCATAACCACTCATAACCTCGTACCGTTTGGTATATATTTGCTATGGGAACCTAAGCCGTTTTACCCAAAGACTAAATCTCATGTAATTGGCCTAGTTACTTTCCTTAGGTTTTACCCCAAATGCATGTTGTTTGACTATGGTTGATTTATCTTGGCTTAAATCATGGCTTATTTGGTTTGTTCTTTTTCTAATATGACCTAAGTATATTGTAAGCTCAAAATAAATTTTTCTTTAAAATCCAAAAGACCAATGCTATTTTTAAAATTTTTTCAAGATGGTCTTTGGACATAAAACTTTTCTAAAAACAAATCAAAAATTCTTTGGCCCATGGCCCAATTACTAAACCCAAAATCCATTTTTCTAAAATCTTTTACAATGGGCTTAAAAACAAAATTATTTTCATCCAACTATTTTTTACAAAGAGCTTGCAAAAATATTTAGGTCAATTATGAAATACTAAAAATCAATTGTGGGCCTAGTTTATACTAAGAATAAATTAACCATGGGCTTTTTTTTGGCATGAACCATTAGTTACTCTTTTCAAGTGAGAAATCTATCTATAATAAACCTCTTAATTTAGTTTTAATCCAATAAAAGCTACTACAGTTGGTTGAATGGATTAAAACTTAATTAATGGGAATTACTATGAACGGATTTCCATTTTCAAAAATATAACTATTGGTTGAAACGTCTGAGGGAATTATTCGAAAACAAGATGACCCATGTTGGTATTTTGTTAACCATATACCTAGGAAAAGGGACTCGCCATTCATGTGTGGATGTTATAAGGTTGGAAGGAACATCCTATTTATCCTTATTTGTTGATTGTTTGTGCATACATACATACATGCATACATTTGCATCTCATATCATTGATCCTCTCTGGCTCTGTTTAGATCATTTTTGTACTAGTTTTTAGTGTGATTTTTATGTGTTTTTAGTTAATGTTTTGATTAATTTTTGTTTTAAGTGTGTTTAAAGTGTTTGTGTTAGGTTTAGGTGCAAAAAGACCCTTGGAAGATCAAAACAGTGCAAGAAAAGCATGAACCAAGCAAGACATGGCCAAGCCAAATCAGGCTTAGCCGTGTCCCTCAAAGATTGAAGAGGACAAAGAGAGACACACCCAGAGACACGGCCAAGCCTCTGGTCGTGTCTCACCCAAGAAGCAAACCAAAGAACAAGAGAGCAAGAAAAGAAGGAAAGAAAAGAAGCAGAGACTGACACCATCAAGGGACACGGCCAAGCCACTGGCCTTGTCACATGACACGGCCGTGTCTTTGGCCGTGTCTCACCTTGGAGAAAAAAAAACAGTGAGGGACACGGCCAGGAGCTTGGCTGTGCCCCAAGAAAGAAAAACAAGAGACACGGCCAAGCTCCACATGGCTTGGCCGTGTCCATTGGAAATGAAGAGACACGGCCAAGCTCCACATGGCTTGGCCGTGTCCATTGGAAATGAAGAGACACGGCCAAGCCAACCTTGGCTTGGCCGTGTCACCTAATGGAAAGCAAGGAAAAGACCAAGAGACAATGCCAAGCCAAATCAAGCTTGGCCGTGTCACCCTTAATATCTATTTAAGGTCTTTCGTACGACAGAGAAGAGAGGACGGCGAGGGTTTTGAGAAAGAGAGAAAAGAAAAGAGAAGGAGGAGATGGCTAGGGTTTGAGGAGAGAGTGACACTCTCCTTATCCCTTCATCTTCATCCTCCATCTTCATCTTCTCCATCTTCCATTGATAAGATCTTTGAGATTCTTTGGGATAAGTTGGGTTAAACAAGCTCTTGAAGGTTAAAGAAGCTTCATTCCAAGGTTTGGTGACTTGAGAAAGCTCCATTCCATCTACCAAAGGCAAGCTCCATTCCAAGGTTTGGTGATTGGAGAAAGCTCCATTCCATATTGCAAAGGGGAATCAACCATTGAAGAGGGCTTGAGTTCTTCATCAAATATCAAAGTGGAGCTAGGAGGAAGACTAGTAATCCTACTCTTGGCATCTTCACAAGGGGTTTTTATATTCACTCTTTTAATTCATTTCAATATTGTTTTTGTTATATTAAGAGAATTGATATTGCAAATGAACAATTTGTATTTGATTTATATTGAGTTGAATGAATGTTTTAAATTGATGATGTTGAGCTAAAAACCCATGCTTAGGGTTTGTAGTATATTTGATTGAATGCTTTGATTGATATTTCCATTGATGTACCTTGTTGTTGGTTGATTGCATTGGATTGTATGCTAGGTTAATAGATTAGCTACCTATTGATCTCTAGATATTGAATGAAGGACCGAGAGGTAAAATTTGATATCAGAATTATGCAATCGACTACCCTATGAATGAATTAGAAATATAAGTTCTAGGGTTTCATTAATTTGCAAATGTAAAATAATTGGTTATTGCTATTTCATGAATGTGAGAACTAATGAATTGGTAATTGACTAATTAAACTTAAGAAACAAATTAATTTACAAGGTTATGTTAATGGATAATTGAGAATCGAGCTTTGATTGAATGGACCTATAACCCTAGGCACCTTCCCAAGAATTGATTTGATCTTGTACAACCTTCATACATCAACCCTACACTCCTTAATCTTAGGTTTAAATTGTTCTTTTACAATTCCAAACAACAAACTTCCGCATTTAAATACTTATTAATCAAGCTATTATGAACCACACCTTCTTGGGGAAACGACCTTGGGGCGATCATCTTTGCTACAGCTACCTCGTATACTTGTGAGTGACGCTTGTAGTAGTACTTAATGCAAGCCCAACAAGTTTTTGGCGCCGTTGCCGGGGAAGGTTGTTTAAGTAGTGGTAGTTTGATTTTTCTTTACAATTTAATTGTTTGTTTGTTTTCTTTTAATTGTTTGTTTGTTTTTGTTTGATTTTTTTAATTTAATTATTTTTTTTGTTTTCTTTAAGTTGTTAAGTGCCTTTTGTAAAGATGCAGTTTTCAAGGCACGGGGGAGTTTATGATAGGAATGATGATTCTGATGTGGCATGGCAATAAGCAGAATTAACGAACCAACTTAAGATGCTAAATGCAAGAGGAAGAACACCTATGCCTACTCGTGAAGTATGTTCAGCATGTGGCATTGCAAGACATAACGCAAACATATGTTCATTTGGTTATGGACAATACCAAGAGAGGCAAAAGGAAGAATATGCCTATGAAAGTTTCCAGGAAATGGGTGGAAATGACCCATACTCCAGACCTTATAATTTAAGCTGGGGAAGCGACCCAAATTTTTCTTGGAAAAATCAACAGCAAATTCCACCTCAAAATTTTTTTCAACCTTACCAAAGAAATCCTTACTGTCAAGAATAATATTCAAATCAAGATCACCTTAAGAAACCCACATTGGAGGATAGTTTGAATGCCTTCATTCAAACTAGAGCACAAAATCAAGATCAACTTAAGAAACCCACTTTGGAAGATAGTTTGAATGCCTTCATTCAAATCAGTGCACAAAATAAGGATCAATGCAAGAAATCCACAGTGGAAGATGATTTGAATGCTTACCTTCAAATTAGCAGACAAAATCAGGAAAGGAGTAATGAGAGGTTAGATTCTTTGGAGAAATCATTGAAGAGAGTGGAAGCTCAAGTTAGGCAATTGGCACATCAACTCCAAGCACACCAAAAAGAGGAATTTCCTAGCCAACTGGAGCACATCAAGGTAATCACAAATTTGAGGAGTGAACAGGTGATATATAACAGTTTTTGTGATTCCTTTGATGCAGGAACTAATCAAGAAAAAGATGGTGAGGAAATACAACCATACATAGAGGAGTTAATTCAATCAAAGGAGGAGGAGAATTTAGAAGCGTCAACTTCTACAAAATTGCATGAACCTCCAAATCCTTGTATGCCACCAATCCCATTCCCAAGCAGGCTGAATGAAGAGAAACAAGGTATGCAACTTTCTAAACTTTATGACATGCCCTATAGTGAAGATAGTGAAGATAAGCTTGAGGTAGCCATGACCTTAAGAGTAGAGCCTAATTTTTCCAATTTAGAAATTGAGGAGAGCAATTTACTATTAAATAATAAGATTGTTGAGGGGGAGCTTCAAATTGCTAAAGAGGATGAAGAAGTGGTTCAACCAAACTTGGTTGAACTTAAAAAGACCCCAAGAATTTTGAAAGATGTTTTGGTTGGGGAGTACAGTATGCAACAAATTATCATCTCTCCCACCCCTTGGTGGTGAGAATGAGCAAAAACCATATATAACCATGTTGCAAACTGAAAAAGGTTCTTACCGCGTCCCTATAGCATTAGAGGATCAAGTTAAGACAACCCTCACATGTTCTTTTTGGACAATTGCTCTTCCAAGGATGCTACCTAGGCTTTTCAATACATTGGGCACATTTCAAAGTTGCATGTTGTTCATCCTCTCACACATGGGCTCCAATTGCATTATGGGTGGAAGAAGCCCTACACATCGTATATGGGAACGATGGAAATCAGGTATCATCTAAACTCTCTTTTAGTTTATGCATGCTCACATTGAGGACATTGTGAATCTTTAAGTGTGGGGTAGTGCATTTTGTGTTTTTACTTTTTAAGTTTAATAATGTTTTACCTTGAATAAATGAGTTTTAGAAAGTTCAATTGTTATAAAAATTGTTGATAAATGACCTTTGAATTTTTGAAGCATGAATTTGAGAATTGAGTAGGATTGGTGCTTATTGTCAATTTTGTTGGTTTTTCCTTGCATTGCCATTAACCTAGTGAGGAATTGAGCCATCAACTTATCATTATTGTTGTGGGTGAACATCTTTGATTGATGAATTGCTAGAACTTGCTTTGACATGCATTTTAAGATTACATAAAAACTTGTTGCGCTTGAATTAAGTACTACTACAAGCGTCACTCGCAAGTATACGAGGTAGCTGTAGCAAAGGTGATCGCCCCTGTAACACCCCTATATCCCGTATACGTACTAAGCATGCTTAAACGATCGTAAAATACATATACCGAATATAGAAAATGCCACAATTTAAAAAGACACAACAAATATCTTTGTAAATAAATGAAACCAATCTCAAACATTTAAAAGAAATCCAAAAGACACCATATATAAAACTGTTTATCAATTCACAGCGGAAGTTATTACAAATATGTTATAAATCAAAGTTTACAAAACATAAAATATATACATGATTGGCAGTCCCTCTCTGATCTTTAAGTCCCAAAAGAAAAATCTTCAATGTCTAGTCTCACTTGGTCTCGAGGAGCTCTCAGGTTCAACTCTATCACCTGCGCGAACAAACACTATCGCGCTGAGCCACAGCTCAGTAGTACAAACCATAATGATAATATGCAATATTAATATCAATATCATATAATCAATCAATAATTATAACATCATCTATTATAATCATTCAAAGTTTATCAATATAACCAACAAACTATGACTTCATATACGAACTTTCCCCCAACCAGGTCGGTTGCCCACTGAGCCTCAGGCCACTGCCAATCCCAGGGGTCCGCAGGAGGTAGATAAGCACGTATAAAACTATCAGTAACGAACGTTCCCCCAACCAGGTCGGTAGTCCAAGATCGGTTGCCCAATCCATAGGGTCCGCATGGTTCTGCAGGAGGCAGATAGGTACGTAATACTGACTGTACTAAACCTTCCCCCAACTAGGTCTGTAGTCCAAGATCGGTTGCCCAATCCACAGGGTCCGCATGGTTCCGCAGGAGGCAGATAGGTTCTCTCATTTATATCTTTTAATATTACTTCATCTTTCACATATCCATAATCAATTACATTGACTAAACAAACATATCATTATTTACTCATACCATCTAGACATGTTTCAATCATATCATTCACATTATGTCCCACATTGTACACAACACAACATTATTTATATAACACATTACCATTCACAAGAATTCACAATGCATAATATATAACCTTGTTCATATAGTATCATATGCATTATCAAATGTAAGTTCAATCTCAACCATGTAAGAAAAGCAAGGAAAATTCACAGTGGCCAACACACTCAAGGGACACGGCCAAGCTTGTGGCCATGTCTCTCAACACCAAATCAAGCCGAGGCAAACACGGGCAAAGGACACGGCCGTGTCTCTCAACCAAACTCAGGAAGTAGCAAACACAGTCAAGGGACACGGCCAAGCCAGTGGCCGTGTCTCTCCAAAATTCATCCAACACGGCCAAAATTCCCTGAACTTGGCCGTGTCTCCCAAAACTCTTAAGTCTTGGCTGTGTTTCTTCTTTGGTTTGGCCGTGTCTCACATGAACAAAACCCTAAATGTGGCCAAAACTCTTTCAATTGCATTTAAACTCATTGTGCACAACATAGCCTCATTCCAATGGATATAAACAATGTCATTAACACTTATTTTACATATTCATCACAATATTCTCATTAACAAATCATTAACAACACATTTAAACACATACAACTTCAAAACCCTAAACCAACATCATTCTTATTCTTTCAATTTCAATATCCACTCAACTTATCATTTTCAAACCAAAACCAACACCAATTTACTTACAACCAATTTAAACACTTATAATCACATCTCAACCCCACCAAATCATAATCTCAACAAATCAAAACTCACTTCAAATACAACTTCAAAAATAACAAAGGAAAACAAGAGAGTACTTACCTAATTTGAAGAAATTCCACAAATCTCCAACTTAATCCTTTGATTCTTCCTTCAATTTGAGCTTAGAATTTAGAATACCTCTCTTGCTCTCTCTTTCCCTTTGGTAGTCGGCCAAGAAATGCAAAAAAAAAAAAGAAAATCAATACAAATCAACCTTTTCTTCCTCTTTAAATCTCCACCAAGCAATTCTACAAGCACAATTACTAACATACCCTCTTCTCATATAGTCTAGTTTTCTTCTTAATCAAGTGCCCTTTATAGTAATTTCACACATCCCAAACTAAAATATCTTCTTCCCTTGACTCTACATTTGACCAACATATATGTTATATATATTAACATATATACAACATATACATTCCATTAACACAATCATTTCCTTTACAAAAACATATACATTTAATTCCAATCAAACAACAATTGTATTAAAACTTCTAGGCACACTTTGGGATATTACAATTCTCCCCCTCTAAAAAGAAATTTCATCCTCGAAATTACCTGATATCAAGTCTGAAATAGTTGAGGATATTGATCTCGCATTGCTTGCTCACTCTCCCAAGTTGCTTTTTTTCTTCCATGATTCTTCCATAGAACCTTCACTAAAGGCACTTTCTTATTTCTTAATTCTTTCACATCACGTGCCAAGATAGCAACTGGTTCCTCTTCAAATGTCAAATATGAACTCACTTCGATATATTCAATTGGCAATACATGAGATGGATCCGACCTGTACCTCCTCAACATAGAAACATGGAATACATTATGGATCCTATCTAACTCAAGTGGCAAAGCATGTCGATAAGCAACTGGCCCAACTCTTTCCAAAACTTCATACGGTCCAATGAAACGAGGACTCAATTTCCCTTTTCGACCAAACCTCAAAATCTTCTTCCAAGGAGACACTTTCAAAAATACTTTATCTCCCACATTATATTCAATGTCTCTCCTCTTCAAATCTGAATAAGACTTCTGTCGATCTGAAGATGCTTTCAATCTATCTCGAATCACTTTCACTTTCTCTTCAGTTTCTTTAACCAAATCAGGACCAATTAACTTACCTTCTCCAAGCTCATTCCAACATAAAGGTGTCCTACACCGTCTACCATACAATGCCTCGAATGGTGCCATACCAATGCTGGATTGGTGACTGTTATTGTAAGCAAATTCCACAAGTGGTAAGAATCCATCCCAACTTCCAGAGAAATCAATGACACAGCTTCTTAACATGTCCTCAATAATCTGTATCACTCTCTCTGACTGCCCATCTGTCTGTGGATGAAAAGCAGTACTGAAGTGTAATCGAGAACCCAAAGCACCATGTAAGCTCTTCCAAAACCTTGAAGTAAATCTGGGATCTCTATCAGACACTATAGAAGTTGGGACACCATGCAACTTCACAATCTCCTGGATATACAACTCAGCTAACCTCTCCAAAGAGTAATCCATCCGAACCAGAAGAAAATGAGCTGTTTTAGTCAACCTGTCAACAATCACCCAAATAGCATCATGCTTTCTTTGTGTCAATGGCAGACCAGATACGAAATCCATGGTTACTCTATCCCATTTCCATTCAGGCACTGCTAAAGGTTGAAGTAACCCTGTTGGAATTTGATGCTCAGCTTTTACCCTCTGACATGTGAGACATTTGGACACAAAAGCTGCAATGTCTCTTTTCATACCGGACCACCAATAATGCTGTCTCAAATCATGATACATCTTTGTATTGCCCGGATGCATAGCAAATACTGACTCATGTGCTTCTTCTAAAATGATCTTTCTCAAATTAGCATCATCAGGTACACACAATCTGTTCTTAAACCACAGACTCCCATCATTTCTCAAAATAAAATTTCGATTCTTTCCATTCTGACAATCTGAAACAACCTTTTGAATATTCTCATCAGCCAGTTGAGCTTCTTTAATCTGATCTAACAAAACTGGTTTCAATTGTAACTGTGCCAACAATGCACCATCATCATAAGATACAAAACTAGCATGCAATGCTCTCAACTCAACAAGCAACGAGAGCGAATAAACAGTTAAACCTGCTAAAGACTTCCGACTCAATGCATCAGCAACAACATTTGCTTTACCAGGATGATAATCAATCAAACAGTCGTAGTCTTTAATCAATTCTAACCATCTCCTCTGTCGAAGATTAAGCTCTCTTTGGACACCCAAATATTTCAAACTCTTATGATAAGTATAGATAAAACACTTCTCCCCATATAGATAATGTCGCCAAATCTTCAATGCAAACACAATGGCTGCTAACTCTAAATCATGGGTCGGATAATTGAGCTCATGCGGTTTCAACTGTCGAGAAGCATAAGCTATAACTTTACCTTCTTGCATCAGAACACAACCCAAACCACTATGTGAAGCATCACTGTAAATCACATATGGTTTATCTTCCACAGGTAAAGTAAGAACAGGCGCTTGAGTTAACATTTCCCTTAACTGATCGAAGCTAGCCTGACACTGATCCGTCCACACAAATCTAACTCCCTTTCGAAGCAATCTGGTAAGTGGAGTAGCTATCAAAGAAAATCCTTTCACAAACCGTCGATAATAGCCTGCCAAACCCAGAAAACTTCTAACTTCAGTCACAGACTTTGGTGGACTCCAATTCAAAATAGCTTCAACTTTACTCGGATCAACTCTAATTCCTTCTGCTGAAACTATATGACCAAGAAAAGTTACTTGATCAAGTCAAAACTCACACTTCGACAGTTTAGCAAACAATTGCTTCTCTCTCAAAATTTGCAACACAATCTACAGATGCTTGTCATGCTCCTCCTCATTACGCGAATACACCAAAATGTCATCAATAAAAACTACCACAAACTGATCCATATAGGGCCTAAACACCCTATTCATCAAATCCATAAAAACTGCAGGTGCATTCGTCAAACCAAAAGGCATAACTAGAAACTCGTAATGCCCATACCTGGTTCGAAATGCAGTCTTAGGAACATCTTCAGCTCTGACCCTCAACTGATGGTACCCTGATCTCAAATCAATTTTGGAAAACACTGCTGCACCCTTTAATTGATCAAAGAGATCATCAATTCTAGGCAAAGGATATTTATTTTTAATAGTCACCTTGTTCAATTGCCTATAATCGATACACAATCTCATAGTACCATCCTTCTTTTTCACAAACAGAACAGGAGCTCCCCACGGTGAAACACTAGGGCGAACAAACCCTTTATCCAACAACTCCTGCAACTGCACTTTCAGTTCTCTCAGCTCAGCAGGTGCCATTCTATAAGGAGTAATGGAGATAGGAGTAGTACCAGGCAATAATTCAATACCAAACTCCACCTCTCTCTCAGGAGGCAACCCTGGTAACTCCTCTGGAAACACATCTGGAAACTCTGCAACTGTGGGTATATTATCAATTTGAGAACCCGTTACTCTAGTATCCACCACATGAGCAAGATAGGCGTCACACCCCTTTCTAATCAATCTCCTAGCTGCAACAGCTGAAACAAACAAAGATGCTAGCTATCCCTGCTCATTAGATACTATCACCTCTCTATCATCACTGGTTCTCAAGGTAACAACTTTCTTTTGGCAGTCAACCACAGCTCCATGTCTAGATAACCAGTCCATGCCTAGAATCACATCATATTCCTTAAAAGGCATCTCAATCAAATCTCCAAGGAACTCCTCACCTTGAACCACTACTGCACTATCTCGGTGCACTTTACTGACAATCACACTATGCCCTAACGAATTTGTTACTAACACATCAAATCCTAGGGATTCAGCATGCACATAAGATACAGGCAAAACAGATGCACTAATATATGAATGTGTGGATCCAGGATCAATCAAAGCAAGTACTGAAGTATCAAATAAAGAGAAAGTACCAGCAATGACTGCCGAAGCATCTGGTTGCTTCTGCATCACATAAATTCTCTGAGAAGATCCAACCCCCTCTGGTCCACTCTCCCTAGATGTAGAACCTCCTCTAGAACTGAACCCAGATTTGCCTCCTCTGCTGAAACCCCTGTCTCCTCGACCTCCTCTCACACTAGGTCGAGAGGCTGCAGTATCTACTGACATCCGCTCCTATCTCTCAGGACAATCTCTAACAAAATGATCGGGAGATCCACATATGAAGCATACAGTGGGTCCACTACTCTTCCAACAAACACCTCTATGATAACCCCCACACTGAGCACATATAGGTGGAGTGGATCTCTGAACTACTGGAGCAGGAGCACTCGCTACTGAAACTGTAGATCTAGATCTTTGTCTTCAAAACTGTACTGACCTACCAGCTGGCCTCTGACTCCTATCAACCCGAGGAATAAAACTTCCTTTACCTCTTTTCACAGACGAAGACCCTGCCTCAAACTGTGGCCTTCCAACCCTGATTTCTTCCTCTGAAGCAGCTGCAATAACCTGAGCTCTTTCTACACTCCTAGCTGCTGATACAAGCTGGGAAAAATCATGATATCTAGATCCAGCCACAAGACACATGATAGAGGGCCTCAATCCCTCCTCAAATCTCCTGCATCTATCTATCTCATCAGATATAATACCCCCAGCATAATGGCTCAACCATATAAACTCAACCTCATATTCAGTTACTGACCGGTTGTCTTGTTTCAAGCTTAGAAACTCCATTTTCTTCACATCTTTATACTCTCTTGGAGTATACTTCAATTCAAACTCTCTTAGAAAGTCAGCATAGGACAATGTTGGTGGATCATCCATAGCATGGGGCACTGTCCTCCACCAGTCATATGCGTCCTTCTGCAACAATGATCTTGCATAATCAAATCTTTCCTCTGGAGTGGCTTGCAACTGAACAAATATTCTCTGTACTTTATCTAGCCACTGCTCTGCTACAGCTGGATCAATGGTACCTAGAAAATCTTCTGTTCCATACTTTCTTAGCTTATCATACTGTCTCACTGCTACCAAAGGCTATGGGGGTGGTGGTGGTGGTTGCACTGGTGCTTGCCTCAAAGCCTCTATCACATGCCTAAGCCAACCTGGCGGAACCTCCTCACCAGCTGGTCTCCCCGACACAGAAGCATGTATCTCTCCAGCACTATCCACTCTAGCTCCCTCTCTAATCTCATCAGGAGCTATACTCTCAGCACTACCCTCGACTGACTAACGTGAGTGAGAATCCATCACAACCTATATCTGCAAACACAGCAGAATACCTCTCATTAAAGATCAGAGACTGCCAATGCCAAACATGTATGTTATTCAAAAATCCACTTTTTAAAATCAAAACACTCTTTTTCTTACACTTGACCTGGGTTGAGAATCTCAAACCTAGGCTCTGATACCAAAACAATTGTAACACCCCTATATCCCGTATACGTACTAAGCATGCTTAAACGATCGTACTATACGTATAACGAATATAGAAAATGCCACAGTTTAAAAAGACACAACAAATATCTTTGTAAATAAATGAAACCAATCTCAAATATTTAAAAGAAATCCAAAAGACACCATATATAAAATTGTTTATCAATTCACAGCGGAAGTTATTACAAATATGTTATAAATCAAAGTTTACAAAACATAAATTATATACATGATTGGCAGTCCTTCTCTGAACTTTAAGTCCCAAAAGAAAAATCCTCAATGTCTAGTCTCACTTGGTCTCGAGGAGCTCTCAGGTTCAACTCTATCACCTGCGCGAACAAACACTATCGCGCTGAGCCACAGCTCAGTAGTACAAACCATAATGATAATATGCAATATTAATATCAATATCATATAATCAATCAATAATTATAACATCATCTATTATACTCATTCAAAGTTTATCAATATAACCAACAAACTATGACTTCATATACGAACTTTCCCCCAACCAGGTCGGTTGCCCACTGAGCCTCAGGCCACTGCCAATCCCAGGGGTCCGCAGGAGGCAGATAAGCACGTATAAAACTATCAGTAACGAACGTTCCCCCAACCAGGTCGGTAGTCCAAGATCGGTTGCCCAATCCACAGGGTCCGCATGGTTCCGCAGGAGGCAGATAGGTACCTAATACTGACTGTACTGAACCTTCCCCCAACCAGGTCGGTAGTCCAAGATCGGTTGCCCAATCCACAGGGTCCGCATGGTTCCGCAGGAGGCAGATAGGTTCTCTCATTTATATCTTTTAATATTACTTCATCTTTCACATATCCATAATCAATTACATTGACTAAACAAACATATCATTATTTACTCATACCATCTAGACATGTTTCAATCATATCATTCACATTATGTCCCACATTTTACACAACACAACATTATTTATATAACACATTACCATTCACAAGAATTCACAATGCATAATATATAACCTTGTTCATATAGTATCATATGCATTATCAAATGTAAGTTCAATCTCAACCATGTAAGAAAAGCAAGGAAAATTCACAGTGGCCAACACACTCAAGGGACACGGCCAAGCTTGTGGCCGTGTCTCTCAACACCAAATCAAGCCGAGGCAAACACGGGCAAAGGACACGGTCGTGTCTCTCAACCAAACTCAGGCAGTAGCAAACACAGTCAAGGGACATGACCAAGCCAGTGGCCGTGTCTCTCCAAAATTCATCCAACACGGCCAAATTTCCTTGAACTTGGCCGTGTCTCCCAAAACTCTTAAGTCTTGGCCGTGTTTCTTCTTTGGTTTGGCCGTGTCTCACATGAACAAAACCCTAAATGTGGCCAAAACTCTTTCAATTGCATTTAAACTCATTGTGCACAACATAGCCTCATTCCAATGGATATAAACAATGTCATTAACACTTATTTTACATATTCATCACAATATTCTCATTAACAAATCATTAACAACACATTTAAACACATACCACTTCAAAACCCTAAACCAACATCATTCTTATTCTTTCAATTTCAATATCCACTCAACTTATCATTTTCAAACCAAAACCAACACCAATTTACTTACAACCAATTTAAACACTTATAATCACATCTCAACCCCACCAAATCATAATCTCAACAAATCAAAACTCACTTCAAATACAACTTCAAAAATAACAAAGGAAAACAAGAGAGTACTTACCTAATTTGAAGAAATTCCACAAATCTCCAACTTAACCCTTTGATTCTTCCTTCAATTTGAGCTTAGAATTTAGAAGACCTCTCTTGCTCTCTCTTTCCCTTTGGTAGCCGGCCAAGAAATGCAAAGAAAAGAAAATCAATACAAATCAACCTTTTCTTCCTCTTTAAATCTCCACCAAGCAATTCTACAAGCACAATTACTAACATACCCTCTTCTCATATAGTCTAGTTTTCTTCTTAATCAAGTGCCCTTTATAGTAATTTCACACATCCCAAACTAAAATATCTTCTTCCCTTGACTCTACATTTGACCAACATATATGTTATATATATTAACATATATACAACATATACATTCCATTAACACAATCATTTCCTTTACAAAAACATATACATTTAATTCCAATCAAACAACAATTGTATTAAAATTTCTAGGCACACTTTGGGATATTACAACCCCAAGGTCATTTTCCCAAGAAGGTGTGGTTCGTAATAGCTTGATTAACAAGTATTTAAATGCGGAAGTTTGTTGTTTGGAATTGTAAAAGAACAATTTAAACCTAAGATTAAGGAGTGTAGGGTTGATGTATGAAGGTTGTACAAGATCAAATCGATTCTTGGGAAGGTGCCTAGGGTTATAGGTCCATTCAATCAAAGCTCAATTCTCAATTATCCATTAACATAACCTTGTAAATTAATTTGTTTCTTAAGTTTAATTAGTCAATTACCAATTCATTAGTTCTCACATTCATGAAATAGCAATAACCAATTATTTTACATTTGCAAATTAACGAAACCCTAGAACTTATATTTCTAATTCATTCATAGGGTAGTCAATTGCATAATTCCGATATCAAATTTCACCTCTTGGTCCTTCATTCAATATCTAGAGATCAATAGGTAGCTAATCTATTAACCTAGCATACAATCCAATGCAATCAACCAACAACAAGGTACATCAATGGAAATATCAATCAAAGCATTCAATCAAATATACTACAAACCCTAAGCATGGGTTTTTAGCTCAACATCATCAATTTAAAACATTCATTCAACTCAATATAAATCAAATACAAATTGTTCATTTGCAATATCAATTCTCTTAATATAACAAAAACAATATTGAAATGAATTAAAAGAGAGAATATAAAAACCCCTTGTGAAGATGCCAAGAGTAGGATTACTAGTCTTCCTCCTAGCTCCACTTTGATATTTGATGAAGAACTCAAGCCCTCTTCAATGGTTGATTCCCCTTTGCAATATGGAATGGAGCTTTCTCAAGTCACCAAACCTTGGAATGGAGCTTGCCTTTGGTAGATGGAATGGAGCTTTCTCAAGTCACCAAACCTTGGAATGAAGCTTCTTCAACCTTTAAGAGCTTGTTTAACCCAACTTATCCCAAAGAACCTCAAAGATCTTATCAATGGAAGATGGAGAAGATGAAGATGGAGGATGAAGATGAAGGGACAAGGAGAGTGTCACTCTCTCCTCAAACCCTAGCCATCTCCTCCTTCTCTTTTCTTTTCTCTCTTTCTCAAAACCCTCGCCATCCTCTCTTCTCTGTCATGCGAAAGAACTTAAATAGATATTAAGGGTGACACGACCAAGCTTGATTTGGCTTGGCCGTGTCTCTTGGTCTTTTCCTTGCTTTCCATTAGGTGACACGGCCAAGCCAAGGTTGGCTTGGCCGTGTCTCTTGATTTCCAATGGACACGGCCAAGCCAGTTGGCCATGTCCCTCACTGGCTCTTCCTTTCTTTCTTTCTTTTCTTTCTTTTCTTTAGTGGTGAGAGGTGACACGGCCAAGCCATTTGGAGCTTGGCCGTGTCTCTTGTTTTTCTTTCTTGGGACACGGCCAAGCTCCTGGCCATGTCCCTCACTGTTTGTTTTCTCCAAGGTGAGACACAGCCAAAGACACGGCCGTGTCATGTGACACGACCAGTGGCTTGGCCGTGTCCCTTGATGGTGTCAGTCTCTGCTTCTTTTCTTTCCTTCTTTGCTTGCTCTCTTGTTCTTTGCTTTGCTCCTTGGGTGAGACACGGCCAGAGGCTTGGCCGTGTCTCTAGGTGTGTCTCTCTCTGCCCTCTTCAATCTTTGAGGGACACGGCCAAGCCTGATTTGGCTTGGCCATGTCTTGCTTGGTTCATGCTTTTCTTGCACTATTTTGATCTTCCAAGGGTCTTTTTGCACCTAAACCTAACACAAACACTTTAAACACACTCAAAACAAAAATTAATCAAAACATTAACTAAAAACACATAAAAATCACACTAGAAACTAGTACAAAAATGATCTAAACAGGCTCACAGCCCTGGATTACGATAGTTCTAAAGCTTACAACAATCCGACCTACGCCGGAGACGAAGTATCTAGCAATGACTCAATCACTTGCTCACCTAAAACAATGGAGCCCGAACAAATTCAAAGGATGGTGGATGAGGCCCTCAATGCCAAGATGGAAGAAATCAAAGAGGCCCTAACTGAGACCATGAAGAACCAGTTGACTGCAATCTTAGAGAACCATGCCGAGGCGTCTGCTAGCACTAAGAAACCAAAGGACAAAGGGAAGACCAAAGTTAGTGAAGTGGTTTTTGATGATGAAAAGGTGATCATTGATGATGATGATGATTGGGCTTAATACTACCAAGATGTTCAAGAGAAGAAGAAAGAACCGAAGGTTACTGAGATAGCAACTATTGAAAAGACCGAGACATCAGATGTTGAAAAGATGATTGCTGATTTAGAAAAGAAATTTGAGAAGAAACTAGAGACCGAAGAGATGTCCGAGATCGACAAACTATTTGAACAAGATGAGGAGGTCCCTTATAAGTTCAAGATGCCTTCCTTCGCTAGTTACAATGGAACCGGAAACCCTCATCTCCATGTGAAGCAGTATATCACTGCTATGCAGTCTGCCCGAGCTACTAAGGCTCAAACTCTAAGGTACTTTATTCTCTCATTGGACCCTGTTGTCCAAAATTGGTTCAATACCTTGGAAGAAGGAACACAAAAGAGTTGGGATCTGCTTTACAAAGCCTTCATCCAACAATATGGATATAATGTCGAGATGGAAGTTACCTTGATGGAAGTTGAGTCCATTAGGCAACGGCCAAATGAAAATTTTGTAGACTATGTGAAATGATGGAGAAATAAGGCCGCTTTGCTCAAGAAAAGGCCCGATGAATTCAATCAAATAAGAATGATTGTGAGAGGTGTCCTGCCCAATCTCTGTGAAAGGATGTCTCACACCCTTATAAGGGATTTCAAAGATCTTCTCCAAGCTGGTCTACAAATTGAAGAATGGGAAAGGGAGAAAAATCGCTTTTCAATAAGAAGGAATGAGAAAGGGAATTACCAGTCGGGTAATCAAAGCACACAAAAAGAAGTTGATGTTAATACCACTAGTCAAGGAGGAATGAGGCAGTTTTCAGAATTAGGGAAGCCACTGTCTTGGGTTCTCAATAAGCTACAAAAGAAGGGATTGTTACAACCTTTGACTCCTCATCCTTTGCTTAATACTCTTCCACCTAACTTTGATACTAGTGCATTTTGCCAATTCCATCAAAGGCCTGGACATGAAATGGACAATTGTATGAAGTTGAGGCATGAGATCCAGAATTTAATTGATAATGGAAAGTTACCTGATCCATATAAGCCCAATACCAAAGGTAATCCATTTCCAAGGTTCAATAGGGTGCTACCACCAGTAACCTTCATGGTGGGAAAAGGATTGGAAGAAGATTTTGTCTTATCCTCCTTTCAAGATGGAAATATTGAAGATGTGAAAGGAAAAGCAGCTTAAACTCAACAAACATTCCTTAGCTTGAATGTTGCTTTTCAATTTTACTTTCTTTAATATTTAATTGGAATAATCTTGTTTTTCAAATTTAAAATTGCTTTGAATAAATTATTTTCATCAAAATTTTGTTAGTCTTTGTTCATTTTGGTGCTCAACCGATGAGGAATCCAGCTTGATAATTCATGAATTAATATATTTATGCATCATGACTTTACTAGGTAAGGGAATTGCTCTATAGCATTGAGTTGTGTATGCTTACTTAGAGAGGGCTCCTGCATAATTATCTTTTTCTAGGTCCTAGTCAATCTTAGAACATGCTTTGACAAACTTTCAAGGCGAAATTGAACTCTAATTATTTAAGAGAGAAATGATCTAGGCATTATTTGGTTAGCCAACAACTAGTATCTACCCAATTAAATATCAATCCCTAGTTGTCCATTTGAGCCTTCATAAAATTTTAGCTTTCTTTTCATTGGCTTACAAACCTCAATAACCTACCCTAAGCTATTTTGATACTTTTGAAAAGTCTTATGATCACTAAGATAAAGAGGCAGGAAGATCAAAGAAAGCAATGATTAGTCATGATCATGAGGATAGTTGAAGTTCTCAAGACCATGAAGAAGTTGAAGTTTTGAAGACCATGAAGATAGTTGAAGTTCTCAAGACCATAAGGGTAGTTGATGTTCTCAAGACCATAAGGGTAGTTGATGTTTTCAAGACCATAAGGGTAGTTGAAGTTTTCAAGACTATAAGGGTAGTTGAAGTTTTCCTAATATCTCCAATATATCAACATCAACATCAGAGTAACAAATGATTTATCCCTATTAAAGAAGATTTATGTTACTCCACTTATCCATTATTGGAAGCCTAAGTTGGTACAAACAAGATGACTCTTTTCGAGCTAGAACCAAACAAAAAAAAAACAAAACCAACAAAAAAAAGAGAAGAAAAGAAAACAAGAGAAATGAGAGCAAAGAAAAAAGAAGAAGAAAAGAAAAAAGAGAAAAAAAAAAAGAAGAAAACCCAAAATGGTTCAAAAAGCCAACTGAGTTCTCTTTGACCTAAGACAACAAAAGGCTTTCATTTGGTTTATAAGAACGGTTTGACTTGAATTCGTCCAACCCAACCAAAGATTCAATTAAAATTGGAGGAAAAGAGGAAGACCATTTAGTTCTTGAAAGTTCTGTACTTGACAGTCCTACAAGGAAGAAGGACAAAATGATAAATGAAAGGAAAGAGTAAGGAAAGAGAAGGGAAGAGTAAGAAAAATAAGGAAAGAAAAGGGAAAAGAAGAAAAGAAACGAATTTGGGTCTTAAACTTTTTGCAAGGACAAAGACTATCCAAATCAAGATCCAGATTAATGCCAAGAAGATATAGAAGGAATTTGGAGTCTAACAAGATTACCTCCAAGCTGCCTTAAGTTCAAACAAGAAATTTGCAGTGTGAGTATTTGTCCATTGTGTCACACCAGCTCCAATCTCAAAATGGCCTTCACTTAAACCTGTGTCCCTTATAGACCCCATTTCAAGCCTATTAAAGTCCTATTGATCTCTCTTGGTAGGTAGAGTCTATTAGTGGAGATAGTTTGGATAAGCATGCATATGAGATAGACAATATTTAAACTCAAATGAGACCTTTGACCAAGTAATGTGTATGTGCCTATCTGAAGTGCAATAGTTCTTGCTTAAATAGAAATAATTCCCGAGTTTAGTATGGTAACTAGTGTTGTCATGTTATAGATATGTTAATTTGAAAAATCAAGTCCTGAGGTACATTGACATTAATTTGGCAAAGCCAACATTTGATTTCAAAATTAAAATTCAAAAAATTCAAAAAAAAAAAAACAACAAAAAATTCAAAAAAATGTTTTGTCATACAAAGCCTTCAAGTTAAGGGAAATATGTTGAACCTCCAAAGGACACATTGGCAAATGGAATGATTATTGGCAAGGTCATGAAGAAGCTATCAACCGACATGCTAAAATATAGTTGGAAATGGATGCATCCTTGACTCTGCTGCTTAGGGTCTCCACCACTCATGTTTTTATCATATTGAAGATAAAAGCCACAAATGCAAAGCTTTTGATCATTCTAATGCAAGACTTGAACGAGCGTAAAAAAGGAACCAATGAGAACACTTCTGCTGATCACCTCAGTCTGTGAGTCAATAAAACCGCTGTAAGTATCATTCATGCATACATGAGCATATCATATCGCACTTTCTTGTCTTGTGTTGTCTATTCCTTGTCAAAATGAACAGCAAGCAATCAAAAGAAGATATCAAATCAGGGGGGCATAGAAAGCCCATTGCTTGAGAAAGCTCCAGTAATTTTGCAAAGAGAAGAAATGCGTGCTTGTGCAAGGAGCTAGACAACAACAACATCAATCAGAGTTCACATAGAAAAATCATGGGCTTGAGCCTACACAGGGGGCAAAGTTTCTCCTTTTCAATTTTTTGAGTCTATATACCAAATATTTACAAACTCACTTGCAAATATTTCGCCACGCAGGGGGCAGGAGAAGATATGAGGGCGAACTAAAAATAGTTGAATTTTTGCAAAGGAAGAACAAAAAAGAATGGAATAAAAAAAAGAGAAAATTAGAATTCCCAAAAGAATGAAGATGCAAAAGATAAAAGATCAATCCAGCTAAAAGAGCTGAAGCCAAGGTAAAGACCCGACCTCCTATGGATAAAGATCCATTTTCAAGGGTAAAGACATGATCTCAAAGGATGAAGATCCACTTACAAGGGTGAAGAGCCAATTTCAAAGGATGAAGATCCATTTGCAAAGGTGAAGACCCAATCTCAAAGGATGAAGATCCATTTTCAATGATGAAGACCCAATCTCAAAGGATGAAGATCCATGTTTCAAGGGTAAAGACCCGATGTCAAAAGATGAAGATCCACTTTTCAAAGGTGAAGACTTGATTCCAAGGATGAAGATCCAATTTCAAAGGGTGAAGACCCGAAGTTTAAAGGGTGAAGACCCAAAATTTAAAGGATGAAGATCCACTTTCAAGGGTGAAGACCCGAAGTCCAAGGATGAAGATCCGTTTTCAAAGGGTGAAAACCCGATGCCATGGATGAAGATCCAATTCAAAGGATAAAGATCCATTTTCAAGGGTGAAGACCCGATCTCAAAGGATGAAGATCCATTCTGATGATGAAGAATCACAATGTATAAAACAGCCGGAGAATTCAAACTTCTCAAATGATAAAAGGTTAGTCAAACTCAGTCTCAGGTCCAAGCACCCAAATTAAATTCAATATCGGGTCCAAAACCCAAATTACCCCTAGGTCCAGAACCTAGAATTTATTTCTAAGTCCAAGAACTTAGCTCAGGTCCAAAACCCAAATTTTCCTTAGGTCCAGAACCTAGAATCTTTTCTAAATCCAAAACTTAGCTTGGGTCCAGAACCCAAATTATCCTTAGGTCCAGAACCTAGAATCTTTTTTAAGTCTAGAACTTAGCTCGGGTCCAGAACCCAAATTTTTCTTAGGTCCCGAACCTAAAATCTCTTTTAAGTCCAGAACTTAACTCGGGTCTAGAACCCAAATTATCCTTAGGTCCAGAACCTAGAATCTCTATTAAGTCCAAGAACTTAGCTCGGGTCCAGAACCCAAATTACCCTTAGGTCCAGAACCTAGAATCTCTTTTTAAGTCCAGAACTTAACTCGGGTCCAGAACCCAAATTATCCTTAGGTCCAGAACCTAGAATCTTTCCTAAGTCCAGAACTCAAATCGGGTCCAGAACCCAAATTTTCCTTAGGTCCAGAACCTAGAATTATCCTTGAGTCCAAAACTCGAACCGGGTCCAGAACCCAAAATTTAATCCAAGCTTGGGTCCAAGTAACCAATCTCGGGTCCAAGTACCCAAATCAATCTCGGGTCCAAGTACCAAATCTCGGGTCCAAGTACCCAAATTAAATCATTCTAGGGTCCAAGTACCCAATCTCGGGACCAAGTACCCAAATCAAATCAATCTTGGGTCCAAGTACCCAATCCCGGGTCCAAGTACCCAAATTCAATTCAATCTTGGGTCCAAGTATCCAAATCAAATTCAAGCTCGGGTCCAAGTACCCAATCTCGGGTCCAAATACCTAAATCAAGTTCAGTCCAAGTACCCAAAACAAATTTAATCACCATCTCAAAAATTAAGTCTTATTGCTTTTCACTCTCTTTCACTAAAGTTTCAGATCATTCAAGCAGGGAGCAAACTGTAGACCCTTAATTTTTAACCCGGTCCGGTCCAATATATTTTAATTAGTCCAAAATAATTTTTGTGTTGTCCAATATATTTTAGTTAGTCCAAAATAATTTTTATGGTATCTTAATTAATTTTAATATTTATTTTAGTAAAAAATGGTAAAATGAATAAAAATTCAAAAATAATAAAAAATAAAAATAACAAAAAAAATCGGCAACGGAAAAATCAGCGAAATGGCCTACGGGCCCGTTCCGAGCGCGCTGCCGCAGCCAGCTGCGGCTGATTTTTTTGCCAGCGCAGTTTTTCCGCAGCAGTTTTTTTTCGCCAGCAAAATTTTTTCGACGCAAATTTTTCAAAACCTAATACAATTAGGTTTTGGTTTCCTTTTCTTATTCAATAAAGATGCCGTGAATAATTAGGTATGAAGGATATAAAATTTCTATAAATATGGACTAAACACAAAAAAAAAAAGGCAGAAAGAGGAAAAGAAATCCGAGAGGAAAAAGGAGAAAAATTGGAGACGAAATTGGGACTTTTTAGAGAGAAGCAGTGAAGGGAATTCAAGAATTCAAAGGCAACAAAGCTTGCCTTTGATTTTGTTCATTCAAGAAGCAATTTTGGTGAAACTTACAAAATATGGTTTGAATTCTTAATTTCTTTTATTTTGTCACAGTAGCTAAACATCTCATTCTTTCTTCTAATTGAAAAATTTTAGGACCTCAATTCACTTTTTTTAAGGTTTAAAAATCTTATTTTGTTGATTTATTTTCTAAAAGTTTAAAGCTATTAGATTTATTTCTTCAAAACTCCAAAACCAAAATTTGTTTTCCAAATTTTCAAAACTCAAAATTGTGTTCTGTTACTTTCCCAAAAGCTTTAAAAATATTTTTTTTTGCTTTATAAACTTTAAATCGTTGGTTTATTTTCTTAAAATTCCATAAAATCTTCAATTGCTTTTTCCAAATCCTAAAAATCATGCATTACCGAAACCCTAAATTCTAAAACACTAAACCCAAATTCAACTTCTAAACCTAAAATAGTAAGCTCTAACTCCTTTAAAACCTTAAACCCTAACTTTTTCTAAACCTTAATCCTTTAAAACATTAAAAACCATAAAACCATAAATATTTTAAATTTACACAGTAAGCTTGAAATCACCATTTAAAACCACAAATCAAAAGTATTTTAAAGTGTTTAAAACCCTAGTTTCATGATTTCACCATTCAAATATTAATTTAGTTAATCAAATAGTCTTACCAACCTTTTAAAACATAAAACCTCAATCTATTTTAATTCCATAAAAAAGTCACAGTAGCTTAATTTTATGAATTCCAAAACCTTAACACATGAGATAAAGAACCCTAAATGGAAATAGTAGCTATAATTTTGATTTTTATTTACCTTATTCAATTCCATATTTGATCATGCTTTGTTTTATTTCATATGCTTTAATTTATTTAAATTCAATGCTTGGTTTATTTTATTTATTATGGATGGATGTTTACTTTTTATTGATATTTGGTACCTTTGATGAATGATTTATTTATTATGAATGGTTATTTACTTTTATCAATTTATTTAGATTTCCAAATGTTGTAAGAGGTATGTTTCCACTTGGTGGGTACCTCATTAGTTAAATATCATGTAATTTAATTTGTTTTTCTATTTTAGAACCAATGTAAAGGGCATGTTTCTACCTTTCAGTGGGTGTCCTATTTAGGCATGTGATGTAAGGACATGTTTCCATCCTTGGATGGGTGTCCATTTATTTGCTTTGTTTGGACATTGCTTTGATTTTAATATAATGATGTTTTCTTTTAATTATTGTGTGTAATATTGATAATGTTGTTATACTTAAGAATTTTATAATATTAAGACCTGTAAAGTAGGCCGGTTCCAATGAACCAGGCGTTGTGGGGGTACTAGGCCATTTCTCACATTCCCCACACGTACCCAACTTTCCAAACCCATTAAGGGGTTGGGGATTCTTAGAAATCAAGTCATCCACTCCTTTCTTTTTTCTCGATCCATCCGGGTGGCAACTCCATTTTCTCCGGACCTAGGTCCATGTTCTCTAAGGCCCCGAGCCTAACAGTGCCGAAGTCGTAAGAACCATTCCACCGGGAGTGGGGGCAAAAATCCCTACTCACATTTGGTCTTTTGGACTTTAAAGAAAATTTTATTTGAGCTCACAATGTAATTATGTCATATTAGAAAAAAGACAAGCCAAATAAGCCATGATTTAAACCAAGATAAACTAACCATAGTCAAAAAACAAGCATTTAGGGTGAACCTAAGGAAAGTAACTAGGCCAATTACATGAGCCTTTATGATAAACCTTTTAATTTAGTCTTAATCCAATATAGCATAAGAGCTATCCTTTGTTGATCCAATAGATTGAGACCTAATTAATAGGAGTTATCATAGACTAACTTCTAAGTTTGAAAACATAATTTTTGATTAAACGTTCGAGTGAATTATTCAAAAACAAGATAACCCATGTCAGCATTTTTGTTGGCCATATACCTAGAAAAAGAGACTCGCCATTTATGTGTGGAAGTTATAAGGTTGGAAGGTTCGATACTACTGTGTTGAGTTGTTTGTTACTTGTGCATCCATGCATACATACATTGCATTTCATATCATTGATCCTTTCTGGCTCACAGCTCTGGAGTACAGGATTTCAAAAGCTTATGATAATTTGACCTACATTAGTGACTCGGAGTTCAGTGAGAATTTAGTCAATTTCTCATCAAAAGTAATGGAGCCTGAACAGATTCAAAAGATGTTGGATGATGCCCTTGAAGTTAAGATGGAAGAACTAAAGGGGGCCTTGGCTGAGATCTTGAGAAACCAAATGGTTGCAATGTTTGGGAACATTGCTGAAGCATCTGCAAGCACCAAGAAAGACAAGGGAAAGGCTAAAATTGGTGAAGTAGTCTTTAATGATGATAAGATGGTTGTTGAGAAGAATGATAATTTTGATGTCGAGAAGATGGTTGTTGACTTAGAGAAGTTTAAAAAGAAGCTGAAAAACAAGGAGAAGTCAGAGGTGGATCTGAGCGGGGATTTTTGCCCCCACTCCCAGTGGAATGGTTCTTGCGACTTCGGCACTATTTAGGCCCGGGGCCTTAGAGAACACTGGCCTAAGCTCGGAGAAAATGGAGTCGCCACCTGGACCAGCTGGGAAAACAAAAGGGGTGGATGACTCAATTCCTAAGGAATCCCTAACCCCCTAATGGGTTTGAAAAGTTGGGCACGTGTGGGGAAGGTGAGAAATGGCCCAGCACCCCCACAACGCTTGGTTCATTGGAACCGGCCTCCTTTGCAGGTCTTAATATTATAAAATTCTTAAGTATAACAATATTATCCATATTACATGCAACAATTAAAATAAAGTATCATTATATTATAATCAAAGCAATGTACAAACAAAGCAAATAAATGGACATCCATCCGAGGATGGAAACATGTCCTTACATCATTCATGTCTAAACTAAATAGGACACCCACCAAAAAGGTGGAAACATGTCCTTTACATTGGTCCAAAATATAAAAGCAGTTTAAATTACATAGAAATTAATTAATGAGGTACCCACAAAGTGGAAACATACCTCTTACAATTTTAATACCAAAACAAACAAATAATAATAATAATAATAAAGAAAATATTCATCCATGATAAATTAAATAAATCAAGCATTGAAATTATTATTTGTTATTATTATTTGAAATTACTATCAAAACATATAATAAATTAATTACTATCAAAGCATTGAAATTATTATTTGTTATTATTAGTTTAAATTATTATTATTTGAAATTACTATCAAAACATATAATAAACTACATAATCAAGTCTAAAATTAAATAAAGTAATAAATATATAAATTTAGGGTTTTAAAGAATTTAGGATTTTTAGAATTTAGGGTTTCAGAACTTAGAGTTTTAGAAACTAAAGTTTTGTAATTAGGGTTTGAATACTCTATCCTAAACTAGAGTCGGATACTCGATCCTATCTGGATTCAGATACTCTATCCTATACTGGATTAGGATACTCGATCCTAACTGTATTGGGATATTCGACCCTAAATTGATTTGATTTGGGTACTTGGACCCAAGATTGGGTACTTGGACCCGAGCTTGAATTGACTTGGGTACTTGGATCCGGGATTGATTTGATTTGGGTACTTGGACCCGAGATTGGGTACTTGGACCCGAGAATGAATTTGACTAACCTTTAATCAGTTGAGAAGTCTGACTGCTCCAGATGTTCTATGCATTGTGATCCTTCACCCTCAGAATGGATCTTCTCCCTCGGAGATTGGGTCTTCACCCTTAAAAATGAATCTTCATCCTTTGAGATCGGGTCTTCACCCATGAAAATGGATCTTCATCCTTTGAGATCGGGTCTTCACCTTTGAAAATGGATCTTCATCCTTTGAGATCGGGTCTTCACCCTTGAAAATAGATCTTCATCCTTTGAGATCGGATCTTCACCCTTGAAAATTTATCTTCATCCTTTGAGATCGGGCCTTCTTTGTTCTTTGAAGATGGGAGTGACACGATCAGTGGCTTGGCCATGTCCTCTGGGTGTGTCAGCTTCTGTGTTTTTTCTTTGGTTATTCTTTATTCTTGGCTTAGGATGGGACATGACCAAGCTTGTGGCCATGACATGTGACATGTCCAGTGGCTTGGCCGTGTCACCTGCCAGTGTCACCTACTGCTTCCCTTCTCTCTTTACTTGGTCTTTCTTAGCTTTGCCTTTTAGGTGAGACACGGCCAGTGGCTTGGCCATGTCTCCTGCCCGTGTCATGTTCTGCCAAGATTTCCTTTGAGGTGACACGGCCAAGCTTGATTTGGCTTGGCCATGTGTTGCTCTCAAATTAACTCTACCACAAAGTGTCACTCGCAAGTATACAAGGTAGTTGTAGCAAAGGTGATCGCCCCAAGGTCGTCTCTCAAGGAAGCCAAAGTGGGTAATTGATTATCAAATTAAAAGTAACAAGTAAATAAAGAAATTTAAATTGCTAAGTAATGAAAAGGTTTAATTGAAGTTTAAAACGATAAAAGTAAGCAAGAACTGATGTTTTGATTCACTTGATAAAAGGGTCTAGGGTTTGCACTTCTCTACTACTGATATGTATGAACGGTTATTCCTCATAACTAATTTAATTTCAAAGATTAAATCTCAAATAACTTAATTAATTGAGTCAAGGAAATAAGCTCTCGCATTCAAACCTCTTACAACTAATCTTGTTACAATTGAAACAATCTTTTTAATAGGTTATATCTCTAATTCACCTAAGTCCTTAATTGAATTGTTCCAGCATTAGACTTAATCTCTCAATCCATCATCTAATACCTAAAACACACAATTGGTGGCCAATCAATTATATGTAACAATATTTCATTCAATAAAGGCAAAAGAAATTATTAGCTAAGAGAATAACCAATTCATACAATCATAGCAGATCCATACAAACCCTAGACTAGATCAAATTAGTTCATAATGCAATCAAACATATTCATCTCATTAATGTTCAAAGAAATCCAAATAGAAATGATAATATTCATTCAATGAAAATAAAGAGAATAAGTTCGAGAACAAAACCAAGTTACAACTCCTTGAAGCTTCTGAAGAATCTCTTGTTCAAATCTTGCAAGAAGGATGAAACAATGGCTAGAACAATCTAATCTAAGCTAAAGTAATCAAAAGTGAAATCAAAATCAAGAAAACAAAGCTAAACCCTAACTTCACTCTCTCTGACGGCTCCGAAAAATTCTCCAAATTGTCAACAGTCCTAACCCTAAGCTCTCCCCTTCCTTTTATATGAAACGTCGCTTTAAAAATCCGCTGCGTGTTTTCTTCATGAGGGACACGGCCAAGTCAGATGTGACTTGGCCATGTGAGTGGCTTTTGGAGGGACACGGCCAGATGACTTGGCCGTGTCCCTTGCATGTGTCACCTACTGCTTGCCTTTTCCTTCTTTTCTTCTTTGGTTGAGTGAAACGGCCAGATGAAGCCTGACTTGGCCGTGTTGGACTATGTTTGAGGGACACGGCCAGATGACTTGGCCGTGTCCCTTGCCTGTGTTCGCTTCTGTGCAATTTTGATCTCTTTCTTGTGGAACCAAGTGAGACACGGCCAAGTGAAGCTTGACTTGGCCGTGTTGGGTCTTTTTGGAGGGACACGGCCAGATGACTTGGCCGTGTCCCTTGCTTGTGTCTGCTACTGGGACTCGCTCTTCTTTTTAACTTGGTATGGGACATGGCCAGTGACTTGGCCGTGTCCTCTGCCTATGTCAGCCACTGCCCCTTTTCCTTCAATTTGTTTCCTTGCCTGTTTTAACCTAACACAAAACTCAAAACAAACTTTAAACAAGAAGTAAATAGACAATAACCAACAAAACATAAACACAATACTAAAAACTAGATCAAAAACGACATAAACACTAAAATAAACTAAAACTACCACAATTAAAGAAAATACTAAACAAACCGATAAAAACTAACAAAATACCTAAATAAAACAATAATTATCATAATAAACAAGACACAAAACTATAACAAAAACTAATAAAACAACTACCCCACACTTAAAACTTTGCTTGTCCTCAAGCAAATTCACATGGCATAAATTAAAAACTCAAACAACCTTAACCATAATCCCAGAATATAGATAAAATACTTTAAGAGTCAGACATAAATAATTGCAGTTTCCTTCAATCAAGATTTTCTTAACTCATTCATTAATCCAGACATACAAATCTTATCTCTCTTCTAAGTGTTTCACTCGATTCAAAGGTTAATCACTCAAAACACTCATGACCGCATACTACCATAAACTTGCTTAATTATCCAATCTCCCTCACTAATTTTCTCAAGAAATAATCCGAAGGTCTTTCATTTGGATGTAATGGGGCTAAGGTGCAGGTGTGAGAAAAGACATTTAAGCTGGAGCATCAAGAAATGGAGTATCTAAATTAGACACTACACTTGCTAAGAAATCATAACTCCTTCAAACAGCATACTCATCAACCCTTGATAATCTTACATACTTGCATAAAAATACATGAGTCAACATTCCTCTTTTGATAACCAATGCTAGAACATATATGAATTTTGTATATATATATGCAACTTTTCTTTTATTTTCTCTCTTTTATTTTTTTTACTTTTTATCATCAAAATTTTTTGTTTTTTTATTTAGATATATATATATACAAAATTAAGAATTACATGGAACATCTAGCTTAAAATGTAGAGGAAAAGAATAATGACTCTCAATCAAATACAATGTGCAAAGTATGCACTTCAACCCCCAATTAGCAATTCTATTTTTCTTTTTTTTTCTTTTTTTTATTACTTACCCCACACTTTGAAATAAACTACCCAATTGTCAAATCATAAAAACTCCATTCCTTAATGCATAGGTATGATGATAATAAGAACATGTTAAGTTGAGAATTGTGTTGATCAAACAGGAAAAGGTCAATGGTTCAACTTGGCTCACTAAGGAAATCAATAATAAGGGAAGTCTTTTTAAGCTAAAGGGGCTAACCTAATTTGCCTTCATCATTTTAAAACTTGAGATTAAATCATAATGTGAGTTCAATTAGTATGCAAAAGCAAACTTTAGAGATGCACAATCATGAAGGTGCACACTTAAGAAAAGAAAATCAATCATTTAATCTATAAGGCTCAAAACTCACAAAGGTGGGTTCTCAAAGATTTATATGTCATGAACCGCAGAATGTGAAAATTGATCCTGAATGAATTCAAATGCTCATTCCTATGCTGATACTAAAGTCTCAACTATAATGCTAGAATCACAGAAAAGATCAATAAATTTTCAACAATTATGCCATGCACAACAAACACAATAGGCAAAACAAGACAAACAATTAAAGGAAAGCTTAAAGAGTACCCCACACTTAAAATTTACATTGTCCTCAATGTGAAATAAGAATAATAAATAAAAAGAGTTAAAGGACAACCTGTCTTCCATCGTACCTGGTGAGGCAAAACCCTAGCTTTCCATCACAAACACCAAAAGTTTAAAAACAAAAATACAATATATAAAAATAAGTAAAATATCCGAATATAAAACGGTAACATGAAAACCAAAAACGAAAAATACGAACAAAAATACATTACACAAAATAAAGCAAGGAACTCTAAATCTATGAAAAAGGCGGGCGGGAAGATGATGCAGCCGAGGGATGAAGACTCAGGATCATCGCAAGGTTGCTATTAATCTGTTCCAACTGCTGCAAGACCTCAGCATGGTTACGGTCCACCTTGCTATCCAGTCGATCCACTTTGCCCTCCAGGGCCTCAATCCTCAGAAGCACCTCTTGATGTTCCAGAACCGGAGCATCCTCATCTAGGTTAAGAGAATCCGAGTCTGACTCCTCTTCGACCCGTGCCCTCTTCTGCCTATCCCCCGGTGCGTCAGGCTCAGCTGACGGCATCACATAAGTCCCTCTCCTATGCACCACCATGTGCATCTTCTCAAGTGAAGCTAAATCCAACGAGTCATTCCCCAAAATTCTAGTCATCCGACTAGTACTCGAGTCAAAATCCTCAACAAGGGCTACTGCTAATGTGGTGATTAACCCTCCAACACAAATTTCCCTCCTCCTTTTATTAGCTACAGTATCAAAAATATCGGCTAACCAATAGCCGGCACTAATAGTCATTTCATTCAAAACACAATCCAAGAAAAATAACTCACTCGACTCAACCACACCCGGGCTCTCCTTCCGAGCAAAGAACCCACATGACATAAACCTATGCAAATACCTCAAAGTAGGGTTATGTAATTTAGATGCTTTGGCTGATTTGGCCACATAAGTACCCGAGACTAAGGCTCCCCAAGCAAATTGTTGTCTAAAGTCCTTGGGTACCGACCTTTCCCCATGCTGATGAAAACCATAGATATCATTCAACTGATCAATAGTAAGCACAAATGATCTACCCATCAATTTAAACATTAGTCTCCTGCAGATTTTCTTATTATCTCTTTCCACCTTCAGAGATGTCAAAAATTCTAGAGTAAGCTCCTCAAACTGCAAAGGTCTCAATGATACTAGAGTCTCCCACCCAAGATATTGTACATATCTATAAAAAGTCGTCCTAATTTGCAATGTATCAAGAGATTCATCATTCACATACCTTGTCGGGAAAAAACCCCAAGCCAAAAGACTTGCCCTCTTGAAAGATAAAGTTGAGGAAGAGGAAGAAGCTCCTTCGGTAGTAGATTTCTTCTTCTTGCGGTGTGAGACAGTTTTAGTTCTTGGCATCTTGAGATCTGAAAAATTAACACCCAAAACTGAATTAAATCAAAATTATATGACTAAAGAGGAAGTTTTAAGTGATTATCTCAAGTTTTGTTGAAGAAATTTGAAGTTTTAATGGAAAAGTTGGAGTTTTGAAATAAAAATCAATGGTTTTGGCGATACAGAGAGCGAGAGAGACGAAGATAGAAAATTTAGGGATTTATGAAAAGAACTAGGCAAAATCGGGTTTTAAAAGTGTAAAATTTGAGGGACACGGCCGTGTTAGTGGAAACTTGGCCGTGTCTGTGTGTGAAAGTGAAGGGACACGGCCAAGTCAAGGTGACACGGCCGTGTCTGATGCTCTTGGAGGGACACGGCCGTGTCTGATGCTCTTGGAGGGACACGGCCAGTGACTTGGCCGTGTCCCCTGGGTGTGTCCTATTCTGTACAAAATTGCAAAATCGTTAAATTTTTAAGGAAGCCCGGCCGTGTCCAGTGAGGGACACGGCCAAGTCCTTTGGCCGTGTCACCTACTGCCTTTTATTAACTTTTAATATTTTTTTATTTTTTTTATTCAACGATTTTGCAAACCTTCTTCTTTTAACACCCTGAAACACAAAGTAAAGAAAAACCGATCAAAGCACAGTCCATTTATTTAAACGAACATAAAAATAATACTCGCTAAATTTAAAATTACAACAACGAAAAATAAATGCAAATTGATGGGTTGCCTCCCATTTAGCGCTTCTTTAATGTCATAAAGCTGGACATCATGCAAGGTCTACGGATCACGGATCAAAGTGCTATCAATGACCCTCACTTCTTGAAATCCTTCATTGTATGGCTTAACTCTCTGTCCATTCACTTTAAAAGTCTCACTTGTTCGAGAGTTAAGTAATTCAATGGCACCAGAAGGATATACCTTAGTTATCTCGAAAGGACCACTCCATCGAGACTTGAGTTTACCTGGAAAAAAACGGAGTCGTGAGTTAAAAAGTAAAACCTTCATACCTGGACTCAATGTCTTTCGCACTATAATTCTATCATGAAGTGCTTTAGTGCGATCCTTGTAAATTCTCGAACTCTCATAGGCCTCATTTCTCAGCTCATCCAACTATGAAATTTGCAGAAATCGTTCTCTCTTCGCTTTGTCCAAGTCCAAATTCAGAGTCTTGATTGCCCAATATGCTCTGTGCTCCAACTCCACTGGTAAGTGACAAGCTTTTCCAAACACCAATCGATATGGACTCATACCTAGAGGAGTTTTGAAAGCAGTCCGATATGCCCATAGTGCATCGTGCAATCTGTTTGCCCAATCCTTCCTGGATGTGTTGACTGTTTTCTCCAGAATCCCTTTTAGCTGCTTGTTTGATGTTTCCACTTGTCCCGAAGTCTGTGGATGGTATGGGGTTGACACCTTGTGCTTCACGCCAGATTTGTGCATTAACTTCTCAAAAAGCCTGTTGCAAAAATGGCTCCCCCCATCACTGACTATCACCCTTGGTGTGCCAAACCTGCTAAGAATGTTTTCCTTCACAAATTTAACAACAATATTAGCATCATTAGTACGGGTGGGGATTGCCTCCACCCATTTGGAAACATAATCAACAGCAACTAAAATGTATTCATAACCAAAGGACATGGGGAAGGACCCATGAAGTCTATTCCCCACAGATCAAATAGTTCAACAATAATATATGACTGAAGGGGCATTTCATTCCTCCTCCCAATGTTACCTACTCTTTGGCAATGATCACAGTGCTTACAATAGTCTTGAGCATCTTTAAATAAAGTAGGCCAGTAAAAACCACTTTGAAGCACCTTTTCTGCAGTCTTCCTTCCTCCAAAATGACCCCCACAGTGAAGGTCATGACAAAATTGAAGAACACTCAGTTGTTCTTCCTCAGCTACACACCTGCAAACTATCTCATTTTTGCATATCCGGAATAGATAAGGTTCATCCCAAAAATAAAACTTACTCAAGTGTAGAAACCTTTTCTTTTCCTGAAAGGACATGTTAGATCTCAAAATACCACAAGCAAGATAGTTAGCAATATCTGCAAACCAAGGGGCATTAATCACCACAAACAGATGCTCATCAGGAAATTCTTCTAAATTTTTATAAATGCTATCAGATGCAAGATTTTCACTAAAGAAGGGTAATCTGGATAAGTGATCAGCAACAACATTCTCACTACCCTTAGTATCCTTGATTTGGAAATCAAACTCTTGCAACAACAACACCCATATAATTAAGCGCGGTTTAGCATGTTGTTTTGTTAATAGATATTTAAGAGCTGCATGATCAGAATGCATAATAATTTTTGACCTAATTAAATATGCTCTAAATTTGTCTAAAGCAAAAACAACAGCTAACATTTCCTTCTCAGTTGTGGTGTAGTTCATTTGTGCACTATTCAGGGTTAAACTAGCATAATAAATTACTCTCAAGTATTTGTCAACCCTTTGCCCAAGAACAGCTCCTACTGCATGATTAGAGGCATCACACATGATTTCAAAAGGTAAAGACCAGACAGGTGCACTAGTCAATTTTTCCTTAAGGGAATTAAAAGCTTGCATGCATTGTGCTGTAAATTCAAATGGAACATCTTTCCCCAATAAATGGCACAATGGTTGGCTTATTTTGGAAAAATCCTTAATAAACCTCCTATAAAATCCTGCATGCCCTAGAAAACTTCTTATTCCCTTAACTGAGGTAGGTGGGGGTAACTTAGCAATCAATTCAATTTTAGCCTTGTCTACCTCAATCCCTTTACTTGACACCACATGACCTAAGACAATGCCCTGAGTAACCATAAAATGACTCTTTTCCCAACTTAAAGTGAGGTTACATTCAATGCATCTCTCAAACACACAAACAAGTTTATTGAGGCAATTATCAAAAGAATTACCAAAAATAGAAAAGTCATACATAAATACCTCAATAAAATCGTCTATCATGTCAGAGAAGACAGACATCATGCATCTCTGAAAAGTTGCAGCTGCATTGCACAAGCCAAAGGGCATACGTCGAAATGTATAAGTCCCAAAAGGGCAAGTAAATGTTGTCTTGGACTGATCCTCTGGAGCTATTGGCACCTGATAGTAACCTGAAAGGCCATCCAGAAAACAATAATGTGAGTGCCCAGAAAGTTTATCTAACATCTGATCAATAAAAGGAAGAGGGAAATGATCTTTCTTTGTAGCATTGTTCAACTTCTTATAATCGATGCACATTCTCCACCCAGTAGTAGTCCTAGTAGGAACCAACTCATTATTCTCATTTTTCACCACAGTGATTCCAGATTTCTTAGGAACTACATGAACTGGGCTCACCCACTCACTATTAGCTATTGGGTAAATTACTCCTTCATCCAGCAATTTGAGCACTTCTTTATTAACCACTTCACTCATATTTGGGTTAAGTCGCCTTTGGGTCTCCCTCACAGGTTTAGCTCCCTCTTCTAAAGTGATTCTATGCATGCACATAGAAGGGCTAATACCCTTTATGTCACTCAATCCCCATCCTATTGCTCTCTTTAATCTTTTAAGCTCACTCACCAACCTCATCTCCTCCCCTTCACTAAGTTCACTAGATATTATCACAGGTAAAGTGTTGTGATCTCCTAAAAACACATATTTCAGATTCTTAGGTAACTCTTTCAGCTCTAACTCTAGTGAGGGGTTCTTCTCTTCTTTTTCAATGGGTGAAGGTTCACAAACTGGCTCCTCCTTAAGTTCCTCTACTTCAGCACTTCCTAAGGTCTCAAGACAACTGGCTATTTCTGCATCAAAAATTTCCAAATCACTATCCAAAGTCAATGCCAGCTCCAATTTATCAGAGGAACCTGTCTGCAAGAAAACATCTGAAACAACTGCATCAACACAATCAATGAAAGAACAATCCTCATACAAAGCAGTTGTAGGAATAGGAGAAGTGTTAAAAATAGAAAATTCCACAGTTTGTCCCAAAATAGTCATTGATAATTTTCCATTTTTAACATCTATCAAAGTGTTGGTAATTGCCATAAAAGGCCTACCAAGCAGAATGGTGTGTGCAGATGGTGAAGAATTGCCTACTTCCATGTCAAGAACAATGAAATCCACAGGTACCATCAAACCACCAACTTTAACTAACACATCTTCTATAACCCCTTTCGGGAATATAAGAGATCTATCAGCTAATTGCAACACCATTTTTGTTGGCTTAAGTTCCCCTAATTCTAAGTCAAGGTACAAAGAGTAAGGCATCAAATTCACACTAGCTCCCAAATCACACATGCAATCAGTACCTTTTCCATTCCCCATAGTAATTTGAATAATAAAGCTTCCAAGATCCTTTAGCTTAGGAGGTAGTTTATGCTGCAAAATAGCACTAGCTACCTCAGAAACTATCACCTTTTCATTCGGCTCATACCTCTTTTTCTTGGTATTCAGTTCTTTGAAGAATTTAGCATAAGCCGGCATGTTCTTAATTGCTTCAAGTAAGGGTAAGTTAATACTTACCTTAGACAGCATGTTGAAGATATCTGAAAATTGCTTATCTTTTTTATCATCCTTCAACCTGCTGGGGAATGGTATAGGTGGCCGGTATGGATTGCTTGCCTTGTGCAAATCTGTTGTAGGGGACTTCTCCATTGATCTTTCTTCAGCACCTTTGTTCTCCAGTTCTCCTTCCTTTTTATTTTCTTGCTCACCTGCATTCACAGAATTATTTTCAACATTGTTATTAATTACCTTGCCAATCCTAAGAACAGTCACTGCTTGTGCCTGTTCAGGTTGACTTGGGAACTTCCCTTTTTGTTGAATCTGCATCTGTTGAGCAAGTTGACCCACTTGGGTCTCCACCTTCTTAAAAGATGCTTCCAAGGAATCCAGCCTCTTGTTGTTCATCTCCTGATTTTTAGCACTGACTTGGATAAAAGCCTGTAAACTTTCCTCCAAACTCTCCCTCTTAGGCTGACCTTGATTTGAGGATTGGCCCTGCTGTTGGTTCTGTCTCTGGAGCAAATGGAATGGTTGTTGAGCATTATTTGTTGTCTAGGAAAAATTGGGGTGACTCCTCCAACCAGGATTGAAAGTGTTGGAGTAAGGATCATTCCTGGCTCTTGGTTGAAATCCCCCCATAGCATTAACTTGCTTAGCTTCATTCCCAAAAGATTCATATGCAGAGGGGCATATATTTGCTCCATGCCCAAATGTCCCACAGATTCCACACACCTCTTGAGTGGATGAAGAATTATTGTTCTTCATGTTTAGCATCTGAACCTGCCTTGTTAACTCAGCTATTTGACTAACCATTTCAGTATTAGCTTCCAGTTGATTCACCCCTTTACTTCTTCCCCTTACACTCTTTTATTGAGAATTAGCTCCCAACATCTCAAAGATCTCATAAGTCTCATCAGCTGTCTTTTCTCCCATGGCTCCCCCAGCTGCATTATCAACAGTGTTCTGAAATTGCTGGGTTAGACCATCATAGAAAAACTGATTAAGGAGTTGAAGTGGGTAGTGATGATGTGGACACTAGATCAATAGCATCTTGAATCTGTCCCAAGCCTCATGAAATGGCTCTCCTTCAAATTGAGAGAATGTAGCAATCTTTCCTCTCAACTCAGCTGTCTTCTGGTGTGAATAGAACTTGCCCATGAATTTGTTATAAACTTGCTCCCAAGTTGTCAGTGAATTCTCAGGCAACATCATGAGCTAGCTCTTTGCCCTATCCTTCAAAGTATAAGGGAAACATCTCATCCTCAACTGATCTTCTGTAAGTCCTCCCAAAGGAAAAGTGTTGAGGTTGGAGTAGAAATCCCGAATAAAGTTCAAAGGATCTTCATTTGGAACTCCATAGAATGATGGCAGCATGTTGTAATGAATGTTCTTCAACTCATAATTTCTTGCTGCATCTGTCAGTCTTATGCAAGAAGTGGAGGTTCCACTAACAGGTCTAGTAAAGTCTCTCATCGTTCTTTGTCTTTCTTTAGCCATTTTAACTGATTGTGCAGAATCTGTCTCAAATTCAGAAGTGTCTTCCTCTGAAGTATCAAATCCGGTGTAAAGCTCAAACTCTTCTTGGCTCCTTTTCACTCTCTGAATTTCTGGAATAAAAGGATGTAACTCTCCTTCGAGTGATCTCTTGCCTTGCATAAACAAAAATTTCTAGAAAAAGAAATATCAAAAGCAAAAGACAAATAAAATAAAATGAAAACAATGAAAAATAATCCAAAGTATTTATTTTTTTTAATAAACAATTACGCCAATTAGCTTCCTCGGCAGCGGCGCCAAAAACTTGTTGCGCTCAAATTAACTCTACCATAAAGCGTCACTCGCAAGTATACGAGGTAGCTGTAGCAAAGGTGATCGCCCCAAGGTCGTCTCTCAAGGAAGCTAAAGTGGGTAATTGATTATCAAATTAAAAGTAACAAGTAATTAAAGAAATTTAAATTGCTAAGTAATGAAAAGGTTTAATTGAAGTTTAAAACGATAAAAGTAAACAAGAACTGATGTTTTGATTCACTTGATAAAAGGGTCTAGGGTTTGCACTTCTCTACTACTGATATGTATGAACGGTTATTACTCTTAACTAATTTAATTTCAAAGATTAAATCTCAAATAACTTAATTAATTGAGTCAAGGAAATAAGCTCTCGCATTCAAACCTCTTACAACTAATCTTGTTACAATTGAAACAATCTTTTTAATAGGTCATATCTCTAATTCACCTAAGTCCTTAATTGAATTGTTCCAGCATTAGACTTCATCTCTCAATCCATCATCTAATACCTAAAACACACAATTGGTGGCCAATCAATTATATGTAACAATATTTCATTCAATAAAGGCAAAAGAAATTATTAGCTAAGAGAATAACCAATTCATACAATCATAGCAGATCCATACAAACCCTAGACTAGATCAAATTAGTTCATAATGCAATCAAACATATTCATCTCATTAATGTTCAAAGAAATCCAAATAGACATGATAATATTCATTCAATGAAAATAAAGAGAATAAGTTCGAGAACAAAACCAAGTTACAACTCCTTGAAGCTTCTGAAGAATCTCTTGTTCAAATCTTGCAAGAAGGATGAAACAATGGCTAGAACAATCTAATCTAAGCTAAAGTAATCAAAAGTGAAATCAAAATCAAGAAAACAAAGCTAAACCCTAACTTCACTCTCTCTGACGGCTCCGAAAAATTCTCCAAATTGTCAACAGTCCTAACCCTAAGCTCTCCCCTTCCTTTTATATGAAACGTCGCTTTAAAAATCCGCTGCGTGTTTTCTTCATGAGGGACACGGCCAAGTCAGATGTGACTTGGCCGTGTGAGTGGCTTTTGGAGGGACACGGCCAGATGACTTGGCCGTGTCCCTTGCATGTGTCACCTACTGCTTGCCTTTTCCTTCTTTTCTTCTTTGGTTGAGTGACACGGCCAGATGAAGCCTGACTTGGCCGTGTTGGACTATGTTTGAGGGACACGGCCAGATGACTTGGCCGTGTCCCTTGCCTGTGTTTGCTTCTGTGCAATTTTGATCTCTTTCCTGTGGAATCAAGTGAGACACGGCCAAGTGAAGCTTGACTTGGCCGTGTTGGGTCTTTTTGGAGGGACACGGCCAGATGACTTGGCCGTATCCCTTGCTTGTGTCTGCTACTTGGACTCGCTCTTCTTTTTAACTTAGTATGGGACACGGCCAGTGACTTGGCCGTGTCCTCTGCCTGTGTAAGCCACTACCCCTTTTCCTTCAATTTGTTTCCTTGTCTGTTTTAACCTAACACAAAACTCAAAACAAACTTTAAACAAGAAGTAAATAGACAATAACCAACAAAACATAAACACAATACTAAAAACTAGATCAAAAACGACATAAACACTGAAATAAACTAAAACTACCACAATTAAAGAAAACACTAAACAAACCGATAAAAACTAACAAAATACCTAAATAAAACAATAATTATTATAATAAAAAAGACACAAAACTATAACAAAAACTAATAAAACACAATGTCTTGCTCGATCCATGTTCTTCTTTCCTTGTTTTGATCTTCCAAGGGAGTTTTTGCACTTTAACCACTTTTCCCTTGCAACTGCTTTTCCTTTTTTCTCCAATTTTGATTGGATCTTATATCCTCTCCTTGCCCCCCAAGGATTTTTTCTTTCATGCAAGCTTTGATTGATGTTTTTCTTGTCTAGTTCTTTGCACAAGCACGCATTTCTTCTCTTTGCAAAGTGACTGGGGCTTCCACAAGCGAATAGGCTTTCCATGCCCCCTTGATTCAATATCTTCTTTTGATTCTTTAATTCGCAGGGTGTTTGCTGTTCATTAAGAGAAGAAAGTGCGATGTAATATGCTCATGTATGCATGATATGCATGAATAATACTTACAGTCATTCCATCGACTCACAGACCGAGGTGATTAGCAGAAGTGTTCTCAGTGGTTCCTTTTTTACGCTCGTTCAAGTCTCGCATTGAAATTATCAAAAGCTTTGCATTTGGCTTTGATCTTCAAGATGTTGAAAACATGAGTAGTGGAGACCTAAGCAGCAGAGTCAGGGATGTATCCATTTCAAACTATGTTTCAGCGTGTCAGTTGGCAGTTTCTTCATGACCTTGCTAATAATCAATTCAACATACTTCCCTTAACTTGAAGGCTTTGTATGACAAAACACTTTTTTTTTTTTATTTTGAGTTTGAAATCAAATGTTGGCTTTGCCAAATCGATGTCAATGTACCTCAGGACTTGATTTTTCCAAATTAATATATCTATAACATAACAACCCTAGTTACTGTACTAAACTCGGGAATCATTTCTATTTAAGCAAGAACTGTTGCACTTCAGATAGGCGCATACACATTGCTTGGCTAAAGGTCTCATTTGAGTTTAAATATTGTCTATCTCATATGCATGCTTATCCAAACTATCTCCACTAATAGACTCTACCTACCAAGAGAGATCAACAGGTCTTTGATAGGCTTGAAACGGGGTCTATAAGGGACATGGGTTAAAGTGGAGGCCATTTTGAAATTGGAGCTGGTGTGACATAATGGACAAACCCTCACACTACAAATTTCTTGTTGGAACTTTAGACAGTTGGGAGCAATCTTTCTAGACTCCAAATTCCTTCTATCTTCTTGGCATTAATCTGGATCTTGATTAGGACAGTTTTTGCCCTTGCAAAAAGTTTAAGACCCAAATCTGTTTCTTTTCTTCTTTTCCCTTTTTTCCTCTTTATTTTTCTTACTCTTCCCTTTTCTTTCTCTTTCCTTACTCTTCCCTTTCTTTTATCATTTTGTCCTTCTTTCTTGTAGGACTATCAAGTATAGAACTTTCAAGAACTGGATGATCTTCCTCCTTTTTCTTTGATTTTTATTGAATCTTTGGTTGTGTTGGGACTAATTCAAGTCAATCCACAAATGGAAGCCTTTTGTTGTCTTAGGTAAAAGAGAACTCAGTTGGCTTTTTGAACCACCTTTTTAGATTTTATCTTTCTTCCTTTTCTTTTTTTTTTCTTTTTTTTGTTTTTCTTTTGTTTTCTTTTATTTTCTCTTTTTTTGTTTTTTTAGCTCTAAAAAGAGTTGTCTTGGTTTGTACTAACTTGGGCTTCCAATAATAGATAAGTGGAGTAACATAAATCTTCTTTAATAGGGATAAATCATTTGTTACTCTGATGTTGATGTTGATATATTAGAGATATTAGGAAAACTTCAACTACCCTTATGGTTTTGAGAACATCAACTATCCTTATGATCTTGAGAACTTCAACTATCTTCATGGTCTTGAGAACTTCAACTATCCTCATGATCTTGACTAATCATTGCTTTCTTTGATCTTCTTGCCTATTCATCTTAGTAATCATAAGACTTGTCAAAAGTATCACAACAGCTCATGGTAGGTTATTGGGGTTTGTAAGCCAATAAAAAGAAAGCTAAAATTTTATAAAGGCTCAAAGGGACAACTAGGGATTGATATTTAATTGGGTGGATACTAGTTGTTGGCTAACCAAACAATGCCTAGATCATTTCCCTCTTAAATAAGCAGAGTTCAATTTTGCCTCAAAAGTTTTGTCAAAGCATGTTCTAAGACTGACTAGGACCTAGACAAAGGTAATTATGCAGGAGCCCTCTCTAAGTAAGCATACACAACTCAATGCTATAGAGCCATTCCCTCACCTAGTAAAGTCATTCAAGTCATGATGCCTAGATATATTAATTCATGAATTATCAAGCTAGATTTTTCATTGGTTGAGCACCAAAATGAACAAAGGCCAACAAAAATTTTGATGAAAGTAATTTATTCAAGCAACTTTAAATTTGAAAAACACAATAGTTCCAAAATATTAAAGAAAGTAAGATTGAAAAGCAACATTCAAGCTAAGGAAAGTTCATTGAGTTAGGCTTCTTTTCCCTTCACATCTTCAATATTTCCATCTTGAAGGGATGATAAAACAAAATCTTCTTCCAATCCTTTTCCCACCATGAAGGTTGCCGGTGGAGGTACTCTATTGAACCTTGGTAATGGATTGTCTTTGGTGTTGGGCTTATCTGGCTCGGGTAGCTTGCCACTATCAATTCGGTCTTGGATCTCATGGCTTAATCGGGTACATCTATCAGTCTCATGTCCTTGAGTCTAATGAAATTGACAAAAAGCCTTAGTATCAAGTTTTGGGGGTAATGGACTAGGTAAAGGTCGAGAAGCCAATGGTTGTAACAACCCTTTCTTTTGTAGCTTATCGAATACCCAAGACAAAGGCTTCCCCAGATCTTAAAACTGCCTTCTATTTGCTTGACCGATTATATTAACAATAACTTCTTTTTGTGTGCTTTGATTGTTAGGCTGGTTGTTCCCTTTCTCATTCCTTCTTATTGAAAAGCGATTCTTCTCCCTTTCCCACTCTTCAATTTGTAGACCAGCTTGGAGAAGATCTTTGAAATCACGGATGAGTGTATGAGACATCCTTTCACGAAGATTAGGTAACACCCCTCTCACAATCATCCTTATTTGATTGAATTCATCGGGTCTCTTCTTGAGTAAAGCGGCCTTGTTTCTCCATCGCTTCACATAGTCCACAAAATTCTCATTTGGCCTTTGTCCAATGGACTCCACTTCCATTAAAGTAACTTCTAACTCAACATTATATCTGTATTGTTGGATGAAGGCTTTGTAAAGTAGATCCCAACTCTTTTGTGTTCCATCATCTAAGGTATTAAACCAATTTTGGACAACAGGGTCCAATGAGAGCATGAAGTACCTTAGGGTTTGAGCCTTAGTAGCTCGAGTAGACTGCATGGCAGTGATATACTGCTTCACATGGAGATGAGGATTTCCGGTGCCATTGTACTTAGCAAAGGAAGGCATCTTGAATTTATAAGGGACCTCTTCATCTTGTTCAAATAGTTTGTCGATCTCAGACTTCTCTTCGGTTTTCAGCTTCTTCTCAAATTTCTTTTCTAAATCAGCAATCATCTTTTCAACATCGGATGTCTCGGTCTTTTCAATAGTTGCCTTCTCAACAGCCTTCGGTTCTTTCTTCTTTTCTTGAACCTCTTGGTAGTATTGAGCCCAATCATCATCATCATCATCAATGATCACCTTTTCATCATCAAAAACCACTTCACTAACTTTAGTCTTCCCTTTGTCCTTTGGTTTTTTAGTGCTAGCAGATGCCTTGGCATGATTCTCTAAGATTGCAGTCAATTGGTTCTTCATGGTCTCAGCTAGGGCCTCTTTGATTTCTTCCATTTTGGCATTAAGGGCTTCATCCACCATCCTTTGAATTTGTTTGGGCTCCATTGTTTTAGGTGAGCAAGTGATTGATTCGTTGCTAGATACTTTGTCTCCGGCGTAGGTTGGATTGTTGTAAGCTTTAGAACTATCGTAATCCAGGGCTGTGAGCCAGAGAGGATCAATGATATGAGATGCAAATGTATGCATGTATGCATGTATGCACAAACAATCAACAAATAAGTGTAATTAGGACGATCCTTCCAACCTTATAACGTCCACACACGAATGGCGAGTCTCTTTTTCCTAGGTATATGGTTAACAAAATACTAACACGGGGTATCTTGCTTTCGAATAATTCCCTCGGATGTTTCAACCAATAGTTATATTTTCGAAAATGGAAATCAATCCATAATAATTCCCATTAATTAGGTTTTAATCCATTCAACCAACTAAAGTAGCTTTTATGCTATGTTGGATTAAAATGAAATTAAGAGGTTTATTATAAATAGATTTCTCACTCGGAAAGAGTAACTAATGGTTCATGCCAAAAACAAGCCCATGGTTAATTTATTCTTAGTATAAACTAGACCCACAATTGATTTTTGGTATTTCACAATTGATCTAAATATTTTTGCAAGCTCTTTGTAAAAAATGGTTGGGTGAAAATAATTTTGTTTCTAAGCCCATTTTAAAAGATTTTAGAAAAATGGATTTTGGGCTTAGTATTTGGGCCATGGGCCAAAGAATTTATTTATTTTTTAGAAAAGTATTATGTCCAAAGACCATCTTAAAAAATTTTAAAAATAGTTTTGGTCTTTTAGATTTTAAAGAAAAATTTATTTTGAGCTTACAATATACTTAGGTCATATTAGAAAAAGAACAAACCAAATAAGCCATGATTTAAGCCAAGATAAATCAACCATAGTCAAACAACATGCATATGGGGTAAAAACTAAGGAAAGTAACTAGGCCTATTACATGAGCTTTATTCTTTGGGTTAAAAGGCTTAGGTTCCCATAGCAAGTATATACCAAATGGTATGAGGCTATGAGTGGTTATGCCATGCTCGATCTCCATACCTTGAGTGAAAGTATGGTATCCCTTACATAACACAACACGGGTAACACGGGCGTCCTAACTCACGCACATGATGCAAACTAATATGATGCAATGGATAATATCATTATAAGAAAGAATAGAATAATATAAAGACCAACAGAATCAACTTCTCTTATCTCCAGTGTGAGTCGCCACTGTGAGCGGGGATTTTCGCCCCCACTCCCAGTGGAATGGTTCTTGCGACTTCGGCACTGTTTAGGCTCTGGGCCTTAGAGAACATGGACCTAAGTCCGGAGAAAAATAGAGTCGCCACCCGGACGGGCCGGGAAAAAGAAAGGGGTGGATGACTCGATTCCAAAGGAATCCCCAACCCCGTAATGGGTTCGGAAAGTTGGGTATGTGTGGGGAAGGTGAGAAATGGCCTAGTTGTTAGGAAATCAAGGAGATCACTGCAAACCAAAAACACGCAGCGGAAAAATTTTTGATCTCTGATTTCCCACCAGGATCCATGCTGTTCGTTTAATTCGATGAAAGTGTTCAAATAACTAACCTGTTGATGATTCGAAATCACAGTTTGGAAGAGATGCCTCGATCGCGAAACACCCTCTATCGCATATCCACACGAATGCTACCGTCTGGAGTGCTAGCTCTCTGCAACGGCGAAGGCTAGAAAAACGTTTTCTCTAAAACATATTAGGGTTCCTTTGTTTTCGTTCTCTTTAATTTTCTAATGTTACCTCTAAGAAGACTTAACGTCTTGAGTGAATATAATCACTCCAGAATCCAATTCGAAATTGGATAAGGTAAGTCAAATTCAGAATCCAAATCTAATATTAATTCTGAATATATTATCTAATAATATATATAAAAAATGAAAATAATAATAATAATAAATATTAATATCTAATATTAATATTATTAATATTATATCCAGCCCAAAGCGCATTCTTGTGTGTAACCCGATAGGCCCATATTAATTGGCAGTCAATTTAATCTCTATTAAACCAACAAGTCGTAATTGGCCTCTAGCAAGGCGTTACAACTACCCAATTAATATAAGGAATGTCCAATTTGCCTAATAATAGTACATGCATTAATCCCTTTGTCACACGATATCTAGCTTGAACATAAGTCATGGTCAACGTCATACTTATATTGTCCAAACTTATGATTACTCGATCTCCAAGTAGACTGATAGAAAAAAACAAATGAAATTGATCACACTATCAATTCATTTGAGCACGGCCATGCATTTCACAGTCTCACTTATCGAGGGGCCCAAAAGATATCTCTCTCAAAGAGAGGGACAAATTCTATCTTGATTGTTCATTATCCTCTACATAATTTCTATCATATATGATCATAACCTTTATTACTATCCAGTTACGGATAATGTTTGATCATGTCAAAATATAATAGTCCTTATATTGGAAACTATAACAATCTCAAGTCAAAGAATTAATACATAATTATCATGAGATTTACTTATGACACTAACCCATGTAGTAATCTCATGATAGGTCTATCCAATACATTGTTCTCTAACAAGTATCTATGAAATTGATTTGTATCACTATACACATAACCATCTGATGATTATCAAATCAATGTTCATACTGGTTAAGAATTATTTTTTTATCTCTATAATAATAATAAACCAGGGACAAATATCAAAATTGTGTAACATGCAAACAAACAATAATGATAATAAAACCTCATTTATTAATAATGAATGTATAACATAAAGATCCAAATAAATGGCCTAGGGCACATACACTAACAATCTCCCACTTGCACTAGGCCTACAAATTTCTAAGACCCATAGATCTAGTGTGCTGATCATGCTTGACCCGTGAGAGAGGCTTTGTTAATGGATCTGCTATGTTATCATTTGTGTCAACTTTGCATATCTTGATATCTCCTCTATCGATAATGTCTCGAATGAGGTGAAAACGCCTGAGTATATGCTTAGACCTTTGATGAGATCTAGGCTCTTTTGCCTGTGCTATGGCACCATTGTTGTCACAATAAATGTCCACAGGATTTGTAATGCTAGGCACCACTCCTAGCTCAGTAATGAATTTCTTCAACCAGACTACTTCCTTAGCTGCATCTGATGCTGCTATATACTCAGCCTCTGTTGTAGAATCAGCCACAGTGCTTTGTTTTGAACTCTTCCAACTAACAGCTCCACCATTCAATGTGAATACAAAACCTGACTGCGATCTAAAATCATCTATGTCAGTTTGGAAACTAGCATCTGTGTAACCATTTACAACTAGCTCATCTTCCAAACCTCCATAGACCAAGAATACATCTTTAGTCCTTCGAAGATACTTAAGAATATTCTTGACAGCTGTCCAGTGACCTTCACCAGGATCAGCTTGAAATCTACTAGTTGTGCTTAATAGATATGAGACATCTGGTCTAGTACATAACATGACATACATAATAGATCCTATAGCAGAAGCATAAGGAATCTTATTCATTCGATCTCGCTCATCAGATGTCATAGGACATTGACTCTTTCTGAGATGAATGCCATGAGACATAAGCAAGAATCCCTTTTTGGAATCTTGCATGTTGAACCTCTTCAACACTTTGTCTATGTATGTACTTTGACTCAGGCCAATTATCCTTCTAGATCTATCTCTATAGATCTTTATACCAAGGATATAGGCAGCCTCACCTAAGTCTTTCATTGAGAAAGAATTCCCTAACCAAGTCTTAACCTTTTGCAATGTAGGGATATCATTCCCAATGAGTAATATGTCATCCACATATAAGACTAAAAACACTACTCCACTCCCACTAACCATCTTGTAAACACAAGGTTCATCTTCATTCTTGAGGAAACCAAAGTTCCTAACTGTTTCATCAAAACGAAGATTCCAGCTTCGAGATGCTTGCTTCAATCCATAAATGGATCTTTGAAGCTTGCAAACCTTTGTAGAATTCTTAGGATTTACAAAGCCCTCAGGTTGTGTCATATACACATCCTCAAGCAAGTTTCCATTAAGGAAAGCAGTTTTGACATCCATTTGCCATATCTCATAATCATAGTATGCTGCAATGGCAATGAGAATTCTAACAGACTTAAGCATAGCAACTGGTGAAAAGGTTTCATCATAGTCTATACCATGAGTTTGCTTGAAACCTTATGCAACAAGCCTTGCTTTATAGGTCTGCACATTCCCATCCATGTCAGTTTTCTTCTTGAAAACCAATTTGCAACCAATAGTCTTAATACCCTCTGAAGGATCAATTAAAGACCAAACTTGGTTGTCAAACATAGATTGCATCTCAGATTTCATGGCTCCAAGCCATTTGTCTGAATCTGGACCTGACATAGCTTCTTGATAGGTAGTAGGCTCATCTTGATCTATGAGCATTACTTCACTATCATCAGTCACAAGAAATCCATATCTCTCTGGCTGACGATTTGTCCTATCAGACCTGCGAGGGATTTGTGTTACATCTTCAGACTCCACAACTATTTGTGGTTCTGAAATAGGCTCTATAGATGGCTCAATGATTTCTTGTGGTACTTGAGTTTCCTCAAGTTCTACTATACTCCCACTAGTTCTCTTAGAAAGAAATTCCTTTTCCAAAAAGATCCCATTTCGAGCAATAAACACTTTGTTCTCTGAAGGAGTATAGAAATAGTATCCTTTAGTTTCCTTAGGATACCCCACAAAATTACATTTGATAGACTTTGGAGCTAACTTATCTAAAACTGGTCTTTTCACATAAGCTTCACAACCCCAAATCTTAAGAAAAGACAAACTAGGTGTCTTACCTGTCCATATCTCATATGGTGTCTTTTCAACCTCCTTAGATGGTACAGGGTTTAGAATGAATGCAGCTGTCTCCAAGGCATAACCCCAAAAAGATAAAGAAATATCCGCTTGACTCAACATTGATCGAACCATATCTAATAGAGTTCGATTTCTCCTTTCAGAAACTCCATTCCACTGTGGAGTTCCTGGAGGAGTCAGTTGTGAAACAATTCCACAATCCCTTAGATGATCATCAAACTCTTGGCTAAAATATTTACCACCTCGATCTGATCAAAGTAGTTTAATTGTTTTACCATGTTGATTTTGTACTTCATTTTGAAAAGTTCTAAACATTTCAAAAGACTCATGCTTATGTTTCATTAGGTAGACATAGCCATACCTACTGAAATCATCAGTAAAAGTAATGAAGTATCGAAATCCTCCTCTGGCACTAATGCTAAAAGGACCACATACATCTGTATGTATCAAGCCCAATAAATCATTAGCCCTTTCACTATGCCCAGTAAAAGGATCCTTTGTCATCTTACCAAGCAAACAAGACTCACATGTTTCAAATGATTCAAAATCAAATGAATCTAATAATCCATCTTGATGGAGCTTAGAAATGCGTTTCTCATTTATATGGCTAAGGCGACAATGCCATAAATATGTAGGGTTTAACTCATTTGGCTTAGTTCTCTTAGAAGTTATGTTATAGATATCATTACCATTAGAATCATCAAGATTAAGGATATAAAGGCCATTATAAGAATTTGCAATACCATAAAGCAAATCATTTTTTATCAAAAATAGAACATTTATTATTCTTAATAAAAAAATGAATAACCTTCATCATCCAAAACAGATACTGAAATAAGATTCCTACTCATAGTAGGAACATAAAAGCAATTGTTCAAAATTAACAAAAACCCATTGGGCATAACAAGTTCATAAGTTCCTACGGCTATAGCAGCAACTCTTGCTCTATTGCCAACATGTAGGTCCACTTCGCCCTTCTTCAGCATCCTACTCCTTTTGAGTCCCTGCATATTTGCACAAATATGAGATCCACATCTGGTATCTAATACCCAGGAAGAAGGAATAGATAAATTAATTTCTATAACATAAATACCTGAAGATGTAGTCGCACTACCCTTCAACTACTTTAACTCATCCAAATAGAGTTGACAATTTCTCTTCCAATGCCCAGGCTTGTTGCAATGGAAACAAGTCCCTTCCTTAGGAACTTTAGCCTTAGGTTCAGGTTTTGGTTTAGCTTGACCCTTGGACCCTTTAGCACCTTTTGCCTTACCCTTGCCTTTAGTATCTTTGGCTTTCTTTTTCATTTGTTTAATATTGACATTCAATATTTGGGTAGGTTTTTTGATATTCCCCTCAGCAGTTTTGAGCATACCATGTAGCTCAGGAATGGATTTCTCCATGTCATTCATGTTATAGTTCATGACAAACTGTGAGAAACTGCTAGGCAATGAATGTAGGATCAAATTTGTGGAGAGTTCTAAACTCAGGGGATATCCAAGTCTAGCAAGGTGATCTAGATAGCCTTTCATCTTCAAAACATGAGCACTAACAGATTCACCTTCAGACATTTTACAGTCAAACAATGCAACAGTGGTGTCAAACCTATCTTGCCTAGCCTGTTGTTGGAAAGCTTGTTTGAGATGCACACTCATCTCATAAGCCTCTAAGTGTTCCAGATCCTTCTGAAGTCCTGGACACATAGTAGCCAACATAAGACATCCAATGTCATTGGAATCATCCACATGCTTCTTATGCTTACTCTTAGCAGCATTAGAAGCATCAGTAGGAGGTGGGTCAGGGACAGCTTCATCAAGCACGTAGGACTTTTTCTCTTGTTTGAGAACAATTCTCAGGTTCCTAAACCAGTCAACAAAATTAGTCCCACATTCTTTCAGTTTTTCCTTCTCAAGGATAGATCGCAGTGATAAGGTGGAATTGTTATTAGCAGCCATCTGTTGATAAATATGCAAAGTCAAATTTTAATTAATAATGAGGTTAAAATTATTTAAACTCCTACTAAAAATATAACCCTCTAAAGAAATATTTTAGTAGGCTAAGATCTGTATTTCACTTAATTTTAAACTCAGCTTTGGCGTGACGCTTAAAATCAAGTTATTTAGGTAGTAACATCTTTACCAATTACATCTCATGTAACTCTTAGTAATTATGGAATATTGACATCATATGTCATAGCATGTTGAATTCCATCTAATGCCTTAGGCCCAAAACCATTTTGATAGCCTAATTAAGTCTAACCAATTTTAAAACATATGAGTAGCACTATTACTCATCCTACTTAGCTAGGAATGTTTAAAGCATATTGCTTTGGCAAAACCTACTTTAATACAATCTTAGTTTTGATAGGTGTTCAAAACGTGGGTGGCATTTAGACTTAAATTATTAATGAGGGTTCAACTAAATTATTATCACGTCTTGCATTACATATCATTATATTTTAGCATCCTATATGCATATATATAATTTATCACATAAGCATCATATACCAAATGACAAAATATGTAAACGTGACATAGCATGGCCAAACTAAATATGATCTTCAAGAGACCAAATGAAGATCATAAAGGCAACCCTAGGTGAAAAACCTATCTATTACAACACTTGCAATATTACATATCTTCAAAACTTGAGCTTATGCTTCCATCACCATGGAACCATCTTCTCCTTGGTATGAATCTCCATCACAAACATTGTAGCTTGAATCTTCATTTATTACAATAAAAGAAAATCTAACTACTAGTAAAATAAATTACAACAAAATAAACGACACGCAGGCCGTATTTACCCAAAATTAAGATATGAATAAACCAATCACATAGGTCATAAGGCCATGCTATGCACCATGCCAAGACATCAAATAAACATAACATATTCATAACCAACATGTTAAATAGAAACAAATATATTGACATTCTTAATGTCGCGGTAACGAACTATAGGGTGCTAACATACGGTGGTCCCCAAGCAACATTAATCTCATTAACATTTTTCTTTGGCGAAACCCTGAAACAGAATCGTTAATCTCATTAACCTTCTTACTGTTTTATTTTGAATATGTACAACCCATTATAGAATCATTATCAAAATGTTTATATCACATATAAATTTAATCATTTTCATCATATGAAAATCGTTTTAATCAACCAATCATATATACATGATCATCTCATGAAAACAAAATTAAAAACACCAACCCTTTCTCATCATATGAAAAATGAATTAGGGTTTTACAGAAACGAAACCAAAAAACCAATCCTTTCTCATCATATGAAAAATGAATTAGGGTTTTATAGTTAACATGCCATACGAAATTAATATATCTCATGTAATCATATCAACATGGCATTTTCGACTTAAACAAAAACAACAAGTGGCTCTGATACCACTGTTAGGAAATCAAGGAGATCACTGCAAACCAAAAACATGCAGTGAAAAAATTTTTAATCTCTGATTTTCCACCAGGATCCATGCTATTCGTTTAATTCGACGAAAGTGCTCAAAGAACTAACGTGTTGATGATTCGAAATCACAGTTTGGAAGAGATGCCTCGATCGCGAAACACCCTCTATCGCGTATCCACACGAATGCTACCGTCTGGAGTGCTAGCTCTCTGCAACAGCGAAGGCTGGAAAAACATTTTCTCTAAAACGTATTAGGGTTCCTTTGTTTTCATTCTCTTTAATTTTCTAATGTTACCTCTAAGAAGACTTAATGTCTGGAGTGAATATAATCACTCCAGAATCCAATTTGAAATTGGATAAGGTAAGTCAAATTCAGAATCCAAATCTAATATTGATTCTGAATATATTATCTAATAATATATATAAAAAAATGAAAATAATAAAAATAATAAAAATTAATATCTAATATTAATATTATTAATATTATATCCAGCCCAAAGCGCATTCTTGTGTGTGACCCGATAGGCCCATATTAATTGGCAGTCAATTTAATCTCTATTAAACCAACAAGTTGTAATTGGCCTCTAGCAAGGCATTACAACTACCCAATTAATATAAGGAATGTCCAATTTGCCTAATAATAGTACATGCATTAATCCCTTTGTCACATGATATCTAGCTTGAACATAAGTCATGGTCAACGTCATACTTATATTGTCCAAATTTATGATTACTCGATCTCCAAGTAGACTAATAAAAAAAACAAATGAAATTGATCACAATATCAATTCATTTAAGCACGGCCATGCATTTCACAGTCTCACTTATTGAGGGGCCCAAAAGATATCTCTCTCAAAGAGAGGGACAAATTCTATCTTGATTGTTCATTATCCTCTACATAATTTCTATCATATATGATCATAACCTTTATTACTATCCAGTTACGGATAATATTTGATCATGTCAAAATATAATAGTCCTTATATTGGAAACTATGACAATCTCAAGTCAAAGAATTAATACATAACTATCATGAGATTTACTTATGACACTAACCCATGTAGTAATCTCATGATGGGTCTATCCAATACATTGTTCTCTAACAAGTATCTATGAAATTGATTTGTATCACTATACACATAACCATCTGATGATTATCAAATCAATGTTCATACTGGTGAAGAATTATTTTTTTTATCTCTATAGCAATAATAAACTAGGGACAAATATCAAAATTGTGTAACATGCAAACAAACAATAATGATAATAAAACCTCATTTATTAACAATGAATGTATAACATAAAGATCCAAATAAATGGCCTAGGGCACATACACTAACACCAGCACCCCCACAACGCCCGGTTCATTAGAACCGGCCTCCTTTACAGGTCTTAATATTATAAAATTCTTAAATATAATAACATTATCCATATTACACACAATAATTAAAAGAAAGCATCAATATATTAAAATCAAAGCAATGTCCAAACAAAGCAAATAAATGGACACCCATCCAAGGATGGAAACATGTCCTTACATCACATGCCTAAATAGGACACCCACCAAAAGGTAGAAACATGCCCTTTACATAGGTTCTAAATTAGAAAAGCAAATTAAATTACATGATGTTTAACTAATGAGGTACCCACCAAGTGGAAACATACCTCTTACAACTTTTGGAAATCTAAGTTAATTGATAAAAGTAAATAATCATTCATCAAAGCTATTAATCAAAATATAAAATAAACATCCATCCATGATAAATTAAATAAATCAAATATTGAAATTAAATAAATTAAAGCATAAGAGATAAATCAAAGCATAATCAAGTATGGAATTGAATAAAGCAAATAAAAGTCCAATTATGGCTACTGTGACTTTTTATGGAATTAAAATAAATTAGGGTTTTATGTTTTAAAGGGTTGGTAAGACTCTTTGATTAACAAAATTAAGGTTTGAATGATGATATCATGAAACTAGGGTTTTAAACACTTTAAAATACTTTAATTTGTGATTTTTGGTTATTGGGTTCCTAAGCTACTGTGTAAAATTTAGGTTTTTATGTTGTTATGTTTTTTAATCTTTTAAAAGGATTAGGGTTCATAAAAATTAGGTTTTAAGGTTTTAAAAGTGTTAGTGTTCATTATTTTGAATTTTGGAAGTTGAATTTGGATTTGATATTTTGGAAGTAGGGTCACGGGTTGTGAATAATTTTTAGGAACTTGGAAATCAATTTGATATTTTATGGAATTTTATGAATTTAAACAAGTGAATTAAAGTTTTTATAAGTAGAAAAGATGTTTTAGAAGACTTTTTGAATGAAATAGAACCTACTTTAAAATTTTAAAAGATGCGGAATTTACATCTTAGTTTTGTTGAAAAATATTTTCAATTAGAGTTTTAAGATTTTTAAGAAGAAAAAATAACAATTTTAAGCCTTTTGGAAGATAAACTAATGAAATAGGGTTTTTTTTGGCTTTAGAAAAACTAAATTAAAGTTCCAAGGTTTTTAATTTTGATTTCATAAATTTGCTACTGTGTAAAAAAATAATTAAAGAAAATTAATTAACACATACCTTCTTTTGATGATTTCTCCAAAAATAATTCTTCTTGGATGAACTAGCTCCAAAGACAAGCCTTTTTTTTGCCTTTGAATCCTCTAAATCGTGCTGCTGCTGTTCCAGAAAAGAGTTGAATTGAATTTCTTCTTTTCCTTCCTTGATTTGGTTTCAAATTTTCCAAACTACTCTTGGATTTTTGCCCTCCCCTTTTTTAATTGCCTTTGGTCCTTATTTATAGTGGTTTGAGGTTGTTTATTCCTAATTAGTTAAGGTAAGTAATATTAATAAAAAAAAGAAACCAAAACCTAATTGGATTAGGTTTCAAAAAATTTGCGTCGAAAAATTTGCGCTGCCGAAAGAAACTGCTGCGGAAAAACTGCGCTGGCAAAAAAATCTGCTGCAGCTGGCTACGGCAGCGCGCGCGGAGCGGGCCCGTAAGCTATTTCGCAGGCAGAAAATTTCTGCATGCGGCTATTTTGCAGGCAGAAAATTTATGCGTGCGAAATAGCACAGTGATTTCTCCCGCAGGAATTTCCTGAGGGCAAAATGCCCATGGGCCGGCGCGACGATTTTTTCGTCGCCTATTTTTCCACTCCGATTTTTATTTTTATTTTTATTTTTTGACTTTTATTTGTTTATTTTTATTTTTTATTAATAAAAATTAGATACTAAAGTAAAAATTATTTAATAAAAATTATTTTGGACCAATTAGACAACAAAAATCATTTTAGACTAAATAAAACATATTAGACAGGATTGGGTCAAAAATTAAGGGTCTACAGGTGTTGCCTAGCCTTCGTGAAAGGATATCTCACACACTCATCCAGGATTTCAAGAATCTTCTTCAAGATAGTTTACAAATTAAAGAGTGGGAGAGAGAGAAGAACCACTTTTCTGTAAGAAGAAATGAGAAAGAAAATTACAAGTCTAAAAACCAAAGTACACAAAAGGTGGTCAATGTTAATGCAATTGGTCAAGGTGGTAGAAGACAATTTTCAGAGTTACACAAACCTTTTTCTTGGGTCTTCAATAAACTACATAAAAAGGGCTGTTACAGCCATTAGCCCCATGCCCATTGCCAAATCCTTTGCCACCTAATTTTGATGCAAAGGCATTTTGCCAATTTTACCATAGTCAAGGGCATGAGACAGACAAGTGTTTGAGATTGAGACATGAAATTCAGAACTTGATTGATAATGGGAAGTTTTCTGAACCTAACAAGCCAAGCACAAAGGACAATCCATTGCCAAGGTTCAACATGGTGCCAACATCGGTGACCTTCATGATTGGGGGTGGTTTAAATGAGAAATTTTTCATGTCTTCTTTTCAAGATGTAGGTGATGAAGGAGTCAAACAAGAAGTGGTTAGTGAGAAGGAGAAATTTGTAGTTGTAAGAGAAGTAGTTATTTGTGTGGTGAGCAAATTTCGGAACTCAACTGATAGTGATGATAATTCTGAGCCCAAGAAGGAAGAGTAGACCTAGTCCAAAACTAAAGAAGATGAGGTGATGAACACTCGATCTAGTAAGCCTTATGCAAGGCCACCGCCAAAGGAAGTGGAAGCTGACAAAGGAAAGGATGTCAAAACTGGGAATAAAGAAGAAGAATATGATGTTGTTCTTAAGCAGTTGAAGAGAACAAAAGCTAGTATTAGCATATAAGATTTGCTAGCTACATCCAAAAAGCATCGAGAAACAATGTCCAAGGCTATGGCTAGCATGCCAATTTCCACTTCTATAACATCAGAGGAGCTGGTATATTTTGTGAAAGTTGAAGGAGTGATGAAATGTGAGCATGAATAGAAGCAGAATAAGGTTGATGTGGGCATGGTGTCATTTTCAGATGCTGATTTGCCAGAGGAAGGGAGAGACCACATCTGCCCACTCTTTATCAAGGTGGAGGTCAAATGGAAAAGACACCATGTGTGATGGTTGATGATGAGTCTACCATAAATGTCTGTCCACTCAAGATCTTACCATAGCTTGCCATGTCAACAAGGGATCTATGTCCAATCGAGGTAACAATCAAAGCTTATGATAATACCAAGAAGCATGCTAAAGGAACCTTCAAAGCTATTGTGAAGGTTGGTCCCATTGAATCCATTGTTGAATTTATAGTCTTGGATATCCCTGTCACTTTTACACTACTATTGGGATGACCCTAGTTTCATCCTCTTGGTGGAGTTCCTTCCACACTCCATCAAAAGATCAAGTTCCCAAATGGGGATGAGACAGTGGTCATTGAAGCTGAGGACAATCAAGTGGTAAATGCTCTGATGGTTGAGAGGCCTCTCAATGGGTTTCAAGTAGCAGTAATTTTTTATGATGAAGTGGTAGATCCCAAGGTCTTGTCTATGATGAAAAACTATCAAGAAAGGGTTAGGGCATGATGAAGTTAACAAAGATGTTCAGCAAAAGAAAAATGAGAAGATGAGCTTCCCACCACTTGAAGAAGTTTTTGTCAAAGCTCCGGACATGGGGCCACTCCAAGGAAAGCCCATGCTAGTCATGTTCATGGGAAAGTTGATCCCAGGTTTTGAGATCTTTGCTAATGTTGCTGAACTAGTAAAATAGATGAAGAAAGAGCTTGTCTTGCCAGCTGGCAAGAAGCTTAGCCCAAAAAAGAAGAAGGAATATGCCCTAATAGTCCAGACAACTCCAGAGGAAATTGCTGCTTTAGTTGAAGAAAATTTTGAAGATGTTTTTGTTTATTATTTTGAGAACACTGATTTTGATTTTGATTTTATTTTGTTTGCTTTTTATGAGTATGATGATATTTTCTTTTCCAAGATGAATGTCATAAAGTCTGATTTTGCTTACTTGTATGATGTTTTTCCTGATGGTTGCATACATTCAAGTAGTGATTACATAAATATTTTTAATATTAACTCTGTTGACACACAAACATTAAATTTGGGAACAATCAATAACACAAAAAATATTAACATAGCATCCGAACTTACTCCTAAAGACAGAGAGAGATTCAAAAAATATTTAAAAAATATGAAGAAGTTTTTGTTTGATCCTATGACGACATGCCTGGAATTGTTCAAGACATAGTCGAACACTTGATTCCTACCTACACTCACATGAAACCTGTCAAATAAAAACTTAGATGGTTAAGGCCAAAATGGGTAGAGTTGGTCAAAGAAGAAGTCATTAAGTAGATACAAGTCAAGTTTCTTGAGATAATAGACTATCCTGATTGGTTAGCTAACATAGTTCCCGTGCCAAAGAAAGATGGAAGAATTAAGGTTTGTGTGGACTATAGGCACTTGAACAAAGCTTTCCCCAAAGATGATTTTTCTTCACCCCATATAGATGTCCTTATTGATAGTGTAGCCTCTAGCATGCTACACCTGCTTGTAGATAGATTTTTCGGATATAATCAAGTGTTAATGGCCCAAGAGGATAAAGCCAAAACTACCTTTATTACTACATGGGGTATATTTTACTATAGGGTAATGTTGTTTGGGTTAAAGAATGCTGGAGCAACCTACCAAAGGATAACCACCACCTTGTTTCATGATATGATGCATAAAGAAGTTGAGGTCTATGTTAATGATATGATGGTTAAGTCAGATACAAGGGAGCAACATTTCCAAAACTTAGAATTATTCTTTGAGAGGACAAAAAGTATAAGCTAATGTTAAACCCAAAGAAGTGTGTGTTTAGGGTTACTTTAGGCAAGTTATTGAGATTGACCCCGACAAAGTTAAGGCAATTCAGGATATGCCAGCCCCTAAGACGGAGAAGGAAGTTTGAACGTTTATCGGCAGGTTACGGTACATTAGCATATTCATAGCAAAGCTTACCATGATTTGTGAATCGATCTTTAAATTGCTTAAAAAGTACCAGCTAGTCAAGTGGAATGATGAATGTCAAAAAGATTTTAAGCATATTAAGGAATATTTATTGAATCCACCTTCTTTAAAGCCACCTAAACCCGGTATACCATTGTTATTGTACTTAGTAGTAGAGGAAGAATCGATAGGAGCAATGCTCGCCCAAGCAGATGAATTGAGGGTTGAGCATGTAATTTATTACTTAAGTAGAAAGCTCCTACCTTATGAAATTAAGTATAGTATTATGGAAAAGACATGCATAGTCATGGTTTGGTCTTCTAAGAAGTTGCAACATTACTTTCAATCTTATATTGTGCAAGCAATTTCCAAAATAGATCCAGTGAAGTATTTAAGGGAAACACTATCATTGATGTAACACCCCTTCCCGGCCTACGTGTGTAAGTCAAGTAGAGGCGCCACACTAACCTAATGTTGCTACCAATTTTACTTAGTCAAATTTTCATTCCAGTTTTACAGAAATTTTTCCAGAGGTTCGCCTAGAAATTGGGTCCCAAGTGTCGACAAAACTGGTTTTTCTGATTTTTGAAAACATTTTTACACAAACCAATGCGAATGCAATCAATTTCAATACACTCCCAATGAATCCACCTTATACCCTCAACTACAAACCTGCAAGAAGAGTTCACACTTCTAATACAAAATAAAGTAGAGATTTATTATTATTACATACTACTAACGTACAATATAACATAGTAATTCTCAATCTTATATATACATATACATGCCACAACTAGCTAACCCATAATGGAAACTAAGAGATCTACCCTAAGATGCTGTGGGTCTGGTCGTCGCTTCCCCAAAAGATAGCTACTGCTCTGAACCTACGAGTCAAGGAAAACTTAACTCGCTGAGCAATGTCGCTCAGTGGGTACTTTACCAATGAAAATAAAAGTAAAACATGAAAGCATTTGAAATAAAAGGAAATAATTGAATCAAAACTCAACCAACATTAAACCAATGGAAGTTATTGTACATTCAGTGTAAATATGATTTCAACAAATGTAAAAACCATAATTCAACAAATGTTGCATTACGTAGTTTAGAAAAAAAAATAATAACCAGACTTTGGCTCTACTGGAATATAGGGAACCATAGCAATAAGGCAGTGGCCCTCACCACTATAACATAGGTGGCCCTCACCACCGATATCAAATCATAGGAATGGCCCTCACCATCCTGGTTATAACCAATGGACCTCACCATTGGCCCCAATGGCCCTCACCATTGAGTTCAGATCATAACAATTTAATCACAATATCAAGCAGTACTGCATAAGTTAGTATAGTGCACCATACCCTTATCTGCCACTCCCAACTACCCAGTAGAGCAATAAGGTTAAAATGATTCAATTTAAGTCTCAAACTTCATTTTAGAATGACTCGAGAAATTATTTTAATTTCCGTTGCACTTTGCTATTTACGCCGCGCACCACATTCTTTAGTCAAACCATTACCCTTGTTCACATATTTAACATCAACAATAAACATATCAAACATTTCAAAGCATTCCTCAAAGAGTCACAAATTGACCAAATGAATAGTGTCGCGGCACGTAAAATCGGCAACGCAAAATGGCATGACCAAATGAATAGTAAAATCTGGATTTTCGTCATAATTTCAGTCCGTTTCAGTCATGCATTTGACCAGGTAAATGATCTTATTTTTGGCTGAAATTTTACAGGAAACTTATTTCATATGTTAACTAATTGCATGTAAAATTTTGTTGAAAAATTCCATCGTTTGCTGCCTCAACTGGATGCCCAAAATTAGGTTCAGAATTGGGTCCCAAAGGGCACCAATTTGGCCCACACTTGCACTTGGTGCAAAATTATTTATTTTTCTGTTTTAAATCCATTTCAAAGCTTCTCTCATAATGTAATGAAGACTTAGACACTTACTTTTAAAATAACTTGATTTTTTAAACCAATTTGGACTAAATGGAGTTCATAAACTCTTTTACAAAAATCATTGGAACATTAGATTTCATTTGAATTTAAACAACCCAATCACCACATGGATTAAAAAAAATACTACCCAACAATTGAATTCAAACTCAAACAACACATTTATGCATCCATAGCAAAAATTTCATAGATAAAGTTTTGGTAAGTAATTGAAAAGAAAATTAATTCTTCCAAGGTAAAGTACCAAACCTTGTTCTTTTAATTCCCCTTTGCTTTTCCTTCTTCTCCTTCCTTAATCTTTGTTTCCCCTTCAAGAAATTCAAAAACACAACCTTAAACATAAACCTTAGCAATTTAGAACTATAAGCTACCCTCCATTTCTTTTCAAACTAAACCCTAATCTAACCTTATTAAACCTTAGAAACCTTGATTCTTCCATTTAATTAATCAATATCATCACTACTTAAAATTTTCCCAAATCCACCATAAGAACCCTAATTTCCAATCTTCCAGTAGATATATAAATACTTAAAATTGATATTAGAATTGAAATCTACATGCTTTAAAACCTTAAAACTCACCTTGAACTTGAATCAAACTTGACAAAATTTGGAATTTCTTTGGTGTTTTTCCTATGGTGGCCGACGGTTTGGAGGTGAGAGAGAGAGGTTTTGTTCTTCTTACTATGATATATATATAGAAGAAATGATGCTCACTTTTGGGTTGGATAAATGCCTTAGGGCCATTTGTCCACCTCTTTTTCTTTTCTTCTTTTTATAAAGGCTAAATGGCTAATTATGATTGGCCATCAAAAGATTTTTATATTTTTCTTTCCATTTAAGTCCTCCAATACCCCAATTTGTTCCATGTCACCCATATGGTACCCACATGGAACCGGGCCCATTTTACGCTCCGGCGATTATTCGATCGTAACTTTTAAACCTTACAGTTCCACGAGGCAAACTACATATGGTTTTGATCATCTTGACCTCTACTTCCTATTTTTAAGGTCTATTTTAGGTTTCCAAGTCATTTTAAAAAATTACCAATAAGCCCTCGACTTTTTACAAAATTCCCTTTAAGCCCTTTCTTTGCTCGAGTTTTGCCCGGACTCCATTTCTGCTGTCGATCGTTTCATATTCAACCCCTCGACATCCTCTACGCACTCGTGTGTTTATTTTCTACTTTGAATTCATGTATAAATTTTAATTAAAATGACAAAAATGCCCCTAGTCTACATGTCTTTGTTTCTCTCTAACGGGGTGTTTCTAGGAAAAACCGTTACACATCGTTGCGACCCGATTTTTCTGTACTCTCCATTTTTGGAATCTGTTATGTGCATTATTAAGAACATCCAGTACAACTTTTGGAAATTACAGTCACCTCCCCAAAATTTTTTGAAATTATAGTCACCTCCCTAAAACTTTTTGAAATTACAGTCACCTCCCCAAAACTTTGCATTTTTCTTCAATTAGGTCCCATTGATCCTATAGCCTTATCTGGGGCCATTGTCAGGAATTATCTTCTCCTTTCCCCTTCTCTCACTGTGCACATGACTATTATGCATAAATGCGGTGGGGCGGATGTGACAATTGATTGGAAAGTATGGTTGATGGTTGATTATTCTGGAAGAGTTTGAGATTGAATATATAACCAGGAAAACCATTAAAGGAAGAGCAGTAGCAGAATTCCTGGCCCAACAACAATTGCCGGACAGTGAGGAAGTGGTTTTGGAATTTCTCGATGAACATTTAGAGGCCATAGAGGTACAGGGATGGAAAATGTACTTTAACAGAGTAGTAAACAAAAAAGGTGCTAGTCTGGGGGTAATTTTGAAATTTCCCAAAGGGGATCTCATTCCTCTTGCTAAGAAGTTGAAGTTTAGGGCAACAAACAACATGGTTGAGTATGAAGCTTGCATTTTTGGCCTGGAAACCCTGATGATCATGAAGGTGGATAAGGTGCAGGTTTTTGGTGATTCTTTGCTAGTGGTATCATAAGTGAATGGTGAATGGGAGTAGAAGGAATAAAAGCTGAAATCATACCACAATTATTTGACCATGATGAAGAAAAATTTCAAGAAGTGCATATTTATACACCTACCAAGGGAGGAAAACCAGATGGCCGATGCCCTAGCCTTCGGTATGGGAAGATCTTGTAAAGTTATTTCTTAAGCCTCTGGTTTTGACCAATTTGTCTACTCCTTGTTATAAGTATGCGTAGTATGACACTTTAAGACAATTTTTGGAAAGTAGGGAGTATCCACAGAATGCAATAAAGGAAGAGAGAAGAGCCATAAGGCGATGGTCTTTGCAATACATCACCTTTCATAGGGAGCTGTATTGAAGATGGCCCGACGGTATGCATTTAAGATGCTTGAGAAAGTCTGAAGTTGAGTAGATCATGTCAGAAATACATGTCGAAAGTTATGAACCCCATATGAACGGATTGGCCTTAGTTAAGAAGATAATCTGAAAAGGCTACTGTTGGCTGACCATGGAAAGAGACTGTATTGATTTTGTAAGAAAATGCCAATAGTGCCAGATGCACGTGTAGACCCTTAATTTTTGACCCAGTTAGATCCAATATATTTTAATTAGTTTAAAATAATTTTTGTATTATTCAATATATTTTAATTAGTCTAAAATAATTTTTGTGTTATCTTAATTAAACAATATTTGTTTTAGCATTTAGTTTTTATAATTAATAAAAAATAAAAAATAATAATAATAAACAAATAAATAAAAATCGGCGACGAAAAATTTCATCGCCGAAAAGGGGGTCGGACGAAATGGCCAAAGCCATTTCTCCCGAAGGCAATTTCGCCCCCCCAGCTAGCAGGTCCACGCAGCAACTTTTTCGCCAGCGAAATTTTTCCGCAGCAATTTTTTTTCGCCAGCAAAACTTTTCCGACGCAATTTTTTTCGAAACCAAATTCAATTTGGTTTCGGTTTCCTTTTCTTAATTAATGTTAGATTCCATGAGAAATTAAGATTAATCACCAAAATCATCTATAAATAGGACTAAAAACAACTCAGAAAGAGGGAAAAAAATTTTGGGAGAAAAAATTTTAGAGGAAAAATTTTGGATCGAGGAATCAAGAAAATTAGAGATTAACGATCGGACTTTTGAGAGAGCAAACAAGTAATTCAATCCATCAAAGGCAACCATCTTGCCTTTGTTCTTGTTCATCCAAGAAGTAATATTTGGTGGAACCAACAAACGAAGGTATGAATATCTAATCTCTTTTTTTCTTCACAGTAGCTTCAATCATTCAATTGTTTCTTTTGATTTTAGAAACCTTAATTCATTTCTATGTTTTCCAAAAATCTTAAAATTATTGTTTCTGTTTCTTCAAAATCTTTAAACCCTAATCTACTTTCTAACTTTTCAAAACCTTAAATCATTTCATTAATTTACCAAAACCCTAATTTGCTTTCCAATTTTCCAAAACTCTAAATTGAATCCTTTTCTTTCCAAAAACCCTATAAAATATCTTTTCTGTTTCTATAAACCTTAAATCGTTTTGTTTATTTTCATAAAGCTTCATAAAACTATAAATTGTTTTTCCAAATTCTAAAATCAAATACATTCTCCGAAACACTAAAAACCCTAATTCAACTTTAAAACCAAGACAGTAACCTCAAACTAGCTAACATTAAACCCTAGTTTTCTTAAACCCTAACTCCCTTAAAACCTCTAACCCTAATTAATTCTTCTTTCCAAAATCACACAGTAAGCATTATTCTTTTAAAAAATAACATTAGTTTCTTCCAATTTCAAAACCCTATTTTCTAAATCTTAAACCTTAAAATCTTAATTTTCAACACCGAAGCCTACAATTCTAAAAGCCAGTTTTCAAAATCTTCAGGGTCCGGGCCTTGATCCCTCAAGGGGGGCTGCCCCTTGACCCCCGCCTGCTAACCGGCAAGCGAGACCGCTGTGTGGGCTCGGGTCAATATTTATTTATGTATTATAAATCTTTATGTTTAACTTTCTTTATTATGATTATTCAAAATACAAACCTAAACCCTAATTCACACCAATTTTCTAAAACTTTTACAGTAGGTTAAACAAATACTAAAATACTAAAATTCCAAAACCCTAATATATTAATTAAAGAATTTTAAATAGAAACAATAACCCTAATTTATGTCTTTACTTGCTTTATTTAATTATGTAGTTTATTATATGCTTTGATTTATTTAAGTTCAATGCTTGATTTATTTAATTTATAATGGATGAATGCTTATTATATACTTTGATTGATGTTTCATATCTTTGATAATGATTTATTTATTATGAATGGTTATTTACTTTTATCGATTTATTTTTTGATCTCCAAATGTTGTAAGAGGTATGTTTCCACTTTGTGGGTACCTCATTAGTTAAATATCATGTAATTTAAATTGCTTTTATATTTTGGACCAATGTAAAGGACATGTTTCTACCTTTCGGTGGGTGTCCTATTTGTTTAGACATGGATGATGTAAGGACATGTTTTCATCCTCGGATGGGTGTCCATTTATTTCCTTTGTTTGGACATTGCTTTGATTTTAATATAACGATGCTTTATTTCAATTGTTGCATGCAATATGGATAATATTGTTATATTAAGAATTTTATAATATTAAGACCTGTAAAGGAGGCCGGTTCCAATGAACCGGGCATTGTGGGGGGTGCTAGGTCATTTCTCACCTTCCCCACACGTACCCAACTTTTCGAACCCATTAGGGGGTTGGAGATTCCTTAGGAATTAAGTCATCCACACCTTTCTTTTTCCCGGCCCGTCCGGGTGGCGACACCATTTTCTCTGGACCTAGGTCCGTGTTCTCTAAGGCCTCGAGCCTAAACGGTGCCGAAGTCGCAAGAACCCGCTCACAGTGGCGACTCCACTGGGGACAAGAGAAGTTAATTTCGTTGGTATTTATATTATTCTATTCTTTCTTATAATGATATTATCCATTGCATCATATTAGATTGCATCATGTGCGTGAGTTAGGATGCCCGTGTTACCCGTGTTGTGTTATGTAAGGAATACCATACTTTCACTCAAGGTATGGAGATCGAGCATGGCATAACCACTCATAGCCTCATACAATTTGGTATATACTTGCAATGGGAACCTAAGCCTTTTAACCCAAAGACTAAAGCTCATGTAATTGGCCTAGTTACTTTCCTCAGGTTTTACCCCAAATGCATATTGTTTGATTATGGTTAATTTATCTTGGCTTAAATCATGGCTTATTTGGTTTGTTCTTTTTCTAATATGACCTAAATACATTGTAAGCTCAAATAAATTTTTCTTCAAAGTCCAAAAGACCAAAGCTATTTTCAAAATTTTTCAAGATGGTCTTTGGACATAAGACTTTTCTAAAAAGAAATCAAAAATTCTTTTGCTCATGACTCAAATACAAAGCCCAAAATATGTTTTTTCTAAAATCTTTTTACAATGGGCTTAGAAACAAAATGGTTTTTATCCAACCTTTTCTTACAAAGAGCTTACAAATTATTTAGGTCAATTATGAAATACCAAAAATCAATTGTGAGCCTAGTTTATATTAAGAATAAATTAACCATGGGCTTGTTTTTGGCATGAATCATTAGTTACTTTTTCAAGTGAGAAATCTATCTATAATAAACCTCTTAATTTAGTTTTAATCCAATATAGCATAAAAGCTATATTAGTTGGTTAAATGGATTAAAACCTAATTAATGGTAATTATCATAAATTGATTTCCATTTTTGAAAATATAACTATTGGTTGAAACGTCTGAGGGAAATATTCAAAAAAAAAGTACCCCATGTTGTTATTTTGTTAGCCATATACCTAGGAAAAGAGACTCGCCATTCGTGTGTGGATGTTATAAGGTTGGAAGGAACGTCCTATTTGTTCTTATTTGTTGATTGTTTGTGCATACATGCATACATACATACAATTGCACCTCATATCATTGATCCTTTCTGGATCATAGCCCTGGATTACAATAGTTCAAAAGCTTATGACAATCCGGCCTACGCCGAAAGCGAAGAATCTTGTAGCAACTCAATCACTTGCTCACCAAAAGCAATGGAGCCCGAACAAATTCAAAGAATGGTGGATGATGCCCTTAATGCCAAAATGAAAGAAATAAAAGAGGCCATGGCTGAGACTATGAAGAACCAATTGGTTGCAATTTTAGGAAATAATACCAAAGCGTCTGCTAGCTCCAAGAAGCCAAAGGACAAAGGGAAGGATAAAATTGGTGAAGTAGCTTTTGATGATGATAAGGTGATCATTGATGATGATGATTGGGCTCAATACTTTCAAGATCCTCAAGATAAAAAGGAGCCGAAGGTTGTTGAGAAGACAACTTTTGAGAAAACTGAAACTTCTGATGTTGAAAAGATGATTGCTGATTTAGAAAAGAAATTTGAGAAGAAACTGAAAGCCAAAGAAATGTTCGAAGTTGAAAAATTATTTGAGCTAGATGAAGAAGTCTCGTACAAGTTCAAGATGCCATCTTTCACGAAGTTTGATGGAAAAAATCCTCATCTCCATATGAAGCAGTATATAACTGCCATGCAGTTTGCCCGAGCTACTAAGGCTCAAACTCTAAGGTACTTCATGCTCTCATTGGACCTTATTGTCCAAAATTGGTTCAATACCATAGATGATGGAATGCAAAAGAGTTGGGATTTGCTATACAAGGCCTTCATCCAGCAATATGGATATAATGTCGAGATGGAAGTTGCCTTAATGGAAGTGGAGTCCATTAGACAAAGGCCAAATGAGAATTTTGTGGACTATGTGAAAAGGTGGAGAAATAAGGCTGCTTTGCTCAAGAAAAGGCCCGATGAATCTGATCAAATAAGGATGATTATGAGAGGCGTCCTACCTAGTCTTCGTGAAAAGATGTCTCATACACTCATCCGTGATTTCGAAGATCTTCTCCAAGCTGGTCCGCAAATTGAAGAGTGAGAAAGGGAGAAGAATCGCTTTTCAGTAAAAAGGAATGAGAAAGGAAACTACAAGTCAGGCAATCAAAGCACACAAAAAGAAGTTGATGTTAATGCCACTGGTCAAGGAGGAATGAGGCAGTTTTCAGAATTAGGGAAGCCACTGTCTTGGGTTCTCAATAATCTACAAAAGAAGGGATTGTTACTACCCTTGACTCATCGTCCTTTGCCTAATCCTCTTCCACCTAACTTTGATATTAATGCATTTTGCCAATTCCATCAAAGTCCTGGACATGAAACGGACAATTGTATGAAGTTAAGGCATGAGATCCAGAATTTAATTGATAATGGCAAGTTGCCTGAGCCGGACAAGCCCAATACCAAAGGTAATCCATTTCCAAGGTTCAACAGGGTGCCACCACCAGCAACCTTCATGGTAGGAAAAGGATTAGAAGAAGATTTTATTTTATTATCCTTTCAAGGTGGAAACATTGAAGATGTGAAAGGAAAAGAAGCTTAAACTTAATAAAATTTTCTTAGCTTGAATGTTGCTTTTCAATTTTACTTTCTTTAATATTTTGGAACTATTGTGTTTTTCAAATTTAAAGTTGCTTGAAATAAATTACTTTCATCAAAATTTTTGTTGGTCTTTGTTCATTTTGGTGCTTAACCAATGAGGAATCTAGCTTGATGATTCATATCTATGCATCATGACTTGAATGACTTTACTAGGTGAGGGAATTGCTCTATAGCATTGAGTTGTGTACGCTTACTTAAAGAGGGCTCCTGCATAATTACCTTTGTCTAGGTCCTAGTCAGTCTTAGAACATGCTTTGATAAACTTTTAAGGTGAAATTGAACTCTACTTATGTAAGAGAGAAATGATCTAGGCATTGTTTAGTTAGCCAACAACTAGTATCCACCCTATTAATCAATCCCTAGTTGTCCCTTTGAGCCTTCATAAAATTTTAGCTTTCTTTCATTGGCATATAACCCCAACAACCTACCCTGAGCTGTTGTGATACTTTTGACAAGTCTTATGATCACTAAGGTGAAGAGGCAAGAAGATCAAAGAAAGCAATGATTAGTCAAGATCATAAGGATAGTTGAAGTTCTCAAGACCATAAGGGTAGTTGATGTTTTCAAGACCATAAGGGTAGTTGAAGTTTGCAAGACCATAGGGGTAGTTGAAGTTCACTTAATATCTCCAATATATCAAGACAACATCAGAGTAACAAATGATTCAAGCCCGTTAAAGAAGATTTATGTCACTCCACTCATTCATTATTGGAAGCCCAAGATAGTACAAACAAGATAACTCTTTTAGAGCTAGAACCAAACAAAAAAATAACAAAAAAAGGACAAAAGAAAAAAGAGAAAAGAAAAAAGGACAAAAGGACAAAAGAAAAAAGAGAAAAAAATAAAGAAAAAAAAACAAAGAAAAAAGTGAGGAAAAATAAAACCCAAAAAGGCGGTTCAAAAAGCCAATTGAGTTCTCTTTTACCTAAAGCAGCAAAAGGCTTCCATTTGGTTTATAAGGACAGTTTGGCTTAAATTCGTCCAACCCAACCAAAGATTCGATCAAAATCAGAGAAAAAGAAGAAAAATCATCCAGTTCTTGAAAGTTCTGTACTTGATAGTCCTACAAGGAAGAAGGACAAAATGATAAAATGCTCAAAGAAAGGAAGAAGGACAAAATAATAAAAAGAAAGAAAAGGGAAAAGAACAAAAGAAGCGAATTTGGGTACCAAAAATTTTGCAAAGGCAAATAATATCCCAATCAAGATTTAGGTTAACGCCAAAAAGAAAGAAGAATGTTCAAAGCTCTGTCTTTTAATGCTCCCAAAAGTTTTGACAAGCAGTTTGTAGTGTGAGGGTTTGTCCATACTGTCACAATGGCTCCAACTTACAAATGGACTTCATTTAAACTCATGTCCCTTATAGACCCCATTTCAAGCCTATTAAAGACCTTTTGATCTATATTGGTAGGTAGAGTCTATTAGTGGAGATAGTTTGAATAAGCATGCATATGAGATAGACAATATTTAAACTTAATGAGACCTTTGGCCAAGTAATGTGTATGTGCCTATCTGAAGTGCAACAATTTTTGCTTAAATAGAAATAATTCTCAAGTTTAGTACGGTAACAAGGGTTGTCATGTTATAGATATGTTAATTTAGAAAATCAAGTCCTGAGGTACATTGCCATTGATTTGACAAAGCCAACATTTGATTTCAAAATTAAAATAAAAAATAAAAAATATTTTTGTCATATAAAGCCTTCAAGTTAAGAGAAGTTTCTTGGGCACATTGGGCAAAAGAAATGATTGCTAGCAAGGTTATTAAGAAGTTACCAATTAACATGCTGAATGGATGTATCTCTGCTGCTTGGGGCCTCCATTATTCATGTTCTCAATATCTCAAAGCATCTTGTCATTCCAAAGCAAAACTTGAATGGGTATCTGAAAGGAGTCAATGAAAACACTTCCAATGATCACCTTGGTCTATGAGTCGATGAAACCATTCAAACATCCTGTGAAGCAAAGAATCAAAAGAAGATATTAAATTAGGGGGGCATATAAGACCCATTGCTTGAAAAAGGAAGAAATGCATGTGTAGACCCTTAATTTTCGACCCAGTCCGGTCCAATATATTTAGTTAGTCCAAAATAATTTTTATGGTATCTTGATTAATTTTAATATTTATTTTAGTAAAAAATGAAGTGAATAAAAATAAAAAATAACAAAAAAAATCGACGACGAAAAAATAGGCGATAAAAAATTCGTCGCCGAAAGCCAGTGCGGGCCCGTGGGCATTTCACCCGTAGGAGTTTCCTGCGGCCATTTCTCTAGCAGAATTTTTCTGCCGGCGAAATGGCCTGCAGGCCAGTTTCTCCCCCCGCTGCCGCAGCCAGTTGCGGCAGCTTTTTTGCCAGCGTATTTTTTCCGCAACAGTTTTTTTTTGCCAGCGCAATTTTTCCGCAGCAGTTTTTTTTCGCCAACAAAATTTTTCGACGCAAATTTTTTGAAACCTAATACAATTAGGTTTTGGTTTCCTTTTCTTAATGAATGATATATTCCGTGAATAACTAGAATTAACCATAGAAATCTTCTATAAATAAGGACTAAAACAACACAAAAAAAGGAAGGAAATTTGATGAGAAATTGATCAAAAATTGGGACGGAAATTGGGATAAAAGTTGAGAACGAAGCTGAGTAGGAAAGGCTTTGAATCAATCTGATTTTTTTTGAGAGAGCAAATAAGTCGAACAAAGGCAGTAAAGCTTGTCTTTGTTTTTGTTCAACCAAGAAGAAATTTTTGGTGGAACCAACAAACGGAGGTATGCATCAATTGTCTAATTTCTTCACAATAGCTTAAATCATCCTATTGTTTCTTTTAATTAAAAAACCCTAGAACCTTAATTCTTCTTTTCTAAAGTTTAAAAACCTTAATTCGTTGCTTTGTTTTCCAAAAAGTTTAGAATTATTATTTTTGTTTCTTCAAAATCTCAAAACCCTAATTTGATTTCCAAAATTTCAAAATCCTAAGTTTGAGTCTGTTTCTTTCCACAAACCCTAAAAACATCTTTTCTGTTTATATAAACCTTAAATCATTTTATTTATTTTCATAAAACTTCATAAAATTATCAATTGTTTTTCCAAATTCTAAAAACTAATTCATTCTCCGAAACCCTAATTCAAAAATCCTAAAATCCTAATTCAACTCCAAAACCCAAGACAGTGAACCCTAACTCCCTTAAAACCTAAACCCTAAAGTTTTCTAAACCCTAATCTTTTAAACCTTAAAGCCCTATAAACATATTCAAACACAGTAAGCTTTCAAACACAATCTAGTGACCGTAAATCATAAACCTAAATGTTTTAAAGTGGCCAAAACCTAATTTCATGATTATACATCTCAAACCCTAATTTGGTGAATCAAAGAACTTTACCAACCTATTAAATCATAAAACTTTTGCTCCATTTCAATTCTTTTAAAATTTACAGTAGCTTGAACCCATGAAGTCCAAAACCTTAAACACATGAAATAAAGAATTTTAAATAGAAACAGTACCATTTGGTATATACTTGCTATGGAAACCTAAGCCTTTCTACCCAAAGACTAAAGCTCATGTAATTGGCCTAGTTACTTTCCTTAGGTTTTCCCCTAAATACATGTTGTTTGACTATGATTAATTTGTCTTGTCTTAGATCATGGCTTATTTGGTTTGTCCTTTTTCTAATATGACCTAAGTATATTGTAAGCTCAAAATAATTTTTTTTTCTTTAAAATCCAAAAGACCAAAGCTATTTTCAAATTTTTCAAGATGGTCTTTGGACATAAGACTTTTCTAAAAATAAATCAAAAATTCTTTTGCTCATGGCCCAAATACTAAGCCCAAAATATGTTTTTTCTAATGGGCTTAGAAATAAAATTACTTTTATCCAACCTTTTCTTACAAAGAGCTTGCAAATTATTTAAGTCAATTAAGAAATACCAAAAATCAATTGTGAGCCTAGTTTATACTAAGAATAATTAATCATGGGCTTGTTCTTGGCATGAACCATTAGTTACTCTTTTCAATTGAGAAATCTATCTATAATAAACCTCTTAATTTAGTTTTAATCCAATATAGCATAAAAGCTACTATAGTTGGTTGAATGGATTAAAACCTTATTAATGGGAATTACTATGAATGGATTTTCATTTTCAAAAATATAACTATTGGTTGAAACATTCGAGGGAAATATTCGAAAACAAGATGCCCCATGTTGGTATTTTGTTAACCATATACCTAGGAAAAGAGACTCGCCATTCATGTGTGGATGTTATAAAGTTGGAAGGAACGTCCTATTTGTCCCTGTTCGTTAATTATTCGGCATACATGCATACATTTCCATCTCATATCATTGATCCTCTCTGGCTCATAGCCCTGGATTATGACAGTTCAAAAGCTTACGACAATCCGACCTACGCCGGTAGCAAAGAATCTAGCAACGACTCAATCACTTGCTCACTAAAAGCAATGGAGCCCGAACAAATTCAAAGAATGGTGGATGAAGCCCTCAATGCCAAGATGGAAGAAATAAAAGAGGCCCTAGCTGAGACCATAAACAATTAACTAGTTGCAATTTTAGGAAACAATGCTGAAGCATCTGCTAGCACCAAGAAAGTCAAGGGGAAAGCTAAAGTTGATGAAGTAGCTTTTGATGATAATAAGGTGATCATTGATGATGATGATTGGGCTCAATACTACTAAGATCTTCAAGACAAAAAGGAGCCGAAGGTTGTTGAGAAGGAAACTATTGAAAAGACCGAAACTTCTGATGTTGAAAAGATGATTGCAGACTTAGAAAAAAGAAATTTGAGAAGAAACTGAAAACTGAGGAAATGTCCGAAGTTGACAAATTTTTTGAGCTAGATGAAGAAGTCCCGTACAAGTTCAAGATGCCATCTTTCGCGAAGTTTGATGGAACCAAAAATCCTCATCTCCATGTGAAGCAGTATATCACTACCATGCAGTCTGCCTGAGCTACTAAGACTCAAACTCAAAGGTACTTCATGCTCTCATTGGACCCTGTTGTCCAAAATTGGTTCAATACCTTGGAAGAAGGAACACAAAAGAGTTGGGACCTGCTATACAAAGCCTTCGTCCAACAATATGGGTATAATTTCGAGATGGAAGTTACCTTAATAGAAGTGGAGTCCATTAGACAAAGGCCAAATGAGAATTTTGTGGACTATGTGAAAAGATGGAGAAACAAGGCTGCTTTGCTCAAGAAAAGGCCCAATGAATCTGATCAAATAAGGATGATCGTGAGAGGTGTCCTGCCCAATCTTTGTGAAAGGATGTCTCACACCCTTATAAGGGATTTCAAAGATCTTCTCCAAGCTGGTCTACAAATTGAAGAGTGGGAAAGAGAGAAGAACCGTTTTTCAATAAAAAGGAATGAGAAAGGGAATTGTCAGCCTAGCAATCAAAGCACGTAAAAAGAAGTTGATGTTATGCGACTAGTCAAGGAAATAAAAGACAATTCTCAGAATTGGGGAAACCTTTATCTTGGGTTTTAGCAAGCTGCAAAAGAAAGGGTTGTTACAACCGTTAGCTCCTCGACCGTTACATAATCCACTGCCACCAAACTTCAATGCCAAGGCCTTTTGTTAATTTCATCAAATGCGAGGGCATGAAACAAATAAATGTGCTCATCTAAGGCATGAGATCCAAGACCTAATCGATAGTGGCAAGTTGCCCGAGCCTGACAAGCCCAATACTAAGAATAATCCTCTGCCTAAATTTGGAAGGGCACCATCGCTTACAACCTTCATGAAGAGTTTTATCTTGTCACCTTGTCATGATATGGAAAGAGAATATGCTAAATATGATACGCTACTAAGCAAGCTTGGACTAACTGTGGATGATGAAGCAATGATCCTTGATGATGAAAAAATCCTTGCCCTTGATATGTCTAAATAAATGGAGAATCTTGTTTAGGTCATTTTTGTACTTGTTTTTAGTATGATTTTATGTGTGTTTTAGTTAATGTTTTGATTGATTTTTGTTTTAATTGTGTTTTAAGTGTTGTTTTTAGGTTTAGGTGGAAAAACACCCTTGGAAGATCAAAACAGTGAAAAACAGAGCAAAAATGGAGAAACAGGAAGAGACACACCCAGAGACACGGCCAAGTCTCTGGCCGTGTCTCACCTAGTGAGCAAAACCAAAGAACAAAGCAAGAAAGAGCAAAAATGAAGATCAGAAGGTGACACACTCAGGGGATACGGCCAAGCCTCTAGCCATGTCCCTCCAAAAATGTCAGACACAGCCAAGTTCACCCTGGCTTAGCCGTGTCACACTCCAAAGCAAAAGAAGATGGAAATCAAGCAGTGAGGGACACACTCAAGGGACATGGCCAAGCTTGTGGCCGTGTCTCTCCAAAGAAGCTTAGACACAGCCAAGTTGCTTAAGCTTGGCCGTGTCTCACTTAAATCCAAAGCAAAGAAAAGAAACTCTCACAGTAGAAGACACAGGAAAGGGACACGGCCAAGTCACTAGCCGTGTCCCTCCAAAATGATCCAACACGGCCAAGCTCCTTCCAACACGGCCGTGTCACTCAATCACACCAAAGAAGAAAAGAAAAAATTCTCACAGAAGCAAACACAAGCAAGGGACACGGCCAAGCTTGTGGCCGTGTCCCTCCATTGCACCTCCAACACGGCCGTGTCTCCTTTAACTTGGCCGTGTCTCTCATGGACTAAAGACCTCAGACAAGGCCAAGTCTCCTTTAACCTGGCCGTGTCACCTAAAATTCTATAAATACTTTCGCACGAAAAAGAAGAAAAGAGGAGAGCGGCTAGGGTTTTGAGCAAAAAGAAAAAAGAAAAGAGAGGAGGGGCAAACACACAAAGGGATGAGGAGAGAGTGACACTCTCCTTGTCCCTCATCTTCATCCCCCATCTTCATCTTCTCCATCTTCCATTGATAGATCTTTAAGGTTCTTGGGATCAAGTGGGTTGACAAACTCTCAAAGGTTGAAGAAGCTTCATTGAAGAGAGTGGTGACTTGAGAAAGCTCCATTCCATCTTCCAAAGGCACAATAAATTGAAGGATTGGTGACTTGAGAAAGCTCCATCCACATTGCAAGGGGAATCAACCATTGAAGAGGCTTGAGTTCTTCATCATACATCAAGTGGAGCTAGGAGGAAGATTAGCAATCCTACTCTTGGCATCTTCACAAGGGGTTTTTCTATTCTCTCTTTTAATTCAGTTCAATATTGTTTTTGTTGTATTAAGAGATTGATATTGCAATGAAAAATTTGTATTTGTTTTATATTGAGTTGAATGAATGTTTTAAATTGATGATGTTGAGCTAAAAACCCATGCTTAGGGTTTGTAGTATATTTGATTGAATGATTTGATTTGATATTTCCATTGATGTACCTTGTTGTTGGTTGATTGCATTGGATTGTATGCTAGGTTAATAGATTAGCTACCTATTGATCTCTAGATATTGAATGAAGGACCGAGAGGTGAAATTTGATATCGGAATTATGCAATTGACTACCTATGAATGAATTAGAAATATAAGTTCTAGGGTTTTGTTAATTTTGTGATGTAATATAATTGGCTATTGCTAATTCATGAATGTGAGAACTAATGGATTGGTAATTGACTAATTAAGTTTAAAAAACAAATTAAGTTACAAGGTTATGTTAATGGATAATTGAGAATTGAGCTTTGATTGAATGGACCTATAATCCTAGGCACTTTCCCAAGAACTGAATTGATCTTGTGCAACTTTCACACACATCAACCCTACGCACGTTAATCTTAGGTTTAAATTGTTCTTTTACATTCCAAACAACAAACTCTCACTTTTAATTTAATTGCTTTAATCAAGCTATTACGAACCACACCTTCTTGGGGAAACGACCTTGGGGCGATCACCTTTGCTATAGCTACCTCGTATACTTGCGAGTGACGCTTGGTAGTAGTACTTAATTCGAGCGCAACAAATCTTCGACTCCAACTCAATGAACTTTCCTTAGCTTGAATGTTGCTTTTCAATTTTACTTTCTTTAATGTTTTGGAATTATTATGTTTTTCAAATTTAAATTTGTTTGAATTACTTTCATCAAAATTTTGTTTGTCTTTGTTCATTTTGGTGCTCAACCAATGAGGAATCTAGCTTGATGATTCATGAATTAATATATCTAGGCATCATGACTTGAATGACTTTACTAAGTGAGGGAATTGCTCTATAGCATTGAATTGTGTATGCTTACATAGAGAGGGCTCTTGCATAATTATCTTTGTCTAGGTCCTAGTAAGTCTTAGAACATGCTTTGACAAACTTTCGAGGTGAAATTGAACTCTGCTTATTTAAGAGAGAAATGATCTAGGCATTGTTTGGTTAGCCAACAACTAGTATCCACCCTATTAAATATCAATCTCTAGTTGTCCTTTTGAGCCTTCATAAAATTTTAGCTTTCTTTTCAATGGCATATAACCTCAATAACTTGCCCTGAGCTATTGTGATACTTTTGACAAGTCTTATGATCACTAAGATGAAGAGGCAAGAAGATCAAAGAAAACAATTATTAGTCAAGATCATGAGGATAGTTGAAGTTCTCAAGACCATAAAGATAGTTGAAGTTCTCAAGACCATAAGGGTAATTGATGTTTTTAAGACCATAAGGGCAGTTGAAGTTTTTCTAATATCTCCAATATATCAGGACAACATCGGAGTAACAAATGATTTATCCCTATTAAAGAAGATTTATGTCACTCCACTCATCCATTATTGGAAGCCCAAGTTGGTACAAACAAGACAACTCTTTTAGAGCTAGAACTAAAAAAAAACAAAACAAAAGAAAAGAAAAAAGAAGAAAAAGAAGAAAAGAAGAAAGAAGAAAGAAGAAAGAAAAAGAAGAAAATAAAAGAAGAAGAAAAAGAAAAAAGAAGAAAAAAAAGGAAAAGAGAAAAGAAAAGAAGAACAAAAAGGAAAAAAGGAAAAAATAAAACCCAAAAAGGCAGTTCAGAAAGCCAACTGAGTTCTCTTTTACCTAAAGCAGCAAAAGGCTTCCGTTTGGTTCATAAGGACATTTTGACTTGAATTGGTCCAACCCAACCAAAGATTCAATCAACATTGGAGAAAAAAGGAGAAAGACCATCCAGTTCTTGAAAGTTTTGTACTTGATAGTCCTACAAGAAAGAAGGACAAAATAATAAAATGCTCAAAGAAAGGGAAGAGTAAGGAAAATAAAGAGAAAGAAAAGGGAAGAGTAAGAAAAATAAAAAGAAAGAAAAGGGAGAAGAAGAAAAGAAATGAATTTGAGTATCAAACTTTTTGCAAGGGCAAAGACTGTTCCAATCAATATCTAGATTAATGCCAAGAAGATAGAAGGAATTTGGAGTCTAGCAAGATTGCTCCCAACTATCTGAAGTTTCAGCAAGAAATTTATAGTGTGAGGGTTTGTCCATTGTGTCACACCAGCTCCAATTTCAAAATGGCCTTTGTTTAAACCCATGTCCCTCATAGACCCCATTTCAAGCCTATTAAAGACTTGTTGATCTCTCTTGGTAGGTAGAGTCTATTAGTGGAGACAGTTTGAATAAGCATGCATATGAGATAGACAATATTTAAACTCAAATGAGACCTTTGGCCAAGTAATGTGTATGTGCCTATCTGAAGTGCAACAGTTCTTGCTTAAATAGAAATAATTCTCGAGTTTAGTATGATAACTAGGGTTGTCATGTTATAGATATGTTAATTGGAAAAATCAAGTCCTGAGGTGCATTGAAATTAATTTGGCAAAGCCAACATTTGATTTCAAAATCAAAAAATAAAAAAAATAAAAAAATAAAAAAAGAGTTTTGTCATACAAAGCCTTCAAGTTAAGGGAAGTATGTTGAACTGTCGAGTCTCCAAAGGACACATTGGGCAAAGGAAATGATTACTGGCAAGGTCATGAAGAAGCTATCAACTGACATGCTGAAACATAGTTTAGAAAGGATGTATCACTTACTCTGCTACTTGGGATCTCCACCACTCATGTTTTCAACATCTTAAAGATAAAAGCCACAAATCCAAAGCTTTTGATCATTCCAATGTAAGACTTGAACGAGTGTCAAAAAGGAACCAATGAGAACACTTCTGCTGATCACCTTGGTCTATGAGTCGATGGAACGACTGTAAGTATCATTCATGCATATCATGCATACATGAGCATATCACATCGCACTTCCTTGTCTTATGTTGTCTATTCCGTATCAAAATGAACAGTAAACACCCTACGAAGTAGAGAATCAAAAGAAGATATTGAATCAAGAAGGCACGAAAAGCCTATTTGCTTGTAGAAGCTCCAGTCATTTTGCAAAAGAAGAAATACGTGCTTGTGCGACGAACTAGATGGCAAAAACATCAATCAGAGCCCGCATAGAAAAATCATGGGTTTGAGCCTACACAGGGGGCAAAGTTTCTCCTTTTCAATTTTTTAAGTTTATATACAAAACTTTTTTGAACTCACTTGCAAATATTTCGCCACGCAGGGGGCAGAAGAGGATAAGGTCCAATTAAAATAGCTGAATTTTTGCAAAAAGGAAGAACAAAAGAATGGAACATTAGAACTCTTAAAAGAATGAAGATGCAAAAGACAAAAGATCGGTCCAGCTAAAAGGGTTGAAGCAAGGGTAAAGACATGATTTCCAATGGATAAAGATCCATATTTCAAGGGTAAAGACCCGATCTCTAATGGATAAAGATCCATGTTTCAAGGGTAAATACCCGATCTCTAATGGATAAAGATCCATGTTTCAAGGGTAAAGACCCGATTTTCAATGGATAAAGATCCTTGTTTCAAGGCTAAAGACTCGATTTCCAATTGATAAAGATCCATGTTTAAAGGGTAAAGACCCGATCTCTAATGGATAAAGATCCATGTTTCAAGGGTAAAGACCCGATTTCCAATAGATAAATATCCACGTTTCAAGGGTAAAGACCCGATCTCTAATGGATAAAGATCCATGTTGCAAGGGTAAAGACCCGATTTTCAATGGATAAAGATCCATGTTTCAAGGGTAAAGACCCAATTTCCAATGGATAAAGATCCATGTTTCAAGGGTAAAGACCCGATTTCAAATGTTTCAAGGGTAAAGACCCGATTTCAAATGGATAAAGATCCATATTTCAAAGGGTAAAGACCCAAAGTCCGAAGGATAAAGATCCTTGTTTCAAGGGTAAAGACCTGATTTCAAATGGATAAAGATCCATATTTCAAGGGTAAAGACTCAATTTCCAATAGATAAAAGATCCATGTTTCACGAGTAAAGACCCAATCTCTAATGGATAAAGATCCATGTTCCTAGGTTAAAGACCTAATTTCCAATAGATAAAGATCTATTTTTGGTGGATAAAGACCTACAATTCATAAAAATGGAGCAACCAGTTATGCCAGAATTCTTAACTGATAAAAGGTCAGTCAAATCAAATCAATCTCGGGTCCAAGTGTCCAAATTCAATCTAATTTGGGTCCAAGTACCCATTCTCGGGTCCAAGTACCCAAATCAAATTCAATCTCGGGTCTAAGTGCCCATTCTCAGGTCCAAGTACCTAAATCAAATCAATCTCGGGTCTAAGTACTCAATCTCGGGTCCAAGTACCCAATCTCAGGTCCAAGTACCCAAATCAATTCAATCTCAGGTACAAGTACCCAATCTCGGGCCCAAGTACCCAATCTCGGGTCCAACTACCCAAATTCAATCTAGTCTCGGGTCCAAATACCCAAAACAAATTCAAATAACCATCTCATAAAAAATTAAGACTTATTGCTTTTCACTCTCTTTTACTAAAGTCTCAAATCGTTCAAGCAGTGGGCAAACTGTAGACCCTTAATTTTCGACCCAGTCCGGTCCAATATATTTTAGTTAGTCCAAAATAATTTTTATGGTATCTTGATTAATTTTAATATTTATTTTAGTAAAAAAATGGTGAAGTGAATAAAAAAAATAACAAAAAAATCGACGACGAAAAAATCGTCACCAAAATTTAGCGCTGGCCCGCTGGCATTTTACCCGTAGTCCAATTTTGCCCCCCGCTGCCGCAGCCAGCTACGGCAGCTTTTTTGCCAGCGCATTTTTTCCGCAGCAGTTTTTTTTTGCCAGCGCAGTTTTTTCGCAACAGTTTTTTTTCGCCAACAAAATTTTTCGACATAAATTTTCCAAAATCTAATACAATTAGGTTTCGGATTCCTTTTCTCAATGAATGATATATTCTGTAAATAACTAGAATTAACCATAGAAATCTTCTATAAATAAGGACTAAAACAACACAAAAAAAAGGGAGGAAATTTGATGAGAAATTGATAAAAAAAATTGGGATGAAAATTGGGAGAAAAGTTGAGACCGAAGCTGTGTAGGAAAGGCTTTGAATCAATCTGATTTTTTTCGAGAGAGCAAACAACAATTCAATCGATCAAAGGCAGCAAAGCTTGTCTTTGTTTTTGTTCATCCAAGAAGAAATTTTTTGTGGAACCAACAAAGGGAGGTATGCATCAATTGTCTAATTTCTTCACAATAGCTTAAATAATCCAATTATTTCTTTTAATTCAAAAGCCCCAGAACCTTAATTTCCCTTTTCTAAAATTTAAAAACCTTAATTCGTTGCTTTGTTTTTCAAAAAGTTTAAAATTATTATTTTTGTTTCTTCAAAATCTCAAAACCCTAATTTGATTTCTAAATTTTCAAAATCCTAAGTTTAAGTCTGTTTCTTTCCACAAACCCTAAAAACATCTTTTCAGTTTATATAAACCTTAAATCATTTTATTTATTTTCATAAAACTTCATAAAATTATCAATTATTTTTCCAAATTCTAAAAACTAATTTATTCTCCGAAACCCTAATTCAAAAATCCTAAAACCCTAATTCAACTCCAAAACCCAAGACAGTGAACCCTAACTCCCTTAAAACCTAAACCCTAAAGTTTTCTAAACCCTAATCTTTTAAACCTTAAAACCCTATAAACATATTCAAACACAGTAAGCTTTCAAACACAATCCAGTGACCGTAAATCATAAACCTAAATATTTTAAAGTGTCCAAAACCTAATTTCATGATTATACATCTCAAACCCTAATATGGTGAATCAAAGAACTTTACCAACCTATTAAATCATAAAACTTTTGCTCAATTTCAATTCTTTTAAAATTTACAGTAGCTTGAACCCATGAATTCCAAAACCTTAAACACATGAAATAAAGAATTTTAAATAGAAATAGTAGCCCTAATTTGAACCTTTATTTACCCTATTTAATTTTATATTTGATTATGCTTTGATTTATTTAAGTTCAATGATTGGTTTATTTAATTTATCATGGATGGATGTTTACTTTCTATTGATGTTTAATACCTTCGATGAATGATTTATTTATGATAAATGGTCATTTACTTTTATCGATTTATTTAGATTTGCAAATATTGTAAGAGGAATGTTTCCACTTGGTGGGCACTTCATTAGTTAAATTTCATGTAATTTAAATTGCTTTTCCATTTTAGAACCAATGTAAAGGACATGTTTCTACCTTTCGGTGGGTGTCCTATTTAGGCATGTGATGTAAGGACATGTTTCCATCTTCGGATGGGTGTCCATTTATTTGTTTTGCTTGGACATTATTTTAATTTTCAATATATCGATGCTTTTTTTTAATTATTGTGTGTAATATGGATAATATTGTTATATTTAAGAATTTTATAATATTAAGACCTGTAAAGGAGGCTGATTCCAATGAACCGGGCGTTGTGCGGGTGCTAGGCCATTTCTCACCTTCCCCACACATACTCAACTTTTCAAACCCTTTAGGGGGTTGGGGATTCCTTAGGAATCGAGTCATTCACCCCTTTCTTTTTCCTGGCCCATCCGGGTGGCGACTCCATTTTTTCCGGACTTAGGTCTGTGTTCTCTAAGGCCCCGAGCCTAAACAATGCCAAAGTTGCAAGAACCACTCCACTGGGAGTGGGGGCTAAAAGCCCCTCTCACAGCATGCTTGTTCGATGAGCTAGACAATATACAATCATCAACCAAAGCTGCATAGAAAAAATCATGGGTTTGAGCCTATATAGGGGGCAAGGAGAAGATATGAAGGCTAAAAAAAATAGAGAGAGAAGAGAGTTACAGTAAAGATGGAAATTATATATTGTCATTTTTATTATGTATGCTTATTATACAATGTTTATACAATTTATACAATATTAATACATCACTAAGAGGGTGGTGGTAGGTCATCAAATAAAGCCTTGAAAAAATCATCGCCTGTTGGAGGAGGAGGTAAATCACTCGTCCCGGGATCACCCGAAGCGGGAGCACCAAAATCCCTATTACCTTGGAGTTTCGATCTGTCACGGTCCTTATCAGAGGTAGACGAAAGGATCTCATGGTCATCAGTCTGGGGGCCCCTTGACGAAGAAGCGCCAAGATCCCTCATCCCCTGAAATCAAAAGTCTCAGAAATTTTGTTTGGATTGATGATATAAATTTTCAAAATGAGAAGCCTACTGACGACTTTGCAGCCAACTCTTCTTGAAGTTTCTTATTTTGATCTTCAAGCATCTGCTGTGAGCCAGGAAGTAAAAAGGTAAGAGCATTCATAATCATGCATACATGTAGCATAAATTATCAGGAAAACTTACCAAGTAATTCATATCAATGCCCTGCGGATAAGATGGCATCTCAGGCAGACCAGAATGAGCAAATGAAGGAGCAGTAAAGAAAATCCAGCCTCATGATCAAAGCCAATAGCCTACAACAATTATCAAAAAGTCAAAATTAGAAAGAAGCAATTGCAATGGAAAAATGGTAAAAGTCTTACCTGAGAAGTACCAGCCCCGAGATGTGGAGCGAACTCTCCCGCATCTCCATCTCTACCCTCATTTTCTTCAGGAATTTCCCATATGCCAACAGGAGATACATCAAAGTTCAAGAGCCTTCTTTGAATAAAATGGGCATAAAATGCACCCGGTGGATGGAGAAATGTCTCAACACCATAACTCATAACCGTACCGAGCCGACCACCATGCATCCTCCGGCATCAATATAATATTTAAAGTATATTTCGGGCAATGCATCGGAACCCTCCGCTGCTCTGGACCAAGAAACCAATCATAAACTCTCTCTCTAAGAAACCAACCACTAGACACTGGGCCAGCAATGACTCGGCGAGTATGTTGGAAAGATAGCGCAGCCTTCATGAAGGGAGACCAGTTTGTCCGCTCTTCTGGAAATACCAGGTACCCTCACAAGGTTGTGTTCATATACCCATGCCAACAACAACAATAGAGATCAAATTCATGCAAGAAAAGAATGGAATTGACATTGGTAGAAGAAAAATACCTCGACAACTACCATCAAGCCGACAAAAGACTTCTTATTTTGGCAAATTTTATCAAGACCATGGCAAAGACAGGCGAGGCCAGCTTCACCCCAGCCATAAGATGGTACCGTCCTAAAATAAGAAAGGGTCCTCAACACTGACAAATGGATGGAGGATTCAGTGATGCCTAAGATGGTCGACCCAAGCAAATATCATAAAAATCCTCGAGCATACTGTTGAGCTGTGTCTCTGCGAACCCGTCCTTCGTAGTTCATCCAATAACTACGAATTAGCTCGATCTTTATCTTAAAAGGCCCTTTATACGATGGTTCCATACCAATTAACTGTTGAATTTCTTCAAATGTCAAAATATCATTGGTCAGAGGAACCGGAACACCATCATATCGAAGGCCGGTTATAGCAGTAAAATCGACCGGACCAATTGTCATCTCTCCAATGGGCAAGTGAAAAGTGTGGGTTGTGTCCAACCATCATTCTGCAAGCGCCTGGACTACGCTCCGGTCTATCAGATACTCCTCGGATGGTAATTTTAAGATGAAGCTCTCAAAGCCGTCATCTCAGATAATCTGCCTTACCTGAGAAGGCACTACATCATACCATTATCGGGCTTTATAGATACACCCTCCGGCCCGAACAACGCAACGATCACGCTAACACAGAGCCAAGTAAGTTAATACCAGGTAAGTACATATTATCCTATCTGCTTAAATTAATATATTTTTCCTAAATTTTCTAAAAAATTATAAAAATATAAATAAAAAAATAAAGGCAAACACAATAATAATAATAATAAAAGAGCATAATATAAAAACATAAATCAAAAAATCAAAAATAATAAAAAATAATAACAAAAATAATAATAATATAAACAAAAAAATAAAATAAAAAAAATAACAGAAAGACGAAAAAATCAAAACGAAAAAGAAAGTAAAAAAAAATTACCGCTCTCTTTTGGTTTGAACTACGATGAAGTGGCATCCTGGCGAGTATATCTATATTTTCGTCTTCATGATGCCGAATAAACTCTAATAACTCAGCTTTAGAATGAGTCCCTGACCTTGAAGCATGCATTTTTTTGAAAAATATGTGCTAAATTTTTTGAAAAATATGTGCTAAATTTGAAAGAATTTGAGAGAATTATAGAAATTATAGATTTTGCTGTGAATGAAATGAAGGAATTCGTTGGTTTATATAGAGAAATGGCAAGGGAAAAAATAAAATTCAAAAGTAAGTTTTACTGTTTATAAATAGTAAACTTTACTTTTGATGAATAGTAAATTCTACTATTATAAATAGTAAAATACTATTTACTACTATTTATCAATAGTAAGTTACTATTTATGAATACAAATAGTGCATGAACAGTGACTACACGGTAAATAAATAGTAAATTTAATTATTCACTTTAATGATTCAAATACTTGCGTGTGTATAAATATTTTTACATGCAGGGGGCAAGGAGAATACATATGCATAAAGATTAGTCAAACTTTTTGAAATCAAAAAATTATTTTTTGCAGATAATTAAATCTTTATTAGCTCAGGTCCAGAAATTTTCCTTAGGTCCAGAACCTAGAATCTCTTCTAAGTCCAAAAAGAACCCAAATTTTCCTTAGGTCCAGAACCTAGAATCTCTTCTAAGTCCATAACTTAGCTTAGGTCCAGAACCCAAATTTTTCTTAGGTCCAGAACCTAGAATCTCTTCTAAGTCCAGAACTTAGCTCGGGTCCAAAACCCAAATTACTCTTAGGTCCAGAACCTAAAATTTTTTCTAAGTCCAAAACTTAGCTCGGGTCCAGATCCCAAATTTTTTAGGTTCAGAACCTAAAATTACCCTTAGGTCCAGAACCTAAAATTACACTTGGGTCCAGAACCTAAAATTATCCTTAAGTCTAAAACTCGAGCCGGGTCCAGAACCCAAAGCCTCAACCATCTCAAAAATTAAGTCTTATTACTTTTCACTCTCTTTTACTAAAGTCTCAGATCGTTCAAGCAGGGGGCAAACTGTAGACCCTTAATTTTTAACCCAGTCCGATCCAATATATTTTAATTAGTTCAAAATAATTTTTGTATTGTCCAATATAATTTAATTAGTCTAAAATAATTTTTGTGTTATCTTAATTAAATAATATTTTTTTAGTATTTAGTTTTTATAATTAATAAAAAATAAATAAATAATAAAAATAAATAAATAAATAAAAATAAAAATCGGCGAAGGAAAATCGGCGACGAAAAATTTCATCTCCGAAAAGGGGGTTGGACGAAATGGCCCGCAGGCAATTTTGCCCCCCCCCCCCCCCCTATCTCGCAAGTTTCAGCAGCAACATTTTCGCCAACAAAATTTTTCAGCAGCAGTTTTTTTTTGCCAATGAAATTTTTCCAACGTAATTTTTTTCGAAACCAAATTCAATTTGGTTTCGGTTTCCTTTTCTTAATTAATGTTAGATTCCATGAGCAATTAAGACAAAATCATCTATAAATAGGACTAAAAACAACACAAAAAGAGGGAAAAAATATTTTGGGAGAAAAAATTTTAGAGGAAAAACTTTGGATCGAGGAATCAAGAAAATTAGGAGATTAACGATCGGACTTTTGAGAGAGAAAACAAGCAATTCAATGCATCAAAGGCAACCATCTTGCCTTTGTTCTTGTTCATCCAAGAAGTAATTTTTGGTGGAACCAACAAACGAAGGTATGAATATCTAATCTCTTTTTTTCTTCACAGTAGCTTCAATCATTCAATTGTTTCTTTTGATTTTAAAAACCTTAATTCGTTTCTATGTTTTCCAAAAATCTTAAAATTGTTGTTTCTGTTTCTTCAAAATCTTAAAACCCTAATCTACTTTCTAACTTTTAAAATCTTAAATCGTTTCATTAATTTACCAAAACGCTAATCTGCTTTTCAATTTTCCAAAATCCTAAATTGAATCCTTTTCTTTCTAAAAACCCTAAAAAATATATTTTCTATTTCTATAAACCTTAAATCGTTTTGTTTATTTTCATAAAGCTTCATAAAACTATAAATTGTTTTTCCAAATTCTAAAATCAAATACATTCTCTGAAACACTAAAAACACTAATTCAACTTTAAAACCAAGACAGTAACCTCAAACTAGCTAACATTAAATCTTAGTTTTCTTAAACCCTAACTCCCTTAAAACCTTTAACCCTAATTAATTCTTCTTTCCAAAATCACACAATAAGCATTATTCTTTAAAAAAATAACATTAGTTTCTTCCAATTTCGAAACCCTATTTTCTAAATCTTAAACCTTAAAATCTTAATTTTCAACAACGAAACCTACAATCCTAATGCCCCCTTGACCCCCGTCCGCTAACCGACTAGCGGGACCGCCGTGTGGGCTCGAGTCAATATTTATTTATGTATTATAAATCTTTATGTTTAACTTTCTTTATTATGATTATTCAAAATACAAACCTAAACCCTAATTCACTCCAATTTTCCAAAACTTTTACAGTAGGTTAAACAAATATTAAAATACTAAAATTCCAAAACCCTAATATATTAATTAAAGAATTTTAAATAGAAACAGTAACCCTAATTTATGTCTTTACTTGCTTTATTTAATAATGTAGTTTATCATATGCTTTTATTTATTTAAGTTTAATGCTTGATTTATTTAATTTATCATGGATGAATGCTTATTATATATTTTGATTGATGTTTAATATCTTTGATAATAATTTATTTATTATGAATGGTTTTTTACTTTTATCGATTTATTTTTTGATTTCCAAATGTTGTAAGAGGTATGTTTCCACTTTGTGGGTACCTCATTAGTTAAATATCATGTAATTTAAATTACTTTTATATTTTGGACCAATGTAAAGGACATATTTCTACCTTTCGGTGGGTGTCCTATTAGTTTAGACATGGATGATGTAAGGACATGTTTCCATCCTCGGATGGGTGTCCATTTATTTGCTTTGTTTGGACATTGCTTTGATTTTATTATAATGTTGCTTTATTTCAATTATTGCATGTAATATAGATAATATTGTTATACTTAAGAATTTTATAATATTAAGACCTGTAAAGGAGGTCGGTTTCAATGAACCAGGCGTTGTGGGGGTGCTAGGAAATTTCTCACCTTTCACACACGTACCGAACTTTCCGAACCCATTAGGGCGTTAGGGATTCCTTAGGAATCGAGTCATCCAGCCTTTTCTTTTTCCCGGCCCGTCCAAGTGGCGACTCCATTTTCTCCGGACCTAGGTCCGTGTTCTCTAAGGCCCCGAGCCTAAACGGTGCCAAAGTCGCAAGAACCATTCCACTGGGAGTGGAGGCAAAAATCCCCGCTCACAGCATGGTAACTTGAGCCACATGTCTCCCGAAGAATTACATTCTATGTCTTCACCCTATCCTTTCGCAACTTGGGGAATTGACATAATTAGGGAGATACATCTAATGACTTCAAACGACCACCGATTCATAGTATTAGCATTTGATTATTTTTCAAAATGGGTTGAAGCCTAGTCTTTCAACAAGCTGGGTGCAAGGCAAATGTCTAGGTTTAGTGAAAAGAACATCATCTATAGATATGGGTCCCGCATATGTGATATCGGATAATGGGGTGTAGTTTCAAGGAGCAGTTAAGGATTTATTCTCAAAGTACCAAATTCGTCATCACTGGTTTTCACCTTATAGACCTAAGGCTAATGGTGCAGTGGAAGCAACTAACAAAACAATTAAGCAAATTCTGTCCAAGATGACCAAGACATATAGGGATTAGTCGGAAGTGCTTCCTTTCACTTTGTGGGGAGTATAGGACCATTGTGCAAACCCCGACTAGAATGATGCTGTTTTCCTTAGTTTATGGGATGGAAGTTGTGTTGCCAATTGAGATTGAGATCAAATCGCTAGGAGTAGTCCTGAAAGATGAATTGCCTGAGATGGAATGGGTAGCAAGCAGATATGCACAGTTGGCCTTATTAGAAGAAATAAGATTGAAGGCATTATATCATCACCAGCTGTATCAAAGAAAAATAGCTCGGGCTTACAACATAAGGGTTAGGGTCAGAAAGCTTAAAGATAGTGACTTAGTCTTGAAGTAGTGCAAGCCCAATTTCTCCGACCCGAGAGGGAAGTTTAGACCTAGTTGGGAAGGGTTGTATGTTATGAAAGAAGTCATGAGTAAGGGAGCGGTCAAGTTGTCAAACATGGACAGGAATGAATTTAGTGAGCCAGTAAACATTGATAGATTGAAGAGGTTTTATGTTTGACATAAAAAAGGAGAGCTCACTAGGTTGAAAATAAAAAAAGGTGGCCTAGGTAAAATTTAGAGTAGTCCACTAGTTCCAAGAACCTGAAAGGGTGGACTAGGTAAAAATTAGGGCTAAATGAGTAAAAATTATCAATTAGAAAATTAGAAAGGGCTGGTTGGTGACAGGAGTAATTTTGTTTATGCTGGCTTAATGTTTTTGGTTGTTCCCTAATTTCATAAACATAGTTGATTTTAAAATTTTTCTATGTGCACTATTTTGAATTTTTTGACCAAAGTTAAAATAAATATCACAATAGCAAAAGGTGATGACAAGTTATAAAGGGAAAGAAAAAAATCTTTTATTAATCATTATTGTTCATCTTAGCATTATTTTTCTAAAGATTGACAAATGTAAAGTCTATGGCAGATAATAAGTGTAGCGTACAGGCCAGCATTGCTTCAATTGATCTAAGAAGGCTTCAGTCAGACGAGGCATGTCCAAATCAGGTGTGAACTCAAAACCTCGAGGCTCTGTCCCATACTGGCGGTCTAGTTGATGAGGATCAAAGTAGCAAAAGGAACATACATTAGATATGTTCGAATGGTAACGTGGGAAATCCTCTCCCAAGGTACCAATCAATGGATGTTAATCACAGCTTGTGAGCAAATCTAGTCGATTCAGTCAGCATATGAAGAAGTAGGACGGAGCAATTTCCTAGTAGAATGATGTCATGGCAGATATTTGGTGAAGTCAATGGATGGGGTGTCAAGTAAGCAGAGGTTCTCCTGTAGACAAATCTGTAAGAAAGGATAGCCATACTCATAAAAAATAAAAAGAGCCCGTTGGTTAAAAACCTGCATGGGCTGCCTAAGCAAAAAATAGGGTTGTTCGGTAGTTCTAAAATCTCGCAAGTGAGGTCTAGACAAAAATTAGAACCAATATAAAAAAAGTCCACTAAGTTAAAAACTCGTAAGGGTGGCCTAGGCAAAAATTAGGACAACTCACTAGTTCCAAAATCCATTAAGGAAACGCTAGGAAAAAATTAGTGCAATAAAAATAAAAGCCTAAATTGAAAATCTACAAGGGCAATTTAAGGACTTCTAGCTAATCTTCTTGAAGAATCTGTTTTGAATTAGTCCAAACCAACTAGGATTTCAGCTAAGATCATGGGTACTGGCGACAGTCCTCCTTCTATTTGGTCTATGATATCCAAAACTCGCTGGTCAATGTCACCATCAGTAGAAACAAGCAAGAATTGGCCAAGCAAACATAGACAGAACATGTATCCCCAAGCTTTGGTCGAAGCCAAATGAGAAGTACAAAAATTGATCAAGGGATCGAGCATAATTTTCTCACCTCTAGTTAATTGTAGAATTTTGAACTTTGAGAGTTGAAACATCATTTGCATCTTTTGTTGAGTTTTGGAAGTCAGTATAGGTAACACCATTGGCTGGTTGCTTGGGTATCCAAGGATGGCTTCAAACTCTTCAACCATAGGACATATTTCAAAGTTGTTAATCTTAAAAGTCCTAGTTTTCACATCCTAAAATGAAGCCATGGCATGTAAGAATGATTGGTCTAATTTGATATTTTCAAAGCATTTCAAGGCTATGAGTTGAGACTATAACAATTGTTCCCAATGTGTAGCCTTGATCATCTTGAATAAATTCTTGATCTTTTTCAAATTAGCTTCTGTCATCTTGAAAAAGCATAATAATTGAGTTTGATTTGGATTTATAAGGAAGTATTGATAGATTGCTGAAATTGTTTTAATTGCTGCAATGAAACTTGTATAATGTGAGTATGCTTTTGCTATAGTAAAAAATTGTGGCATGGTTGGCAAAAATTGTGGTCGATTTATATAAGTTCTAGCTTATGGACTGAGGCACACAAGGAAAGAGCGTTGATTTAAATCTGAAACACACGAGGAATGGACTTTGGATTGGGTGGTGATTAGAATGCTAAATATCTTAGGGTTTTTGTAAACTTTAATCCATGACAAAACCAAATTTGGATTCATCATGTGCTACTATGTACATACGTATATAGATTAAAAAAAAGAAAAAAAAATTTACAGACAAGCAAAAGTAAAGTTAAAAAAAAAAGAGAAAAGTCAAAGCATCAGAAAAGTTATTATTATTATTATTATTATTATTATTATTATTATTATTATTATTATTGTTGTTGTTGTTGTTGTTGTTGTTGTTGTTGTTGTTGTTGTTATAAGTTTTTATACAAGTTTTTACAAGCCAGTCATTGTGAAAAAGGAGGCGGTCCATAATCAAATAAAGCCATAAGAAAGTCATCGCCTTTTGGAGGAGGGGGCATATCATCTATCCAATGTCCACTTAAGGAAGAAATGCCTGAAACTCTATTACCTTGAAGTCGATTATGTTGTCACTTGAAAAGAGAGGAGGCATATCATGGACATCAGTCCAGGGCCTCCTTGATGAAGAAGCATTCGAATACCTCATTTCCTAAAATCGAAAGTATCAGAAGTCCCATGCCTCCTATTGGTATAATTCTTCAAAATGGGTAGCATGTCGATGATTAACGGCTAATGCTTCCTGGAGCTTTTTGTTCTATTCTTCTAGCATCCACTGTGAACCAGACAAGGAAATGGTAAGTCCATATATTTTCATGCATACATACAACATAAATCAACATAAAAATGTGTGAACCAGTTAGTTTAGATCGAAGCCTTAAGTATGCGGCGGCATATCTGGGCAAGAAGCATGTGCAAGGGGAGAAGATTGGTTAGTGGCCTGCAACAAAGATAAGAGAAAGTTAACACCAAATTAATAATAATGCAGTCCTAATAGACAACATGTTGGAAAGATTACATGAGAAATACCAACCCCTGAGTGATCGCCAAGATGAGAAATAGTTCCTCTTCCCTCTCCCTCATATTCTTCCTCATCGCTATTCTCTTTTTCTCTTTCTTCTTCATCTTCCCTTCTCCCCTCCTCAAGAACTCCTCGGATGCCAATGGGAGACACATCAAAGTTCAGGAGATGTTCCCAAATAAATTGAACATATGGCACAGCCGGTGGAAAGAGATAAGTTTCAGCATCATAACCATTACGAGCCTACAACCACCAATTTTCCCACATTGATGTAATGTTCAAAGTATACGCTGGGCTATTTGCCGAAACCCTCCATTGTTAGGGACCAAGGAACTAATCTATCACCCTCTCCCTAAGAAATCAACCACTAGACACTTGATTAGCAATGACTCAGGAGGAGTGTTGATAAGGCAGTGCGACATTCATGTAAGGAGTCAAATTTCCCTACTCTTCCGGTTTCCACCAAGCCAAGTCAACCTGCAAGATTTCAAAAGGTAAGTGGACTTTTACACTAAAATTTTGAAGTATACTAATTCCTTTTACTTGTTCCCATGTTAATTGACTCAAATGATAGAGATGGGAGTGCACATGGTGAGAGCCAGGAAACGCTGTCCTAGCAGACAACCAAAAGTTCAACTTTGGATATCCGACTCTCTCCCGAGAAATACCAGGCACCCTCATGAGATTATGCTCGTAAGCCCAAACCTACAAAAGAAGATGATAATCAAATTCATGCTAGGGCCTGGATTAATTTGACAATGTTAGAAGATAGTACCTCAGCAATAACCCTACAACCAATAAAAGACTTTTTATTCTTGCAAATCTTGTCAAAAGCATGATAAAGGCAAGCAAGGCCAGCTTCACCCTAGCCATAGAGCGGCAGGATATCTATATCAGCAAGGGCTCGCAAACACTGATAAGTGAATGGCAGACTCGGTAGTACACAACATGGTCGACCCCAACAAGTATAGCAAAAATTCTTGAGCATATTGTTCAGTCATTTCTCCATGGACTCGTTGTGCATAATTTAACCAATAATTCCATATCAGTTCAATTTTTTCTTGAATGGCTCTTTTAATGACGGTTCCATACCTATTAAATGTTGAATTTCATCATATGCCAGGATATCATTGGTAAGTGAAACTGGAATGCCATGACACTGAAGACTAGTGATAGCAACAAATCAACTGGCCCAATGGTCATTTTACCCACGGGAAGGTGAAAAGTATGGGTCATGTCCATCCATCGTTCTGACAACACTTGAGCAACACTTCTACCTATCTGACATTTTTTAGATGGTAGCTATAGAATAAAATCTTTAAAAGCACACATTTGAATAATCCGCTTTAGTTGAGACAGTATTACATCATACCACTGTCAGCCCTTGTAAATACACCCCCACCTCGAACAACACAACAATCACGCTAATATTCCATTAGGTAAGTTAATATGAGGTAAGTACATCATCTCACAAATGCGTATATATATAAGAAAAGATGATCACTTTCTTATTTCAATTATTTGATCTTTCCTTTTGCTTATATATAGACAATTCAATGCTAATGAAACTTTAAGTTGCAGTATATCCAATCTTACCTCAGTTTTTTTATTCGAGTTATGATGGTGTTGCATCCCAGCTAAAAGCTTGACATTTCCATGTTTGTGTTGTCGGATGTGTTCTAGCAACTTGTTGTTAGGATGAGGCCCCGATCTTGCAGGGTGCTGTGTATTTGCATTTTCAAATATGATTGGTGTCTGAGGATTTAAATATCAAATGAAGAAGGAGCGTGCTTTTTTAAAAAAACAAAAAAAGAGCTCTAAAGTCAATAATGCACAAATTACTGTGCATCAATAGTTATTGCCAATTATTTTCAAAAACATATATAAAAAAAGAGCTACATCAAATACTATACACTAATAGTATATTTCAATTAATGCCAAAATTTGATCACATGCATGCAGTAAATATTTACGTGCCTAAAAATATTTTTAGACATTTAAAATATTTTTTCGCGCAGGGGGCAAGAGTATATAGGTATCTATATAGTAAAAAATAGCTATTTTTTTTTTGCAAAATGCTTTACTGACTATAAATTTTTTTGCAGGTTCCTTGGATCTAAAACCTGAATCCTTTTTTAGTCTAAACTTAGTCCAAAACCCTTTTTTTTTTTTTAGTCCAGAACTCAATTTGGATCCAGAACCCAAACCCCCTTGGGTACAGAACCCAAATATTTTTCGAGTCCAAAACTCAATCCAGGTCCAGAACCCAAACTACCTCAGGCTTATAACTCAAATTATTTTTTAGTCTAAAACTCAATCTGCGTCCAGAACCTAAATCACCTCAGGCCCAGAGCCCAAATCCAATAACGGGTCAAGAACCCAATTCATTTTTGCCAAAATTAATTCAAAAATCATGTTGCTTTTCACTCTTTGAATTAATTCAAGATTGTTCAAGTAGGGGGGAAAACTATAGACCCTTAATTTTAACACTAGCCCAGCCTAGTCTCAATTAATGAAGGTTTAATAATTAATCGGTCTATTTTTTTAAGAGCTTGAGCTTAGGCTTTTATTTGAATTGGTAAATTCTAATAAGCCCAGATAAATTTTAAAATAAAAGACAAGTGGATCGGAGCTAAAACCTAAAGACAAGTTGATTGGAGCTAAAACCCAAAGACAAGTTGGGCCAAAAATGCCTAATTTGCCATAGGCCCAGGCCTATGGTGAATTGGCTGGCCCAATTTGGGCTGCCTAATTTGCCACAGGCATTTGCCTACGGTGAATTAGGTAGCCTATTATAAATTGGGTTGCCCAATTTGCCACAGGCCCTACCTTCGATGTTTCCTTCCAACTGTTAGGCCAATTACGTCCAGATTCGGTTGGTATCCAATTTCAATTCGAATTCTAATCTCAGGATTATTTTAAACATGGCCAGGGTTTGCCTATAAAGATACGGGAGAAAAAGGCACAATTGAACAACAACTGGGAGAACAAAAACAACAAGAGACTACAAATCAACAATTTTAGCAAGGATTCAAGTAAGCAACCAACAACGTTTATCAACCATCAATTCACCAAAGGCAGTCTACTTTCTTTGCTTTTGTTCAACTAGAATTGAACGAAAATTTTAGTGGAGCCAACATTGAAGGTTTTGTCTTAATCAATAATTTGTTCATATGCACAGTAGCTTTATAGTTTGATTTATAAAGTTGTTTAAATATACAAATTGCTAAATTTCTCTTTTCCCTCAAACATTTTGATTAATTATTTTAACTGACATTTATATTCAATAGGTTAATTGTTAAAATCCTAATTGGGTATTTTATAAAACCAAAACCCAATCTATTAGACCATCTAGTAGCCTAAAGTTTAAAATAATTGACAAAACCTTAATCTGTTTGTCCGATTGTTAAAGCCGTAACTATTTTGTTAAATAAAACCTTAAATTGTTTTGTTAAAACTCAAAACCCTAACTTATTTTTGTCTAAAACTTTAAACTTTTTTTTGTTAAAACTCAAAACCGTAAACTATTTTTGTCTAAACTCTTAAATTGTTTCACTAAATTTCAAAACCCTAATTGTTTCTTCCAAAACCTTAAATTATTTCCTCAAAATCCTAAACTATTTTTTTGAAATAATAAATTAAAACCCAATTTCCTTTTGAAACTTTTCATCCAGTAACCCTACTTCCAAGTTGTTTAACCTAAAACACCAAAACCCTAATCCAGTAAACTTAAAACCCTAATCCGAGAAAATCCTAATTTGTTCCCAAAATATCAAAACCCAATTTTCCCAAACCCTAATCCAAGAATCTTAAAGTCCTTAAACCTTAATTCCCAAAACCAGTACTCCAAAATTTGAAATCCAAATTGCAGTAGCTTAAATTCCCAAACCTAGGTCCAAACCCTAATTCCAATAAGTTAATTCCTTAAACCTTAATTTTATTGGTTTAATGATTTGAACCCTAGCTTTAATCATTTATTTGATTTGCTATTCTTATATGATGGATGCTTTAGTTCATTTTGTGATGGATGTTTGTTTTAATTATCATTCTTGAATGACCTAATTTGTTTATTTGATTTCTTGAATTGTAAAAGGTATGTTTCCACTTCATGGGTGCCTTGGTTTTTTTTTATTATGTAACTTAATTTATCATTTAAAGATTTTGAGACTATTATAAAGGACATATTTTCACCTTTTGGTGGGTGTCCTATTTCATTTTCTTTGTGGACATGTGACATTGTAAGGGCATGTTTCCATCTCCGGATGGGTGCCCTTTTATTGTTTTGTTTTGATTTGTTTCGATGCAATAAATTCTTTATTTATTTTGAATCCCATGTAGTATGTATGATATTACAATAAGTTAAGAATTTTATAATATTTAGACCTGGGTCATTCTCTCCTTTCCCATGTGTACCCAACTTTCCAAACCCATTAGGGAGTTGAGGATTCCATAGAAATCAAGTCATCCACCCCTTTCTTTTTTTCGGCCTGTCTGGGTGGCGACTCCATTTTCTTCAGGTTTAGGCCCTTGTTCTCTAAGACCCTGAGCCTACAGTGTCGATGTCGCAAGAACCATTCCACAGGAAGTGGGGGCAAAAATCCCCGATCACAATTTGATTTATCATTATTGGGAGTATTTTCTGCAGGTTGAGTAATGTTGATTTTTGGAATGTTCAAATTACAGATAAAACTTTGACAAATTTTTCCCAAAGATTTTTATATAAAATACTTATTTAGTGTACCTAAAACTAATAAAGAATATTTTATTGTTTTATTAAAATATATTTTAAAGTGTTTGAGATTTTAAATTTGGAATATGAAAATTTTTATTAAACTGAATTATGGCATTCTTATACTTTATACTAATATTTTACATATACTGGGTGTATGTATTATATGTATATAGGGTATAAGGGTGTTACACATCACACTGATAGGTCGCGCGCGATTGAAGCTGAATTTGGTTGGTTAATCTGATTAGTTCACCTATCGTCAGCAAGTATGATGGTTTTAATGATGATCCTGCAAGTATTTTGTGTATATCTCACTGGTGGCTTTAAAAAACCTTGTGAATTGACTTGGGTTACATGAGTGGTTCTTACTATATTGACCACATCTTTTGGTGTAGCCGGGGTCATTTTTGTTTTATTGTTTCCAACTTTTTCATTATAAATTGAAGTTTTCTTCCTCAAAAAGAGGATCCGAACTTTTTAGACACCGAAACTCTGGCAAAATCATTTTCAACACCAAAATACAAAAAAAAAATTATATTGGTTGATTTAATCAAATGAAATTCGATTCTCGTATAATTTTTGGACTCAAAAGTCATTTTGGCATCATTCTTTTTTAGGCTCACCAAGAGGAGCTATTTCAATCGAACATCAAAAGGAAATAGCTACCTAAGGTAAAAATTTCCTCACCTTTCTCTTGTCAATTCGGTAATCTAAATTAATTAAAATTGGTTAATTAAAAGTCCTTTGCATCCAGAGACCCAAACTACTTATAGCTCTGATTCTCATTCAAATAGGATAAGTAAGTACACTCGAAATATCACTCTGAATGACAAGCCCTCAAATAATTTCAAATGTTTTTTTCATTTTATTTTAATTTTTTTTATTATTCTTTTGTTATTGCCTTTTTACTGGATTTTGGACAACTATTGCATATTTGATAAGTTTTACAATAGTTGTTATTTGTTTGTTTCATTAATATTGTTATTATTTGCTTGCTTCTTTTATTGATAAATCAAGGACTTGTCCTTAGCCTAAAACTCATAAGGGCTAAAGTTGAAGCTCCCCTAAAATCATTATTTTGGTGGATTTGTAATATTTCATTTTTTTCCAGCACTACATTTGTGGATGTCATTTTTATTAAATGTGCATGCATTTAATATCCTATCATTCAGATAATTATGGCATAATCCATAAAAATCACATTTTTTCAAATCAATTTAAAGAAAGGAGGAAATCAATCTAAGAGAAAGTTTTTATTAAAATTGATTTAGAAAACTTAGCCCAGAACTCATCGTGATTGGTTTTGGACTAGTGTCTTTTGGGTGCAAAATGATACATTTTTATTGAGTCAACAAAAATGGGTTTCTCCTTAATTTTTTCAACTAAACAAACTAAGGTGGCCAATCTCCAATATATGCTTTTCAAAATAAAAGTTGCCAGTGCCTTTTCAAAATAAAAGCAGAGTCTTCTTTTTAAAACAAAAGGAGATTTTATACTCGTGCTTATCAAACCGAGTTGAGACCATACGTGACAGTATCATGTGGGATTAAATCTAAAAGGGCAATGCCTCAGCTCTCTCATTGTGAACCAGGCCCCAAAGTTAGGGTGAGACCTCACAGACATGAGCTAGCCTCATGTCAAATACAATTACCCACATGTCAAATACAATTACCCAAATTTGAACTAGGCCAAAATTAAGGGTCTGTAGTTACCCAATACTAGCCAATTGCATCTTAATTTAGATTTATACATACATAGTTTTATTCATCTTATAAGCAACTATGGCCCATCACAAATATATTTATATATATTAATTCATATACTTAATTAAACCTATTTAACTAATCTTAACTTATGATTAGAGATTAATCTAACATTTAATAGTATCTTAATTCCAACTTAATTATCATTTTTTATGATCTAACATCAATAATTAATTTAAATTTCCATATCATAAAAGTTTAATTAAGCCAATCTTATTTTTACTTGTCCTTTGAATTGGCTAGTTAATTCCATTTATTTCACATTTTGTCCATACATGTATATATCTTTTAATAATTAGAATTTCTTTTCTAAATAAATATTACTACATACCTTGTAGTTATGACCTATTTCGGGTCGGGGTATTAGATTCTTCCCCCTTTTAGAAATTCGTCCTCGAATTTCTCTGATTCTAGTGACATATTTTAAGTTTATCACGCTTCTACTACACTACCTAGATACATTTCTTATGTAATATATATTTTTTATATTTTCCTTTTTCGTATGTTTATTCTTTCATACACACACACACACATATATATATATATCATATACAACATGTGTTTTAAATATGCATATGAATGTATTTATGCTATGCTTACACAATAATGATGCCAGAGATATTAATGCATGATCTATGAGTGAGCGATGTCATGTATATGCACAACACAGGCGTATACTATATATATACATATATTCTTTTTTATTCTCACTATGCTTTAACTCTTACTTTTCTTTAATGTGCCTCCTTAAGGCATTAACTATATTATACCTTCTTCCCTTAATCTTGGCAACTCTGGCATTGTGGCATCTCCTGTCATTCTACTTCAATCCTAAAACATTACTATACTATTGCCTTTCTAATTTACTTTCCCTAGAACTTTGCTCTGATACCACCTCTATCACACCTCGATTTTTGAAGGTGTGACGGTCCTAGGATTTTGGTCGATATAATACACCAGAACCTCATAGAACTTGTAGTCAGAATTGAATAAAGTAGTAAAACTTCACTTGGTTTTTTTAAATAGTTCACATCTACTAATACATATAAATTTTTTATTTTGTTTCATATTATAATTAATTAGACTTTTCTTAATTGTCTTTTTTTATCCTTGAATACCATAGTGCTACCACTACTAGAGTTGCATTATCTATAAAATAACACTGAAAAAATAACAAAGCGAGGGGTGAGCCACAACTCAATGATTATTCAGGATTGTTATGTTTGCTTTAATTTCCACTTTATGTGATTAATAGCTTAATACAATTTAAGATAGCTTCTTGTATCTTTAGAGTTGATATTTCAGATATTCATTTAAAATTCCTAACATGTAAAAGAATTCTTTTATTATCATACTAATGCAGAATACTTACCCTTAGTTTACTTAAATAATCTATCAGAATTAACTTAATCCAAACTTTACTTTAACTACTCCCTAAATGATTTCTTGCTTATTATACAAATGCTATAGTAAATAATTATGTATTTATCTTTCAGACTTTTATATTCGTATTACTACATTAATACATTCAATATTTAACTTTCTGACTTTAAAATTCATATTTTCTTATAGTTTCTTTTTTCATACTTACCTATCTTATGGTAAATACAAATTAGACTATCATTTCTTTCCTATGTGTTTCTTCAGACTTCAAAAATGCAGATGCAACAGTTTAGAAATATTGCGGGTAATTTAGAAATAGAAGTTCGGGTAATAAAATATTAACCTTAGTTAATTTAAAACACGGTATAATCAGACCGTATCAGAAATATTAATATTCTCGTTTATGTATAGTATATAATTCATTTTCAGTAAACGAATCTTATGGCATATCATAATAGATAGGTCATAGACCATAGGTTAGAGACCACAATGGATTGGCTAGAGGCCACAGTCATTAAAGCGGTAACTTCCCTCTTATGCGCATTTCAGAACACCAGTGTATACTGTTTAATTATTTAGCCCCCTGGAGTTGGGCTCTACCAATATGATTATCAGAAAATTAGGCTAGATTATCAGGTTAGTCTTAGAAGACATTTCCTGGAAGGCTGATGACAACATAATAGAGTTTATTCAGAGAAACTAGTGAAAATGCATAAATATAATCATTTACTTTAAATATTTTATTCCAAAGAATAAAATTATCTATTTATTTAGAACATAAAAATACAGAATATGAAATTATTTGCTTTTAATATTTTTTATTCCTCAAAATAAAAATTCTCTAACTATTTAAAAATTATTTCTTTTATTCTTAACATAATATATTACTTAATTCTTGATTTGTCTATTTTTAAGATATTATTTCATCATGGAATATATCCTCATTCAATATACCAGTTTTGTCATAAAGATATTTTGTCTACCTAATCTATCTTTAGGATTTCATATCATGATAAACATAATATAATCTACTTACTTTCTTGTTCTTAGTTCAGTACTTAACTCAATTAACGGTAACTATAATATCACTTAGTAACAATAACTACAATCGCCAATTACTTCTTGATTATTCAAGCATTCTATATTAATATTTATGTCTATTGGATAATTAATCTCAATTAATTTACTATCACTTAATTTTTATAAACATATTACTTAGGAGTTCTAACTATTTTCCTAAGAGTATACTTTACTTGTATCTCAAGGTATTACTCTTATTTATCTAATACTTTAGATATTACATTTAATTTATATCAACCATTATTTCTTAAATATTCCTTTATGGAATATAAATCTAAATCATCATATATGTAATTTCACTTGCAGTTCATTATTTTTGTTACAATCTTTAATCCATAACTTCACAATTTGGCTATATAGCTAAATCCACCTACCTTATTTTATTACAAATTCTTATGAAATGAAATTCTTTTCAATTTTTTTTAACACAAAACTTCAGTTATATAAATATACTTATATGTATATTTTGAGACTATATATAAATTAATTCTATAGTTTCAAATCTCTTTTAAATCCTAACTTGAAGTTTCTTAAAAATAATATTCCAGTTTAAGAACTTATATATATATTCATATACTTTACATATAAGGTCATCAAATTATTCTCAAAAACTTACTTTAAGAGTAATAACTTGATTATAAATATAATCATTTTTATAATTACTATTGTAAAAATCAATAATAAATATTAATTTCTTATTTAACATAGTAAACCTTTTATGCAAATTCACATTTTAATTACTTATATTTATATATAACTAGAAAATAGACAATATTGATAATAATTACTTATGATAAGAAGCATCATTTAATTTTGATTTACTTATAGTAAATCATAAAATCTTCACTTAACCAAAACAATAAGTCACTTTATTAAATCTTTAGTATACTTTCATAGTAAAAAAAATTATTATCTTAAACTAATTCATCCATTTATTTTAATTATAAGCCATTGGTTCTAATTTTTTAAAAAACTCTAGATTCATTCTTGATACATCTACAAATTCATATGTAAATTTTCATAATTTCCTTCATTCAAATACTACATACTATTTAATTTATTTTCCAACTCCACCAATCTATTAGGTTTCCTAACTTCCTTGGCAGTCTCATTTTTTAACTTTTCATTCATCTTTAAATCTTCACTTGAAATTATAAATATGTAATCATGTGCACTAGATACATATATGGACTTATACAAAAAATTTTACATTTTTTTTTTAAAATTCATCTACTATATTTAAGAATTAGGTTTTTCCAAACCTACTTATTCTGTTTCTTTAAAACTCCATCCGGAAATACCCATTTTCTAATTTTAGTTAGGTAGCAAACATTTATAAAAATTTATGAAATTTTAGTAAAATAACCTAGACATGTATAGGATATCTGACATTAAATATCAGAATTTTATACTTTCATTTAATATATTTTTAAATTATATTTATTTAACCCTATAGGTTCTATTCTTTCATTTGATACTCTAGCAGTATCAATATTTGATTTATTTTTACAAACAAATCTTTATTAAAACTTATTTAAATTATAACCATAAGCCCCAGACATATATATGATCTAGTATATAAAATTTCAGATTTTTCCAAGTTGGTTTATTATGCTTTTTTAAATAGGTGTCTCAAATTTTACAAGTTCTGTATTACTAGGTTGATTCTAGCAGTCTTTCTTCTTATATTTTTATTAAATAGTAAATAATCCTTAAAAATTATGAAATTTTATACATAAACTCAGAACACATATATAAACGCATAATTAAAATTTCATACTCATTTAGCATCTATAGTTCAGTCTAAAAATTCAGATTATATCACTTAACAAAACATAAACAGAAATTCTAGCAACCATCTTACTCACTTTTATTCTTTTATTTCATACTTTAAATCAATCATTTAATTCAACTTAATTGTCAACTAAATCATATATATATCTCAATTTACAATATCTTTCTAAAACTTTTAGATTAAGAATCTTTGGAACACTCACCTATTTAATAACCTTGAGCTTATTCTTCAAGTCCATCTCTATTTCCTTGCTTCAATCATCAAGCTTTTGAACTCATATCTCTTCTCTTTTCTCTTATCCTCTCTATTCCCTCTCTTTCCTTTTGCTTTAATTTTTTTCTATTTTATTTATTTATTTTGGTAGTCTAGAGGATGAAGAAGATGAAGGCAAAATACGTGGGCTAACTTTAGACAAGGGAAATAATTAAGTAACAAATGTTAGGTTGGATATCATTATACTAGGCTTATGGGATATGAGTCATATTCCCACTACTTCTACTCTTTCCTTTCATTGGATCGTAAAAGATGAGCTCTTCATCTTTAATTTGGTTTATTATTTTTCTTATTCTTATAATAATTGTTTCCATAATTTTGCCACTTGCCCACTTATCAATATCTTCACATTAGGAATGACTAATATTATATTTACATATATTTATTTAATTTTTTTAATATTTTAACAATGATGAGCTATTCTTATCATCTTAACTGCCTACCTATTAGGTAATGATTATGTTACCCATTACTACCAATTGCTTCTTAATTTAGATTTATACATACATATTTTTATTCATCTTACATGAAACTATGGCCCATCACAAATATATTTATATAAATTAATTTATATACTTAATCAAACCGATTGAACTAATCTTAACTTATTATTAGAGATTAATTTAACATTTAATAGTATCTTAATTCCTACTTAATTATCATTCTTCATAATCTAACATCAATAATTAATTTAAATTTCCATATCATAAAAGTTTAATTAAAGCCAGTCTTATTTTGGCTTGTCCTTTAAATTGGCTAGTTAATTCCATTTATTTCACCTTTTGTCCATTCATGTATATATATTTTACTAATTAGAATTTCTTTTCTAAACAAATATTACTACATACCTTGTAGTTGTGACCTATTTCAGATCAGGGTATTACAGTCACAATAGATAAAATTGTAATAAAAGTTTATTATGGTTACAAAAATTAAATTTTTGAAGCTATATATAATTTAGCTAAATTAGTTAGTTATAGAATTAATTATCTGTAATAAATATCTTATTCTTTTTATGATATTTCATAATTACGATAATAAATTTAAATTTAACTACAATATTTTAGCCAAACTAAAATATTGTAGTTATTTAAACTAATTAGACATGAAAATTTAAAGTTCATAGAAAGAGTCATTAAAAAATTTCAATTCTAGTCACATAAATAAATTTGTGGCTAATAATAATTTATTGCTATACAAATTATTGATATGTGGCAAACCAAAATTGATTTATTATAAGATATAATACGTGTAGCTAAAATTAATTTGATATATCTTTTTGCTAATACTGCACACTTTAGCTATACTCAAATAATGTAGCTAATTAATCCTATTAGTCATAAAGATTTAAAGTTTATAGCAATAATAATTATAAAATTTTAATTGCAGCCACATAAATGAATTTGTGATTGATGCTATTTTTCTATACATTTATAATAAATGATTAGTTATAAAATATAATATATGTGGCTATAATTACTTTTATATGTCTTATACAAAATTTAGAACTATAAAAAAATTAAATTAATGTGGAAAAGTAATTTGTAGTTAATTAAAATTTCAATATGGAAAAAATAATAGTATGGTAAAATCTTGAATATTAGTTAAAAAAATCATATTGCGTAAATATAATGCATATGACAAATTAATCATTTATAATAAAAACTTCATTTAAAATAAATGAGAAGTCAAAATATAACACCATTTGACAATCCTAGTAAGAACTATCAAGAGATGTCACACAATGTCTATACACATTTCATTAATTTTTAATAAACACTAAGCTAATGTCAAGTAAAATTTTGACAGAGTCTCTCATAAAATTAGGCACTGCCAATATTTTCACCAATCAAAACACAACCTGTAGAAGAAAATACTCTCAATATTTCTCACATTCAACCTTAACTCGAATCTCAATAACACACCACTAATCATCCATAATTTAGTGCAAATAATTGTACTTTTTATCAACATGTTTACATTATATATCTTTTTCTATAACTAATATAATATACTATAAAGTTTTAACACAAACCATTCCTACAAAGTATACAAAACTTTAAGTTAGCCATAATTATACAACTATCATTGTAGTTATAATATTGCTATATGAACAAAATTAAATACATAATATAAAACTCTTCATTAACTACCTTCTGATCTGCAGTTGATCTTGAATTCTATATGTCACTCAACTAGATGTATCATGCCCATCTAATTTGCATATTAGAAATAAATCAAACACGCTAAGCAATCCTTAGTGGTGCTTATATATTCATAATTTGCCAAAATTATAACATCAAAAAATAATTGAATAATATATGTAAATAAAATTATAACTTTAATATAATAACAAGATATAATATCAATTACAAGCAAGTTAACTTATCTTAATATTAATAAGTTTAAGATTCATATAATTAATAAAAGTTAATCATTTTGTACAAGTTTCTTATCTTAATAAATTTCATATGTTTTCCCTTACACACTGAATTTTAAATCTTTAGTTTGGATAAATAATCAGTGGTGGTGTAATTCCCGTAGTTTTATTAAATATAATTAAATAAATAATTTAGAAGGGATAAGTGATATGTTGGAAGAAGAAAATAGCAAATGTATATGTAGGATATATTTTAAATATACATATAATATAAATGTCACTAGAAAATGAAAAAATTAAAAGTTAAAAAATCAAAATTAAAATAATTTTTGGTGGAAGAGAATAAATAGTAATTATTAATTAATTTATTAATATACATATGTGCTTAGAAAAGAAAGAATAAATAATAAAACTCATCATCTTCTTCTTATAAAACTGTTCTTCTTCTTCTTCTTCTTCTTCTCCTTCTTCTTCTTCTTCTTCTTGCAAAGAGGGCCAGCCACCATGGAAGCATGAGAGATGAGTTCTTCTGCCATCATCCACATCATATTCTACAAAGAAATCAAAAGAATTAAGGAGATTTTGAAGAAAGCATAAGTAATAGGTAAGATTTATTTGATTTTAAAAAGCTTTCTTGGAAATTTATGAATATGTAAATTTTTTTTATTTTTGAAGGAGGCTTAGATAATTGTTAATATGGATTGTAATGATGTTTTTTTAGTGTGGAAGTAATAATTTTATGGTTGGATGATTGAAAAATATGGATTTGGTTGGAATTTGAAAGAAGTAGCAAGGTTTTTGGTGATATTTGGGTAGAATTGATGTAATTGGTGTTTGACTGGTTAAAAGATGTTAGAATTTTAAATACAAATAAATAAATAAATTAGAGGGTTAAATAAAGTTTTGGAAGTGAGAAAATATGAGGAGTATATGTAAAATATAAAGAAAGTGTACAAAACATATAAAGTTGAATAGTAAAAAAAAAGACAAAAGTTAAATAGTAAAAGGGGCATAATGATAAAAACTCAAAAAATTATAATAATAATAATAATAATAATAATAATAATAATAAAAATAGATAGCGAAAGATGATAGAGAAATTTAAATATTTATTAAATATTAAAATAAAATATTTTTAGTGGAAGATGAAAATTAGCATTTTAAAATAATTAATTACATAAATAATTAAAATAATAAAATATTATATGTATATATATGGTTGGAATTTGAAAGAATAAGAAAAGTCAATTTTTTTTAAAAATCCCATCTTTTCTCTTCTTCTTCTCTCTTACCCGAGAATCACCATGGCTAAGGATTATTTTGCTCATCTAAATACTTAATTTTAAAAGGATTTTCAAGTATTAAAGAGAATTTTAGTTGATTTTCAACAAATTGGTAAGCTTTCTTTCAAAATTTTTACAATTTCTTTGGAATTTATGATTATGTAAAATATGAAATTTTGATGGAGTGTTGTTTAATTTATTATATGCCTATGGATGGAGTTATTTTGATGAGGAGACAAAGATTTTATAGTTAGTTGATTTGTGTAAGTTTAGATGAAGTTTAGACGGGTTAGTGGTAAATTTAGGGTTTTGGATTACATTGTTCAAATCATATTACAAAGCGATTTTAATAATGGAAATGAACTTAGAATGACATTTGGAATTGATTGGAATATTGTTTCAAACTTAAAGAATATTAGAACACAATTTGGAAAATTGAAGGAAATGTGCTAAATTGATTTTTATTAGTTAAAATGTGTTGGAATGTGATTCTAATACATTTTATATACTTATAGTTTGTATAGGAATTGAGTGGTTGGTTAGTGCCCAAACCTAGTAGTGAAGGGCATCTTGGAAGTGAAGGGGAGAGTGGTGATTTTTAGCTTGAAAATAGCAAAAATCAAGGTTAGTACATACTTTGATTGAATTATATTTATAGGCATTTGATTGGCATGTTGCATTATATATAAAAAGGATGAGTATGCTAGTGTGATATGTGAATGCACATAAAAAGAGCATAGATACATGTTTATGTTTGTAGTGCATAATGTGTGATTGCGTGAGCCATTCTAAGATGGCTAAAAGCATTTATTGATGTGTTTGTGAAAAGTCTATAATTATGCCAAATGTAGGCATAATTCGGCCACATAGAGGATGCAGCAAGCAAATTGATGGAATTGATGAAAATGTGTGGAAATAATAAAAAAAGATAGAAAAAAGTGCAAAAAGAATGGAATTGGTGTAATTGCCGAAGTATGAGAAAAATGTGAAATTATTTATATTATGTGTGAAACCTTATGTAATATCAATTTCTATTGTATTGTGTTTAGTGTTATATGGTATACCGATTATTTATCTTCAGGCCAGAAGTTAGGCATCAATATTGCTTGCCTTCAAGCCAGATGCTAGCATCACTTTTATTTTCCTTCGAGCCAAACGCTGGGTATCACTATTATTTGCCTTAAGGCTAGACATTAATTGTCAAAAATGGTCCAAAGCAATATCTCTTAAAACTTGAATATTATATAGGGTCATTTGAGCCCAATGCATGTGAATGTGACATATGATGGTTTAAGATGAAAAATGCATAAGATTTAAAGTGTAGTTACATTACATATTGTGATTTATGAAAGAAAAGCATTTTACATTATTGTCTTTAAATTTTTATTATTATCAAAGTATGTATCACTAGGCAAAAAGCTTAGCGCAAATTGTCCATCATGCAGGTGACAGTATAGAGGCGGATAACTCTAATTGACTTAACTAGGTCTAAAGTCTTTGGGTAATTCTTGATGTTTATTAGGTTGCCACCAGACCAAAGGCCATTGCATAACATGTAGATGTTTATTTGTTTTTATAAACATATTGTGTTTTATATACATTATGGATCTTATTAAATTGTTATAAGTTTAGTGTGAGTTAGGTAATGTGAATCTTCAAAACACCATTTGTATAATGAAATGAATATGTGATACCATTGATGTTGGATTATGAAAATATTTTTTGGAGATGTGAATGAGTCAATATGTTTTGGGAGTATGAACTTTTAGTGCAGGTTATGTATGTTTGAATTTTGGAATTACCCAAATTACAGACAAAACTCTGGCGAATTTGTCTCAGATAATTTCCTCTAAAATATGTGTTTTTAGTAATTTAAACTATTGATGAATATTTATATATAATTATAAAAGTACATTTTATGGTATAAAATAGTTTTCTTGAAATTATAGAAATTTTGTAATGACGAAAACTATAAATTCTTGTATTCTATATGCATATTTTATATATATCGGGTGTATACATTATATATATATATATAAAGTATAAGGGTATTACATAGAATGAGTCTCTAATGCTATTTTTGAACTTATAATGTGGTTTAGGATTGAGTAAAGTAAAGGGAAGTTATAAATTCAAAGAATTGAAGGGCATTAATGGAAGTTAGAGTTGGGAGGTGAAATTGGCTTAGAAATTATCATAATTGAGGTTAGTACATACTTTGATTTTATGTGTTTTAAGTGCATTTGATTTAGCATAACACATCATGTTTATATGATGGTGTTATGTTACTTTGAGTTTCATGTTCATACCTAAAGTGCAATGTTGTATGTATTGATGCATGAATTGCATAAAATACAATATGTTAAGCCATTGTAGAATAACTAAAATCATTATTATATGTTGTTTGAAAAAAAAATTGTGAACAATGCTTAAAAATTATGAGAAAAGAGGTCACATTGTAAATATGACTCAAATTATGGAAAATGTGATTAATTATATTGAAATGAGGAAACTAACTATGTTGAAATAAGGAAACTATGTATATTTATTGAAAAGAAAAGGAAAATGGGTATAATGTGATGAAAATGATTATGGGAAAAGATAATGTATATGAAATGTATGTTTGTCTTATATAGTATCTTGTTCCAGAGAATTGTGTTTGACATTATTGTATTAGCATGCCATGAATATGAGATAATATTTTTCTTTGGGGATAGACATAGTGGTGTCACTTATGATTTTTTTTATTTGTCTTCAAGACTAGACACAGTGGTGCACTTATGATTGTTATTTGCCTTCAGGGCCAGACACAAAGGTGTCAATAAGGGGATGTACCTTCGGGTGGATTGACATGACACTTAGATTTCCAGTTTCATGATAGACCAGAATAAGATCTCTGGAACCTGAATATTGTAGAGGTTATTTGAGCCCAATGAATGTGATTGTGATAAATGGATGTTTTATATGAGTAATGCATGTTTTAGTGCATAATAAATTTCATGTTTGATAAGGAAGCATAGAGCACTGTTTTAAAATTATTTTGTTATCAAAGTATATCCTGCTAATCTAGTAGCTTAACGCGATTTATTCATCACACATGTGACAGAGTAGATACAAAGAGCTCTGCTAGACCTGACTAGGTCTAGAGTAGTGAATTTGTACTAGAAGCATGACTCTTTGCCACCATACTAGAGCCATTTGCATATCATGTAAATATCAATTTGTTAAACTTTTTATTATTATATATAATGTAAAAATGTATTGAAATAAATGTTTGGTTAAAGTATTGTAAATATTTGAACACTTTTTATATATATACATATGCATGGGATTTTGAGATGTTGGATAATTTTGGAGATATTTTGGAGTTTTGGGATTGATTTTTTTATTGGGAGTGTAATTTTTGTAGGTTATGTTCTTTTATTATTTTTGGGAATGTTGGATTTACAGACAAAACTCTGGCAAATTTTTTCAAAGTTTTTCTTTTAGATTTGTATTTTTAATGATAAATTACTAATATATATATATTTGTTTACCTACTAAATTATCTTTAAAGAATAAACTATTTTATTAAAATTAAGAAAAAATTTCTAATGATAAAGATGGTGACATTCTTGTATTATGTATACACATTTTACATATACAGAGTGTATGTATTATATGTATATAGGGTATAAGAGTATTACAAGTGGTAAGTAAATGCCCAATAATATCAGTCAGCATGATCAATGGCCCAGTAATGGCAAAATGCCCAGTAATAGTAGTGAAACAAAATGTCCAATAACAATAGTGTCACAGAGTGTCTAGGAGCAGTAGTTATAGTGTCTAGTAACAATAGAGAAGTGTACCATCCGGCTGGCCATTTAATCCAGAAGCTATGTTTAATATCAGTATGATTCGAGCAATTCAATTCTTTCTCACTTCTAATCAATTTTACATTTATAAAGTCACTTTGTTAAAATCAATAACAATTCTTTAAAAAGAATGCACTTTCCTACACTTTTCTTCTTTACCATTCAAATGTCTTCACTTTAACCATACTTGTAAAGAAATACTTCTTAGATTAAATTCAAATACATTGCTTTTAAAACATATTCACCAAATATATTATAAACAACAATTTAGTTCAAAAAACTTAAACTTTTTCAAAACCATACACTTACATAACCCTAAATTCAAAACTTTGAAATTCAAAAAATTCTTTAAACTTAGTTTTTATTTAAAAACTACATAAATATACTTATTATTAATCAATTATGAATTCAAAATTAATTTCTTCAAGAATTAGTTCCATAACTAACTCTAAACCATAAATTTTCCAAAACCATATTCAATACTTTTATGGATTAAAAATTATTCTAACTATAATTTTATGTTAACAACTACAAAAGTACACTTAATTCCACTCATTTATGAATTTATAATCAATCATTTCACTAACTAGTTCCATATGAATTCTAAATCCTAAACTTGCCATAACCCTAAATTGAATCTTTTAGGAATCAAAAGTTGTTTTGAGCATAGTTTTAAGCCAAAAACTATAAATACATACTTAAAATTATTCAAAAATGGATTATAATCAATTTTATCTACACTTAGTTCCATACTCAAATTTTCCCTCTTACCAAATTTAATTAACAATTTCATTACAAAAATTCAATAACGTAGTGAAATTAACTTACCTAATCCATGAAATTCAAAAGAAAACAAAACAAACACAAATTATAAATAAATAAGCAAAAACCTTTTTACAAAGTAGTACTTTCTCCCTCTTCCTCAATTTTTCCTTTGATTATTTGGTGATGATTTTAGTGTTTCTTACCTAATCTAATGAATTCTACAAAAAAAATTAAGTTGTCTGTGCATTTTCCTTCATTTTTACCTAGGTTGATGGAAGAAGAAGGAAGAGATGAAATATATGGCTATGGAGGATGGGAGGGTCGATCTAGTGACATGAAGGATAAGAAGAAAAAATTTATTTACAATATATATTTTTAGGGTTTTATTTCTATAAAATGCTCACACTATAACTTTGATATGATTATTTTTTAAAATTATTTCTAGATCCAAATTTTAATTATGTAAAACTATAAAAATAATTTCTTTAATTATTTTAAAGCTCTATTATCCATATTTCACACCCCAATTTTAGTGAAAATCTAATTCTAGGATCAAAAGGGCATTTCTATAAAGTTTTTCTACTTAAAGATTCTTTTTCATAAATAAATATTAAATCCATATATTGATTTCAACTTTCAATTTATATATTTCAAATATCCAAGTCATTCTCAAAATTATATATAGTTCAATATCTATATAATTCAGAAAATCATTATTTTAAAATTTCAAACATTACACAAAATTCAATGTTATTAACAAAATCCAACATTAAGAAAAATCAACATCCTCCATCATAAATTACTAAGGCATTACAATAGTAAATCTTCATCATCAGTGTCAGGATCAGATTCTATATCGTCATCAACTAAAATTTTAGCAGCAAAATTGATCCAAACAGTGAAATTATTTATATGATTTCTGGCCCAATTTGTTAAATCCCCCTTCTCATCCTCAATTATAACTTATAACTTCTTGACCAATGTGAGATTCATTTTGTTGATTTCTTCTTTAATATGCATTACATTAACATCTAACATTTTATTTGAAGAAAAATCATAAAAATTTTCATATTGACCTTTTAAAACAGTAAGCCAATTCGGATTACTACTATCCTTGACATAAAAAATTTGCTCATCTTGAGATGTAAGCACAAATGGCTTATCAGTTATTTAACTTCCTAAAAGTATTAAAACTTACAAAACCATATTCATCTTTATTGATTCGCTTTCCAATTTTTTCAGCATCCCACCAATCACTCTTGAACAAAACAATTCTTTTTGCACCTAAATATTGAAGTTCTTCTATATCAATAATGACACCACTTTAGTCTATGCATTTAGATCTTAATATTACTCTCACTAAAACTCCACTATTTTGATCCACCCTTCTATTTTCATGTTTATTTGTATGAAATCTAAAACCATTGATAACATATCCCATAAAGCTTTGAACATTGAAGAAAGGACCTTCAGGTAGTGATAAAAATTCTCCATTTACACTATTATCCCCATCCTGGTGTAATTGTGTAACCTATGTAATCAAAATAAGAAAATGTTATGGTCACTTTTAAAATGATAATAAATTAATATTTTATAACATTTTAAAAAATAAAAAATAATATAGCTTACTTTATTATAAAACCAATTGGTGAAATCCAAATTATGTGCACCTTGTTCATATTCACTATAAAAAAATTAAATATATAAATAAGAAAAATAAGATAACATATATATGAAAAAGAAAAGCACCTAAAAAAATGGTTGAAATTCTTCACAATTTTTCAAGACATAAAGTTGAGCATGCTTTCTGATAGGTCCCTAGCCTAGCTATATGCAAGTGAATAAGTCATAATCAAGTAATAAAGTTATAAGTAGAGTATCATTCTCGTGAGGAGGGCAATTCTAAGTACCAAAAAATTAAACTGATTATTATTTGAAAAATAAAATCTAATTTATAATTAAACTAAACTTAAATAAATGAATTGCCTTAAAATTAAATCTAATGATTTTAAGCTTAGGGGTAAGTCATCTCTATTGATTTACTATGGATTTTCTAAATTATTGATTTAGTTCATTTTCATTTTGATTAATGGTTGGATTCTCCTAAATCAAGCTTTAGTCTCTCTCAAGTACTAAAGCTAATATCAATTTAATCCATACATCTACTCTCGTGATCATAAGTAATTAAACCAATTTATTAGGTTTTGTGAGAATCTTAAATCAACCTCTTAAGTGTTAACCTTATCTCTAAATGAAAACTTATTTAAGATAGTTATCCCCTTGGACTAATGTTATACTTTCACTCTCGCTCCATCACACAATATCTCAATTCAATTAATTATTGGCCAGATAATTAAAATATTAAAATTAAAGATAACAAAATAATTAAGGATAAACTTAATTAAATCAAATAAGCATATATTACTCCATAATAAATTCAATAAAAGGGACCGACCCTAAATAAGATTTAGTTCCTCATATTTGAAATAAAAACACTAAAAATATTAAAGAAAATATTTAAAGCATAATTTAAATAATAAGAAAGATCAAACTCTAATTCTTTGGATTGAAGAAGAACTCCACTGGAAACTTGAATCTCTTCCTTGAACCTAGTTTCACTCTTCTCTCCAAAGGAAAACTAGAATGTATCTAATACAATCCTATAATCAAATCTCTAATCTAACTTTAATGAAATCTTGGATCTGAACTTGAATGCTTGAAACCTTAGGAGGATGTTTGTTTATATAAAGATCTTTGAAGCTTCTTGGTGGAGAAAAGTTGGCAAATGCTGGAGTACAACTATTTACAGCTATTTTGTTCTTCATTGTTCCAATTGTTTGGCTTAAAGTTATAAAAATTTGCCTCATAGTCATGACATTTGAGTACCACAGTCATGGCTTAGGTGGATATGGACTGTTTTGAAAAACGTTTTAGTTGTAAATGGCAGCTAAACACCCCATGGTCATGGTATTTAAATGCCACGGTCATGGCTTTTGAACACAAGCTGGAAATTTTGACTTTTCTTCCTCTCTTTATTCAAACAACAAGTAAATTCATCCCATGGGTGTGGACTTGTATTGCCACGATCGTGGGTTTCATTTCTTGTCTGGAATTCATTTATTTTTTCATCTTTTGATGCGGCAGACTCAATTTAAAGTCTAGGGTCATGGCCTTGAAGAGCCATAGGCATTACTTTTGATTTTTCTTTATTTTTACATATTTTCCTTCAATTTCATATCACTTAACATTAAAAACCTGTATCTTTCTTTTCCAAACTAAAATAAGAGAACTCTAAATCAACAAAGAAAATTCATCAAGTTCAATTGGAAAAATAGTTAAAATCATGGTGAAAATTATTCAAAATATTAATCAAAATTTCACTCTATCACTTTCTCTCATATTCATCTAAAGATTTACATATACTCTTTATCAAAGGAAAGCCAATTTTTGCAAATATAGATAATCCCTTCTTTGAATAAACATAACTCGCTTTAGAATTTTTTTCAACTAGTTAAACTTGGTTTCAATGCCATGTAAATACCTTGAATAAAATATTAAACTTTCTTCTATACTATACCTTTCAGCAATTAAACATTTAGGTCTAGTTTTATTACTTACATAAAATTTCAATTTACATAAAAATCTGCAAAAAGCAACTTTAATTAATGATATACAATATCATGAGTCATATAATAATAAAATATAACCGCAGTTTCTTCTTAAATACTACCTCCCAATAGGATACATCCATCATATTGTATAGGACTGACAAGTTTAGCTTCAGTTGCAAGATACATTATCAAGTGTATCATAATATCAAAGAAAGAAGGTGAGAAGATTCTCTCCACCTTACACAAAATAATAGAAATTTGAGATTCTAGACGCTCTAACAACTCTACTTTTAACATTTTAGAGCATATCCCTAAAATATATACTTAACTTAACAATGGTATTATATAAATTAGTGGGTACAATTCCATGAGTGGTAAGAGGGAGAAGTTGTTCTAAAAGAGTGTGGAAATCATGACTTTTAAGGCCAAATATCTTATGCACCTTCAATTTCACACAATGAGATATGTCTGAAGAAAATCGATCTGGAACATGTACATCCTTCAAAAACTTGCATACCTTTTCTTTTTCTTAATTAGATAAACTGAAATTTGAGGGTTTATACTGCCATTTGTCATCTTTTTGTGATGGATACAAATCTTTTCTAATCCCTATTTTTTATTGAAAGAAATTCAATCCAATTTTTTATTTTATTACTTTTTAATATATACTTTTATATTTTTATTTCTAAAAAAGATAAATTTTTAATAATATAAATGAAAGATTTACATTTTCTTTAAAAAAAATCATGAATTGAATAGCTAAAAGTATGTTAAAATTTATACAAATCAAAGGAATTTCAAGAATTCATAGTATAAGGGAAATTACCTTCATAATGTTTGTCATGTAATCCAATGTCATTTTTATATTGAGGTTAGGAGAAGGGAACCTTATGAAAGACAAAATAAGGCTTTGTACAAAATGGCTATATGAAAATTACATTAGTGCTGGTGAAATGCCATGACAGCAACAATAAAGGTAAATAAAAGACATGAAAATTCTCAGGTTTATCATGGTTGATAAAGTGAGAACATTCTCATTTTACCAATTAAAATTTGATTAATTATAAAGCAAACGGTCAGGCACCTATCACTATGGAAAGACAGGACATGTGAAAATATTTTGTAGGCAATTAAAAAAGGAGCAGGCAAAAAGGAAAATAAAGAAAAGGAAGATAATTACACTTGATGGTGATGTTGTTATTTCCACTAGAGACAATTGTCGACATCTTGGTGGCCATGAAACTTCTTAGATCGTTGATTTTGGAGCTTCATATCATGTATCTACTAAACATGAATCTATCACATCATATACCGATGGTGATTTTGGCAATGTTAGAATGGGAAATAAAGCTTCAACTAAAGTTGTTGGCATGGGTACGGTGTGCTTGAGTACAGATACTGGGTGCAAGCAAAATTAATAGGGTCATTGATACTAGGTCGTTGATACTGGGAATGGATTCCCTAGCAACAGTGCAAAATTTAATGGGTATCAAAACCACCAAAATTAAATTCCTATTCCTAAACAAATTAATAGCAGTAGTAAATAGGGTCGAATCCACAAAGAATGGACTACTTATTTAAAATTCTTTTGAAAACCAAAATAAAAATAATAATAAATAAATAAAAGGGGGGTCTTGTAATTTAAGTTAATATAAATGTAGAATTGAGAAACTAAAACTAAGAAAATAAAGAGCAGCAAAATAAAATTGGAAAATAACAATGATGATGATTTTAGTCAAAGGGTATAATCTTAGTTTCAATTCTTAGATCCGATTCTTGAAATAAAAATAATTTTTCTTTTATTTTTTAGTAAATTAGTTCTAACGAACCGAGACACTCGCATTTTCCAATCCTTCCTTAGATGATAAATTAGTTAAGAGATGCTCTATAATTAACTCTTGTTATTGAATAACCCTATAGGAATTCCCTTTAGTCAACTTATTAACAGCTTTACGATTTAGAAGGACCTAATTCTAATCAATAAATTCTACTATAAAATTTATTTAAATTAGATTGCATACCTTCTTAATACTACGCTTAGTTGCCATAAGTATCAAAATCTTAAGAATAATTATGGATTCTAAGTTTTGAATGGTAGTATATTATTCTACTAATTAAGCAATGGGCTTTATGGTTTAATCAACAAACTAATAATATAATTGAGTTACAGAAATTACGCAAATACTAAAATTAAAGAAAATAAATAAAGAGTTTAATTAGATCTCACAAATCTTAGCGAATCAAAAATCTTGATTATCCTTCAACTGATTAAGAATTATTTGCACATGATTGAATCATAAAAAACTTGAAATAAAATAAAAAAAATTATAAAAACAATGGACTAAAGAGGTGGACTAAAGTCCCCAACTAAAGTCATCTTGGGTTGCTGCCCCTTTAGCTATTTAAATCATTATTCCTAAAAGTTTCCTATTTTAACTCTAATTAGGAAAATAAAAATACAAATAATGGAAATTAATAGTTATTAAAATTCCTAAATATTATCTACTTAATATGGAAATAAATAAATCACAATATCTCTGAAAATCTACCCAAAATTTGTAGCCCAAGTGTCTTAAATAAGTCAGAGTCCTTGGTTGTCACATACTTTCTGTAACACCCCCATACCCCATATACATACACCACATACGCCCACACAACATGTGATATATGTATACCAGATACAAGAGCATCACAGTCCATTTTTAACAAATCAATCTTTAACATCAAATCATCATTTCCACAACATGAGTAAACTTAAAACATTTACCTTATTTTATAGAAATCAATAGAGAAAACATTCCTTGTTAAAATATATATTTATATAGCATTAGTACCCAAAAGTTTATCCAAAACATTTGTTTGATAAGCAGCGGAAAATGCAGTGGATTATACATATGATTACATCAAAATCAATTAGTACAAAAATATGAAATTTATACATGCTGGCAGTTCGTCTCTGATCTTGATGTCCACAACTTAACTTTGCTCTAACAATCTCAAGCCTAGACTCGACTCGGTCTAGACGAGCTCTCTGGCACAACCGGATCTACCCTGTCACCTGCCCGATGAATCGTAATCGCGCTAAGCAAAAAGCTTAGTGGTACAAACTTTGATTCAATATAGATCAATGTGATTCTAATGCACAATATATATGAATATATCAACTCATTATATTATAACTCAACATATTAATTATTTACATCACATTTCATAATTCACATTAAAGCAAAGACAAACATGGGCCGAAAAAGGATCTAATATGCTATTCAAAGTTTAGAGTTACTACTTTGGTCCATAATAACACCTTGTGTCTAGCCCTGTAGGCAATATATATATCCATGGATAATGTAGCAGACCCAGTCTCTTGGACCTCAACCAGGCTAGACCCTTAGGCCCCAGTATCTTGGTCCATAACCCAACTAGACTGCTACAGTTTTTGAGGCTTACGACCGAGTCTTTTCACCCCAAAAACATCACATTTATCAGCTGGGCTCGGCTTACGACCCGGTCTTTTCACCTGCCCAGCAATTCATAGGCATGCCGCCAAACCCAGAACTTTAAAAATTGAATAACATACTAGGCACACAACTTATTCATTTATCTCATTATTGAATACTTTCATAATTCATTTCCCATTTCATTTCTCATAATCAAACTAGGCTCATTGCCTTATTATATCATCATTTTTTCTCACCTTTCTCATTCTTCTCTTTTGTATCAATATCAATTTGTTATGTAACACCCTTATACCATATATACGTATAATATAAATTTCCAGCATATGTAAAATACGTATATACGGTGCAAAAATGTCACAGACCGGTTTAATAAAAAATTTCACATTTTCAATTTAAAATTTCAAATTCTAAATATATAAAAATTAAATAGAATATAAATATTCTTTACTTGTTATAAGAACCCAAAATAAATAATATGTATAAAAATCTCTAGGAAAAATTGGCCAGAGTTTTATCTGTATTTTGGACATCCCAAAATTTATCAAAACACAACTTGCAAAAAGAAGACACTCCCAAATAATTTTCAACCACCATCTCAACCATACTTCTCAATTTCACTAAGTTTCTCAAACATTTATACATATAGATACATATATAATTTAAAACACACTTACTCTCCCATTTCAAATACATTGACCCAAACATTCTTTATAATATAAAATACGTAAAATTCAAAACATAATATATTATGCATAAAACTCAAAAATGTACAATAACATAAAAATATATACATGCTGCTGGCAGTGTTTCTGATCTCGATAGTAACTCAACAATCTCAACTACAAGTCTAGACCCGACCTGGTCTAGAAGAACTCTCTGGCTCAACTGGGTCTACCCTGTCACCTGCGAGATGGAAACAATCGCGCTAAGCCGAAGTCTAGTGGTACAAACTTTGATAATAACAATGTAACTCAATGCAATACCAAATGCACAATGCATATATAAGTCACATCAATCCACTTTCTTATAGTTTTTAAATATTTCATAAGCACAACTCATGACATTATATTGCTCAATTGTATCATAATTCATAATTCACATTAAAACAAAGACAAGGATGGGCCCAAAAAGGATCTAATATGCTATTCAAATTTCAGAGTTACTGTTTTGGTCCATAATGACACCATTTGTCTAGCCCTGTAGGCAATATATTCATAGCTAATGTAACAGCCTCAGTCTCTTGGACATCAACCCAGCTAGACTCTTAGGCCCCAGTATCTTGGTCCTCAACCCGGCTAGACTGATATAGTTTTTGAGGCTTACGACCCAGTCTTTTCACCCCAAAAATATCATATTTATCAGTTGGCCTGGCTTACGACCTAGTCTTTTCACCATTCCAGCGTGTAGCCTGTAGGCAATCATAGGCATGCCGCCAAACCCAGAACTCTGAAAATTGAATAACATACTAGGCACACAATTTATTCATATTTCTCATTATTAATCTCTTTCTCATTTTTACATATTCAATCTAGGCACATTGCCTTATTTTCACTTTTTTTTTCTCACCTTTCTCATTTTTCACATCTTTCTCATTTTTCTCACTTTTCTCACTTTTCTCATTTTTATCAATATCAATTTATTTCATTATTACACATATTTCATTTTTGCATTCACAACACATTACCCAATTACTTTGGGTATTTTCACATAATATACATATTTCACATTCTACACAATTTAGCCATTATCAATAGCTTTTCACAATGCATTTAAAATATATATGACATTACAAATGTCATAGCACATTATTCATACACAGTCAATGAACCAAATAGCTTAATACATTTTCCAACCAAAATGTGTTAAGTCCAAATGTCATGCAAATATAAACATTATATCCAAAGTTTGTACATACCTCCACTAGCAACCCAAAGCAAGCTAAAAATAACCTTTAATCCAATCTTCCAACTTGCCCTTCAGCACTTGGATGAAGCAAATCAACCTCTCTCAATGCCTAACTCAAATGTGATAACAAATAATCATTTAGTATCACATTTAATGGCATTTCCAACATTAAACCATAATTACATATCACTCCTATAAATTTTCAAAAATTTAGCCTGTCCTTACGTCAACAATGAAATTTCATTCTACTACAATTAAATTAGTGTTTTAAGTTTATTTATATTATTAAAAACATATTTTAATACATTTAAATCATTTACATTATAAAAATACACTCTTATACACGAAATCTCAAAAATGGCATAACCTTCCCCCATTGAAGGTTTTCCATTCCAACACAATTCATTACTTATTCCAAGCTTATATTTATCACTTTTAACACTAAACAACATGCTTAAACTATTAGAGCTGGTCCTAACTCATCCTGAAAACCCGAGTTAACAAGAAGAGGATTGCACAGTCTTATAAGTGACTGGAGCTGCTCATTCCTTACCGATGTGGGATTCACATTCCCAACATCTCCCCTCAAGTGCAACCGGACCTTTTGGTTGACACTTATTAACACAAGCCCGTTTGGGCGGACCGGCTGGCATCTTTTCATCAGCTTCGGTCATGTGGGGTTTTGGCTCAGGATCTAGCCCGTTTGGGCATTAATTGCTCTGACACCATATTAGAGCTGGGCCATTCAATCTGTAGGAGAGACGGGCGGTGTGTACAAAGGGCAGGGACGTAGTCAACGCGAGCTGATGACTCGCGCTTACTAGGAATTCCTAAAAACTGGAGTTGACAGTATAAGGATTGTCCAGCCTTATATGTGACTGGAGCTTTGGCTTCCTTACCGATGTGGGATCATTATCTCTAACATCCTCCCTCAAGTGCAACCGGGGCCCGACCCGGTTGACACTTGCTATCATGAGCCCATTTACCACGTTGGGCGGACTGGCTGGCATCAATCCATCAGCTTCGGTCTTATAGGGGTTCGGCCCAGGATCTAGCCCGTTTGGGCATGAATGCTCTAATACCAAATTAGAGTTGGGCCTAACTCACACTGAAAACTCGAGTTGACAGTATAAGGATTGCCCAGCCTTATATGTGACTGGAGCTTTGGCTTCCTTACCGATGTGGGATCATTATCTCTAACATAAACAAATAAAATCACACAATTAAACCACTTTGGAAAATCACTTTTCCAAAACCCTAAATCTCCACTTTCATTCTCAAACTCCAACCCAACACCACAAAATCCAATATTTGACTTTAAAATACTTGTTTATGAATCAAAACAACTCATTTAGAACCAATTTGCACAATTAAAGTTCATGTTTTCAAAACCCCAAAAATCCATAACCCTAAATTCTCTCTCTTCACCATTCTTTAACCAAACTCCATCATCTCTTCAATCTAACCTTAGAATCATTGTTAACTACCCAAAATAATATCATACACACCAATTCCAACAATTATAGCATACTACATAAAAATTCAAATTTTCACATAATACCATCTTCCATGGAATTCAAAGAAAAGAGATGGAAACTTACTAATTTTGGTGGAGATCACCAAAAATCCACTTGAAACTTGTTAATTCCTTCAATTTATGGAGTATGGAAGAAGTAAAATCCTTGGTCTAACTCCCATGGCATTTTTTGCCAAAGGAAAGAGAAGAAGAAGACTTTTAATATTTCTTTTCCTTTCATCTTTTTTTAAACCACATATATATATATATTAAAATAATTTAATATTTAATTATTTAATTATTTTTTTAATAAATTAAAAGTCCTAATTTTTCTCTTTCATTCAAAAATAATTTATTTTTAAATTATTTTATTAATTTTGAATTTATAAGATTTAATTACCAAAATACCCTTTTCTTTTAAAAAGTGTTGACTTTTATATATGTTATGTATATTTTGCATATATATCACATATATATTCCACTTTTTCATTTAAAATACCTTCATTTTTCATTTAAAACCATTAATTTAATTTATCTTTTTAAATTATAATTTATTTTATCCAATTTTCCAAAAATTAGAAATTTTCAAAAATTTTAGGATGTTACATGTTACATTATGATTTCACATGTCTTACCACATTATTCCATATTTCTTTTCATATACAAATACATTACTCAATTGCAGTGATATATCAACATAATTTACATCATGTATATCATAACTGTTAGACAAATGATCTTAATTTTGATCCTTGACAACTCAAATGGATGATCTATTTAACTTGTGTTTGAGAAATCTTGTTGCAGGATTAGGTTGCTTCAATTAAAGGTGAACAGAACAATTCTCGCGGTCGTACATCACCTAAATACGACCGCTCCAAGCAATTACAGAATGAAACCTTGTCACAGTAGGTTTCGCGGTCAGAAGTTCGACCTCAGTCGCGACCGCTCCTACAGCATAGCGACCGTCCGAATATTTGCACGACCGCTACTTAAGGAACTTAAATCATTACAATCACAGTAAGGTTCGTGGTGACAAGAACGGTGAATGACTCGACCTCGCTTATCACTTTAGCGACCGCCCCATTCAGAGTCGCGACCGCCCAACAATTCAAGAAGAAATTGCTCAAAGAGACAGTAGTGTTCGCGTCCTCAGGTGCGTCCAGAAGCTCGACGCGAGTATGTGAGTTCGACCGCGAAAAGCTACCAAGGGCGACCGCGAAGATTCAAATTATGGTGGACATCTCTTTTGCTCTGTCAGAAAGTGACACGTGACATGACCGTTGTAAACCCACTTCAATATTCAAAAAGGGCGACCGCACCTCTGCTTGGCGCGACCGTCCCGACAAATACAGCATGGGCAAAAAACGGTCCGACAAACACATCGTGGGCAAGATTCCAGCTGCAGAGCACTAAAATTCGACTGTTGAAGTCTTTTCAAAAGTAGCGACCGTCCCCTGTTAAAGGACGACCGCGAGAAGCATGAGCGCGACCATCCTTGCATGAAGGGCGACCGCGAAGTGCTTCGGGCAGTTTAAGTAAAGAAGGTCTAATCTACCAATACATTATTCTTAATGTCTATAACGGGGCTAGTAAGACCACATTGGCTATAAATACAATGTCTCTCTGAGAAAAGAAAAGAGAGCAAGCAAGAAATCAGATTTTGATAGCCAAGCAACAAATTTTCTATTACTTAAACTTACATTTGAATTGTAATGTATGTTAGGTGTTAGCATTTGAAAACACCATTGTATAAGTTTGAGTGTAAGCTTGGGAAACACTTGGGTTGTGAGAGTAAGCCTTGTAAAACTCTTGTTAGGTTGTGAGAGTGAGCCTTGTAAAACTCTTGATTGGGTTGTAAGTGTGAGCCTTAGAAAAACACTTGTAAAGTTAGGTGTGAACTTGTGAAAACACCAAAGTTGGAAGTGAGCTTGTAAAAACTTCAAAGTCTAGTGGAACCTTAACAAGTTGTTAAGGAAGTGGATGTAGGATTGAAGTAAATCTGAACCACTATAAATCTTGTGTGTTCTTTCTTCCTTCATCACTCAACAATCTTTATATTCCGCACTTCTTGTTTGTTGAGTTTTTTAAATTGTCATTACTTCTTGAGGAAACCAATTCACCCCCCCCCCTCTTGGTTGCCATCTTGGGACAACAATTGGTATCAGAGCCCTGAGATTTCTTGAACTTAATTGTGAAATCTGATCCACAATGGCAACTTCTTCTTCATCAAGCTCTCATGGAAATCTTAACTCTGTTCTTAGACCCTACTTTGATGGAACTGATTATTCATACTGGAAACACAAAATGTATTTGTTTCTAGACAGTGAAGGGATTGAACTATGGGATTTCGTGGAAAATGAATGGAAATCTCCCACTTATGAAGTCGACGGCATTCAAGTTCCACTTCCCAAAGCACAATGGTCAGCTAGCAATATCAGAGATCGATTAAAGAACAATAGAGCCGCTTCCATCTTGATGAACTCCATTTCAAGAGAAGAAGGTTGAAGAGTTCAACATTTAACTTGTGCACATTGCATTTGGAAAACACTTGAAAACTACCATGAAGGTACAACTCAGGTAAGATTTACCAAGAAACAAATGCATGTTCATGAGTATGAGCTATTCAAGATGAAACCAAATGAAAATGTCACCGACATGACAAATCGTTTGCTTGCTATTGTCAATGAACTAAAAAAGTATGGCAAGGTATATGATCAAGGTGATGTAAACAGTAAAATCTTGAGAGCCCTAAGAGCTAGAAAGAACTTTGAATCCAAAGTATCATCCATAGAAGAAGCTCATGATCTCAGCACATTAAGAACCGACGAGCTAGTTGGTAAATTACTCACTTTTGAGCTGCACAGTAAAAAGAAGAAGATCAAGGTGAGAAAGAAAAGAGAAAACCAATTGCACTCAAAGCAATCAAAGAAGCTGAGAGCTCAAGCAATGAAGGTACTGATGATGAAGATGAAATGGCAATGTTCTCAAAAAGAATGAATGAATGGAAAAGGAAGAAAAGATTACAAGCAAACAAAGGTACACTTCCTAAATTCTCCTTCAAAGATAAAGAAAAGAAAAATGAGGTAAAATGCTATGAATGTGGAAAAACCGGTCACATCAAGTCGGATTGCTACAAATTAAAGAACAAAAGGAAATGGGATAAAGAAAAGAAAAAGTCTCTCAAAGCCACATGGGATGACTCTTCCTCAAGTGAAGAAGAAGAAGAGGAAGGAATTGCAAATCTTTGTCTCATGGCTATTGAAGATGACTCCAATGAGGTAAGTACTCAATCCTTTGATCTTGTAGCACATGATGATATAAATGATATAGATGATAGTGACTTGATTGAGCACATGAATTCTAAAATAGAAAAATATTTCTCCAAAATGATGCTCTATAAAGAGAAAAACTCTAAGTTAGAAAAGGATTTTATATGCTTAAAGAACTCTACCTTAGAATTGAAAACCTCAAATGAACATTTGATGAATACAATAGGAGAATTAAATAAAAGCTCACATGACTTAGAAAAAGTGATTAAAGAGAATGAGGCATTGAAGCATGAACTAAAAGAACTAAAAGAATCAATTTCCAGATTTCATAAAGGAAAGGAAGCATTGAACACATTAATTAATAATCAAAGATCACCTTCCTTGAAATATGGATTAGGATTCAATGGCTCAACCAACATTGCACCTAGCAAACCAACATTTGTGAAAGCATCTACAATTGGAATTTCTAATGTTCATATCAAAGATGCTTGCACCAAGTCTAAAAGAACTTCTTATGGTTCACTAGGAAATAAAGCTAAAGATAATTATGCATTGTTGTTCACTAAACTTGTACAAAAGAAATCACATACTTGTAGTTGTATGTATAATGCAAAAAGAAAAATGCAGAAGCATAGAATACCATGGCAATGCACATATTGCATGAAATTTGGACACAAAAATTTTTCCTGTTATATAAGAAAGGCTCATCTCAAGTTAGAAGACACTCTTTCTACTAACCATCAAGGACCCAACTATATGTGGGTACCTAAAAAAGGATGATCACAATTGGCTTGCAGGTATGCCTAAAATCTACTACCAATGAAAGCACATGGCTTATGGATAGTGGATGCTCAAGGCATATGACTGGAAATGCAAAGCTCTTTACAAGTATTACCTATAAACATGGAGGTAACGTAACTTTTGGAAACAATGCTAAAGGTAAAATTCTTGGTGTTGGCTCCATTGGTTCTATTGGTAAGGATTTAATTGAAGATGTATGGCTTGTTGATGGTTTGAAACATAACTTGCTAAGTGTTAGTCAACTTTGTGATAAAGCATACTTTGTTAAGTTTGATTCCAAGGAATGCAAAATCACAAATTCAAATGATGTTATCATATTTAAGGGTACTAGAACAAACAACACTTACAATGTAAGCATACATTCTAATCATACATGTTTAATGTCCACTAATAATGATGCATGGTTATGGCATAGAAGACTAGGACATGCTGGTATGGATCAATTGAAATATATTTGTAATGAGAATTTAGTTGATGGCTTACCTAAGATAAAATATGATAAAGACAGAATTTGTGAACCTTGTCAACATGGTAAGCAACATAAAAGCTCATTTAAATCAAAGTGTGTTATAAGCACCTCTAGACCTTTAGAGCTCATTCATTTAGACTTGTTTGGACCAAATAGAGTTACAAGCTTAGGAGGCAAATCATATGCATTTGTTCTTGTTGATGACTACTCTAGATTCACATGGGTTAATTTCTTAGCTCAAAAGAATGAAGCCTTTAATTACTTCAAAACCTTTGCAAAAAGAGTTCAAAATGAAAAAGGATATGTGATCACATCTATTAGAAGTGATCATGGCAAAGAATTTGAAAATGAAAACTTTGAAAACTTTTGCAATGAACTTGGCATTTCACACAATTTTTCTGCTCCTAGAACTCCACAGCAAAATGGTGTAGTTGAAAGGAAAAATAGAACTTTAATCGAAATGGCTAGGACAATGCTCAATGAATATGATTTACCATCTTATTTTTGGGCGGAAGCCGTTAATACAGCTTGTTACATTGCAAATCATGTTTATAAAAGGCATTTAACTAATAAAACTTCTTATGAGCTATGGAATGGAAGAATACCCAGAATTGGATATTTTAGAGTATTTGGATGCAAATGCTTCATATTGAATACCAAGGATAATCTTGGTAAATTCTCATCAAAATCAGATGAAGGCATATTCTTAGGATATTCATCATATAGCAAAGCATATAGAGTATTTAACAAAAAAACTCTAGTTATAGAAGAATCAATGCATGTTGTATTTGATGAATCATCTAAACTTGATCAAAAGAAAGGTATTACTTTCAATGACCCTGCAGGTACTCTTGAACCTCTTGAATCTATTGATGCTCCAAAGATCAATCAACTTGAAGAAGAGACTCAAGATCTACCTAAGGATTGGCAATACAAGAAAGATCATCCAAAGGAACTCATCATTGGAGAAACATCAAAGGGAGTAATTACTAGATCTAAAATTAATCATGTTGATGTTAATGTTGCTTTTGTTTCTCAAATTGAACCAAAAACTATTGAGGAAGCTTTAAATGATGAAAATTGGATAACTGCAATGCATGATGAACTTAATCAATTTGAAAGAAATAATGTTTGGCAACTTACTCCTAGACCTATAGATCATTCTATAATAGGATGCAAATGGATTTATAGGAATAAGCTTGATGAAAATGGTCACATTATTAGAAATAAAGCAAGATTGGTAGCCAATGGTTATAATCAAGAAGAAGGTATTGACTATGATGAAACCTTTGCTCCAGTAGCTAGATTAGAAGCTATTAGAATATTACTTGCTTTTGCATGTCATATGAATTTTAAGCTTTATCAAATGGATGTTAAAAGTGCATTTCTAAATGGACTCATAAATGAAGAAGTTTATGTTGAACAACCTCCTGGTTTTGAAAAGTACAAATTTCCTAATCATGTTTTCAAACTTACCAAAGCTTTATATGGATTAAAGCAAGCACCTAGAGCTTGGTATGATAAACTTAGTGCATATTTGCTTGAAAATGGTTTTTCAAAAGGAAAAGTAGACACAACTCTTTTTGTTAAAAAGGATAAGCACAACATTTTGATTGTACAAATTTATGTGGATGACATAATATTTGGAGCTACTAATGAAGCCTTGTGCAAAGAATTTGCTTCTTGTATGACCAGGGAATTTGAAATGAGCATGATGGGTGAACTCAAGTTCTTCCTTGGGCTACAAGTCAAGCAATGTAAAGATGGGATCTTCATCAACCAATCCAAATATACAAAAGAACTCATCAAGAAATTTGGAAGGGATGGCTGCAAAACTAGCAAAACTCCTATGAGCACATCATTGAAATTAGGTAAAGATGACAATGGTAAAGCAGTAGATGAGAAGAAATATCGAGGTATCATCGGATCACTACTTTACTTAACCGCATCTAGGCCTGATATAATGTACAGTGTATGTCTATGTGCTAGATTTCAAACCTGTCCTAAAGAATCACACTTGAATGCCACAAAGAGAATCTTGAAATATTTGAGTGGTACAATACATTTAGGACTTTGGTATCCAAAGAACACATCATTTCATATTATAGGATTTTCAGATGCAGATTATGCTGGTAGTATCTTAGATAGAAAAAGCACAACAGGAGCATGTCACTTTCTTGGTAATTGTTTAGTTTCTTGGCATAGTAAGAAACAAGCATCTGTTGCTTTATCCACAACGGAAGCTGAATATGTTGCAGCTTGTTTTTGTTGCACACAAGTATTATGGATGAAACAACAACTGCTTGACTATGGTAAAGTTTTTAACAATATTTCCATTAAATGTGACAACACTAGTGCTATAAATTTGTCTAAGAATCCTATACAACATTCTAGGTCCAAGCATATAGATATTAGACATCATTTTTTAAGGGAAAATGTGCAAAATCAGAACATAATTCTAGAATTTATTGAAACACAAAATCAACTTGCGGATGTCTTTACAAAACCCTTGAATGAAGATAGACTTAATTTTATTAAACTTAATTTAGGAATGATTGATGGAAACACTCTGAATTAATTGCCTATCAATAAGGTTTCTATGTGCATGAATTTAATGTTTCTTAACACAATAGAAATATTTTCCATCTTTCCTTGAATCTTTCATTTTTAAGTATGTCGCGGTCGCTCTAGTATTCTTTAGCGGTCGCTATCCTGTCTGTCAGTTTCATTCAAACTAATGACTCTGAGCGCGGTCGAGAAAATTTGTGCGCAACCGCACCAATTTGAAAAGTTTCGACCGTTACAGTTGTTTTCTTCACTCGCGAGCATACTGATCATAATAATGGACGCTGTACCCCATGTCGCGATCGCACCTTATTAAATCTACGACCGCACCCTTTACACTCTGCTCGAAAATTTATAACTGTTGGCTGTGTGACAGGTCGCAACTCTTAACTCTCAACAGTCATAAACGGCTATTTTCTTTACTTCATCTATTTAAGAGTGTTTTGCATCAGTTTATCTAATATTTTGCCTATCAAAGCACACAAACTTCCTTCTGAAACCCTAAAAACTTCTACTTCTCAATCACCCTCTGTCTTCCAATTTACTTCTACTCTCTTTTCTAATGGCTCCCAAAAGAAAAACCACTTCCAAAATTAAGGGTCAAGCTAAGAGAGTTCCAGGAATCACCATTAGAGAACCTGTTGTTGAACCTCCATCTCCTCCACAGTCAAAAAGGGGTGAAAAAATTCACAAACCTCATCATCAAACCTCTGAGGAAGACATTAGGTATGCTATGCTTAAGAAAAAGAAGGTTGAAGGCACCAAATCACCTTTTGGTGGGATGTTGTCTGCCTTGAACATCAAGGACGAAATTGAAGGATTGTTGGATGTCCTTGGATGGGAAAAATTTGTCTTTCCAGAAGAGGTAGGCTATTCAAGTCTTAGCAAAGAATTTCTGATGTCTCTTCAAATAGAAAAAAGTGCAAACTCTGCTCTAGGTTGGTACGGGGTAAGATTTAAGCTTTTTGATCATTATCATTCCTTAACCCTAGAAGGATTTGGCAACATTTGGAACTTCCCCTCTGAAGGTATAACCTCCTACAATGACCAAATCTTCTCAAACCCAACACTTTCTGATTTCTGGAGAGAAATTTCCATTGAAACCTCTTTTGAAAAGGAATCTAAAGCCAGACATATCAAATCTCTCACCCACTGGATGCTCCATAGGATTATCACCTATACCATTCACCAAAGAGCTGATGGGAATGAGAAAGTCACCAAAAGAGATCTTATATTTCTGTATGCTTTCACCCATAACATCAAAATGAACACCACCAAGTTCTTGATTGATACCTTTTATCATCATGCTATTACAAGAACTGGTACCTTCTTCCTATCCTCTCAAGTTACTCAAATAGCTAGGCACCTAAACCTTCTGAATAATTTGAACTTAGCCACTTTGAGGAACCCTTTCACTCTAGCCTCCAATGCTATCACAATGGATTACTTAGAGCATGCTGGTTGTGTAAGGAAGATAGAAGGGTCATATGTATACTGCTATGGCAAGAAAGGAGTTATGGATAAACAAAAGAAAAGGCCAAGGTATACAATTGAGAAAGAGGGAGATTCTGTAGAAGTTGCAGTAGAATTACCTCCAAAAGCAACTTCATCAAAAGCTGCTAAAGAAACTGCTTCATCCTCCACACAACTCATCCTCCAAGCTATCAAGACTCTCTCAAGGAAACTCTCTAAGTTCAAGAAGAGTGTCTCCAAGAGATTCCAGCACTTGAACAAAAGGATAGACCTTATATCCCACATGCACCATGATCTTTATGACATGCAAGGCAAATTGGACTTGCCTCAATGCAATCTTGAAGATTGGGATATAAGTGATCACACCCAAAGTGTTGCTGAAGAAGAAGAGTCCATTAGCACTAGCTCTGCCTCTGTTGCACCTCAAGATAAGGGGAAAGCTCCTTTAGTTGAAGAAGAGTTAGAGTTAGATGATGACTCAGAATAGCTTAGCTTTAGTCTGTTTTTGCTTGCATTTTCATATGTTTGCTAATTTGCTTTCTGTTTTGTATTTTCCTCCACTTCAATCTATATAATGTTTATATTTCCTTTCATTTGCTTTGTAAATGTTTTTGATTAACATTTATTTCATTTTGCCTATGCCAATGGGGGAGAGAAAATACCAAAATGGAATGTGGTATAAATGGAATGTCAATAAAATTATGGGGGAGAAATAAGAACAATCTGTTTGAACATTTGCAAATTAGGGAAAAATGTTTATGGGGGAGTTAATTTCTTGTTGAAATTTATTGAACATTTGCAAATAAGAAAAAATGTTTATGGGAGAAAAATGTTTGCACCAAGATAAACTACTAAATCACAAATGCTCTTAACCATGATTGTTGCATATGTTAAGGGGGAGCATTTTAGACTTATTATTTTTCTCATCATTCCATTTGAATTGTCAAAGTCAAAATGGGGGAGATTGTTAGACAAATGATCTTAATTTTGATCCTTGACAACTCAAATGGATGATCTATTTAACTTGTGTTTGAGAAATCTTGTTGCAGGATTAGGTTGCTTCAATTAAAGGTGAACAGAACAATTCTCACGGTCGCACATCACCTAAATACGACCGCTCCAAGCAATTACAGAATGAAACCTTGTCACAGTAGGTTTCGCGGTCAGAAGTTCGACCTCAGTCGCGACCGCTCCTACAGCATAGCGACCGTCCGAATATTTGCACGACCGCTACTCAAGGAACTTAAATCATTACAATCACAGTAAGGTTCGCGGTGACAAGAACGGTGAATGACTCGACCTTGCTTATCACTTTAGCGACCGCCCCATTTAGAGTCGCGACCGCCCAACAATTCAAGAAGAAATTGCTCAAAGAGACAGTAGTGTTCGCGTCCTCAGGTGCGTCCAGAAGCTCGACGCGAGTATGTGAGTTCGACCGCGAAAAGCTACCAAGGGCGACCGCGAAGATTCAAATTATGGCGGACATCTCTTTTGCTCTGTCAGAAAGTGACACGTGACATGACCGTTGTAAACCCACTTCAATATTCAAAAAGGGCGACCGCACCTCTGCTTGGCGCGACCGTCCCGACAAATATAGCATGGGCAAAAAATGGTCCGACAAACACATCGTGGGCAAGATTCCAGCTGCAGAGCACTAAAATTCGACCGTTGAAGTCTTTTCAAAAGTAGCGACCGTCCCCTGTTAAAGGACGACCGCGAGAAGCATGAGCGCGACCATCCTTGCATGAAGGGCGACCGCGAAGTGCTTCGGGCAGTTTAAGTAAAGAAGGTCTAATCTACCAATACATTATTCTTAATGTCTATAACGGCTAGTAAGACCACATTGGCTATAAATACAATGTCTCTCTGAGAAAAGAAAAGAGAGCAAGCAAGAAATCAGATTTTGATAGCCAAGCAACAAATTTTCTATTACTTAAACTTACATTTGAATTGTAATGTATGTTAGGTGTTAGCATTTGAAAACACCATTGTATAAGTTTGAGTGTAAGCTTGGGAAACACTTGGGTTGTGAGAGTAAGCCTTGTAAAACTCTTGTTAGGTTGTGAGAGTGAGCCTTGTAAAACTCTTGATTGGGTTGTAAGTGTGAGCCTTAGAAAAACACTTGTAAAGTTAGGTGTGAACTTGTGAAAACACCAAAGTTGGATGTGAGCTTGTAAAAACTTCAAAGTCTAGTGGAACCTTAACAAGTTGTTAAGGAAGTGGATGTAGGATTGAAGTAAATCTGAACCACTATAAATCTTGTGTGTTCTTTCTTCCTTCATCACTCAACAATCTTTATATTCCGCACTTCTTGTTTGTTGAGTTTTTTAAATTGTCATTACTTCTTGAGGAAACCAATTCACCCCCCCCCCCCCTCTTGGTTGCCATCTTGGGACAACAATAACATATAACCCATTCATCATCAATATATCAATTAACTTAACACATTTCTCAACTAAATGTGCTAAGTCCCAATGTCATATAAATGTATGCAATCGTTCAAAATTTGTACTTACCTCTTAAAACAACAACACCACTCTATCAACTTCCTCTTCCAAGATATCCCTTAAACCTTGGCTAGGGTAACTCAATTCTCTTCAAAACCTAATCCAAAGGTGATTATAAATACTCACTTAGTGATACACATAAGAAAATAAGGATAAGAACTATCTAGGGAAAACTCTACACTTGACACGCTCAACAACACGGGCGTATCCCTGACTGTGCCCTAAACCCACAACACAGAAGCTTTGACACGCTTAGTGACATAGGCATGTCACTGCACGTGTCAATCCTCCTCCAACACAGAAGCTATGACACGCTCAGTGACATGGGCGTGTCACTGGATGTGTCAATCCTCCAACAACACAGAAGCTATGACACGCTCAGTGACATGGGCGTGTCACTGAATGTGTCACCAACCCAGAAAATAGAACCAATGACACGCCTAAAGACATGGCCATGCTACTGGGTGTGTCAGGCAAAAAACCCTAAAATCGACACCAAAACGCCACAACCAACAATCATCTTTCTATACCCTAATCAACACCACACAAACTCAACCAAATCCATCAATATACCATATGAACTTGACTAAACATTAAAACAAATCAATTACAAACATCAACACACAATCACAACCATATATCACAACTCAAACTTACACCATCCACACACTTGTCTCTTTCACCAAACTTACCCCTTTTCTTCAATCCAACCCCATAATCAAAGTTAGCAAAACAACACAACCCCAAATATTCCAAATCAACCATAAACACATCTATAACAATCATTCACCAAACTCATAAAAACAACTCAAAAGAAAATAAAGAAACAAGTTGAAAACTTACCAAAAGTAAAGAAAATCCTTAAAACTCCAAATTGATCTCTTGAAAACCTTCAATCTCTTGAGTTTGGAAGCAACAAAATCTCTCCCTCTTGAAGATGGTGGTGATAGCAGGCCAAAGAAGAAATAAGATGAAGAAGAAGAAAATGCAAAGTCAACCACACTCTTTTCTTTTAACCAAACCTCTTTTCCCCAAATCACTCTCCACCATACATTATAATAATATAATAATAACCCAATTACATCATCTTCCACTAACTTAAATAAATCCATTTAAATACTAAAATATCTTTTGACTTATAAAACCCATTGACTTGTATATATATATATATATATATATCTCCATATATAAAGCATATACACACACCTTCCTCTTATCTTATCTTTATCACTTAATCAAATATACACTTAAAATCATATAATTAATTCTCAACAAATAATATTTCCAAAAATTTTAGGGTATCACTTGGGATATTACACTTTCTTCTAGCATCAGATATGTCTTGGGTACCAACCTTGCTGAAGGGTTACACCCAAGGCTTTTTTCAGTAACTTCTTGCATCTTCTTTCAACTTGGTTCCTTTTCCCTTCTTTAGTTATATCCTATGCAAAAACAGGTCAAGATCAATATAATCATCTTATAACAAGCTTAATTAACCTCACAAATATAAGCAAAATGTACTCACTATCACAAGTTGTGGCCTAATAATGTCAGACATATTCTTGAGATGCGGATCAATCTGATTTCCTTTGGCACTCTTGCTGACAAGGGTTGCATAAGTTCCTCTAGTATAAAAAATTAAAAATTACCAAAGGCAATCTAGTATTGGCTAAAGGAACCAAAAAAGACACTATATATTTTGTGCAGCCAAAAATATACAAAGGAAAGGTAAAATGCACTGGCAGATACTTTATCCAATTTATGGCATAGAAGGCTCGATCACATAAGTGAGAAAAGAATCAGTGTTCTCACTAGCAAGAGATTTTTACCCTTAATAGATATACATCTAGAATTTTGCACTGATTGTTTAGTTGGAAAACAACATAAAGTTGCATTTCAGAGATTTTACTCTTTTAGAAGATCAAATGTTCTTGATTTAGTTCACACTGATGTTTATTTTATGCATAAAAATCTCTTGGTGGTTCTTTGTATTTTGTGACATTTATTAATGATCACTCTAGAAAAGTGTGGGCTTTTGCTTTAAAATCCAATGATCAAGTGTTGAATGTGTTTAAGTATTTTCATGCTAGTGTTGAAAGAGAAATAGGAAGGCAGTTAAAATGTATTCATGTAGATAATGATGGAGAATACAAGGGTCCATTTGAGATGTATTGCAAGAAGCATGGCATTCACTTGGAGAAAACAATTCCAAAGACACCTCAACAAAATGGAGTTACTGAAAGGATGAACAAAACTATTATGGAGAGGATCTAACATATGCTCTCTCATTTTAAACTCCCTAAGTCCTTTTAGGGTGAAGCAATGAGAACTACAGCCGACCTGATTAATCTTTCTCCTTTAGTTCCTTTTGATGAAGATATTACAAAAAGAGCCTAGAGGGGAAAAGATATTTAATATAATCATTTACGAGTTTTTGGATGTAGGGTATTTGTTCGCATTCCAAAAAAGATCCAAAATTGACTCCAAGGCTAAAGAATGCATCTTCTTGAGTTATGCCCATATAGAGTTTGGTTATAAGCTTTAGGATATTATTAATACGAAAGTCATCAGAAGCAAAGATGTGGTGTTCTTTTAAGTTAAAATTATTGAAGATCTTGATATGTAACACTCTTATACCCTATATACGTATAATACATATTTTCAGCATATATAAAATATGTATATACGGTACAAAAATATCACAGACCGGTTTAATAAAAAATTTTACATTTCTGATTTAAATTTCAAATACTAAATATATAAAATTAAATAGTATATAAATATTCTTTACTTGTTATAGGAACCCAAAATAAACATTTTATATGAAAATCTATGAAAAAAATTCGCTAGAAATTTGTCTGTAATTTGGACATCCCAAAATTTATCAATTACATAACCTGCAAAAAGAACACTTCCAATAAACAATAAACCATATCTTCACCTTAACTTCTAAATTTTTTCACAATTTTCTCAAAACATTTATATATATAGATATATATATAATTTAGAACACATATAAACCCTCATTTCAAATAACTTAACTCAAACATTCTTTATAGTTTATAATACATAAAATCTAAAAACATGATATAATATGCACAATCCTCAAAATATACAATAACATAAAATATATACATGTTGCTGATAATGTTTCTGATCTTGATATCAACTCTACAAGCACAACCACAAGTTTAGACCCGACCTAGCCTAGAAGAACTCTACGGCTCAGCCGAATCTACCCTGTCACCTGTGCAATGTAAACAATCGCGCTAAGCCAAAAGCCTAGCAATACAAACTTGATAACAATAAAACTCAAATGCAATGCCAATGCATAATGCATATGGATATCACATGATTCCATTTTCTCATACTTTTCAAATATTTCACAATCCACAATTCACATAAAAATAAACACAAACATGAGCCCAAAAATAACCGATATGCTATTCAAATTTTAGAGTTATTATTTTGGTCTATAATGACACCATGTATCTAGCTCCGTAGGTAAAATATCAATGTAATAGTCCAACTAGGTCTGAGCTTACGACCCGATCATTTCACCTAGCCCAGCTTCAAAGACTTATTTTTGAAGCTTACGACCCGATCATTTCACCTCAAAAATATTTTCACAGTGACGTCCAACGTCTAGCCCGTAGGCAAATCATAGGTATGCTGTCAAACACAGAACTCTGAAAATTGAATAACATACTAGGCACACAATATATTCATATTTCTCATTTATATCGATATCAATTCATTTCATTATGTTTTCACATATCTCATTACATTATATCACATTTTTGCATTTACAACACATTACCCAATTACTTTGGGTATTTCCACATAATTCACGTATTAATCACATTTAATGTAATCTAGCCAATACCAATGGCTTTTTAATAATGCACTTAATGCTACATAACAAATGGTATTATCCAAATACTTTGGGTCATTTTCACATAATACACATATTTGACATTACAAATATCATAGCACATTACTCATACATAACCAATGTATCAAGTAGCTTAACACATTTTCTAACCAAAATGTGTTAAGCCCAAATGTCATGCAAACATAACCAATGTATTCAAAGTTTGTACTTACCTAAAGTAGCAACCAAAACAAGCTTAAAACAACATCCAATCCTACCCTTCCAACTTGCCCTTCACCACTTGGATGAAGCAAATCAACCTTCCTCAATGCCTAAACCAAATTTGATAGCAAATAATCATTTAGTATCACATTTAATGGCATTTTCAATATTAAACCATAATAAACCCCATCCAAGCAAATATCCAAAATTTAAGGCTAACCTCATTTTAACTTTGGATTCTCATACTAGGCCATTCATTTTAATATATTAAGTTTATTTATATTATTAGAAACATATTTTAATATATTTAAACTATTTACATTACAAAAACACACTCTTATACACAAAACCCTAAAATGGTATAACCTTCCCCCATTGAAGATTCTCCATTCCAACACAATCCATTAATCATTTTAAGCTTATATTCATCACTTATATCACCAAACAACAAGATTAAACCAATAAAATTATACAATTCAACAACTTTGGAAAAATTATTTTCCAAAACCCTAAATCACACTTCTATTCTCAAACTCTAGCCAAACACAACCAAATCCAATATTTGACTTTAAAATACTTGTTTAAGCACCAAAACAACTCATTTAGAACCAATTTGCACAATTAAAAATCATGATTTCAAACCCTAAAAGTCCATAACCCTAAATTCTCTCTCTTCACCATTCTTTATCCAAATTTAACCATATCTTCAATCCAACCTTAAAATCATTAATAACTACACAAAATAACTTCATACACACCAATTTCAACAATTATAACATACTACTTCAAAAATACAAAACTCACATATTCAAAATTTCTATGGAAATCCAAAGAAAAAGCTAAAGAACTTACTTTTTCAAGTGGAAATCACTAAAAATCCTCTTTGAACCTTTGGAATCCTTCAATTTTGGAAGCTTGGAAGAAAAAATTCCTCTCTTGGCATCCATAGAGATTTTGGCCCTTGATGGAGAAGAAGAAGATGAAAAACAACTTTTATTTTCTCTTTCCTTTCATCTTTTATTTATAACCATATGAATATATTATTTAATATTTTAATAATTAATTATTTAATTATTTATTTAATAAATTAAAAGTCCAAAAATCCCTCTTCCATTCAAAAATTATTTATTTTTGAATTAATTTAATAATTTTAAGATTTAATTACCAAAATACCCTTTTTACTTTGACTTTTGACTTTTCTTTTAAAAAGTGTTGACTTTTATATGTTATGTATATTTTACATATATATCACATTTATATTCCACTTTTTCTTTTAAAATTCCTTCATTTTTAATTTAAAACCATTAATTTAATTTATCCAATTTAATTATAATATATTTTATCAAATTTTCAAAAATTAGAAATTTTCAAAAAAAAAATTTGGTATATTACAATTCTCTCTCCCTAAAACAAATTTCGTCCTCGAAAATTACCTGCTCTCAAGTCTGGAAAATTTGGGGAAACTAACTTTGCATTGTTTGCTTACTCTCCCATGTCGCCTCCTCAGTGGCATGATTTCTCCAAAGGACTTTCACAAGTGGCACCTTCTTATTCGTCAATTCTTTAACCTCTCGTGCCAAAATCATCATTGTTCTTCCTCGTAAGTCAGATCTAGATTCACCTCAATAGACTCCACTGATAGGATATGAGATGGGTCAAACCTATATCTCCTAAGCATTGAGACATGAAAGACATTATGAATTCAATCCAACTCAGGCGGCAAAGCTAGTCTATAAGCCACTAGACCAACTCTCTCCAACACCTCATATGGTCCTATGAAACGAGGACTCAACTTTCCTTTGCGACCGCACCTCAGAATCTTATTCCATGGAGACACCTTCAGAAACACTTTATCTCCCACACTGAACTTTATGTCTTGTCTCTTCAAATCTAAATAGGATTTCTACCAATCTGAAGCTGCTTTCAAACGACCTCGAATCACATTCACTTTCTCTTCTGTTTCCTTAATCAAATTGGAACCGACCTGTAACAACCCTATACCCCATATACGTATACCACATACACCTATATGTAATATACGTATATCGGATATAAGGATTTCATAGTCTATTTGAAGCAGCCAAACTTTAATCTTTAACATATAGTCATTATTATAAATAGTAATAGATAAAACATTCCTTGTTAAAACACATATACATATATGTTTATTACACCCAAAGTTTATCCAAAACATTTGTTTCATAAGCAGCGGAAAAATATAGTGGAATATACATATGTATACATCAAAATTATTATTTACAAACATATAAAGTTTATATATACTTGACAGTTCGTCTCTTATCTTGAAGTCCAAAAATCAACACTTCACAAGGAAACACACGCCTAGACTTGACTCGGTCTAGCTGAACTCTCCGGTACAACCGAATCTCTCCTGTCACTTGCACGATGAACCATAATCGAGCTAAGCCAATGGCTTAGTGGTACTAACCATGATGACAATATGCTTTAAATGTAATACCAATGTCACACTTTCAAGCATTAGAATCAATATTCAAGAATAGCATTTTTCATAACATTAAATCTCATCATGTTATTCAATTGTTTCATCATTCATAGTTCACATTAAAGCAAAGACAAACATGGGCCCAAAAGAAACTAATATGTCATTCAACTTTCAGAGTCACTATTTTGGTTCAATAATCACATTTATCAAGCCCGTAGGCGATTCATTATCACAATGAGAAACATCTCATATGTAACATCCCAACAAGGCTTCAAGGACTAGGCACAACCAAGCTTCAAAGGGAGCTAAGCATCAACCCAACTTGGCTTCAAGGACCAAGCCCAACCCTGCTTAAAGGGATTGTTACTTTTAGGCATGCCACCAATAACAAATCTCTGAAAATTGAATAACATACTAGGCACACAATTCTTTCTTTATTTCATTATCAAATCCATTCTCATTTTCTCATAAACATCTAGGTACAATGCCTCAATATTTCATTTACATTATTATAGCCAACATCAATGGCTTCACATTTCATCATTTGAGTGCACATCACAACTTACATTGTTCATATATTTTGAATCCTCAACATATAATTCACATAATTCACATTATGCAAAACATAGCATTATTCATATGCATCAACAATGTAGTGGGTTACTTAACACATTTCCATCCAAATGTGTTAAGTTCCAAAGTCATGTAAATGTATGCAATCATGTAAGGTTTGTACTTACCTCAAGAGCAACTCACACCAATCTAACCACTTCTCTTCCAAGATCCTTCAACACTTGGATTAGGGCAACTCAATCTCTTCAAAACCTAATCCAATTGTTATTATACACACTCACTTAGTGATACACATAAGAAAATAAGAACAAGAACCAACTAGGACAAACTCTACACATGACATGCTCAACAACACGGGCGTGTCTCTGATCGTGCCCTAAACCCAGAACACAGAAGCTTTGACACGCTCAGTGACATGGGCATGTCACTGCACGTGTCCATTCTCCCCTAACACAGTAGCTATGACACGCTCAGTGACATGGGCGTCTCACTGGCCGTGTCAATCCACCAACAACACAGAAACTGTGACACACTCAGTGACATGGGCGTGTCACTGGTCGTGTCACCCATCCAAAAAATAGAACCATCGACACGCCCAAAGACTTGGTCGTGCTCATGGGCGTGTCAGGCCAAAAACCCTAATTCCGACACTAACAACAACACATCCAACAAACATCTTACTTAACCCTTTTCCACTACAAACAATCTTACCCAAAACCATCAATAAACCATAATAAACTTGCATAAACAACAAAATAACTCAATACATACATCAAACACAAATCATAATCATAATCACAACTCAACACATACACAATCCACATCACTTGCTTTCCATCACCAAACTTAACCTTTTTCTTCAAACCAACCCCAAAATCAAAGCCAAATAGATAACACAATCCCAAACACATCAAAATTAACCATACACATATCATCAACAACCATACACCAAGCTCAATTCACAAACTCAAAAGAAAACCAAGGAAACAAGTTGGAAACTTACCAAAAGTAAGGAAAATCCTTCAAACTCCAACTTGATTTCTTGAAACACCTTCAAATCTTGAATTAGAGAGCAACAAAAATCCCTTTCCTTCTTGTTAATGGTGGTGGCCGGCTAAGCACAAGAAAAAAGAAGAATATGAAGATAAGTCAACCCAAAATCAACTCTTCTAACCACACAAACTCTCTTTTAATATCCACCAAGCAATTAAATATTATAATAATAATAAATATCATCATCCACTTAATTAACTTTCCATTTTAAATAACCAAAATATCTCCTTTGACCATTAAATAAAAGTTGACTTGTATATGTTGTATATATCTCTATATATATAACATATACACACTCCTTTTTCCTTTCTTATCTTCCCACTTAAACATATATACACTTATAACATTTAATCCAAATACAATAATAAGCATTCCAAAATTTTAGGGTATAGTTTGGGATATTACAATTCTCCCCCTCTACAAATAAATTTCGTCCTTAAAATTAGCTTATCTCAAGTCTGAAATAACTGGGGATACTGGTCTTGCATCACTTGCTCACTCTCCCAAGTTACCTCTTCCTTAGCATGATTCTTCCAAAGAACCTTCACAGGTGGCACTTTTTTATTTCTCAACTCTTTTACTTCATGTGCCAAAATTGCCACTGGTTCTTCTTCAAAAGTCAGATCCGGACTCACCTCAATAGATTCAGCTGACAAAACGTGAGATGGGTCTGACCTGTACCTCCGCAACATAGGACATGAAAGATATTGTGAATTCTATCCAATTCAGGCAACAAAGCAAGTCGATAAGTAACTGGTCCAACTCTATCTAGTACCTCATAAGGTCTAATAAAATAAGGACTCGGCTTCCCTTTGTGGCCAAATCTCAAAATCTTCTTCCAAGGAGACACTTTCAAAAATACTTTATCTCCAACATTGAACTCTATGTCTCTCCTCTTCAAATCTGAATATGATTTCTGTCGATCTGAGGCTGCTTTCAAATGATCCCGAATTATCTTCACTTTCTCTTCTGTTTCTTTAATCAAATCGTGACCAACCAATTTTTCTTCTCCAACCTCATTCAAACATAGAGGCGTCCTGCATCTTCTACCATACAATGCCTCATAAGGTGCCATTCTAATACTAGATTGATGACTGTTGTTGTAAGCAAATTCCATCAATGGCAAGAATTTGTCCCAACTCCTAGAGAAATCAATAACATAGCTTCTCAACATATCTTCTAAAATCTGTATCACCCTTTCTGACTGCCCATCTTTCTGAGGATGAAAAGCAGTGCTAAAATTCAATCGAGAACCCAAAGCATTATGCAAACTCTTCCAAAATCTTGAAGTGAACCGGGGATCTCGATAAGATACTAAAGAAATTGGGACTCCATGCAATCTTACAATGTCACTAATGTATAGCTCAGCCAACTTCTCAAGAGAATAGTCCATCCAGACTGGAAGAAAATGAGCTATCTTCATTAACCGATCAACAATCACCCAAATGGCACCATGCTTCTTCTGAGTCAAAGGCAAACCAGTCACAAAATCCATCGTTACTCGCTCTCATTTCCATTCTGGCACTGTTAAAGGTTGGAGCAACCCCGAAGGAACTTGGTACTCAGCCTTCACTCTCTGACAAGTGAGACATTTAGATACAAACTCTACTATGTCCCTCTTCATACCTGACCACCAATAATGTTGCTTCAAATCATGATACATCTTGGTATTCCCAGGGTGCATAGCAAAAGCAAACTGATGTGCTTCCTCCAAAATAATCTTTCTCAATCTTGCATCATCAGGAACACACAATCTATCTTTGTACCAAAGACTGCCATCATTCCTCACCAGAAAATCTCGACTCTCCCGATTTTGGCAATCCGAAACAACTTTCTAAATTCTTTCATCTACCAACTGAGCCTCTCTAATATGATCCAACAGGACTGGCCTCAACAGCAACTGAGCCAACAAAGCACCATCATCACATGATTCAAAACTAGCATGCAACGCTCTCAATTCAACAAGCAACAAGAGCGAATAAGCAGTCAAACCTGCTAGAGACTTCTGACTTAAGGCATCAGCAATAACATTTGCCTTACCAGGATGATAGTCAATCAAACAGTCATAGTCTTTAATCAACTCCAACCACCGTCTGCTGAAGATTCAGCTCTCTCTGGACACCCAAGTATTTCAAACTCTTGTGATCCGTATAGATGAAACACTTCTCCCCATAAAGGTAATGTCGCCAAATCTTCAAAGCAAACACTATGGCTGCCAACTCCAAATCATGCGTCGGACAATTCAACTCATGCAGCTTCAACTGTCGAGAAGCATAAGCTATTACTCTACCCTCTTGCATCAAAACACAACCTAAACCACTATGTGAAGCATCACTGTAAATCACATATGGTTTACCTTCCACAGGCAAGGTAAGAACAGGAGCTTGAGTCAACATCTCTTTCAACTGCTCAAAGCTAGCTTGACACTGATCTATCCATATGAATCTAACTCTCTTCCGAAGCAATCTAGTGAGTGGAGTAGCTATCAAAGAAAAAACCTTCACAAACCGTCGATAATAGCCTGCCAAACCCAGAAAACTTCTAACTTCAGTCACTGATTTCGGTGGACTCCAATTCAAAATAGCTTTAACTTTACTCGGATAAACTCTTATACCATCTTCTGACACCACATGACCAAGAAAAGTTACTTGATCAAGCCAAAACTCACACTTAGATAGCTTATCATACAACTGCTTCTCTCTCAAAGTCTACAATATAATCCGCAAGTGCTTATCATGATCCTCTTCATTATGCGAATACACTAAAATATCATAGAAAAAAACACCAGAAACTGGTCTAGATAGGGTCTGAACACCCTGTTCGTCAAATCCATAAAAGCTGCTGGTGCATTCGTCAATCCAAAAGGCATCACCAAGAACTCATAATGCCCATACCTTGTGTGAAAAGCTGTCTTAGAAACATCTTTAGCTCTGACTCTCAACTGATGGTACCCTGATCTCAGATCAATTTTGGAGAAAACTGCTGCTCCCTTCAACTGATCAAAAAGATCATCTATCCTAGGCAAAGGATATTTGTTCTTGATAGTCACCTTATTCAATTGCCTATAATCAATACACAGTCTCAAAGTACTATCCTTCTTCTTCACGAACAAAACAGGAGCTCCCCACGAAGAAACACTAGGGCGAACAAACCCTTTATCCAACAACTCCTGCAACTGCACCTTCAACTCTCTCAACTCAGCAGGTGCCATTCAATAGGGAGTAATAGAGATGGGAGTGGTACTAGGCAACAAATCAACACCAAACTCAACCTCTCTCTCAAGGGGTAACCCTGGAAACTCCTTAGGAAAAACATCTGGAAATTCAGCAATTGTGGATATACTATCAAGCTGAGAACCCATTACTCTATAACATGAGCAAGATAAGCCTCACATCCTTTTTGAATCAACCTCCTAGCTGCAACAGCTGAAACAAACAAGGATGCAAGTTATCTCTGCTCACTAGATACCATCACACTCTTACCATCACTAGTTCTCAAGGTAACACACTTATTTTGACAGTCTACCATAGCTCCGTGCTTAGACAACCAATCCATGCCTAAGATCAGGTCATACTCCTTAAAAGGCATTTCAATCAAATCACTCAAGAACTCCTCGTCTTGCACCATAACTGAACTATTACAATGTACCTTGCTAACTACCACACTATGCCCTAAAGGATTTGTCACCAAGACATCAAATCCTAGGGACTCAGTATGCAATTCAGACACAGGCAAGATGGATGCACTTATGTATAAATGAGTAGATCATGGATCAATTAGAGCAAGAACTGAAGTCCCAAATAAAGAAAATGTACCCACAATGACAGCTGAAGCATCTAGCTGCCTCTGCATCACATACACTCGCTGTGATGGCCCTGCCTCATCTGGCCTACTGCCTCCGGATGTAAAGCCTCCTCTTTGACTAATACCGGGTTGACCATCTCTACTAAAACTTCTGTCCCCTCGACCTCCTCTGCTGACACTGGGTCGAGAAGCTACAGTATCAGTCTGTCTATCTTCCAGTAGATCAAGATAATCTTTGATGAAATGGTCTGGTGACCCACATCTAAAACACACTCCAGATCCACCAGTCTTCCAGCAAGCACCCCCATGTGCCCTACCACAATGGACACATGTAGGTGCAATAGACCTATGAACCACTGGAGTCGGAGCACTAGCTACAGAAACTGTAGGTCTCAGTCTCTGCCTCTGATACTGAACTAACCTACCAGGCTGCCTCTGACTCCTACTGACCCTCAGAATAAAACTTCCTCTACCTCTCTTCATAGATGACGACCCTGCCTCAAACTGGGATCTCCTAACTCTAGTCTCCTCCTCAGTAGCAACTGCTGCAATACCCTACGCTCTCTCAACACTCCGGGTAGCTGCAACCAACTGAGAAAAATCTTGGTACCGAGAACCAGCAACAATACAGATAATAGAGGGTCTCAACCCCTCCTCAAATCTCCTGCACCGGTCTATCTCATCTGAAATAATCCCAATGGCATAATGACTCAACTGGATAAACTCAATTTCATACTTTATCACTGTCCGGTTATCTTGTCTTAGATTCAAAAACTCCATCTTCTTGGCATCCTTATACTCCCTCGGAGTATACTTTTGCTCAAACTCCTGCACAAAATCACCATAAGTCAGGGTCAGTGGATCATCCATCACATGTGGAACCATCTCCCACCAATCATATGCATCTCTCTGCAGAAGGGATCTAGCATAATCAAATTTCTTTTCAGAAGTAGCCTATAGCTGAATGAATATCCTCTGAACTCTATCAAGCCACTACTCAGCTACTGCAGGATATGTGGTACCAATGAAATCCTCAGCCCCAAACTTCCTCAATTTATCATAATGCCTCACCGGTACTTGCGGCTGCAGTTGCGGTGGCGGCTGCTGCACTGGAGCTTGCCTTAATAATTCTACCATATGCCGTAACCAAACCGATGGAATCTCATCAGCAGCTGGTCTTTCTGGCATAGGAACAGGTGCCTCTCCAGCTCTCTCAACCCTAGCTCCATCTCTACCCTCTTCAGGAGCTACACTCTCAGTACTACCTTCTATGGACTGACGTGACAGAGACGCCATCACCACCCATATCTGCAAACATAGCAGAAAATACCTCATCAAATATCAGAAACTGCCAGTGCCAAAGCATGTATCTTATTCAAAAACCATATTTTAAAATTAAAATTTTCTTTTTCTTACAATTCACCTAGGTTGAGAACCTCAGACCTAGGCTCTGATACCAAAACAATTGTAACAACCCTATACCCCATATACGCACACCACATACACCTACATGTAATATACGTATACCAGATACAAGGATGTCACAGTCTATTTGAAGCAACCAAACTTTAATCTTTAACATATAGTCATCATTATAAATAGTAATAGATAAAACATTCTTTGTTAAAACACATATACATATATGTTTATTGCACCCAAAGTTTATCCAAAACATTTGTTTCATAAGCAGCGGAAAAATGTAGTGGAATATACATATGTATACATCAAAATTATTATTTACAAAAATATAAAGTTTATACATGCTTGGCAGTTCGTCTCTGATCTTGAAGTCCAAAAATTAACACTTCATAAGGAAACACACGCATAGAATCGACTCGGTCTAGCTGAACTCTCCGGTACAACCGGATCTCCCCTGTCACCTCCGCAATGAACCATAATCGCGCTAAGCCAATGGCTTAGTGGTACTGACCATGATGACAATATGCTTTAAATGTAATGCCAATGTCACTCTTTCAAGCATTAGAATCAATATTCAAGAATGGCATTTTTCATAACATTAAATCTCATCATGTTATTCATTTGTTTCATCATTCATAGTTCACATTAAAGCAAAGACAAACATAGGCCCAAAAGAAACTAATATGTCATTCAACTTTCAGAGTTACTGTTTTAGTTCAATAATCACATTTATCAAGCCCGTAGGCGATTCATTATCACAATGAGAAACATCTCATATGTAACATCCCAACTAGGCTTCAAGGACTAGGCCCAACCAAGCTTGAAGGGGAGCTAAGCATCAACCCAACTTGGCTTCAAGGACCAAGCCCAACCCAGCTTCAAGGGATTATTACTTTTAGGCATGCCACCAACAACAAAACACTGAAAATTGAATAACATACTAGGCACACAATTCTTTCTTTATTTCATTATCAAATCCATTCTCATTTTCTCATAAACATCTAGGCACAATGCCTCAATATTTTATTTACATTATTATAGCCAACATCAATGGCTTCACATTTCATCATTTGAGTGCACATCACAACTTACATTGTTCATATATTTTGAATCCTCAACATATAATTCACATAATTCACATTATGCAAAACATAGCATTATTCATATGCATCAAAAATGTAGTGGGTTACTTAACACATTTCCATCCAAATGTGTTAAGTTCCAAAGTCATGTAAATGTATGCAATCATGTAAGGTTTGTACTTACCTCAAGAGCAACTCACACCAATCTAACCACTTCTCTTCCAAGATCCTTCAACACTTGGATTAGGGAAACTTGATCTCTTTAAAACCTAATCCAATTGTAATTATACACACTCACTTAGTGATACACAAAAGAAAATAAGAACAAGAACCAACTAGGAAAAACTGTACACATGACATGCTCAACAACACGGGCGTGTCTCTGATCGTGCCCTAAACCCAGAACACAGAAGCTTTGACACGCTCAGTGACATGGGCATGTCACTGCACGTGTCCATTCTCCCCCAACACAGTAGATATGACACGCTCAGTGACATGGGCATCTCACTGGCCGTGTCAATCCACCAACAACACAGAAGCTGTGACACGCTCAGTGACATGGGTGTGTCACTGGTCATGTCACCCATCCAGAAAAAAAAACCATCGACACGCCCAAAGACTTGGCCGTGCTCATGGGCGTGTCAGGCCAAAAACCCTAATTCCGACACCAACAACACCACATCCAACAAACATCTTACTTAACCCTTTTCCACTCCAAACAATCTTACCCAAAACCATCAATAAACCATAATAAACTTGCATAAACACCAAAACAACTCAATACATACATCAAACACAAATCACAACCATAATCACAACTCAACCTATACACAATCCACAACACTTGCTTTCCATCACCTGTAACATCCCTATACCCCGTATACATACCAAGCATGCTTAAACGATCTTAATATACGTATACTGAATATAGGAAATGTCACAGTTTAAAAATACACAACATATATCTTTGTAAATAAGTGAAACCAATCTCAAACATTTTAAAAGAAATTCAAAAGACACCATATATAGATATATATAAAATGTTTATTAATTCACAGCGAAAGTTATTACAAATATGTTACAAACCAAAGTTTACAAAACATAGAATATATACATGATTGGCAGCTCTTCTCTGATCTTTAAGTCCAAAAGTAAATTCTTCAATGTCTACTCTCACTTGGTCTCGAGGAACTCTGGGGTTCAACTCTGTCACCTGCGCGATCAACACTATCGCGCTAAGCCAACGGCTTAGTAATACAAATTATGCTAGCAATATGCTTCAATGCAATGCAATGTCACCCATTTTAGCAATAAAAATAACATCACAAGTGGAAAACTAATATTACACCTTCATAGTTCACAAACCATACACATATATACATATCCCATTGCAAATTCCTTCCATAGATCTCATTATTCAATCATTTTATCATTAATGAATCACATTTAAACAAAGACAAGCATTGGGCCCAACATACACTAATATGCCATTCAATTTTCAGAGTTAATGCTTTGGTTTTGTTATCACATTTATCATTATCATAAACCCAACTAGGCTTCAAGGATTAGGTTCAACCAAGCTTCAAGGGGAACAAAGCATGCTAAGTATCAACCCAACTTGGCTTCAAGAACCAACCCAACCTAGCTTCAAGGGTGGTAACATCTCAATTAGGCTTCAAGGACCAAGTCCAACCTAACTTTAAGAGATTGTTACTAATAATAGGCATGCCACCAACAACAAACTCTGAAAATGGAATAACACATTAGCCACACAATTCATTTATTATTTCATTATTCATTTCATTCTCAATTCTCATCATCATAGCCAAACACAATGGCTTCATGTCTCTTTTGAATCATCATAGCCAATCACAATGGCCTCATGTCTCTTTTGAATCATCATAGCCAATCACAATGGCCTCATATCTTATCATGTCTCAATTTACATTATCACACTTCATTATTCAAGTATACATAACCAAATACATTAAACATCATCACATAGGCATACATGCCTTACTTATCTCAATTCACATTATGCAAAACATAACATCATAGCAACTCATCTTTCAAATACACAATCATTTACATCATATCCTTCACATTATACTTATGGCATCATTGACATAAATATAACAAAGTACATTGGTCATAAGCATCATCAATATCATCAAATGTATATTCAATCTCAACATCATATGAATGTATGTTCCACATTGTACACAACATAACATTATTCATATGCATTAACAATGCAATAATGCAAGAATTGTACTTACCTCAATAACAATTCACACAACTCTAAACACTTTCCTTTTCCAAGATTCTTCACTTTCCATATTAGGGCAAATCACCTTCTTCACAACCTAACCCAAAACAATGATGAACCACATCAATTCCAATACAATTTAGCACTTGTTAACCTCCTTTTAGACCTTTAGATCATAATTAACAATCCATCAACACACATTATAGCCCACGGCCGTGGCCACCCCAACCCCCACAGGCGTGGGATAGAAACCAAATCTGTCCAAAATATCCAACACCTCCACGGCCATAGCACCAAAGGGCCACGGGCGTGGCATCCAAAATGCTACTGCCTTCGACCAAAATCACATGTTTAATGCTTACAACTCCAACAAACACACCCAACATGAAGATCTATGAAAATAATCAACAAAACTTAACATTAACAACACATACCAACTCAAAACCCTAAAACAAACTCAACTTCAACACTTCCAAAATCAACAACAATTAACTTCTCAACTTAACATCAAATTCAACACTTAAAAACATACCACAAACAAATCTAATCAACCATCTATATCAATTCATCAACCCCAAACACAAATTCAAAAGAACAAAGGAAAATCAAGGAAAAGAACTTACCAAAGTTGATGAATTTCACAAATCTCCAAATTAATCCTTTGATTCTTCCTTCAATTTTGAATTTGAAACAAACAAAAATCACTTTGCTCTCTTGCTTTGGAATGGCCGGCCAACATATGGGAAAGAGAAGAAGAGGAAATGAAGAAAACAAAGTCAACTTCTCTTTAAATCTCCACCATGTATTCCAAAACAAGAAATTACTTAAATACCCCTTTCCATTTGTTTTAACTCTCTTTTCACTTACTTGCCCATTTAGGTAATTTCACACACAACAAATAAATATCCTCTTCCATTGACCATCCCTTTTGACTTATATATATGTTATTTATACTACCATATACCCAACATATACACTTTCTCTCTACACATTACTTTCCTTTTAAAACAATACCTAAACATTCTCTTTTCAATTTCTTTTCTTATCAACATAACATATACACATAATTCAAACAAACAACAATTATATCCAAACTTCTAGGGCACACATTGGGATATTACAATTCTCCCCCTCTAAAAAGAAATTTCATCCTCGAAATTACATGATATCAAGTCTGAAACAACTGAGGATACTGATCTCGCATGGCTTGCTCACTTTCCCAAGTTGCTTCTTCCTTTGCATGATTCTTCCATAGAACCTTCACCAAAGGCACTTTCTTATTTCTCAATTCTTTCACTTCACGTGCCAAGATAGCAACTGGTTCTTCTTCAAATGTCAGATCTGAATTCATTTCGATTGATTCAATTGGCAAAACATGAGATGGATCTGACCTGTACCTCCTCAACATAGAAACATGGAATACGTTATGGATCCTATCCAACTCAGGTGGCAAAGCAAGCCGATAAGCAACTGGCCCAACTCTTTCCAAAACTTCATATGGTCCAATGAAACGAGGACTCAATTTCCCTTTCCGACCAAACCTCAAAATCTTTTTCCAAGGAGACACTTTCAAAAATACCTTATCTCCCACAACAAACTCTATGTCTCTCCTTTTTAAGTCTGAATAAGATTTCTGTCGGTCTGAAGCTGTTTTCAACCTATCTCGAATTACTTTCACTTTCTCTTTAGTTTCTTTAACCAAATCAGGACCAATTAACTTACCTTCACCAAGTTCATTCCAACATAGAGGTGTCCTACACCGTCTACCATACAGTGCTTCAAATGGTGCCATACCAATACTGGATTGATGACTGTTATTGTAAGCAAATTCCACAAGTGATAAGAATCTATCCCAACCTCCAGAGAAATCAATGACACAGCTTCTCAACATGTCCTCGATAATCTGAATCACTCTTTTTGACTGCCCATCTGTCTGCAGATGAAAAGCAGTACTAAAGTGCAATCGAGAACCCAAAGCACCATGTAAACACTTCCAAAACCTTGAAGTAAATCGGGATCTCGATCAGATACTATAGAAGTTGGGACACCATGCAACTTCACAATCTCATGGATGTACAGCTCAGCTAACCTTTCCAAAGAGTAATCCATCAGAACCGAAAGAAAATGAGCTGTCTTAGTCAACCTGTCAACAATCACCCAAATAGCATCATGCTTCCTTTGTGTTAATGGTAGACCAGACACAAAATCCATTGTCACTCTATCCCATTTCCATTCAGGCACTGATAACGGTTGAAGTAACCCTGTTGGAACCTGATGCTCAGCTTTTACCCTCTGACATGTGAGACATTTGGATACAAACTCCGCTATGTCTCTCTTCATACCGGACCACCAGTAATATTGCTTCAAATCATGATACATCTTTGTATTGCCCGGATGCATAGCAAATACTGACTGATGTGCTTCTTCTAAAATAATTCTTCTCAAATTAGCATCATCAGGTACACACAATCTGTTCTTAAACCAAAGACTCCCATCACCTCTCACAATAAAATCTCGACTCTTTCCATTCTGACAATCTGAAATAATCTTTTGAATCTTCTCATCAGCCAATTGAGCCTCTTTAATCTGATCCAACAATATTGGTTTCAATTGCAACTGTGCCAACAATGCACCATCATCACAAGATATAAAACTAGCATGCAATGCTCTCAACTCAACAAGCAATGAGAGTGAATAAACAGTCAAACCTGCTAAAGACTTCCGACTCAAGGCATCAGCAACAACATTTGCTTTACCCGGATGATAATCAATCAAACAGTCGTAGTCTTTAATCAATTCCAACCATCTTCTCTGCTGAAGATTAAGCTCTTTTTGGACACCCAAATATTTTAAACTTTTATGATCAGTGTATATGAAACATTTCTCCCCATACAGATAGTGTCTCCATATCTTCAATGCAAACACAATGGCTGCTAATTCCAAATCATGGGTCGGATAATTGAGCTCATGAGGTTTCAACTGTCGAGAAGCATAAGCTATAACTTTACCTTCTTGCATCAGAACACAACCCAAACCACTATGTGAAGCATCACTGTAAATCACATATGGTTTATCTTCCACAGGTAAAGTAAGAACAGGCGCTTGAGTCAACATTTCTCTCAACTGTTCGAAGCCTGTCTGACACTGATCTGTCCACACAAATCTAACTCCTTTTCGAAGTAATCTTGTAAGTGGAGTAGCTATCAAAGAAAATCCTTTCACAAACCGTCGGTAATAGCCTGCCAAACCCAGAAAACTTCTAACTTCAGTCACAGATTTTGGTGGACTCTAATTCAAAATAGCTTCAACTTTACTCGGATCAACTCTAATACCTTCCGCTGAAACTATATGACCGAGAAACGTTACTTGGTCAAGCCAAAACTCACACTTCGACAGTTTAGCAAACAATTGCTTCTCTCTCAAAATTTGCAACACAATCCGCAAATGCTTGTCATGCTCCTCTTTATTACGCGAATACACCAAAATGTCATCAATAAAGACCACTACAAACTGATCCAGATAGGGCCTAAACACCCTATCATCAAATCCATAAAAGCTGCAGGTGCATTCGTCAAACCAAAAGGCATAACTAGAAACTCATAATGCCCATACCTTGTACGAAAGGCTGTCTTAGGAACATCTTCAGCTCTGACCCTCAACTGATGGTACCCTGATCTCAAATCAATTTTGGAAAACACTGCTGCACCCTTCAATTGATCAAAGAGATCATCAATTCTAGGCAAAGGATATTTATTTTTAATAGTCACCTTGTTCAATTGCCTATAATCGACACACAATCTCATAGTACCATCCTATTTCTTCACAAATAAAACAGGAGCTCCCCACGGTGAAACACTAGGGCGAACAAACCCTTTATCCAGCAACTCCTGCAACTGCACCTTCAGTTCTCTCAGTTCAGCAGGTGCCATTCTATAAGGAGTAATAGAGATAGGAGTGGTACCAGGTAATAATTCAATACCAAACTCCACCTCTCTCTCAGGAGGCAACCCTGGCAACTCTTCTGGAAACACATCTGGAAATTCTGCAACTGTAGGTATATTACCAATTTGAGAACCCTTAACTCTAGTATCCACCACATAAGCAAGATAAGCGTCACATCCTTTTCTAATCAATCTCCTAGCTGCAACAGCTGAAATAAATAAGGATGCTAGCTGTCCCTGCTCATTAGATACTATTATCTCTCTTCCCTCACCAGTTCTCAAAGTAACAATTTTCTTTTTACAATCTACCACAGCTCCATGTCTAGATAACCAGTCCATGCCTAGGATCACATCATATTCCTTAAAAGGCATTTCAATTAAATCTCCAAGGAACTCCTCACCTTGCACCACTACTGCACTATCTCGGTGCACCTTACTAACAATCACACTATGCCCTAAAGGATTTGTCACCAATATATCAAATCCTAGGGATTCAGCATGCAAATTAGACACAGGCAAAACAGATGCACTAATATATGAATGTGTGGATCCGGGATCAATCAAAGCAAGTACTGAAGTATCAAATAAAGAGAAAGTACCAGCAATGACTGCAGAAGTATCTGGTTGTCTCTGCATCACATAAATCCTCTGAGAAGATCCAGCCTCCATCTGGTCTACTCTCCCTGGATGTAGAACCTCCTCTAGAACTGAACCCAGATCTGCCTCCTCTGCTGAAACCTCTGCCTCCTCGACCTCCCCTCACATTAGATCGAGAAGCTGCAGAATCTACTGACATCTGTTCCTGCCTCTCAGGACAATCTCTAACAAAATGATCAGGTGATCCACATCTGAAACATACCCCTGCTACACCAGTCTTCCAACAAGTACCACCATGTGGCCTACCATAATGAATGCATATGGGTAAGGTGGATCTCTGCATCACTGGGGTCGGAGCACTCGCCACTGAAACTGTAGGTCTAGATCTCTGCCTCTGAAACTGTACTGACCTACCAGCTGGCCTCTGACTCCTATTAACTCGAGAAACAAAACTTCCTTTACCTCTTTTCGCAGATGAAGACCCTGCCTCAAACTGGGGCCTTCTAACCCTGATCTCTTCCTCTGAAGCAGCTGCAATAACCTGAGCTCTTTCCACACTCCGAGCTGCTGCCACAAGCTGGGAAAAATCATGATATCTAGATCCAGCCACAAGACACAAGATAGAGGGCCTCAATCCCTCCTCAAATCTCCTGCATCTATCTATCTCATCAGATATAATACCCCCAGCATACTGGCTCAACCGGATAAACTCTAACTCATATTCCGTCACAGTCCGGTGATCTTGCTTTAAGCTTAGAAACTCCATTTTCTTCACATCCTTATACTCCCTCGGAGTATACTTCAATTCAAACTCTCTTAGAAAATCAGCATAGGACAAGGTAGGTGGATCATCCATAGCATGAGGCACTGTCTTCCACCAGTTATATGCATCCATAAAATATCTCCTTTGACCATTAAATAAAGTTGACTTGTATATGTTGTATATATCTCTATATATATAACATATACACACTCCTCTTTCCTTTATTATCTTCCCACTTAAACATATATACACTTATAACATTTAATCCAAATACAACAATAAGCATTCCAAAATTTTAGGGTATAGTTTGGGATATTACGCGACCAATTTACCTTCTCCAACCTCATCCCAACACAAAGGTGTCCTGCATCTCCTACCATACAAGACCTCATAAGGAGCCATCCCAATACTGGACTGATGACTATTATTATAAGCAAACTCAATTAGTGGCAAAAATCTGTTCCAATTCCCAGTAAAATTAATGGTACAGCTCCTCAACATATTCTCTAGAATCTGTATCACTTTCTCTGACTGCCCATCTATCTGAGGATGGAAAGCAGTACTAAAATACAACCGAGAACCCAAAGCATTATGCAAACTCTTCTGAAACCTCAAAGTAAATTGGAGATCTCGATCTGACACTAAAGAAACTGGGACTCTATGTAACCTCACTATCTCACTGATATACATCTCAACCAACCTCTCAAGAGAATAATTCATCTGAACTGGAAGAAAATGAGTTGTCTTTGTCATCCGATCAACTATCACCCAGATTGCGTCATGCTTCTTCTAGGTCAAAGGCAGTCTGGTCACAAAATCCATTGTCACTCGCTCCCATTTCCACTCGGACACTAATAAAGGTTGGAGCAACCCTGAAGGAACCTGGTGCTCAGCCTTCACTCTCTAGCAAGTGAGCCATCTGAATACAAAATCTGCTATGTCCCTCTTCATACCTGACCACTAATAATGTCTTTTCAAGTCCTAATACATCTTGGTACTTCCAGGGTGCATAGCATAAAGTGACTGATGTGCTTCCTCTAATATCATCCTTTTCAATTCTACATCATCAGGAATACACAACCTATCTTTGTACCATAGGCTGCCATCATCACTCATAAAAAAGTCTCAACTCTCCCCGTTCTGACAAACCAACACAATTTTCTGAATTCTCTCATCTGCCAATTGAGCCTCCCTAATATAATCCAACAAGATTGGCCTCAATTGCAACTGAGCCATCAAAGCACCATCATCACAAGACTCAAATCTAGCATGCAACGCTCTCAACTTAACAAGCAATGAGAGTGAATAAGTAGTCAAACCTACCAAAGACTTCTGACTTAAGGCATCAGTAACAACATTTGCCTTACTAGGATGATAATCAATCAAACAGTCATAATCTTTAATCAACTCTAACCACCGTCTCTGCAACACCCAGGTATTTCAAACCTTTGTGATCTGTATAAATGAAACACTTTTCCCCATACAAGTACTGCCACCAAATCTTTAAGGCAAAAACTATAACTGCTAATTCCAAATCATACGTCAGGTAATTCAACTCATGTGGCTTCAACTGTCGAGAGCATAAGCAATGACTCTACCCTCCTACATCAGAACACAACCTAAACCACTATGTGAAGCATCACTGTGTATCACATATGGTTTATCTTCCATAAGAAGGGTAAGGACAGAAGACTGAGTCAACATCTCCCTCAGCTACTCAAAACTCATCTGACACCGATTTGTCCACACAAATCTAACTCCTTTCTGAAGTAATCTGGTGAGTGGAGTAGCTATCATAGAAAAATCCTTCACAAACCGACGATAATAGCCTGCCAAACCTAGAAAACTTCTAACCTCTATCACAATCTTTGGTGGACTCCAATTCAAGATAGCCTCAACCTTATTCGAATCAACTCTAATACCTTCTACTGAAACCACATGACCAAGAAAAGCTACCTGATCAAGCCAAAACTCACACGTAGACAGCTTAGCATACAAATGCTTCTCTCTCAGAGTCTGTAATACAATCTGCAAATTCCTATCATGATCCTCCTCATTATGCAAATACACCAAAATGTCATCAATGAAGACCACCGCAAACTGATCTAAATATGGTTTGAACACCCTGTTCATCAAATCCATAAAAGTTGCTGGTGCATTCATCAATCCAAATGGCATCACCAGAAACTCATAATGCCCATACCTCGTGCGAAAAGCTGTCTTGGGTACATCTACATCTCTGACTCTTAACTGATGGTACCCTGATCTCATATCAATCTTAGAGAATATTGTTGCTTCCTTCAACTGATTAAAGAGATCATCTATCCGAGGCAAAGGATACTTGTTCTTAATAGTCATCTTATTCAATTGCCTATAATCAATACATAATCTTAAGGTGCCATCCTTCTTCTTCACAAACAACACAGGCGCTCTCCACTGGGATACACTAGGGTGGATGAACCCTTTTTCCAACAACTCCTGCAATTGCACCTTTAACTCTCTCAACTCAGCAGGTGCCATCCGATAAGGAGTAATAGAGATAGGAGTGGTACTGAGAAATAAATTGATACCAAACTCCACTTCTCTCTCGGGAGGTACCCCTGGCAACTCATTAGGAAAAATATCTAGAAACTCGGCAACTATAGGTATACTGTCAAGCTGGGATCCCACTACTTTAGTATCTACAACATGAGCAAGATAAGCCTCACATCCCTTTTGAATCATCGTCCTAACTGAAACAGCTGAAACAAACATGGATGAAAGATACAACTGCTCACTAGATACCACCATATAACTACCATAATGTGTTCTCAGAGTAACACATTTCTTCTGACAATCTACCATAGCCCCATGCCTGGATAATCAATCCATGCCTAAAATCATATCATACTCCCTGAAAGGTATCTCAATCAGGTCACCGAGAAATTCCTCATCCTGAACAACAACTGGGCTATCTCGGTGCACCCTGCTCACCACAACACTATGCCCTAAAGGATTTGTGACCAAAACATCAAATCCTAAGGACTCGGAATACAAATCACTCACAGGCAAGATGGATGCATGGATGTAAGAATGAGTCAACCCAGGGTCTAATAATGTAAGAACTGAAGTACTAAATAAAGTAAAAGTACTAGCAATAACAGCTGAAGCACTCGGCTGCCTCTGCATCAGATAAACTACCTCAAGCTGTAGAACCTCCTCTCTGACTAGTTCCAGATCGACCACCTCTACAAAAATCTCTGCCACCATGACCTCCTCTGACACTGGGTTGAGAAGCTATAGTATCTGCCTGTCTATCCTCTGGTGGCTCTGGACAATCTCTGATAAAATGGTCTAACCACCCACATCTAAAACACACTCCTGAAGCATCTCTCCACCAGTAGACACCTCCATGTGTTGTACCACAATGAACACAAGTAGGTGGAGCAAGCCTCTGAGCCACTGGGGTCGGAGCACTGGCCACTGAAACTGCAGGTCTCTATATCTGGCTCTACTGCTGTACTGACCTATCAAACTATCCCTGGCTCCTACTGAACCTCTAAAAATATCCCCCTTGACCTTTCTTCACTGATGAAGACCCTACCTCACTCTGGGGTTTCCTAGCTCTGGTCTCCTCGACCCTGGCAGCTGCTGCAAGACTCGGTGCTCTCTCTACACTCCTAGCAGCTGCAACCAACTGAGAAAAATCTTGATACCGAGAGCCTGCTATGATACATATGATAGACGGTCTCAGTCCCTCCTAAAATCTCCTGCACCTGTCAATCTCATCAGAAATGATCCCACTAGCATAATGACTCAACCGGATAAACTCGATCTCATACTCTGTCACTGTCCTGGTATCTTGTCTTAGACTCGGGAACTCCATCTTCTTTGCATCCTTATACTCCCTCAAAGTATACTTCTGCTCAAATTCCTGCAGGAAATCATCATAATTCAGGACTGGTGGATCATCTAGAGTATGAGAAATCATCTTCCACCAATCATATGCATCCCTCTGCAGAAGAGATCTAGCATAACCAAACTTCTCTTTCGGACTAGCATGCAACTGAATGAACACTCTCTGAACCCTTTCTAGCCACTGCTCTGCTACAGCGGGGTCTGTAGTACCAATGAAGTCCTCAGCTCTGAACATTCTCAGCTTATCATACTTCATCACCGGCAACTGTGGCTACAGCTGTGGCGGCGATGGCTGTTGAACTGGAGCCTGCCTCAATAACTCTACCATATGTCATACCTAGCCAAGTGGAATCTCATTTGCTGCTAGTCTCATAGGCACAAAAATAGTTGCCTTACCAGCAGACACAACTCTAGCTCCATGTCTACCCTCATCAGGAGCCATACTCTCTGCACTAGCCTCTTCAAACTAATGCATCTGAGATGCCATAACTATCTATATTTGCAAACACAGCAAAAATTACTATATTAGAGATCAAAAACTGCCAGTGCCAATGCATGTATTATAATTAAAAACTATTTTTAAATCCCCCATTTTCTCTCTCGATCAACTCACCTAGGTCGAGAACCTCAAACCTAGGCTCTGATACCCAAATAAATATAACACCCTTATACCTTATATACATACAATACATATTTTCAGCATATGTAAAATACGCATATAAGGTACAAAAATATCACAGACCGATTTAATAAAAATTTTCACATTTCTGATTTAAAATTTCAAATACTAAATATATAAAATTAAATAGTATATAAATATTGTTTACTTGTTATAGGAACCCAAAATAAACATTTTATATGAAAATCTGTGAAAAAAATTTGCCAGAGTTTTTATCTGTAATTTGGACATCCCAAAATTTATCAATTACACAACCTGCAAAAAGAACACTTCCAATAAACAATAAACCATATCTTCACCTTAACTTCTAAATTTTTCCACAAATTTCTCAAAACATTTATATATATTGATATATATATAATTTAGAACACATTTAAACCCCCATTTTAAATAACTTAACCTAAACATTCTTCATAGTTTACAATACATAAAATCCAAAAACATGATATAATATGCATAATACTCAAAACATACAATAACATAAAATATATACATGCTGCTCATAGTGTTTCTAATCTTGATATCAACTCTACAAGCACAACCACAACTCTAGACCCGACCTGATCTAGAAGAACTCTACGACTCAGCCAAATCTACCCTGTCACATGAGCGATGTAAACAATCGCGCTAAGCCAAAAGCCTAGTAATACAAACTTGATAACAATAAAACTCAAATGCAATGTTAATGCACAATGCATATGGATATCACTTCATTCCATTTTCTCATACTTTTCAAATATTTCACAATCCACAATTCACATAAAAACAAACACAAACATGGGCCCAAAGATAACTAATATTCTATTCAAATTTTAGAGTTACTGTTTTGGTCTATAATGACACCATGTGTCTAGCCCCGTAGGCAAATTATCAATGTAATAGTCCAACTAGGTCTAAGCTTACAACCCAGTCATTTCACCCAGCCCAGCTTTAAGGACTTATTTCTGAGGCTTACGATCCAGTCATTTTACCTCAAAAATATTTTACAGTGATGTCCAGCGTCTAGCCCGTAGGCAAATCATAGGCATGCCACCAAACACATAACTCTAAAAATTGAATAACATACTAGGAACACAATTTATTCATATTTCTCATTTATATCAATATCAATTCATTTCATTATGTTTCCACATATCTCATTACATTATACCACATTTTTGTATTAGAACACATTACCCAATTACTTTGGGTATTTCCACATAATTCACATATTAATCATATTTAATATAATCTAGCCAATGCCAATGGCTTTTTAACAATGCACTTAATGCATACACAATAAATGGCATTACTCAAACACTTTGGGTCATTTTCACATAATACACATATTTGACATTACAAATGTCATAGCACATTATTCATACATAACCAATGTATCAAGTAGCTTAACACATTTTCCAACCAAAATGTGTTAAGCCCAAATGTCATGCAAACATAACCAATGTATTCAAAGTCTGTACTTACCTCAAATAGGAACCAAAACAAGCTTAAAACAACCTCCAATCCTATCCTTCCAACTTGCACTTCACCACTTGGATGAAGCAAATCAACCTCAATCAATGCCTAAACTAAATGTGATAGCAAATCACATTTAATGGCATTTCTAATATTAAGCCATAATTAAACCCCACCCAAGCAAAAAATCTAAAATTTAAGGCTAACCTCACTTTAACTTTGGATTCTCATATTAGACCATTCATTTTTAATATATTAAGTTTATTTATATTATTAGAAATATATTTTAATATATTTAAACCATTTACATTACAGAAACACACTCTTATACACAAAACCATAAAATGGCATAACCTTCCTCCACTGAAGGTTTTCCCTTCCAACACAATCCATTAATCACTTTAAGCTTATATTCATCACTTATATCACCAAACAACAAGATTAAACCAATAAAATTATACAATTCAACAACTTTGGAAAAATCATTTTCCAAAACCCTAAATCACACTTCCATTCTCAAACTCCAACCAAACACAATCAAATCCAATATTTGACTTTAAAATACTTGTTTAAGCACCAAAACAACTCATTTAGAACTAATTTTCACAATTAAAAACCATGATTTCTCAAACCCTAAAAGTCCGTAACCCTAAATTCTGTTTCTTCACTATTCTTTATCCAAATTCAACTATTTCTTCAATCCAACCTTAAAATCATTAATAACTACCCAAAATAACTTCATACACACCAATTCCAACAATTATAACATACTACTTCAAAAATCCAAAACTCACATATTCAAAATTTCTATGGAAATCCAAAGAAAAAGCTAAAGAACTTACTTTTTCAAGTGAAAATCACTAAAAATCCTCTTAGAACCTTTGGAATCCTTCAATTTTGGAAGCTTGGAAGATCAAAATCCTCTCTTGGCATCCATGGAGATTTCAGCCCTTGATGGAGAAGAAGAAGATGAAAAAAAAAACTTTTATTTTCTCTTTCCTTTCATCTTTTATTTATAACCATATGAATATATTATTTAATATTTTAATAATTAATTATTTAATTGTTTATTTAATAAATTAAAAGTACAAAAATCTCTTTTCTATTCAACAATTATTTATTTTTGAATTAATTTAATAATTTTGAATTTTTAAGATTTAATTATCAAAATACCCTTTTTTTTCTTTGACTTTTGACTTTTCTTTAAAAAAGTGTTGACTTTTATATGTTATGTATATTTTACATATATATCACATTTATATTCCACTTTTTCATTTAAAATCCCTTCATTTTTCATTTAAAATCATAAATTTTAATTATAATATATTTTATCAAATTTTTAAAAATTAAAAATTTTCAAAAAAAATGGATATTACATTAGAAGCCCAAACCAATCAAAGAAAATGTTATAGATCTCACATCAGAACCCTCTAGTTCTAAGCAAAGTGATGTAGAAGAACAAGATTTTAATAATGATGGTGAGCTTCTTCTTGACGCTGATGAAACTGATGAGGCTATTAATTAGTATGATGATCAGCCTCCTCCTATACCATTAATTAAAGTCCAATTAAGAAGATCCACTAGAAATAGATTGGCCTCCCAGAAATACTCCCCTGATGAGTATGTGATTCTTATAGATGGGAGTGAACCTGAAAGCTATGAAGAGACTATAGCGTGGGATTAGAAAATTGAGTGGTTGAATGATATGCATGTTGAGATAAAATCCTTGCATGAGAACCACACTTATGAGTCAATAAAGTTGCCTAAAGGAAAAAGAGCATTGAAGAATAAATGGGCTTTCAAAGTGAAGATTGAAAACAACACTTCACAACCAAGATACAAGGCTAGGCTAGTTGTGAAGGATTTTAGGTAAAGGAAGTGATAGATTTTGAAGAAATTTTCTCACTTGTGGTCGAGATGTCTTCCATCATAGTTATTCTTGGTTTAGTTGTCAGCTTGAATTGGGAGATATATGTGAGTGGGATTTTTGCCCCCACTCCTGGTGGAATGGTTCTTGTGACTTTAGCACTGTTAGGCTCAGGGACTTAGAGAATACGGGACTAAACTCACAGAAAATGGACTCGCCACCTGGATGGGCAGGAAAAGAAAAAAGGGGTGGATGACTTGATTCCTAAGGAATCCTTAACCCCCTGTTGGGTTCGAAAAGTTGGGTACGCATGGGAAAGGTGAGAAGTGCCCAGCTCCCCCATAACTCCTAGTTCATTGGAATCGGCCTCCTTTTCAGATCCAAATATTATTAAATTTTTAAATATTATAATATTATCCATACTACATGCAATTAATAAAATAAAATATCATATTATTAATTTAAACAAATCAATCAAAGATGAGCACACATACAAAATGAAAACGTGCCCTTACAAATGTCCAGATGTCCATAAAAATAAATAAAATAGGACACCAACCAAAAGGTAGAAATGTGTCCCTTATAATTGTCCCAAAGTCTTTAAATAAATTAAATTATAAAAAATAAATAAATTAAACAAATAAGACACTCATAACTGGAAACATGCCTTTTACATCATCAAAACCCAAATAAGCAAATATAGTTCAATTAAATAACATGAGCAATAAATAATCAAAATGTATCATCCATCATAAAGCATGTAATAATAAATCAAATAATCAAATATAGGTTTTAATCTTAAATAAAGCATTAGATAAACAAAATTAGAGATTAATAAAATGAAATTAAGGTTAATAACAAAGACTTACAATCCACAAATAAATATTGACCCTATTGACGAAGGGTCGCGTACGGTGGTCCCGCTAGCTTGTTAGTGGGCGAGGGTTAAGGGGGTAACGCCCTTTGCGGGGGATCGAGAGCAACACCCCCGAAAGGTAAACGATTTAAAAAATAAGTTTTATTGTGAAATTAAGATTTCTATCTAAACTAGGGTTTTATATTTATACAAATTAGAGTTTTTCCTAAACTAGGATTTTAAGGTAAAAATTAGGGTTTTATGGATTCTAAAACAAAATTAGGGTTATTAAATGGAAATTAGGGTTTTGAGCTTGAAAACTAGGTTTTTGGATTAAGATTTTAAAAACTAGAGTTTTAGGATTAAGGTTTGGTATTTGGGATTAAGATTTTAGGGTTTGGAAATTTGGTTACGGTTATAGAAAATAAGGCTCCTGGACAAATTTTAATGGAAAAAATATGAATTAAAAAATGATGAGTATAAGCTACTGGAGTTATTTGGACAAAGAAAAGTTGAATAAATGAATTACTGTGAATTCAAAACCAATAAAAGCAAGCTACTGGACATGAATAATAAACATTGCTTAAAACCATGATCAGGAGCAAACTTCTATTAAATTGAAAAGTATGAAAACATACTTTTGTTTGTTGGCTCCACCAAAACTGAGAGTACTGGTTGAGTGTAGCAATTGCCAGAACAATTGTTGGATGCTGGTTTCTTTGATTAATGGTTGTTACTACTTCTGTGTTAATTTGCTTCCCCTTTGTACTAATCCATGCTTGCTAATTGTTGATGCATGTTTGATAATTAAATCTTGTTATTTATAGGAAAATTACGTTTAAAACAAAACCCTAACACACTTAATTTGAGGGTTAAAACAAATTCCAATCTTAATTAGGAAACCAAAACAGCCGAGTTAAAACTTAAAAATCAAACTTTTAAGACCATGGCGAATTGGGATACCCCAATTAGCCATGGTCCATGTGTCATGGCGAATTGGGACTCCCCAATTCACCATGGACCATGATTCCTAGAAAATTGGGAGCAAATTCACCATGGACTAATGGCCATGGCGAATTGGCATGCAATTCAACATGATTTTATTTTTAAAATTTGGTCCAGCTTAATTTTGTATTTTAAAATTAGATCAAACCTATTTTAGTCTTTTAAATAATAAATTGGACTAGGTTTAGGTCTTCTACAATTAAACCAACTTAATTTAGGCCTTCAAAAACTGGATTGACTTATTTAAAAGCTATAAACTTAGTTTAAGCTTTTAAAATCAGACCAAATTTAGTTTGGCCTTCTTTAATTGAGATCATATTAGCTTGGGATAAAAATTAAGGGTCTACAATATAACAACTTGATATGAAGATAGCTTTCCTCCATGGTGACTTAGAGGAGGATATTTACATGCAACAGTTAGATGGTTTCAAAGTTAAAGGTAAGGAGAATCTTATTTGCAGGTTGAAGAAAAGCTTCTATAGATTAAATAAGTACCAAGGTAGTGGTATAAGAAATTTGAGTCATTCATGATAAGTTATGGATATACAAAGACAACTGCTAATCATTATGTGTTTGTAAAGAAGTTTCATGATGGTGACTATAATGGTTGAAATTCTTAAGTAGTGATTCTTTGAAATATATAGGAATTTGTTATCCCAAGATAGCAACCAAAAGGGGGTGAATTAGTTGATTTGAAGAAGTGAAGGTAAATTTAAATTTTCAAATAGCAGGAATAATAAGATGAAGAAGGAGTAGAGTAGAGAAGAATGAACTCAAGAGATTTATAGTGGTTCAGATTACCTTGATCCTACATCTACTTCCTTAACAATTTGTTAAGGTTCTACTAATATTGAGTTTTTGCAAGATCAACTCTAACTTGGTATTTTCACAAGCTCACACCAAACGTTTATAATGTTTGAGAATTATCCTCCAACCCTACAAGAGTTTTCCCAAGGATCAGTATAAAACTTAAGTGTTTCCAAGCTAAAACTCAAATTACAATCGTGTTTAATGCTCATACCCAATATTCAATTAATTCAAATGTAAATTTTAATGCAAGAAAATAAAAGATATTTGTTTTTGCTATTACAATTGTTATCACTTGCAAAAATGAAATTTCTTGAGGTATATATAGCCTTTAAGACTTGAACTAGCCATTTAAAGTGGGTGCCTATATGTTTGGACTTTATCACCGACTATCATTAATGTGCCGACTAGGATCACAGGCAGACTTTGACTAGTCCAGGAGGCTCGGCCTTAGCCTGGTCGAACGAGCTGTGGTTCAGCTGTGATCTTTGAATTTTTGACAAAAGCTCTTCAATGGCTAGTACACGTGGCATCCACTCATTGAGTGGATGAGTAAAGACTATAATCTTTAAAAGCTTTTTCTATACACCCGGTCGGTATGATAATGGTCCAATCGGTGAACTTGAGATATGCTTAGATTCTCAGAGTGCCACTGATTGTGATCTCTACTGGAAGTTTTGTGGATTTAGCGCAACCTTGGCACGGACGGGCTATGCATAGTTTGTTTTGTCTATGTCTAGTATGCTGAACTTGTCGGAGTACCATAGACCATGAGCTCTACTGGATGTTTTGGATCTTTTGGCTTGGCTCGGTATGGTTGGACTATTTTCAGTCAGGTTGGTCTAGACTTGATATGCTGAAGTTTTTGGAGTATCACTAGTCATGAGCTTCTCTGGACATTCTGATGATTTTTGGACTCAAGTTCAGATCAAACATTGTTAGCTCGTCCTTGGTTCAGCTCATCCCTACTAGCTAGGGATTAGTCCAAGCTGCAGGTGTAACACCCTTATACCCTATATACGTATAATTCATACACTTCATATGTGTAAAATACGTATATAGAATACAAGAATGTCATAAATATAGTCATTAGAAATTTTATCAAAATTATCAGAAAAATAATTTATTTCTTAAATCATAATTTTATTAAGTAAATTAATGTACACATTAATAATTAAATATTTTAAAAAATAGTTATTAATTAAAATCTCTGAAAAAAATTTCGCCAGAATTTTGTCTACAATTTTAGTATTTTTCAAATATCAAATACTCAACCTGCAATTTGAAAAACACTCCCAAAAATATTATTCATCCGTTTTCATTCTTCCAACCAATAACATCAAGAAATTTCACAATCATATATACAAAATACTTTAAATACTTATACAATACTTTTACAAAAATGTAGTTACGAAATATACTTTAAACATCTTACAAGGTACATTTGCATATATAACATTATTTTCAAACATGATTTTTATACAAAATCCAAACTTTACAGTTCACAAATAAATACACGAATGTAATACTATTAATGTTGGTCTCGTGGCACTTAAATTTTCAAGTCTCAATTACTCACTGGCTCACCTTGGTCTGCACCTCTAATACCTGTGTGATACTCACTACTCCGCTAAGCTCAAAAGTTTAGTGGTACATATATATATATATATATATCTTTTTCTTTTATAAAATAACAATACAAATTTCACCCATATTTATTATTTTTTTTCTCAAATTATAGCTTTATGATATTTTTATAAAACTTTTGTTAACTTTATTCCATATCTAATATATAAATCATATCATCAATTCCTCAAATACAACATGTTTACATACTCATTGGCTTAATTTTCCCATTCAATCACCAAGTCTAGTGCACATATTATCAATTTCATGACCCAACTCTGCTCAGGTTATCTTAGTTTTTAGACCTAGCTCTGCTCAGGCCTATCAGTATGTGCATTATTATTCTCATAACTTAGTCACAATATATTACCATACATTATTCATCAATTTATCTCACATACTTTATCTTATCACAACCAAATCATCATATACCATTATTCATAGCACAACACATATATATACACATAAACACATGACAAACATACACATTGGGCCCAAAGAACCTTGTACAGTATTCCGATTACAGAGATATTATTATCGTGACACCGGGGATCTAAGTGTCGCATCCATCCCCTGTTGACACATATGTGTCTAGCCCCGAAGGCAAATAACAATGATAGCCAATGTCTAGCCTGAAGGTAAATAATAGTGATCCCCAGCATCTAGCCTTAAGGCAAATAATAGTGACGCGCAGCGTCTAGCCTGAAGGCAAATCATATCAATAGCACCGAAAATAATTCTCTGGAACAAGATACTATATAAGATAACCACACATTTCATTACATTCTCATTTTACATAACCATTTCTATCATTTCTCATTTCCATTATGTCATATTATCTTATTTCAACATATTTAATCATACTTTCTTAATGCAATACTCATTTAATCTTAATATATTTTTCACATTTCTCAAGTGATCAATTTACTCATGATCACTTCTATACTTCATTTCATTATATAACCTTGAGTCACATTTACAATGTGACTCTTTTCCACATTTTAATACCTTTCGCAAGCATATACCTATTATATATCACATTACATATTCATTTACCATTTCTATTTTAATATTTCTCATATCATCTCCCCATGTTCATATATCATTCATTTATCATTCCTTTTTCATATTTATCAAGTGATCATCATATGTTATATCACTTTCTTATTGCATTTTTATATTTCTCATTTAATTTGCCAATTCCTCATTATTACACAATTAATTTTCACTTTTAGATTACATTTATCAATTTTATCACAATCATTTATTTTTTCCATATTTTCCTTATTTTTCATATTTTTAAATATTTCCCACATTCCACATTTTATCCTTTTTCATATTTTTTTTTTGTTCGTAAAATTTCATATCTATGAGTCACATTCACAATATGACTCATTTACCACATTTTCTCATAAGTCATAAGTGTGTCCACCTTGGACAACACATCAGATATATATGTAACACCATTATATCCTATATGAGTACAATGCATACATTCAAAATATGTAATATATGAATATACGGTACAAGAATGCCACAACCCATTTTAATAAAAATCTTACTTTTTGAATCTGTATAAACTTAAATCATTTAACTGATATAATTTAAATAATAAATAAAATATTACTTGTTAAAACACATACATACCTTCATTATAAAATTTTTTATCCAAAATATTCTTGATAGTTTGCGATATTTATACATTAAAATATAATATAAAATACATGAAGTCAAAATGTACAAAAATATAAAATATGTACATGCTATCAGTTTGTTTCTGATCTTGATATCCAACAATCAACTCTACACTCAAGATCTCAAGCCTAGACCCGGCTCGATCTAGACGAACTCTCCGACTCAATCGGATCTACCCTGTTACATGCTCGATGAATCACAATCGCACTAAGTCAAAAGCCTAGCAATACAAACTTTGATAACAATAAAGCTCAAATATTATATCTCACATCACTTTGTCTTAACATATTTCTCAATTGTTCCACAATTCATAATTCACATAAAAACAAACACAATCATGGGCCCAAAGGATCTAATATGCTATTCAAATCCTAGAGTTACTATTTTGGTCCAAGTTGACACCATGTGTCTAGCCCCGAAGGTAAATCAAGTAATTGCTTAAAAGCTAGACCCGAAAGCAGATCATATCATAATGAGGATAATCTCCTATGTAACATCCCAACCAGGCTTCAAGGGCTAAGCCCAACCTAGCTTTAAGGAACTGTTACATCATAAGTATGCCGCCAAACACAGAACTCTGAAAATTTAATAACATACTAGGCATACAATTATTTCATATTTCTATTACCAATCTCTTTCTCATTATGATCAAGCTAGGCACAATGCCTCATTTATCTCATTTATATCAACATCATCATATAATCATAATGTATCTCATTTTATACAATATAGTCATAACCAATGGCTTTACATAATATCTTTAATGTATACACAACAAACCACATTACCCAAACATTTTGGGTCATTTTCATATTTTGCACATAGTTCACATTTCATTCAATTTAGCCATTAACAATGGCATTTCACATTACATATAATGCATTTATGACAATACATAAGTCATAGTATATTACTCAAGCATAAACAATATAGTAAGTAACTTAACACATTTTTCAACCAAAATGTGTTAAGTCCAATTGTCATGCAAATATAATCAATTATTCAAAGTTTGTACTTACCTCTAAAAGCAATAAAATAAGCTCAAACACCACTTTCAACCTTCTCTTCCAAGATATCCCATAACACTTGGATTGGGCAACTCAAGTCACCTCAAAGCCTAAACCAAATGTGATTATAAATAATCACTTAGTAACACACTTAAAGGCATATACATAACCTCTCAACACAAGGATAAGAAACACAAAAGAAAATAAGGAAAAGAACTATCTAGGGCAAAATCTACAAATGACATGCTCAACAACACGGGTGTGTCAATGACCGTGTCCTAAACCCACAACACAGAAGCTTTGACAAGCTCAGTGATATGGACATGTCAATGACTGTGTCCTTAGCTCTGCATTACAGCAGATAAGACACGTCCAGAGACATGGGTGTGTCCCTGCCCGTGCCAAAACTCCTACATCACAGTAGTTGTGATACGTTCAGTGATATGGGCATGTCACTGCACTTGTCAATACTATAACAATACAGAAGTTGTGACATACTTAGTGACATGGGCATGTCACTTCATGTGTTACTAATACTAAAAACAGAACCATCGATACGCCCAAAGACATGGTCGTGTCAGGCCAAATTCTTAATATTAACACATAATTATCACATTCAAAGTTATCTTTCTTTTCCCTTTCCAACTCTATTCAAACTCAACCAAATCCATCATTTTACTATAAAATACTTGTATATACATCAAAACAACTCAATTAAAAGCAAAATACATGATTTAAAACCATGACTTCATAACTCAAAAGTTACATAACCTAAAACTCTTACTCTCTTCACGAAACTTAACCATTTCTTCAATCCAACCCTAAAATCATAGTTAACTACTCAAAATAACTTCATACATACCAATACCAACCATTAAAGCATACTACACCAAACATCCAATTCACACATATACAAACTTTCATGGAAAATCAAGAAAACAAGTTGAAAACTTACCAAATATGAAGAAAATTCCCAAAATTCCAACTTGTACACTTGAAATCTTTCAATTACTTGAGCTTAGAAGAAGCAAATCCTTCCTTCCCTCTAATGGAGAAAACTAGCCTTCAATGGAGAAAGACGAAGAAGAAGATGATCCATACTCATCTCTATCCAACCACTACACTTTTAACTACATAATTTTTCACTTTAATTATCCACCATGTAAAATATATTATTATTTAATTAACATCAAAAATCATCTTCCATTAACTATACAATTTACTTTTCAATAATTTAAAATAGCCTTTGACTAATTTAAAATTTTGACTTGTATATGTTATGAATATCTATATATATATATCATATATATATTTTACTTTTTCACTTAAATATTTTTTAAAATCATTTATTTAATTTCCAAAAATTAAAATTTTTAAAATTATGGGATATTACAATATATATATATATATATCCATATTGGATTATGGTCAATGTGACACCCAACACATAGCTATGCCATCAGGTATAGATTATGTGCAAAACCATATTTTGCAATAACATTATACATTCACAATGCTCACTTACATTTAATGAAAATACAATGTTTAGTAATATGTACTAACCTTTTTTTTTTCAAGCTACACCTTAAACTTCTCCTCTTTTACCACTTTAACCTACACATACATAATTCAACAATAAGCAACATTACTCATTTAATGTCACTTACATGCTCATTGATTATCAAATTACCATTATTTATTCAATTCTTATCAAAACGTCATTAATACTCTAATTTCACCATTCACTACTTTATTTAAACTTCATTCTACCAAACTCATTTTCAACATTTAACTATAAAAATATTGCTTTCATATCAAATTAATATTAAAACAAATCACTTCCATAATTATGGAAATCTCTTTCAAAAATCCAAATTTTACATATTATAACCATCAACATTAACTTCACCAAAACTTATCTATATTGTATTTCCAACCTTAAAATCATATTATTTACATTAAAATAATATTAATTCATCTTATTACAAAAATTAACATCACCTACATCAAAATCCCATTTTTACATAACCAGACCTTAGATTCAATCTTTATCCAAACATGTCCATAAATAAATTTAACCATAGAATCTTTACAAGCATATAAAATAACATTAAATTCATTCATTTCAACAATTATCTTCATCCATATAGGAAATCTTAATTACACATAGCCATTCCAAAACTATAATTCCATCATTCTTTGTTCTTTTCAAATAATCAACCACCAATTCATTATGTAATCATCACTTTAACTCCATTTTCATCTGTTTTAGCAATTATTAAATTCCCTTCAATAACTTAATTTTCACATATTCAATCCTTAATTCTTCCAATTAGGCATCTTTTGATTCTTTCAATCATAAATCAAATATAAATTAAAATATATCATTAATAACATATTTCTACTCATTTTAACTAATTAAATATCATTTACTTCAATTCTACTAAACGTTCACCAATTGCCCTTCAATTATTTAAATATTCCACTTTACCTTACTCAACTCCTAACCAAGTTATGAGTTTAAATATCACATTAGAATCTCATTTTAACACAATTTAATCAATTAAATTCAAATTACATGCATTTTAATCAAAAATTCCAATCAAAACCCTAAGCACCCTTACTACATCTTTCAAACTTCTATCAAACCTAATCATTTCTACTATCTAACCATAGAATCATTATATCTACACTCATACAAATTTAAAACAACTCATTTAATCAATTATCAATTCCTCCATCAACAATTGAATTTTTACATATTCAAATATTTGAAGATAACTTCTTGAAAATTTAAGAAAACTTACTTACCTCTTGCAAAATCTCCAAAACTATCTTTGTACTCTTGAAATCTTTAGAAAATTTGGTGTATTAAAAGATGAAATGCCTCTCTTTGTCCATCTATGGAATTTTAGTCAACTCTTGGAAAGGAGAAGAAGAAGTGTTTTCTTTTTTTTTTAGTCTTTCTTTCCTTCAACCACACAAATATGATAATTCATTAATTAATTATTTAATTAATAACAATTAATAATTAGTATTTATTCTCCTCCTCCACTAAATATTAATTTTCTTTTGATTTATTGTATTATATTATATTATATTATTGTTATAATTACTATAACTTTTTGACTTTTAAACTATTGATTTTTCCTTTTTTTCTTTCTTATTTTTTAATTATTATAATTATTTCTTTCTAATCCATAATTATCCACTATCTATTTATACTCTCTTTATATCTAATGTATATGTATATGTAATTAATATGTAATGTATATGTCAAATATACATAATGCATACATAATAAATATATATCATGTAACACCCTTATACCCTATATACGTATAATACATACACCTAGTATATGTAAAATACGAATACACGGTATAAAAATATCACAATTTGGATTAATAAAAATTTTTACCTTTTCAATTTAAAATCTTAAATACTTTAACCTATATATTTAAATAACAAATAAAATAATTATATAAATCATAGGTTCCAAAATAGGCATTTTTCATAAAAATCTTCGGAAAAAAATTTGCTAAAGTTTTATTTGTAATTTTGACATTTTCAAATTTCAACAAAATCAAAATCTGCATAAAAACACTCCCAAATAAACCAAATCACCATTTCACCAATACTTCTCAAATTTCTCCATAATTTGTTAAAACATTTACTTATATAAATATATATATATCAACAACACATATAAATTCCCATTTTAAACAAATCATCCAAGACATTCTTTATAATTTACAATATATATTCCAAAAACTTAACATAATATACATAATATCAAAACATATTATAATATCAAATATGTACATGCTGGCAAATGGCTCTAATCTTGATGTACCCAAAAATACTTCAAGCTCAATAAATATAAGCCTAAACCTGACCAGGTCTAGTAGAACTCTCCGGCTCTATCGTATTGCCCCTGTCACATGCGTGATGAATTACAATCGTGCTAAGCTAAAAGCTTAGCTATACAAACTTTGATAACAATAAAACTGTAAAACAATGCTAATGCACAATGCCTTTGCATGTCATGTCACAATGTATAATATAATTTCATTTTAAAACATATTCTTCGATCACTATACAATTCACATATAAACAAACATAAGCATAGGCCCGAAAGATCTAGTATGCCATTTAAATTTCAGAGTTACTATTTTGGTATAAATTGACACCATATGTCTAGCCCCGAAGAAAAATCATATTAATTGCTCAAAAGCAAGCCCCGAAGGCAGATCATAGTAATTGCTTAAAAACTAGCCCCGAAGGCAAATCATATCACAGTGACACCAAGTGTCTAGCCCCGAAGGCAAATCATAATAATTTCTCAAAAGCTAGCCGCGAAGGCAAATTATATCATATTGATGCCAAGCGTCTAGCCCTGAAGGCAAATAATGAGGATAACCTCATAGGCATGCCACCAAACACAGAACTCTGAAAATTGAATAACATACTAAGCACACAATTATTTCATATTTCCCATCATTAATTTCTTTCTCACTTTCCATAATCAACTAGGCACATTGCCTCATTTCTTATTATCAATTAGGCACATTATCTCATTTTTTTCATTTTTCTTATCATATCAATATCAATTCATCACAATGTATCACTTTTTACATTAAAATTACCCATATATTTTGGGTTATTTCCACATAATTCATATATTTCATATTTTATGCAATTTAGCCATTACTAATGGCTTTTCACAATGCAGTTAATGTAAACATAACAAATCACATTACCCAAACACTTTGGGTCATTTTCACATAATGCACATATTTCACATTTTATTCCATTTAGATATTAATAATGGCTTTCCACAATGCATATGAGGCATACATGATATTACACATGTCATAGTACATTGTTCATGAATGCTCCATATATCAAATAGCCTAACACATTTTCCAATCAAAATGTGTTGAGCCCAATATAATGTAAACACAACCAATTTATCCAAAGTTTGTACTTACCTCTAAAAGCTTCCAAAAGCAAGCCACAAAACTCTCACCAACCTTCTCTTCCAACTTGCTCTTTAACACTAGGATTTGGGTAAATCAATTTTCCTCAATGCCTATACCAAATGTGATCATAAATAATCATTTAAGATCACATTTAAAGGCATTTTCAATCTTAAATCATAATTAAACATCATTCAAACCAAAACTCCAAAGTTAATTCTAACCTCACTTTAACTTTGGAAAAACATTTTAATCCATTCAATTTAATATTTTAAATTTATTTATATCATTACAAACATATTTTAACATGTTTAAACCAATTACATAACATAAATACGTATTTATGTTCAAAACCCTAAAATGACATAGCCTTCCCCAATGAAGGTTCTCCAATCCAATTCAATCCAATTATCATTTCAATTTTATTTCCATCATTAATGTGATCAAATAACATGCTTTAAAAAATAAAATCAAACAATTAACCATACTTTGAAAAATCCATTTTCCAAAACCCTAATTCAACACTTCCATTCCCAAACTCTAACCAAACATTGCCAAATATAATATTTGATTTTAAAATACTTGTTTCTACATCAAAACAACTCATTTAGAATCAAATTCCACAATTAAATTATATAATTTCACAAACCCAAAAATTTCATAACCTTAAACTCTCTCTCTTCACCAAACTCAACTTAAATTCAACCATTTCTTTAATCCAACCTTAAACTCATTATTAACTACTCAAAACAGCTTCATACACACCAATTCCAACAAGTATTACATACTATATCAAAATCTCATTTCTCACATAACCTTAAATTCCCATAAAATTCAAGAATAAGTTAAGAAAGCTTACCTTTAGTTGGAGCAACCTCAAATTCACCCCAAAACCCTTAGAAAACTTGAAGAATTTGAAGTAGGAAGAAGCAAAAATCTCCCCTTTCATCCATGGAGAATCTCAGCCAAAAGAGATGAAGGTAGAAGAAGAAGTGAATTTTTACTTTTTCTTCTTATTTCTCTTCATTTTAAACCATATATATATTATTATATTATATTTTTAATTAATTATTTAATTAATTAAAATTGAAAAATTACATCTTCAATCAAAAATAATTTATTTTTAAAATATTTAAATAATTTTAAATTTTTAAAGTTTAATTATAAAAATATTCTTGGACCTTTGACTTTTGACTTTTAAAAGTTGACTTTTATTGACTTTTTATATATTATGTATATTATATATATATCACATATATATTTCACTTTTTTACTTAAAATTCTTCCATTTTCCATTTAAACTATTTATTTAATTTATCTAATTAAATTTCAATTTTTTATTTAATTTTCAAAAATTTCGGATGTTACATATCATGTGTATATTATGTATATAATATAAATCCAACACATTATACGTTTGGTATAAACTATGTATACACTAGCTATACATTAGGTATATACCACTTTTATACCTTCAAATACTTATTTAATTTCTCCAAAATCATAGATATTACAGCAGGTATTCAGTCTTAAGTCTTGTTTATGAGCTTGTTCCTAGTAGTTTGCTTCAGCTCTTCCTCGATAGCCAAGGTTCGGTCTGAGTTGCAAGTGTTTAGGCTCAAGTCATCCTTTGAGCTCGTTCTTGATATTTTAGGCACAGTTTATGCTATAACAGCTCGATCTGTTTAGCTTATGCTTGCTTTTCACAATAAGAGATTGGTTGTCTGGTGTTCAATGTTGTAGGCTAGAGCTCGGGCTATAGGTGCTCGATGCTGGGTTTCGAGCTTATCTTGTTCAGCTCATGCTAGTACTTCAGCTAATGTTTACTCCAATCTAGACCAGTCCGGCCGTGCATGTCAGTGGTCTAGGCGGACTATATGGAAAATGCTTATTAATTAAATTCCTGCAAAAATTGTAACTTGGTACAAACATTAGTCCTATTTAATTTAATTGCCTAAGATCAAAATATAGTAAATTTGGCATGGGCAATATAAATGAAATCTTCAAAAGTAAAGAATCATATAAAATGAGAAGTATTTTATTGATGATATTAAACATAAGATTATAATGAATAATTAAGATAATTTGTATTTGAAATTTGGTTATATGACTTGTAATGAATCAAAGTAGTGCTTTTAATTTTGTTTATAGTAATATATTGTTAACTTTCTTTTTTTACAATTTTTGGTAAATTATAAATATGTAAGCAACACTAAGAAATAATTTAGCATGCTAAATTCACTTCTGATGTGCAGATCGGACGAGAAGAGTAGATTCTGCAGAGTGAGATTCTAGAGCTCCAAGATCAACTACATCACGAGAATGTGGTTCTAGAAGAATTTTGTGTTAAATATTTATTTCAATTTACATACCAATACTCTAAACCTTTAATGTTGGTTGTATAATTAAGAGTATTTAGAGATCTTTGAATACTTCATGATTATGGTTTATACTTATGTATATTCGAATTGAATATAAATTAATATTTGGGCAATTTGCTTGTAATGCAACTTTATATGGATTGAAGTTTAGTGTTTGATTAAAATTGAGGATGATTGTTGTGGATTCAGAAAGTTGGATGAGATTAAATGTGTATATATTGGGCATGTAGTATGCTATATATTGGGAATATTGTCATACCTTTATATCCTATATATATAATACATACACCATTATATGTAAAATACGCATATATAGTATAAGAATGTCATAACTCAGTTTGATAAAAATTTTCATATTCCCAATTTAACAACCCAACCACTTTAAAATGTATTTTTAATAAATCATTAAAATATTTTTTATTAGTTTAGGTATCCCAAATAAGTATTTTATATAAAAATCTCTAGGAAAATTTTGTTAGAGCTTTGTATGTAAATTGGATATCCCAAAAATTTTAACAATACCCAACTTGTATAAAAATGCACTCCCAATAAAAAGTACATCAAACATTTCACCCCAACTTTTCAAACTCCTCCCATATCCTCAAAACATTTATATATATACATATATATATATATTAAAACACATATACACATTCCCACATTATACAATTTATCCAAAATGTTCTTTATAATTTACAATATACTAAAATATATAAACATAATATACATAATGATAAAATATACTATAACATAAAATGTATACATGGTGGCAACCGGCTCTGACCCTATGGTAGCAAAAATCACCTCAGCTCAACAAACACAAGCCTAGACCTAACCATGTCTAAAAGAACTCTCTGAATCTACCAGATTAACCTTGTCACCTGCGCTATAAATTACAATTGTGCTAAGCTAAAAGCCTAGCGGTACAAATTTTGAAAATAATAAAACCTTAAAATAATGAAAATGCATAATGTTGTTACATAGTATTTCACAATATGGTATACAATTCCACTTTAAAATATAATCTTTAATCATTTTATACTTCACATTAACACATACACAAGCATGGGCCCAAATAATCTAATATAATATTCAAATTTCAGAGTTATTATTTTGGTCTATTTTGACACCAGTGTCTAGCCCAAAGGCGATACAAGTAACGCCCAGCATCTAGCCTGAAAGCAAATCATAGTGACATTCAATGTCTAGCCCGAAGGCAAATTATATATCAGTGACGCCCAACGTCTAACCCCGAAGAAAAATAATGAGAATAATCTCATAGGTATGCCGCCAAGCACAGAACTATGAAAATTAAATAATATACTAGGCACACACAATAGTACATATTTCATAATCCATTTTCCTTATCACATTGCCTCATTTTTCTCATTCATCGCAATGTCAAATTACTTTAATTTATCATATCTTATCACTTTATCACAATGTATGTCATTTAACATTACAATCATGTTACTCAAATATTTTTGGGTCATTCTTACATAATTCATACAAACCACATTTAATTCATTTTAGCTATCAATAATGGCTTTACATAATGCATATAATGCATACTCATCAATTCACATGTTATAACACAATGTACATAAATGTTCAAGTTGCCAACTAGCTTAACACATTTTCTATCCAAAATGTGCTAGGCCAAATATAATGCAAATATATCTAAATTATCAAAATTTTGTACACCTTAATTATCACTCAAACTCAAGCTAAAATCACTCTCCAACCTTCACTTTTCAAATTGCCCTTCAACACTAAGATTGGGCAAATCACTTCCTCCTAATGCCTATTCAAAATGTGAGCAAATACAATCATTTAGAATTACATTTCAAGGCATTTCAAATATAAAACCCTTATTAAACATTACTCCAACCAATATTCCAAAATTTTGCCTTTCCTTACTTTAACATTGGAATTCCATTTTAATCCATTTTAATTGGTGTTTTAAGTTTATTTTTATCATTAAAAATATATCATAACATATTTTAACCATAAAATCCAATAAACACATATTCTTTATTAAAACCCTAAAATGTGCTATAACCTCTTCATTTCCAATTCTTCATCCATCTCATTCCAAATGTTAATCCAAGCTTATTTCCATCATTTACATCATTTAATAACATAGTTTAAACATTAAAATCAAATAAATATCAATACTTTAAAAACTCTTTTCCATAACCCTAAATTCAATTCTGCCTTACCCAATCCCTAATCAAACTTGATTAAATCCATCATTTGACTTTAAAATCCTTGTTTATGCATCAAAACAACATCTTTTGAATCCATTTGAACAATTAAAATACATAATTGAAAATGTCCAAATTACACATAACCCTAAACCATCTTCTTCATCCAAACTCAACCCAAACTTAATCTTTTCTTCCATTTAACTTAAAAATCATTATATACTAGTCAAAATAGCTTCATACATACCCATTCAAGCAATTATAACACACATATCCAAAATTTCAAACTTCACATATTCATAATTTTATGAAATTCCAAAGATTAAGATGGAAAGCTTACTAATTAGAGAATAAAATCACCAAAACTCCACTTAAATATTGAAAATTCCTTCAATTCTTGGTGCTTGGAAGAAGAAGAAACCTCTCTTGCTCTCTAATGGTGGTTCGGCCACCTTGAAGAAGAAGAAGAAGAAGATGTGAATTATTGATATTTTCTCTTTCTTTCCACTTTAAATTTAAGACCATATATAAATATATATATATATATATTATTTTAATATTATTTTAATTATTTATTTATTTATTTATTTTAAAAATCATAATTTTTGTCTTCCATCCATTATTATTTTTTTAAATTATTTAATTAATTTTAATTTTACAAAGCATATTTATAATTTTGCCATTTGACCTTTGACTTTCTTTTTTAAATGTTGACTTTTGTATATGTTATATATATTTAATATAAATCTCATATATATACTTTACTTTCTCACTTATAATCCTTCAATTTTTTATTTAAATTATTTATTTAGTATATTTAATTTATTTTTTAAAAAAATTACGGATGTTACAAATGTAGTATGTATAGGTTGTGCTGCTTGAGAAATAATAAAAGCAGTGAATGATTGATTCCCACAGGCGTGGCCATGGGAAGACACGAACGTGGTGTGAGCAACGAGACTGTTGGAATAAAATTTTGTTTGTCACATCCACCCACCGCATTTATACTTAGTAGTCACGTGCACAGTGAGAGAAGGGGAATGGAGAAGATAATTTCTGACAATGGCCCCAGATAAGGCTATAGGACCACTGGGACCTAATTGAAAAAAATAAAAAGTTTTGGGGAGGTGACTGTAATTTCCAAAAGTTTTGGGGAGGTAACTGTAATTTCCAAAAGTCATACTGGATGTTCTTAATAGTGCACATAACAGATTCCAAAAATGGAAAGTAGAGAAAAATTGGGTCGCAACTACGCGTAACGGTTTTTCCAGAAAACGCCCCGTTAAAGAGAAACGAAGACATGTAGACTAGGGACATTTTGGTCATTATTAATTAAAATTTATACATGAAACCAAGTAGGAAATAAACACATGAGTGCGTAGAGGATGTCGAGGGGTTGAATATGAAATGATCGTCAGTAGAAACGGAGCCCGGGCAAAACTCGAGCAAAGAAAGGACCTAAAGGTAATTTTGTAAAAAGTCGAGGGCTTATTGGTAATTTTTCAAAATGACTTGAAAACTTAAAATAGACCTTAAAAATAGAAAGTAGAGGTCGAGAGGATCAAAATCATATGTAGTTTGCCTCGTGGAACTGTACGGTTTAAAAGTTACGAACGAATAATCGCCGGAGGGTATTTTGGTCTTTTCACACCTTAGACCATAAAATTTCGGCACAAGGAGGTGGAGGGGCCAAAATATAATTAAAAGAAAGTCTAAGGGCTTGGGATTTAAATAAATAAAAGGAAGAGACATTTGGGCTAATGAAAATTAGCCATTTAGGGTTTATAAAAAGAAGAAAAGAAAAAGTGGTGGACAATTGGCCTTAAAACATTCATTCACCCAAAAGTGGACATCATTTCCACTATATATATATCATCATAGCAAGAAGAACAAAACTCTCTCTCTCCCACTTCAAAATTTCGGCCACCATAGGAAGAATACCAAACAGTTCTAATTTTTGTCAAGTTGGATTTTCAAGGTAAGTTTTAAGGTTTTCAAGTATGTAGATTTCAATTCTAGTATCAATTTTAAGTATTTATATATCTATTGGAAGATTGGAAATTAGGGGTGGATTTGGGGAAAATTTTAAGTAGTGATGATATTGATAAATTAAATGGAAGAATCAAGGTTTCTAAGGTTTAATAAGTCTAGATTAGGGTTTAGTTTGAAAAGAAATGGAGGATAGCTTATTGTTCTAAATTGCTAAGGGTTATGTTTAAGGTTGTGTTCTTGAATTTCTTGAAGGGGAAACAAAGATTAAGGAAGGAGAAGAAGGAAAGGCAAAAAGGAATTAAAAGAACAAGGTTTGGTACTTTACCATAAAAGAAATTTTATTTTTCTTATAAACTTTGGTTTATGGAATTTTTTATGTTGATGAACTTTAATTAGTTGATTTAAGTTAAACATGCAAAAGTTGTCAAAGGGAAGTGTTTGAATCTTCACTTTATCATTAAAGAAGACTTCATATTGATTTGAAAAAGAAAAAAACTATTCCATGTATTTCATATGTTTGGGCCGAAATGGTCCCAAAGTGATAGCTTTCTAGACTATTTTTGTGGCAATTGTTTGAGGCAGCAAATGAATGAATTTTTCAACGAAATTTTACGTGTAATTAGTCAACATATGAAATATGTTTTCTGTAAAATTTCAGCCAAAAAATGAGATCATTTACCTGGTTAAATGCATGACTGAAACGGACTGAAATTTTGACGAAAATCCAGATTTTACTATTCATATGGTCATGCCATTTGCGTTGCCGATTTTATGCGCCACGACACTATTCATTTGGTCAATTTGTGATCTTTTGAGGAATTCTTGGAAATGTTTGATGTGTTTATTGTGGATGTTAAAAATGTGAAAAAGGGTAATGGTTTGACTAAAGAATGTGGTGCGCGGTGTAAATGGCAAGTGCAACGGAAATTAAAATAATTTCTCGAGTCATTCTAAAATGAAGTTTGAGACTTAAATTGAATCATTTTAATCTTTATGCTCTACTGGGTAGTTGGGAGTGGTAGATAAGGGTATGGTGCACTATACTAACTTATGCAGTACTGCTTGATATTGTGATTGAATTGTTATGATCTGAACTCAATGGTGCGGCCATTGGGGGCCATTGGTTATAACCAGGATGGTGAGGGTCATTCCTGTGATTTGATAATGGTGGTGAGGGCCACCTATGTTACAGTGGTGAGGGCCACTGCCTTATCGGTATGGTTCCCTATATACCAGTAGAGCCAAAGTCCTGTTAATTTTTTAAAAAACTACGTACTGCAAATGAGTTGAATTATGATTTTTACATTTGTTGAAAGCATATTTACACTGAATGTACAATAACTTCCATTGGTTTAATGTTGGTTGATTTATGATTTAATTATTTCCTTTTATTTCAAATGCTTTCATGTTTATTTTTATTTCCATTGGTAAAGTACCCACTGAGCGACATTGCTCAGCGAGTTAAGTTTTCCTTGACTCGTAGGATCGGAGCAGTAGCTAAATCTTGGGAAGCGACGACCAGACCCACAGCATCTCAGGGTAGACCTTTTAGTTTCCATTATGAGTTAGCTAGTTGTGGCATGTATATGTATATATATAAGTTTGAGAATTACTATGTTATATTGTACGTTAGTAGTATGTAATAATAATAAACCTCTACTTTATTTTGTATTAGAAGTGTGAACTCTTCTTGCAGGTTTGTAGTTGAGGGTATAAGGTGGATTCATTAGGAGTGTATTGAAACTGATTGTAGTCACACTGGTTTGTGTAAAAATATTTTCAAAAATCAGAAAAACCAGTTTTGTCGACACTTGGGACCCAAATTTCTAGGCGAAACTCTGGCAAAATTTCTGTAAAATCGGAACTAAAATTTGACTAAGTTAAATTGGTAGCAACATTAGGATAGTGTGGCGCCTCTACTCGGCTTACACATGTAGGCCGGGAAGGGGCGTTACAATTTGTGGTATCAGAGCTCCGGTTTAGCCGATTCTGGGTAGTTAGTTGAACTGAACCTTAAATGTATGACCCATAGGGTTAGGTTAGGGGTTCTAATTATGTAACTATACATGTGTGTAGTATTGTTAGTTATGTTATTTTAATTATAACAAGAGTAATTATGGGGGATCGAAACGATGAGATGAGGGAGCTGAGGATGGAAGTAGAGAGGCTAAAGCAAATAGTACAGAAGCAAGATGAAACCATAGAAATTCTGGCAGATCGAAGTATACAGGATCGTGAAGACCTGAGAGAAAAAAAATGAGATGATTACCACATTGATGAGAGACATGCAGATTTCAAATGAGGACAGGCTTAGTCATAGAGTGGAGTTTGATAGTGCCTGTAAGAGCCTCGGGGTAGCACATGGAGAGATCCGTGCTTTGCAGGAGAGGGTCCAGGAGCTAGGCCAGCACTTACCTGGTGAAGCATCGCATGACCCAGATTTTGATCCTGAGATAGAAGAGTATTTGGCTGATAGTGCCACCTCACCTAGGGCACCTACTCACTGAGCTCCGTGATGTGTTGCTTTTTGGAGGTTCTTTTGGTTATGTATATATGTGACATCGGAGTATCATGTAAATATTGTATGGAAGTATGACATAATGATATAGTAGTAAGGAGTCCTAAATTTTGGAATTACATGAGGACTTCCTAGTAATGTAAAAACTTTTGCTTGGAAATAAATAAAAGTTGTGTTGTATATGTGCTATTTAAGAGTTTTTATCTGTATATACATGCCACCTAGGGTAATATAATGCTGTTGGTCTGGGTCGTTACTAATGATGGGATTGTATACGTTTTCCTCTGTTCTTTAGATGTCGCGAATAGCGCAGCGTAATATAGAGGAGGAGGTCGAGTCTCATGCCTCTCGAACTGTAGAAACGCATGTATCAGAGATACCTGCATCAGAGCAACCACCAGCTGATGCTCCTATTCCCAACGAAATGTTACAACAAATGGCTGCCGTATTACGGCAGATAGCCGGCGTTTTCCCGGCACCACCACCAGTGCTAGCACTCGTACCAGTACCTGCTGCAGGAGGGGAAAGGAAACCCCCGATCGAAAAGATAAGAAAGTATGGGGCGAAGGAGTTTAGGGCCCGAAGGGACGATGATTCTTCTATAGTCGAGTATTGGCTAGAAGGAACGGACGAGCCTTAAATCAATTACAATGTACGCTAGAAGAGCGAGTGGTATGTGCTACTTCCTTATTAGTGGAAGAAGCATATATATGGTGGGACACAGTTCACCAACGAGTTCCACCAGAACAGAGGACATGGGATTTCTTTGTGAATGAGTTCAAGAGGACGTTTATATCGGAGGCACACCTAGATGCCAAGAAAAAGGAGTTTCTACATTTAAAGCAAGGTCGACTGACCGTTGCCGAATACGAGAGGGAATTTACCAGGCTGAGTAGGTATGCCAAGAAGACAATTGAAGACGAACATGATAGGTGTAAGCAATTCCAGGATGGTTTGAATAATGAGATTAGGATGCAGCTAATTGCTGCTAATATCAAGAAATTTTTCGAGTTGGTCACTAGGGCTCTGGAAGTAGAGCAATGTCAGTCTGATGAGAAAAATAGAAGACAGAAGATAAAATAGAAGAGAGGTACCTAAAACTATTCGGGAAACTACCAATCATCAAGGAAGCGATTCCGAGGTAGTGGTTCCACGGGAGGCGGTCAACGCCGGGGTTACAATTAGGGATCGATTCGTGGTGGCCCAAGTCAAGCTACCTCGGTCGCTAGTACCGGATGATCCAGAAGAGGGCAAGGAAGAGGATTCAGCCGAAGTGGAGGTAACTTTTCTACCGGTTCGAGAGGTAATGAAGGCGAAAATACTATCCACGCTGTGAGCAATGCGGACGCCGCCACATGGGAGAATGTTGGGGTCGAACATTTGCATGCTACATATGTGGATCTTTAGACCACCTTATGCGAGAGTGTCCCCAGCGAATGCAAAATCTACCTAGGGAGACTGAGGGATCGCAAGCGGCAGCAGGGCAAAGCCAAGGCAGAGGTAGGAACGAAAATCCGTCACATGTGCAGTCTGAGACGGTGAATCGATCAGAAGCGAGGGCTCCTGCTAGAATGTATGCCACGAGGGGGCGAGAAGACAAAGAAGTGCTAGATGTGATTGCAGGTTAGTTGTCTATGTTTGGAGTTTCGCTTTATGTTTTAATAGATCCGGGTTCTTCACACTCATATATATGCACGAAAAATGAAAAACTTGGGAACCTAAAGGTAGAACTAGAGGAAGAGGGAATATTAGTTACTAGCCCATTAGGGAGTGAGGTGATTGCGAGGAAGGTAGTGAAAGATTGCCCCGTGGAGATACAAGGACGTATCTTTCGGGGAGACTTATTTGAACTACCATTTCAAGAATTCGACGCTATTCTTGGGATGGATTGGTTGGCCAAACACGATGCACTGGTTGACTATAAAAGAAAGAGAGTTACTCTATATACGTCAGACGGCGATGAAGTGACCTTAGTGGGAAAGAGGAAGGACTACCTAACTAACATTATTTCCGCTAAGACGGCTAAGAGGTTAGTGCAAAAAGGCTGCGAGGCATACCTGTTATGCGCATTAGAAGCGAAAGAAGAGGCACCGAAGCTACAAGATATACCTACTGTTTGCGATTTTCCCGACGATTTACCCGGATTACCACCTAAACGAGAGGTGGAATTCACCATACGTGTACCTGGGAGCTGCACCAGTATCCATCGCACCTTATCGAATGGCACCAGCGGAGCTAAAAGAACTAAAGGTACAGCTACAGGAACTTTTAGACAAGGGGTTCATTAGACCAAGCGTGTCACCATGGGGAGCGCCAGTATTGTTCATGAAAAAGAAAGACGAATCCCTAAGGTTGTGTGTGGATTACTATCAACTTAATAAGCTGACCATCAAGAACAAATATCCGCTACCTCGCATAGACGATTTGTTTGATCAACTCAAAGGTGCTGGAGTCTTTTCAAAAACTGATCTACGATCGGGTTATCATCAATTGGGGATCAAAGACGAAGACATACCAAAAACCGCATTCAGAACTCGCTATGGACATTATGAATTCATCGTTATGCCTTTCGGATTAACGAACGCACCTGCAGTATTCATGAATTTGATGAACGAAATCTTCCACCCGTATTTGGATCAGTTCGTGGTTGTATTCATTGACGACATATTGGTGTATTCAAAGAATCGAGAGGACCATGATCATCACCTTAGGATTGTTTTGCAAACCCTGCGAGAAAAGCAGTTATACGCTAAATTCAGCAAATGCGAATTTTGGTTGGAAGAAGTAGCCTTCTTGGGACATATTGTATCGGCAGAAGGAATAAGGGTCGATCCCAAGAAAATAGAAGCAGTGTTGGAATGGAAGCCACCTAAGACAGTAACGGAAGTCCGTAGTTTCTTGGGGTTAGCAGGATATTATCGGAGATTCGTTAAAGGGTTCTCCATGATCGCCGAACCTATGACCAAGCTACTTTAGAAGAATATCAAATTCCAGTGGATCGACGCTTGCCAACGGAATTTTGAAAGGCTGAAGCAAAAACTTATTGAAGCGCCCATTCTTACACAACCCGAATCAGGAAAAGATTTTGTAATCTATAGCGATGCATCCTACATCGGCTTAGGTTGCATATTGATGTAGGAGGGCAAAGTCATTGCGTATGTCTCTCGACAGCTCAAGCCACACGAAAAGAATTATCCCACGCATGACTTAGAACTAGCAGCGATTGTTTTGGCTTTCAAGACATGGAGGCACTACCTATACGGGGAAAAGTGTTACATTTATATGGATCATCAAAGCCTGAAGTACCTGCCCACGCAGAAAGATTTAAACCTGCGACAGTGAAAATGGATGCAATTGTTAGCCAACTACGACTATACGATTAACTATCATCCTGGCAAAGCGAATGTCATAGAAGATGCACTTAGTATGAAGTCAATGCAAGCGCTACGTGCTATGAGGGTAGAATTAAAGCCCACAGAAGATGGAGCTATCTTTGCAGAAATGCACGTGCGACCTACTTTACGTCAACAAATACGTGAGGCTCAGAAGGAAGATGAACAAGTGAAGAAGTGGAGTCAACAGGCGCAGGAGAATTCATCAGGAGATTATCAAATCTGTCCAGATGGTATCTTATACTACAAGAAGAGAATGGTGGTACCTAAGTCCGAGGAACTGAAGAAACAGATTTTGCAAGAAGCTCATAACAGTCCTTACACAATGCATCCGAGAGCAACAAAAATGTATCGGGACTTGAAGGAGTATTACCGGTGGCCAGGAATGAAAAGAGACATCGTGGATCACGTGACGAAGTGTCTAACCTGTCAGCAAGTGAAAGCAGAACATCAACTACCCTCAGGACTACTACAACCTATTATGATTCCAACCTAGAAATGGGATCGTATTACTATGGATTTTGTCACAGGATTGCCTATGACTAGGGAAAAACATGACGCGAACTGGGTAATCTTGGATCGGTTTACTAAGTCCGCTCATTTCTTACCAGTACGTGTGGATTACTCGCTTGACAAGTTGCCAGACTTGTACATCAACGAGATCGTACGTCTCCACGAAGTTCCAACTTCCATCATATTAGATCGAGATCCACGCTTTACGTCAAATTTTTGGCAGAAATTCCAAACAGCCCTTGGGACTCGAACGTACCACAGTACAGCATTCCATCCCCAAACAGACGGACAGTCGGAAAGAGTGATTCAAGTTTTGGAAGATATGTTGAGGGCGTGCGTTTTAAAATTTAAAGGTAGCTGGGACAAACACCTGAGCTTAATGGAATTCGCGTACAACAACAGCTATCAATCCAGCATACAAATGGCTCCTTACGAAGCACTGTAAGGTCGAAAATGCAGAACTCCAGTTTGCTGGACAGAATTGAGCGAGGAAAAGATGTTAGGGCCAGCCATTGTTAAGGAAACTGAGGAAAAGGTAGAGATCATTCGAGACCGATTAAAAGCAGTGGCGGATAGGCAAAAATATACACGGATCTAAAGAGGAAAGACATACAGTTCGAGGTCGGCGACAGAGTATTCCTCAAAGTCTCTCCTTGGAAGAAGGTGTTACGATTTAAACAGAAAGGCAAGCTAAGCCCTAAATTCATCGGACCATATGAGGTCATCAAACGGGTAGGTCCGGTAGCTTACCAATTGGCGTTACCACCCGAATTAAGTAAAATACATTATGTTTTCCATGTTTCAATGCTAAGGAGGTATCGTTCAGATCCAACCCATGTTATACAAGCTCAAGACATCGAGATTCGGCCCGACTTGACATACGAGGAAGAGCCGGTAGAAATCCTAGCACGGGAAATCAAAGAGTTGCGGAATAAGAAGATTCCATTGGTCAAAGTGCTTTGGAGGAATCACAAAGTAGAAGAAGCTACATGGGAACGCGAAGAAACTATGAGGAAGCAATACCCATATTTATTTCAACCTGATGAGCTTCAGGACGAAGCCTAAATTAACGAGGGAGGAACTGTCACATCCGCTCACCGCATTTATACTTAGTAGTCACGTGCACAGTGAGAGAAGGGGAAAGGAGAAGATAATTCCTGACAACGGCTCCAGATAAGGCTATAGGACCACTGGGACCTAATTGAAAAAAAAATGAAAAGTTTTGAGGAGGTGACTGTAATTTCCAAAAGTTTTGGGGAGGTAACTGTAATTTCCAAAAGTCGTACTGGATGTTCTTAATAGTGCACATAACATATTCCAAAAATGGAAAGTAGAGAAAAATCAGGTCGCAACTACGCGTAACGGTTTTTTCAAAAAATGCCCCGTTAAAGAGAAACGAAGACATGTAGACTAGGGACATTTTGGTCATTATTAATTAAAATTTATACATGAAACCAAGTAGGAAATAAACACATGAGTGCATAGAGGACATCGAGGGTTTGAATATGAAATGATCGTCAGTAGAAATGGAGCCTGGGCAAAACCCGAGCAAAGAAAGGACCTAAAGGTAATTTTATAAAAAGTCGAGGGCTTATTGGTAATTTTTCAAAATGACTTGGAAACTTAAAATAGACCTTAAAAATAGAAAGTAGAGGTCGAGAGGATCAAAATCATATGTAGTTTTCCTCGTGGAACTGTACGGTTTAAAAGTTACAAACGAATAATCGCCGGAGGGTATTTTGATCTTTTCACACCTTAGACCATAAAATTTCGGCACAAGGAGGTGGAGGGGCCAAAATATAATTAAAAGAAAGTCTAAGGGTTTGGGTTTTAAATAAATAAAAGGAAGAGACATTTGGGCTAATGAAAATTAGCCATTTAGGGTTTATAAAAAGAAGAAAAGAAAAAGTGGTGGACAATTGGCCTTAAAACATTCATTCACCCAAAAGTGGACATCATTTCCACTATATATATATCATCATAGCAAGAAGAACAAAACTCTCTCTCTCCCACTTCAAAATTTCGGCCACCATAGGAAGAACACCAAAGAGTTCTAATTTTTGTCAAGTTTGATTTTCAGGGTAAGTTTTAAGGTTTTCAAGTATGTAGATTTCAATTCTAGTATCAATTTTATGTATTTATATATCTATTGGAAGATTGGAAATTAGGGTTCTTATGGTGGATTTGGGAAAAATTTTAAGTAGTGATGATATTGATAAATTAAATGGAAGAATCAAGGTTTCTAAGGTTTAATAAGGCTAGATTAGGGTTTAGTTTGAAAAGAAATGGAGGATAGCTTATTGTTCTAAATTGCTAAGGGTTATGTTTAAGGTTGTGTTCTTGAATTTCTTGAAGGGGAAACAAAGATTAAGGAAGGAGAAGAAGGAAAGGCAAAAAGGAATTAAAAGAACAAGGTTTGGTACTTTACCATAAAAGAAATTTTATTTTTCTTACAAACTTTGGTTTATGGAATTTTTGATGTTGATGAACTTTAATTAATTGATTTAAGTTAAACATGAAAAATTTGTCAAAGGGAAGTGTTTGAATCTTCACTTTATCATTAAAGAAGACTTCATATTGATTTGAAAAAGAAAAAAAACTATTCCATGTATTTCATATGTTTGGGCCGAAATGGTCCCAAAGTGACAGCTTTCTGGACTATTTTTGTGGCAATTGTTTGAGGTAGAAAATGAATGAATGTTTCAATGAAATTTTACGTGCAATTAGTCAACATATGAAATAAGTTTCCTGTAAAATTTCAGCCAAAAATAAGATCATTTACCTGTTCAAATACATGACTGAAACGGACTGAAATTTTGAAGAAAATCCAGATTTTACTATTCATATGGTCATGCCATTTGCGTTGCCGATTTTATGCGCCGCGATACTATTCATTTGGTCAATTTATGATCTTTTGAGGAATGCTTTGAAATGTTTGATGTGTTTATTGTGGATGTTAAAAATGTAAAAAAAGGGTAATGGTTTGACTAAAGAATGTGGTGCGCGGTGTAAATGGCAAAGTGCAACGGAAATTAAAATAATTTCTCGAGTCATTCTAAAATGAAGTTTGAGACTTAAATTGAATCATTTTAATCTTTATGCTCTACTGGGTAGTTGGGAGTGGTAGATAAGGGTATGGTGCACTATACTAACTTATGCAGTACTGCTTGATATTGTGATTGAATTGTTATGATCTGAACTCAATGGTGCGGCCATTGGGGGCCAATGGTGAGGGCCATTGGTTATAACCAGGATGTTGAGGGCCATTCCTGTGATTTGATAATGGTGGTGAGGGCCACCTATGTTACAGTGGTGAGGACCACTGCCTTATCGCTATGGTTCCCTATATACCAGTAGAGCCAAAGTCCTGTTATTTTTTTTTTAAAACTACGTACTGAAAATGAGTTGAATTATGATTTTTATATTTGTTGAAAGCATATTTACACTGAATGTACAGTAACTTCCATTGGTTTAATGTTGGTTGATTTATGATTTAATTATTTCCTTTTATTTCAAATGCTTTCATGTTTATTTTTATTTCCATTAGTAAAGTACCCACTGAGCAACATTGCTCAGCGAGTTAAGTTTTCCTTGACTCGTAGGATCGGAGCAGTAGCTAAATCTTGGGAAGCGACGACCAGACCCACAGCATCTCAGGGTAGACCTTTTAGTTTCCATTATGAGTTAGCCAGTTGTGGCATGTATATGTATATATATAAGTTTGAGAATTACTATATTATACTGTACGTTAGTAGTATGTAATAATAATAAACCTCTACTTTATTTTGTATTAGAAGTGTGAACTCTTCTTGCAGGTTTGTAGTTGAGGGTATAAGGTGGATTTATTGGGAGTGTATTGAAACTGATTGTACTCACACTGGTTTGTGTAAAAATATTTTCAAAAATCAGAAAAACCAGTTTTGTCGACACTTGGGACCCAAATTTCTAGGCGAAACTCTGGCAAAATTTCTGTAAAATCAGAACTAAAATTTGACTAAGTAAAATTGGTAGCAACATTAGGATAGTGTGGCGCCTCTACTCGGCTTACACATATAGGCCGGGAAGGGGTGTTACATTGTTTGTGGAAGAAGTGATTTGAATTACATCGATGTGGCTCTTAAATTGCCATAGCCGTATCTTTTTAATTTTAATATGTGTGACAGAGGTAGTTTAAAAGCACACAGGTGTGGCCTTAGGATTGCCATGACCGAGTCTTCTGGTTTTGAGCTAGAATTTTGAGTGTTAATTGTATAGTGTAAGGACCTTAGTAACATCACTTAATAATTCATTTATAGGATTATTGAGGGGTGTAAAATTTGGTGGTATTAGAGCCCGGTTTAGGTGATTCTAGAATGTGAATTATGAGAAAAAGTTAAATACAACTATCATTACTTTGTGAATTATATAAATAAATTAGTATTTTGATACAGTTGATTTTAAAATGTTTATAAGTATAGGATGGCCTCTAGATCTTATCAAGGTGCAGAGGAAGAGGCGGCATCCTTACACAGTTAGGGGAGTGTAGGGAATCAACAGCCAGATGAACCCTCAGTAGGGCAAGCACCAGTGGACCCCTATTTTATGAGGAACATGGTGGAAGTCTTTAGGTATATTGTAGGCAAATTCCTTTAGCACTACTACAACCACTAGTATCTCAAAGATCTCCTTTGAAAAGAATTAGAAAATTAGGGTAAAAGATTTTAAAGCCCATGATATAGATGAATCTTCTATAGCAGAGTATTGGTTGGAGATGGTTGTAAGAGTTTTTTATCTTTTACATTGTACTAATGAGAAGAGACTGAAGTGTGCAGTATCTTTACTGCATGAAGAAGCTTATGATTGGTGGGATACGAAACAGATAGCTACTTCAGTAGATAGGCCTTTCTTCTTTGGTTTTAAACATACAAGCAAAGAAAAAAAATCTTATTTAAGTATAAGATTTGTAATATTTTGAAAGAGAGAAATATTATTTATGCGAGATAATATTTTTTTGTAAGTGATACAATAGTGAGGCTTTGCTTTGGATATTTGGAAAATACTTAATACAATTTTAAATTTATCTCAAAATATTGTGCTTCTAGAATATTTTTCTAGAAAAATCTTCCTCTTATAATTCTACTATTTATTAGTGAAAGAAAATATTTAGAGTTTGTCCCGTAAATATAGCCCAAATTAAAAGGAGAACTATATTAAATATGGGTCTTATTTTTTCTAATTATTTTTATTTTGCACATATTTTATTTATTTATAGCCAATTTATCTTAGACCTGTTAATCCCGTTGTGCCGTAAAATCTAGGATTTATTTATTTAAATTTCTCAACAAGATCTTTGATCTCAAATCAGTTATTAAATATCTAACAATCGCATCGCATTTATTGAAGATCTCACTTCTCTTCTCAGTTAAAGCTCATTTCTCTCGATTTGTATAAGTATTCTATAACCAGAGTGAAGAATTATCGATCTTGGGTTTTGGATAGATAAAATCGTGGAAGTATATGGATAAAATTAATACAGAGGAGGATGAAAGACCTGAATCTGATGATGAGGATGAAGACAGATGATGATGAATACAGTGGCGGAACCAGAAATTTATCGAGGGGGGGTCAAAATTTATACATAATAAAATTTATAGACGAGTTCACAATAAAATTAAAAATTTAATATTACAGTGTCAGTAGTTCAAAAATTAATTTGTGCTATTAGGTTGACTACGACTAAGAGACGATAATTGTATCCTACGACTCTGTATTTTTTGAAAATGTTGCATAACAGCCTCATTTTCAATTTTTAAAAAAATTTCTCTCTCCACATAACAAATCAAACAGTCACTCAAAAATTCATCTCCCATCTTATTGCGCAAATCCGTCTTGATAATGTTCATTTCTGAAAAAGCTCTTTCGACAGTAGCAGTTGCAACAGGTAAGACAAACGCCAACTTGATAAGCAGATATATCAAAGAAAACATAGTGTCATAACCTGTCTCAACCATTTTCTGAGCAAGAGCTCCAATATCATCTAAATCAGAGAAAGCTGTATTTCTTCTTACATCAGCAATGTAAGTCTCAAGTTGATCTTCAAGTACCATCCGATCAGTAATCGTGAAATCATATGGATATAGTTCAGCGAGATGAAGTAATTTAGATAGCTGGAAGCTGTAGAATGTGTAACACCCCTTCTCGACCTATGAATAAGCCGAGGAGGAATGCTACATCAGGATAGGAGCTCTGGTTATGTCACCTTACTTAATGTTCCATATAAAAATTTTTCAAAAATTTTAACGGAGTCTCCCTTAAAATTCTAGGTCCCAAGTGTCGACAAAACTGATTTTTCTTATTTTTGAAAATCATTTTGTTTCACAATTCAACTCAAGCACACTCCCAATAATCCACCCTTATAACCTCAACTACAATCCTGCAAGAAGAATTCACACTTCTATATTCACAACCCAACTCAATTTAAAACCATACAGTTATTATACATTACTAGATTTACATGCTACATCCAGTTATCTCTTTGTATTGTTCAAATAAGTACATGCCAGTTTCTAATACCAAAATACACAATGAAGAGCACCACCTAAGTTTGTTGATGACCGACAGATCGCAGGACTCCTCTGCTCGCTACTGGCTCCTTGCTAATAGCATACGAGTTTAGAAGAAACTAAACTCGCTAAGCATTGCTTAGTGGGTACTTTAACTAATTACGGAAAATAAATAATAAAAGCATAATGCACTTTTAAAAACAATGAGTCGTATTGAAAAATAATATCACAGTAAAAACAATCCATACATGTCATATATTCAGTTATTATCATTTTATCAGTTCGCTCCACAAGGTAATTTGGTAGATTAACGTATGGTAAGGAACTAACTGAAACAACTGTATATATATTCTGTGGCTGTGGCCCTAAAAAAATTGCGGACCAAGCCCTGTGGAATTTGCGGCCGAAGCCCTCGGACCGGAGTCTTATTTAACTCGGGCGATTGCCCTATATAACTCGAACCGAAGTCCTATATAGCTCGGGTCGTCACCCTATATAACTCGGACCGAAGTCCTATATTAAAGCAGCACTGCATATAGTATAATATATCATACCCTTACCCTACTCAGTACTATCCCAGATACCCAGTGGAGCCAAAATTTTCATGCCATTTCTTAATCGAATATGCATTATACAATTATCGACTTATGTTTCTTATATTATTTCAACGTGAAATATCATATATTGTCATTTTAATAACATATTATGCTCATTTATATGCATAAGGAATCAATTGGATTACTTTTGAAAAATGACCAAATGAATATTAGCAAAATGACCATATGAATAGTAAATTCTGGTTTTGGACTCAACTTGATCCTTATTTTGAAAAAATTGTATAAAATAATCTACTTGACTAAAAACTCTAAAATTTTTACAGAATTTAGTTTTACATCTTAAAATCAATCTTTTAAAATTTCAGATCAAACTGGACACAAAATCTTGGTCAAGTAGTTCACCCAACCAGACTGCTCCAGTTTCCCTGCATCCTGGCAGCAGTTCTGAATTTTGTGAATTCCGTAAATTAAATTCAATCAATGTGGTTCCAAATTATTTTTCTCAAATACTAGACTCACTAAACAACAACATATCCAAAATTCACTTCAAGAACATTTTTCTATATTTAATTAAAAATTATACAAGTCACAGCATTTCACTAATTCTAAAACAGAAAAATTTCAAGAAAATGAACAAACAATTAGTTAAAGTACCAAACCTTGCTTTTTCTTAGTCCTTTATCTATATCACTTCCTTTCCTTCCTTGTCTCCTTGATTTCCTATGAAATTTAACATCACATATACATAGGTAAGAACCCTAGGTATAGACATAGTCTTATCTTATGATTTTTCTAATAGTTGCTAGCTTATTTTCACCATTAAACACCATTATTTCTTTCATCAAATCCTTCAAATAATTAGTTCTTGAATTTTCTCCAAATCTAGCTACATGAACCCTAATTTCAATCTCTTAAATTAACCATTAATCCTTGAAACTAAAACTAGAGATAGGTTTCTCTTACCTTATAATCTTGTTTGTCACCAAAATCTTCAACCAAAAGCCTTAAACTTTGGAAAAATCCCCTCCTTCTTCCTTCTCTTATGGTTTAGACGAGTTCACCATGTAAGAGAGGGCTTTTATATTCTTTCCTTAGCTTATTTTGATCCAAATGGCAGCCAAGAGAGGTTAAGATGTGTTGGTGTAAGTGTTGATTTCCCATTGGTACACCTTATGGCAAAAATGGCCACTTTTAATTGGTCCAAATGTCTCTTTCTTTTATTTATTTAAAACCCAAGCCATTGGGCTTTCTTTTATTCATATTTTGACCCCCCTCAACTTTCTTGTGCTGTAATTTTATAGTCTAGGGTGTGAAAATACCAAAATACCCTCCAGCGATTAATCGATTGTAACTTTTAGACCGTGCGTTTTCAGAAAAAATTGAAACCCACGGTTATGACCCGATTAATCTCGAGAATATTCTTTCAGGGTAGGATATGGGCACTATTAAGAACTTCCGACACTTAATTTTTAAGTTTACATAGTTGCCCCTAACTTTTGAGAAATTTACACTTAGGTCCTCGGCCTTTCGAAAAATTACCTTTAGTTCCCGTCGACTTCACGGGCCTCCTTTGAACACCGATTTTGTTTTTTACTATCTCGAGCCTCTATTTGACCACTTATTTATGTCCTTCTTGCCTAATACTCGACTACCTAAACTTTGGGATGTGACAGTTCTACCTCCCTTAATTTAAATTTCGCCCCGAAACTTGCTTATTCATACATGTAAATACATTGCTGGCCCTAGTCCTAGTCCATGGGCTTCCTCAACACCTATTGGTGCGGAGTCTTGGGATTCTGTCTCCTGTTCCATAGCTTGCCACGAATCTAGAGACATCCTACATTGACATAAATAGCTATCTGCTTAATTCATCAACATATAACTCGATTATCAATTCCTATCTGGCATGTACATCTACCTATTCATCATATAACTTTCTCCTTACTTTATCTTACATGGCACACATAGTTACGTACTTACTACCTATCTCCCAGAATTGACTATTCATCATATAACTTTCTCCTTACTTTATCTTACATGGCACACATAGTTACATACTTACTACCTATCTCCCAGAATCGACTAAACCAATGCTCTGATACCACAAATTGTAACACCCCTTCCCGACCTATGAATAAGCCGAGGAGGAATGCTACATCGGGATACGAGCTCTGGTTATGTCAACTTACTTAATGTTCCTTATAAAAATTTTCCAAAAATTTTGACGGAGTCTCCCTTAAAATTCTAGGTCCCAAGTGTCGACAAAACTGATTTTTTTATTTTTGAAAATCATTTTGTTTCACAATTCAACTCAAGCACACTCCCAATAATCCACCCTTATAACCTCAACTACAATTCTGCAAGAAGAATTCACACTTCTATATTCACAACCCAACTCAATTTAAAACCATACAGTTATTATACATTACTAGATTTACATGCTACATCAAGTTATCTCTTTGTATTGTTCAAATAAGTACATGTCAGTTTCTAATACCAAAATACAAAATGAAGAGCACCACCTAAGTTTGTTGATGACCGACAGATCGCAGGACTCCTCTGCTCGCTACTGGCTCCTTGCTAATAGCATACGAGTTTAGAAGAAACTAAACTCGCTAAGCATTGCTTAGTGGGTACTTTAACTAATTACGGAAAATAAATAATAAAAGCATAATGCACTTTTAAAAATAATGAGTCATATTGAAAAATAATATCACAGTAAAAACAATCCATACATGTCATATATTCAGTTATTAACGTTTTATCAGTTCGCTCCACAAGGTAATTTGGTAGACTAACGTATGGTAAGGAACTAACTAAAACAACTGTATATATATTTTGTGGCTGTGGCCCTAAAAAAAATTACGGACCAAGCCCTGTGGAATCTGTGGCCGAAGCCCTCGGACCGGAGTCTTATATAACTCGGGCGATTGCCCTATATAACTCGGACCTAAGTCCTATATAGCTCGGGTCGTCACCCTATATAACTCGGACCGAAGTCCTATATTAAAGCAGCACTGCATATAGTATGATATATTATTTTATTAGTTTTTGTTATAGATTTGTGTCTTGTTTATTATGATAATTATTGTTTTATTTAGGTATTTTGTTAATTTTTATCGGTTTGTTTAGTGTTTTCATTAATTTTGGTAGTTTTAGTTTATTTCAGTGTTTATGTTATTTTTGATCTAGTTTTTAGTATGGTGTTTATGTTTTGTTGGTTATTGTTTATTTACTTTTTGTTTAAAGTTTGTTTTGAGTTTTGCTTTAGGTTAAAAAGCCAAGGAAACAAATTGAAGAAAAAAAGGGACAGTAGCTGACACAGGCAGAGGACACGGCCAAGTCACTGGCCGTGTCCCATACCAAGTTAAAAGGAAGTTCAAGGCACAGTAGAGGACACAGGCAAGGGACACGGCCAAGTCAATGGCCGTGTCCCTCCAAAGAAGCCTAGACACGGCCAAGTTGCTCTGAATTGGCCGTGTCTCACTTACATCCAAGGAAAAGAAGACTAAAATCTCACAGAAGCAAACACAGCAAAATGGTCCAACACGGCCAAGTCACCTCTAACATGGCCGTGTCACTCAACCAACGAAGAAAAGAAGGAAAGCAAGCAGAACAAACACATGCAAGGGACACGGCCAAGTCACTGGCTGTGTCCCTCCAAAGACCACCAACATGGCCAAGTCATATTCAACTTGACCGTGTCTCTCATGAACCAAAGCCGTAGCGGATTTTTAAGCGGACGTTTCATATATAAAGAAAAAAGAAGCTAGGGTTTCAGAGAGTTGACGATTTGGAGATTGAATTGAGCCGTCAGAGAGTGAAGATAGGGTTTTAACTTTGTTTTCTTGATTTTGATTATACTTTTGGATTAATCTAGCTTAGATTAGATTGTTCTAGCCATTGATACATCCTTCTTGCAAGATTTGAACAAGAGATTTTTCAGAAGCTTCAAGGAGTTTGTAACTTGGTTTTGTTCTTGAACTTATTCTCTTTATTTTCATTGAAATTGTATTAATGGATATTATCATGTCTAATTTGATTTCTTTGAACATTAATGAGATGAGTATGTTTGATAGCATGATGAACTAATTTGATCTAGTCTAGGGTTTGTATGGATCTGCTATGATTGTATGAATTGGTTATTCTCTTAGCTAATAGTTTCTTTAGCCTTGATTGAATGGAATATTGTTAATATATAATTGATTGGCCACCAATTATGTGTTTGAGGTATTAGATGATGGATTGAGAGATGAAGTCTAATGCTGGAACAATTCAATTAAGGACTTAGGTGAATTAGAGATATAACCTATTAAAAAGATTATTTCAATTGTAACAAGATTAGTTGAATGAGGTTTGAATGCGAGAGCTTATTTCCTTGACTCGATTAATTGAGTTGTTTGCGATTTAATCTTCGAAATTAAATTAGTTAAGAGGAATAACTGTTCATACATATAAGTAGTAGAGAAGTGCAAACCCTAGACGTTTCTATCAAGTGAAATCAAAACATTAGCTTAATTTACTTTTATTCGTTTTAAACTTCAATCAATCTTTTTCATTAGTTGTTAGCAATTTCAATTTCTTCATTACTTGTTATTTATAATCTGATAATCAATTAGTCACTTTAGCTTCCTTGAGAGACGACCTTGGGGCGATCACCTTTGCTACAGCTACCTCGTATACTTGCGAGTGACGCTTTGTGGTAGAGTTAGTTCGAGCGCAACAAGTTTTTGGCGCCGCTGCCGGGGAAGCTAATTGGCGAAATTGTTTATTAGGCAAAAATATTCTAGATTATTTTTCACTGTTTTCATTTTATTTTATTTTGTCTTTTGCTTTTAATAATTTCTTTTTCCTAGAAATTTTTATTTATGCAAGGTAGGAGATCACTCGAAGGAGAGTTATATCCATTCGTTCCAGAAATTCAGAGAGTGAAAAGGAGCAGAGAAGAGTTTGAACTGTACACAGGATTTGATACTACAGAGGAGGACACTTCTGATTTTGAGTCGGAATATGCAAAATCTGTTAAAATGGCCGAAGAAAGGCAAAGAACGATGAGAGACTTTGCTAGACCTGTCATTGGAACTTCCACCTTTTTCATAAGACTGACAGATGCAGCAAGAAATTATGAGTTGAAGAACATTCACTACAACATGCTGCCATCATTCTATGGAGTTCCAAATGAAGATCCTTTGAACTTTATTCGGGATTTCTACTCCACCCTCAACACTTTTCCATTGGGAGGATTAACAGAGGATCAGTTGAGGATGAGATGTTTCCCTTATACTTTGAAGGATAGGGCAAAGAGCTGGCTTATGATGTTGCCCGAAAACTCACTGACAACTTGGGAGCAAGTTTATAATAAATTCATGGGCAAGTTTTATTCACATCAAAAGACAGCTGAGTTGAGAGGGAAGATTGCTAGATTCTCTCAATTTGAGGGAGAACCATTTCATGAGGCTTGGGACAGATTTAAGATGCTATTGATCCAGTGTCCGCATCATCACTACCCACTTCAACTTCTTAATCAGTTTTTCTATGATGGTCTAACCCAGCAATTTCAGAACACTTTTGACAATGCAGCTGGAGGAGCCATGGGAGAAAAGACAGCTGATGAGACTTATGAGATCTTTGAGATGTTGGGAGCTAATTCTCAACAAAAGAGTGTAAGGGGAAGAAGTAAAGGGGTGAATCAATTGGAAGCCAATAGTGAAATGGTTAGTCAAATAGCTGAATTGACAAGACAGGTGCAGATGCTAAACATGAAGAACAATATTTCTTCATCTACTCAAGAAGTGTGTGGAATCTGTGGGACATTCGGGCATGGAGCAAATATATGCCCCTCTGCATATGAGTATTTTGGGAATGAAGTTGAGCAAGTTAATGCTATGGGGGGATTTCAACCAAGAGCCAGGAATGATCCTTACTCTAATACTTACAATCCTGGTTGGAGGAGTCACCCAAATTTTTCCTGGACAACAAATAATGCTCAACAGCCTTTCCATTTGCTCCAGAGACAGAACCAACAGCAGGGCCAATCCTCAAATCAAGGTCAGCCTAAGAGAGAGAGTTTGGAGGAAAGTTTACAGGCTTTTATCCAAGTCAGTGCTAAAAATCAAGAGATGAACAACAAGAGGCTGGATTCACTAGAAGCATCTTTTAAGAAGGTGGAGACCCAAGTAGGACAACTTGCACAACAGATGCAAATTCAACAAAAGGGGAAGTTCCCAAGTCAACCTGAGCAGGCACAATCAGTGACTATTCTTAGAAGTGGCAAGGTAATTAACAATAATGTTGAAAATAATTCTGTGAATGCAGGTGAGCAAGAGAATAAAAAGGAAGGAGAACCAGAGAACAAAGGTGATGGAGATAGATTAATGGAGAAGTCCCCTACAGCAGATTTGCACAAGGCAAGCAATCCATACCAGCCACCTATAACATTCCCCAGCAGGTTGAAGGATGATAAAAAAGATAAGCAATTTTCAGATATCTTCAACATGCTGTCTAAGGTAAGTATTAACTTACCCTTACATGAAGCAATTAAGAACATGCCGGCTTATGCTAAATTCTTCAAAGAATTGAATACCAAGAAAAAAAGGTATGAGCCGAATGAAAAGGTGATAGTTTCAGAGGTAGCTAGTGCTGTTTTGCAGCATAAACTACCTCCCAAGCTAAAGGATCCTGGTAGTTTTATCATTCAAATTACTATAGGGAATGGAAAGGGTACTGATGGCATGTGTGATTTAGGAGCTAGTGTGAATTTAATGCCTTATTTTGTGTACTTTGATTTAGAACTATGGGAACTTAAACCAACAAAAATAGTGTTGCAATTAGCTGATAGATCTCTTAGATTCCCGAAAGGGGTTATAGAAGATGTGTTAGTTAAAGTTGGTGGTTTGATAGTACCTGTGGATTTTATTGTTCTTGACATGGAAGTAAGTAACTCTTCACCATCTGCACACACCATTCTGCTAGGTAGGCCTTTTATGGCGACTACCAACACTTTGATAGATGTTAAAAATGGTAAATTATCAATGACTGTCTTAGGACAAACTGTTGAATTTTCTATTTTTAACACTTCTCCTATTCCTACAACTGCTTTATATGAGGATTGTTCTTTCATTGATTGTGTTGATGCAGTTGTTTCAGATGTTTTCTCGCAGACAGGTTCCTCTGATAAATTGGAGCTGGCATTGACCTTAGATAGTGATTTGGAAATTTTTGATGCAGAAATAGCCAGTTGTCTTGAGACTTTAGAGGGTGCTGAAATAGAGGAGCTTGAGGAGGACCTAGTTTGTGAGCTTCCCTCCATTCAGAAAGAAGAGAAGAACCCTTCACTTGAGTTAGAGCTGAAAGAGTTACCTAAGAATCTGAAATATGTGTTTTTAGGATATCACAATACCTTACCTATGATAATATCTAGTGAACTTAGTGAAGAGGAGGAGATGAGGTTAGTGAGTGAGCTTAAAAGATTGAAAAAAGCAATAGGATGGGGATTGAGTGACATCAAGGGTATTAGCCCTTCAATGTGCATGCATAGAATCACTTTAGAAGAGGGAGCTAAACCTGTGAGGGAGACCCAAAGGCGACTTAACCCAAATATGAGTGAAGTGGTTAAGAAAGAAGTGCTCAAATTGCTGGATGAAGGAGGAATTTACCCAATAGCTAATAGTGAGTGGGTGAGCCCAGTACATGTAGTTCCTAAGAAATCTGGAATCACTGTGGTGAAAAATGAGAATAATGAATTGATTCCTACTAGGACTACTACTGGGTGGAGAATGTGCATCGATTATAGGAAGTTGAACAATGCTACAAAGAAAGATCATTTCCATCTTCCTTTTATTGATCAAATGTTAGATAAACTAATAGTGAGTGGGTGAGCCCAGTACATGTAGTTCCTAAGAAATCTGGAATCACTGTGGTGAAAAATGAGAATAATGAATTGATTCCTACTAGGACTACTACTGGGTGGAGAATGTGCATCGATTATAGGAAGTTGAACAATGCTACAAAGAAAGATCATTTCCATCTTCCTTTTATTGATCAGATGTTAGATAAACTTTCTGGACACTCACATTATTGTTTTCTGGATGGCCTTTCAGGTTACTATCAGGTGCCAATATCTCCAGAGGATCAGTCTAAGACTACCTTTACTTGCCCTTTTGGGACTTATGCATTTCGGTGTATGCCCTTTGGCTTGTGTAATGCACCTGCAACTTTTCAGAGATGCATGATGTCTGTCTTCTCTGACATGATAGATGATTTTATTGAGGTATTTATGGATGACTTTTCTGTTTTTGGTAATTCTTTTGATAATTGCCTCAATAAACTTGTTCATGTGCTTGAGAGATGCATTGAATGTAACCTCACTTGAAGTTGGGAAAAGAGTCATTTTATGGTTACTCAGGGCATTGTCTTAGGTCATGTGGTGTCAAGTAAATGGATTGAGGTGGATAAGGCTAAAGTTGAATTGATTGCTAAGTTACCCCCACCTACCTCTGTTAAGGGAATAAGAAATTTTCTAGGGCATGCAGGATTTTACAGGAGGTTTATTAAGGATTTTTCCAAAATAAGCCAACCATTGTGCCATTTGTTGGGGAAAGATGTTCCATTTGAATTTACACCACAATGCATGCAAGCTTTTAATTCCCTTAAAGAAAACTTGACTAGTGCACCAGTGATAGTAGCTCCTGTTTGGTCTTTACCTTTTGAAATCATGTGTGATGCCTCTAATCATGATGTAGGAGCTGTTCTTGGGCAAAGGGTTGATAAGTACTTGAGAGTAATATATTATGCTAGCTTGACCCTGAATAGTGCACAAATGAATTACACCACAACTGAAAAGGAAATGTTAGCTGTTGTTTTTGCTTTAGATAAGTTTAGAGCATATTTAATTGGGTCGAAAATTATTGTGCATTCTGATCATGCAGCTCTAAAATATCTTTTAACAAAATAACATGCTAAACCGCGCTTAATTAGATGGGTGTTGTTATTGCAAGAATTTGATTTCCAAATCAAAGATACTAAGGGTAGTGAGAATGTGGTAGCTGATCATTTATCTAGATTACCCTTCTTTAGTGAAAATCTTGCATCTGATAGCATTCATAAAAATTTAGAAGCATTTCCTGATGAGCAGCTTTTTGTGGTATTTGATGCACCTTGGTTTGCAGATATTGCTAACTATCTTGCTTGTGGTATATTGCGTACTAACATGTCATTTCAGGAAAAGAAAAGGTTTTTACACTTAAGTAAGTTTTATTTTTGGGATGAACCTTATCTATTCCAGATATGAAAAGATGAGATAGTTCGCAAGTGTGTATCTGAAGAAGAACAACTGAGTGTTCTTCAATTTTGTTATGACCTTCACTGTGGGGGTCATTTTGGAGGAAGAAAGACTGCAGAAAAGGTGCTTCAAAGTGGTTTTTACTGGCCTACCTTATTTAAAGATGCTCAAGAGTATTGTAAGCACTGTGATCGTTGCCAAAGAGTAGGTAACATTGGGAGGAGAAATGAAATGCCCCTTCAATCATATATTGTTGTTGAACTGTTTGATGTGTGGGGAATAGACTTCATGGGTCCTTTCCCCAAGTCCTTTGGTTATGAATATATTTTAGTTGCTGTTGATTATGTTTCCAAATGGGTGGAGGCAATCCCCACCCGTACTAATGATGCTAATGTGGTTGTTAAATTTGCGAAGGAAAACATTCTTAGCATATTTGGCACACCAAGAGTGATAGTCAGCGATGGGCGAAGTCATTTTTGCAATAGGCTTTTTGAGAAGTTAATGCACAAATCTGGTGTGAAGCACAAGGTGGCAACCCCATACCATCCACAGACTTCTGGGCAAGTTGAAACATCAAACAAGCAGCTAAAAGGAATTCTGGAGAAAACAGTCAACACATCAAGGAAGGATTGGGCAAACAGATTGCATGATGCACTATGGGCATATCGGACTACTTTAAAGACTCCTCTTGGTATGAGTCCATACCGATTGGTGTTTGGAAAAGCTTGTCACTTACCAGTGGAGTTGGAGCACAGAGCGTATTGGGCAATCAAGACTCTGAATTTGGACTTGGACAAAGCGAAGAGAGAAAGATTGCTGCAAACTTCAGAGTTAGATGAGCTGAGGAATGAGGCTTATGAGAGCTCGAGAATTTACAAGGATCGCACTAAAGCACTTCATGATAGAATTATAGTGCGAAAGACATTGAGTCCAGGTATGAAAGTTTTAATTTTTAACTCTTGACTCCGTCTTTTTCCAGGTAAACTCAAGTCTCGATGGAGTGGTCCTTTCGAGATAACTCAGATGCATCCTTCTGGTGCCATTGAATTACTTAACTCTCGAACAAATGAGACTTTTAAAGTAAATGGACAGAGAGTTAAGCCATACAATGAAGGATTTCAGGAAGTGAGGATCATTGACAGCACTTTGATTCACGATCCCTAAGCCTTGCATGATGTCCAGCTATATGACATTAAAGAAGTGCTAAATGGGAGGCAACCCATCGATTTGCATTTATTTTTCATAGTTGTAATTTTAAATTTAGCAAGTTTTGATTTTATGTTTAGTCTAAATAAATGGAATGGGTGCTTTGATTGGTTTTTTATCTTTCTCATGTGTTTCAGGTTGATCGGAAAAGAGGTTTGTAATTTCTTTGATAATTGGTGATATAAAATAATAATAATAATAATAATAATAATAAAATAAAAAAAGTTAAAAAGTGGCAGAGAGTGACACGGCCAAGGAACCTGGCCATGTCCCTTGGCCGTGTCACATGGGACACGGCCAAGTCTCATTAAAACTCTCTTCTTTTGTTTTGTTTTTGAAAATTGTCACAGTGAGTGACACGGCTAAGGAACTTGGCTGTGTCCCTTGGCCGTGTCACTTGGACACGGCCAAGCCTCACCAATTTGCTCTTTGATTTTTTATTTTGCACCTCTACTTCTAGTAGCAGACACAGGCATAGGACATGGCCAAGTCACTGGCCGTGTCCCTCAAAAAAAAACACAAGACACGGCCGTGTTCAACCTAACTTGGCCATGTCTCACACCTTTTCACTTTAAAAAAGCACTATTCTTTCACCTTTTTCCTTATTCAGTCCATAGTTTCCTGTTTATTCATCTCTCTCGCTCTCTCACTCTCTGTATCGCAAACTCCATTCTTTTTTATTCCAAGCTCCAAATCTTCCATTAAACCTCAAATTTCTTCACCAAAACTAAAAATAATCCATTAAAACTTCTTCTTTTCTCATAAAATTTTGATTTGATCAAGTTTTGGTTTGAATTTTTCAGATTTCTAAAGATGCCAAGAACAAAAATTGTTTCACACCGCAAGAAGAAGAGGCCTACAACCGAAGGAGCTTCTTCCTCTTCATCAACTTTATCTTTGAAGATAGCAAGTCTTTTGGCTCGGGGTTTTTTTCCCGACAAGGTATGTTAATGACGAATCACTTGATGCTCTCCAAATTAGGACTAATTTTTATAGATATGTGCAATTTCTTGGGTGGGAGACTCTAGTCTCTATGAGACCTTTGCAGTTTGAGGAGCTGACTTTGGAATTTCTGACATCTCTTAAGGTTAAAAGAGATGATAAGAAAATCTGCACTAGAATGAGTTTTAAATTGCTGGGTAAATCATTTGTGCTGAATATTGAACAATTAAATGCTATATATGGTTTCCATCAGCATGGAGAAAGGTTGGTGCCCAAAGAATTTAAACAACAATTTGCTTGGGGAGCTTTAGGCTCGGGTACTTATGTGGCCAAATCGGCCAAAGCATCTAAATTAAGAAATTCCGCTTTGAGGTATTTACATCGTTTCATGTCTTGCGGTTTCTTTGCTCGGAAGGAGAGCCCAGGTGTGGTTGAATTAAGTGAACCATTTTTCCTTGATTGTGCTTGTAATTCAATGCATGTTAGTGCCGGCTATTGGTTAGCCGATATTTTTGATACTGTGGCTAATAAAAGAAAGGGGGCAATTTGTGTTGGAGGGTTGATTACCACATTAGCAGTAGCCCTTGTTGAGGATTTTGACCCGAGTACTAGTCGCATGACTAGAATTTCGGGTAATGACTCTTTGGATTTAGCTACACTTGAGAAGATGCACATGGTGGTGCATAGGAGAGGGACTTATGTGATGCCTTCAGATGAGCCTGAAGCACCGGGGGACAGGCAGAAGAGAGCACGGGTCGAAGAGGAGTCTGACTCAGATTCTCTTGACCTAGATGAGGATGCTCCGGTCTCGGAAAGTCAAGAGGTACTTCTTAGGATTGAGGCCCTGGAGGGCAAGGTAGATAGACTGGAGGGCAAGGTGGACCATAACCATGCTGAGGTCTTGCAGCAGTTGGAACAGATTAACAGCAACCTTGCCAAGATCTTGAGTCTTCTTCCCTCGGCTGCATCATCTTCACGCCCGCCTTTTCCATAGATTTTGAGTTCCTTGCTTTATTTTGTTTAGTGTATTTTTGTTATTGTTTTTATTTTTGTTTTCATGTTAACATTTTATATTCGGATATTTTATTTTTATATATTGTAATTTTATTTTTGAACTTTTGTGTTTGTGATGGAAAGTTAGGGTTTTGCCTCATCAGGGTTCGATGGAAGACAGGTTGTCCTTTAACTCTTTTTCTTTATTATTCTTGTTTTCCATTGAGGACAATGTAAATTCTAAGTGTGGGGTAATCTTTAAACTTTTCTTTAATTTTTGTTTTGTTTGTTTTGTTTTGTTTATTATGTTTGTTGTGCATGGCATAATTGTTGAAATCTTATTGATCTTTTCTGTGATTTTAGCATTGTAGTTGAGACTTTAGTATCAGCATAGAAATGAGAATTTTAATTCATTAAGGATTAATTTTCACATTATGCAATTTATGACATATAAATCTTTGTGAACCCACATGTGTGAGTTTTGAGCCTCATAATTTGATATTATTATCAGTTGATTTTCTTTTCTTAAGTGTGCAACTTCATGATTTTGCATCTCTAGAGTTTGCTTTTGCATACTAATTGAACTCACATTATGATTTAATCTCAAGTTTTAAAATGATGAAGGCAAATTAGGTTAGCCCCTTTAGCTTAAAAAGACTTCCCTTAATATTGAATTCCTTAGTGAGCCAAGTTGAGCCTTTGACCTTTTCTTGTTTGATCAACACAATTCACAGCTCAACTTTCTCTTATTATCATCATACATGCATTAAGAAATGGAGTTTTATGATATGACAATAGGGTGGTTTATTTCAAAGTGTGGGGTAAGCAAGTAAAAAAAAAATATATGGTATTGCTATTTGGGGTGAAATGCATACTTTGCACTTTGTATTTAATTAAGAGTTGACTATTCTTTTCCTCTACATGTTAAGCTAGATGATCTATTCAATGTTATATTTTGTATATATGTATTAAAAAAATTATATATAATAAAAGAAAAAGGAAAAGAGAAAATAAAAAATAAAAAAAGAGAGATATATATATATACAAAAGTCAAATATGTTCTAGTATTGGTTATCAAAAGAGGAATGTCGACTCATGTATTTTTCTTTGAGTATGCAAGTATATGAAAGTATTAAGGGTAGGAGAGTATGTCATTTGAGGGAGTTATGAATTTCTTAGCAAGAGTATTGTCTAATTTAGATACTCCATTTCTTGATGCTCCAGCTTAAATGTCTTTTCTCATACCTTTACCTTAGCCCCATTACATCTAAATGAAAGACCTTCGGATTATTTCTTGAGAAAATCAGTGAGGGAGATTGGATAATTAAGCAAGTTTATGGTAGTATGCAGTCATGAGTGGTTTGAGTGAATTAACCTTTGAAATCGAGTGAAACACTTAGATGAGAGATAAGATTTGTATGTCTGGATTAATGCATGAGTTAAGAAAATCTTGATTGAAGGAAATTGCAATTATTTATGCCTCATGTCTTAAAGTATTTCATCTTATATGCTGGAATTATAGTTAAGGTTGTTTGAGTTTTTAATTTATGCCATGTGAATTTGCTTGATGACAAGCAAAGTTTTAAGTGTGGGATAGTTGTTTTATTAGTTTTTGTTATAGATTTGTGTCTTGTTTATTATGATAATTATTGTTTTATTTAGGTATTTTGTTATTTTTTATCGGCTTGTTTAGTGTTTTCATTAATTTTGGTAGTTTTAGTTTATTTCAATGTTTATGTTGTTTTTGATCTAGTTTTTAGTATGGTGTTTATGTTTTATTGGTTATTGTTTATTTACTTTTTGTTTAAAGTTTGTTTTGAGTTTTGTTTTAGGTTAAAAAGCCAAGGAAACAAATTGAAGGAAAAAAGGGACAGTAGCTGACACAGGCAGAGGACACGGCCAAGTCACTGGCCGTGTCCCATACCAAGTTAAAAGGAAGTTCAAGGCACAGTAGAGGACACAGGCAAGGGACATGGCCAAGTCAGTGGTCGTGTCCCTCCAAAGAAGCCTAGACACGGCCAAGTTGCTCTGACTTGGCCGTGTCTCACTTACATCCAAGGAAAAGAAGACTAAAATCTCACAGAAGCAAACACAGGCAAGGGACACGGCCAAGTCAGTGGTCGTGTCCCTCCAAAATGGTCCAACACGGCCAAGTCACCTTTAACATGGCCGTGTCACTCAACCAAAGAAGAAAAGAAGGAAGGCAAGCAGAAGCGAACACATGCAAGGGACATGGCCAAGTCACTGGCCGTGTCCCTCCAAAGACCACCAACACGGCCAAGTCATATTCAACTTGGCCGTGTCTCTCATGAACCAAAGCCGTAGCGGATTTTTAAGCGGACGTTTCATATATAAAGAAAAAAGAAGCTAGGGTTTCGGAGAGTTGACGATTTGGAGATTGAATTGAGCCGTCAGAGAGTGAAGTTAGGGTTTTAACTTTGTTTTCTTGATTTTGATTACACTTTTGGATTAATCTAGCTTAGATTAGATTGTTCTAGCCATTGATACATCTTTCTTGCAAGATTTGAACAAGAGATTCTTCAGAAGCTTCAAGGAGTTTGTAACTTGGTTTTATTCTCGAACTTATTCTCTTTATTTTCATTGAAATTGTATTAATGGATATTATCATGTCTAATTTGATTTCTTTGAACATTAATGAGATGAGTATGTTTGATAGCATGATGAACTAATTTGATCTAGTCTAGGGTTTGTATGGATCTGCTATGATTGTATGAATTGGTTATTCTCTTAGCTAATAGTTTCTTTAGCCTTGATTGAATGGAATATTGTTAATATATAATTGATTGGCCACCAATTATGTGTTTGAGGTATTAGATGATGGATTGAGAGATGAAGTCTAATGCTGGAACAATTCAATTAAGGACTTAGGTGAATTAGATATATAACCTATTAAAAAGATTATTTCAATTGTAACAAGATTAGTTGAATGAGGTTTGAATGCGAGAGCTTATTTCCTTGACTCGATTAATTGAGTTGTTTGCGATTTAATCTTCAAAATTAAATTAGTTAAGAGGAATAACCGTTCATACATATAAGTAGTAGAGAAGTGCAAACCCTAGACCTTTCTATCAAGTGAAATCAAAACATCAGCTTAATTTACTTTTATTCGTTTTAAACTTCAATCAATCTTTTTCATTAGTTGTTAGCAATTTCAATTTCTTCATTACTTGTTATTTATAATCTGATAATCAATTAGTCACTTTAGCTTCCTTGAGAGACAACCTTGGGGCGATCACCTTTGCTATAGCTACCTCGTATACTTGCGAGTGACGCTTTGTGGTAGAGTTAATTTGAGCGCAACAAGTTAATTTATGAATGCACTTCTCTACCTCGTATAATCTTTTTAATAGGTTATATCTCTAATTCACCTAAGTCCTTAATTGAATTGTTCCAGCATTAGACTCCATCTCTCAATCCATCATCTAATACCTCAAACACATAATTGGTGGCCAATCAATTATATATTAACAATATTCCATTCAATCAAGGCTAAAGAAACTATTAGCTAAGAGAATAACCAATTCATACATATAAGTAGTAGAGAAGTGCAAACCCTAGACCTTTCTATCAAGTGAAATCAAAACATCAGCTTAATTTACTTTTATTCGTTTTAAACTTCAATCAATCTTTTTCATTAGTTGTTAGCAATTTCAATTTCTTCATTACTTGTTATTTATAATCTGATAATCAATTAGTCACTTTAGCTTCCTTGAGAGACGACCTTGGGGCGATCACCTTTGCTACAGCTACCTCGTATACTTGCGAGTGACGCTTTGTGGTAGAGTTAATTCGAGCGCAACATATATCATACCCTTACCCTACTTAGTACTATCCCAGATACCCAGTGGAGCCAAAATTTTCATGCCATTTCTTAATCGAATATGCATTATACAATTATCGACTTATGTTTCTTATATTATTTCAACGTGAAATATCATATTTTGTCATTTTAATAACATATTATGCTCATTTATATGCATAAGGAATCAATTGGATTACTTTTGAAAAATGACCAAATGAATATTAGCAAAATGACCATATGAATACTAAATTCTGGTTTTGGACTCGACTTGATCCTTATTTTGAAAACATTGCATAAAATAATCTACTTGACTAAAAACTCTAAAATTTTTATGGAATTTAGTTTTGCATCTTAAAATCATTCTTTTAAAATTTCAGATCAAACTGAACACAAAATCTTGGTCAAGTAGTTCACCCAACCAGACTGCTCCAGTTGCCCTGCATCCTGGCAGCAGTTCTGAATTTTGTGAATTCCATAAATTAAATTCAATCAATGTGGTTCCAAATTATTTTTCTCAAATACTAGACTCACTAAACAACAACATATCCAAAATTCACTTCAAGAACATTTTTCTATATTTAATTAAAAATCATACAAGTCACAGCATTTCACTAATTCTAAAACATAAAAATTTCAAGAAAATGAACAAACAATTAGTTAAAGTACCAAACATTGCTTTTTCTTAGTCCTTTTATCTATATCACTTCCTTTCCTTCCTTGTCTCCTTGATTTCCTATGAAATTTAACATCACATATACAAAGATAAGAACCCTAGGTATAGACATAGTCTTATCTTATGATTTTTCTAATGGTTGCTAGCTTATTTTCACCATTAAACACCATTATTTCTTTCATCAAATCCTTCAAATAATTATTTCTTGAATTTTCTCCAAATCTAGCTACATGAACCCTAATTTCAATCTCTTAAATTAACCATTAATCCATGAAACTAAAACTAGAGATAGGTTTCTCTTACCTTATAATCTTGTTTGTCACCAAAATCTTCAACCAAAAGCCTTAAACTTTGGAAAAATCACCTCCTTCTTCCTTCTCTTATGGTTTGGACGAGTTCACCATGTAAGAGAGGGCTTTTATATTCTTTCTTTAGCTTATTTTGATCCAAATGGCAGCCAAGAGAGGTTAAGATGTGTTGGTGTAAGTGTTGATTTCCTATTGGTACACCTTATGGCAAAAATGGCCACTTTTAATTGGTCCAAATGTCTCTTTCTTTTATTTATTTAAAACCCAAGCCATTGAGCTTTCTTTTATTCATATTTTGACCCCCCCCCCCTCAACTTTCTTGTGCTGTAATTTTATAGTCTAGGGTGTGAAAATACCAAAATACCCTCCAGTGATTAATCGATTGTAACTTTTAAACCGTGCGTTTTCAGAAAAAATTGAAACTCACGGTTATGACCCGATTAATCTCGAGAATATTCTTCCGGGGTCGGATATGGGCACTATTAAGAACTTCCGACACTTAATTTTTAAATTTACATAGTTGCCCCTAACTTTTGAGAAATTTCCACTTAGGTCCTCGGCCTTTCGAAAAATTACCTTTAGGTCCCGTCGACTTCACGGGCCTCCTTTGCACACCAATTTTGTTTTTGACTATCTCGAACCTCTATTTGACCACTTATTTATGTCCTTCTTGCCTAATACTCGACTACCTAAACTTTGGGATGTGACAGAATGAGTTTCTAGGAGAAAGACAAGCAATGCATGAAAGCAATTTCGTACTTGATTCTGTAAAGCGATTTTTCATTTCTTGAGTAATGAAATCAATAACCTGAAATTTGGATGAAATAATATTAGGTAATAGCATAATAAAAAGTTAAATATATTATTAATTAATAAAATAGTACCTGACAAAATATTTCTACTCGAAAGTGGTGGTAATAGTAATTGGAGTACCAACAAGCTTAGATCTTAGATAACCTACGTTATCTCAGAAAAATGTCATAACTTGGATTGAGATTAATCTAATGCAAAATAATAATGTCACTAAATAGCAAGAAAAAAATATTATACTTATTCTGAGAAAATTTATATTTTTGGGAATTAAAAAATTGATTAATCCATAGATAAATAATTCTTTGGATAAATTATTAGAAAGATTTAATTTTTCAAAACTATCTAATTTCAAAATTATTTTTATCAAAATAATTAAATTGGTTAAAATAATAATTTTATTAAAATAAAATTACTAAAATAATTAATAATTATACTTAAAAAATATATTATATCAATAAAAATTAAAGTCATCAAAATTATTGAAATGTAAAAAACAAATTAAAAAATTAGATTATTTACAAATATAATATACTTTTTGAAAAAAAAATTAGATTATTTACAAATAAAAAATTATAAAAAAATAATTCTAAAATTAGATAATTTTAAAAATTAAAATATTTTTAATAATTTACCCATAGATTAATTAATCTAATCAATAAATGTTTTTGTAATTTATAATTTTTTAAAAAAATATAATTAAAATACAAATAAAATAACTCTTTTTACGTGATATGAAATGTAGCACAGATGGTTATACTATAAGAATTTACCGAATTATCGATAATAAATTTTTAAGAGAAAGAAATTTGTCTCCCATTGTTAACTGACTCAGAGAATGCTTATTTTTAATTATTTAGAGATTATACTAAAAAACTACTGCGTTTATCGAGTGAAAAAAAAGTATCAACAGAATAATAGTCGATAAATATGGCTTCAAAAAAAGCGCCACTATTTACCAACTATATTTATGGATCGAATACAATATTTGCCAGTAAATAAAGGCGCAAAATTAACATCAAGAAAAATTATAAAAAAAAATAGAATCTCTTGACAAAAATAAATCTTCTCGAGAGATTCATAATATTTTTTGAGAAATAAAAATTTAATAAATATCTATTAAATATTATTTAATTTATTTATCCAAAAAAAATTATTTTATCAATAAATTAAAAAATTAATATGAAAAGTCATTAATTTTCTCAACAGAAGCTACAGTCACTTGACAATATTGATAGAAAGTTCACTTCTGTTTGTAAATGACAATGAAGCAGTACGACTATTAAATATTATTTAATATATTTACCTAGTGATTAATAAAATCTAAAGGTTTACCTAGTGATTAATAAAGTCTCTTGGTAAAAAATATACTGACTTGAAAAGATGCATCTTTTCAAAATTATTTAATTGATTTCCTAGAATCTGCAAATCTGTTGGTAAATAAAAATAAGCAGTGCGAATATGAAATACTATTTAATACATTCATCGAGAGATAATTTATGTCTCTCGTTAATAAAAATATCAACATGAATAATTATTTAATTTTTTGAAAAAATTTTCTAAATGGTCAAAAATACCGAGAGAAACCTCCCTCTCTCAGTGAATGAAAATGAAGAAATGGGTCTTTTAACTATTATTTAATTCATTTACAAGAGATAACTTACTTCTCTTAGTAAATTATCGAGAAAACTATATCTCTCTGTAAATTTGAACCTGGTATAAATTAATCTTTCTTTCTTCTTTTCTGCCCCACCTTTCTCGCTCTCTCACTCCATATCTCTTTCTATCTCTGTCTAAATTGTTTGCACCGGCGACCGACCAACTCCGGTGATTGGCTTCTTCTCCGATGAGTTCTTTTTTGAACTTTTTAGTTTAGTAAATTGTATGCTAGTTTGAAATATAAATTTTTTATTGTTATCTCTCTCTCTAACTAGTCCTCTCTCTCTCTCTATTTTTGACGTTCTTTATCTCTAGCGACACAGTTATACCGGCGATCAGCATTAATGTCCTGCTAGTTTCAATAGTATGTTTTTGTTTTAATAAATTTTCTACTAGTTTTTAGTGTATATATTGAGTATATTTGTGTATATTTGAATATACATTGAGTATATATTCTATACATTTGTGTACATTTTGAGTATATTTTGAATATATTTTTCTATATATTTGTGTATATTTTACATATATATTTTTATATATCTTGAGTGCATTTGTTTTTATTTTTAGTATATTTGATATCTATTTGTTTGTATTTTGTGAATATTTTTATATATTTTGTATACATTATACGTATATATTTTAGTATATTTGAGTTTTTTTTGTACTTTTTTTTGTATATTTTGTGTATATTCTGAGTATATTTTGTGTATATTCTGAGTATATTTTGAATATATTTTCTATATATTATGTATATTATGTGTAAATATTATGTATATATTCTGGTATATTTAGTATATTTTGAGTATATTTTTTTTGTACATGTGCATACTTGAATTTTTGAGTATATTTTAAGTATATTTATGTATATTTTATGTATATATATATTTTGTATATTTGAGTATATTTTATGTAGATTTGTTTGAATTTTGTTTATATTTTACATATATTTTCTATATATATGTATATTTTCAATATATTTGAGTATATTTTTACATTTTCCATAGATTGTTTGTATTTTGTGAATATATTTTTGTATATTTTGTATATATTTTGTGTATATATTCTTGTACGTTTTTTGATATAATTTTTTGATATTTACTTTTATTTAGTGGAAAAGTGGTCCAATTTGAAAGAACTACTGCAGAGAATTAGTGATATTTGCATCACTCCACAAGACGAACCAGTTGATCCATCCTTGACCACTTTCTTGGACTTTGCAAGAAAGAAAATTGCCAGTTCTTATTCAACTGCCAGTTCTTCAACTAATATGGATCCTAAGTCATTTAGGACATCAAAGGGGAGGATTATTGGTAAATACCAAAAAAAGAAAAAGAAAAATTGTTGTTTGAAATTTTTTATATTAATTTTTAATTTATGGAACAATATTTTATGGTAGGGGTGTACACGGGCCGAGTTTGATCTCGACCCGAAGCCTAGCCCGAATTTTTTTCGGACTGCAGTTTGCAGCCTGTGGCCCGGCCTGAAGTCCAGTCGGGCCGGGCCACTTCGGGCCTGGCCGAGTTCGGGCAGGCCCGATTTTTTTAAAATTAAAAAAAATAATTTTTTTTAAAATTTTAATAAAATTTACCGATAAATATTACTTTAAAAAATTTATTATACTAAATTATATTTAATAATATATAAATTATTATATATTTTTTATATATAATATTTTAAAAAAATAAATTATCAAAATATAAATTTAAAAAAAATTAAAAAAATATATAAAAAAATTAATATATCGGGCCGGATCGGGCCTGCCCGAAATTTTTTATCTCAATCCGAGGTCCGACCCGAGCATAGCTCGGGTTGAATTTTAAAGCCCGTGGCCCGATTCTAGTATGGGTTCGGGCCGGGCCCAATTGGTCGGGCCACGGGCTGCATGAACAATCCTATTTAAGGGTATATTAATTTCGGACAAATTTGAGGATATTATTCATATTATGTTTTAATTTGTTTTAAATAATATTTTATGTAATATAATTAATTTCGTATAATGTTTTAATATTAATTTATATATTTATATAAATTAATGTTATATAAATATTAATTGATGACACGTGAATTTTTATTATTCGCCACATTATGTGGAACATTATTTTTAAAGATGATTTAACATCACATTATTTTAGCATATAATTTGATGTCATATCATGCGATATGTCTATTTTTTTTTGGAGAATAAATAAAAAATAGACGAAAGGACAATAATACTAGACATAATACGGACTCTTGAGAGACCATATCATTATAAATCTGTCGGTGTCACAATTCGAATTAAAGTGGATGTTCTTGGGATTCAGGTTAGTATAATACGCGAGAACTTGATAGAGCCAAATCTCAAAAAATAAAAAAAAATTTCGACTAATTTTTTTTATGTAAGTACGGCTATGTAATTCCATAAAAAAAAAAACTTTAAAGATCAAAAACTAAATGTAAAGTTGGATTCAAGTTGATTATGGAAGAATTAAAGGTGAAAAAATTTAAAAAGGACATAATTTGTAATTTCAGATATACCTTCCAATTTATCCAAAGGCTGCACATCTTCACCGTCTACTGCCTTGACGGTGCTCGGAAAGAAATACTCCATCCCTGCACTAGCTCACTTTCTGATCTTGTATAAGCAATCTCACGCACCTGATCGGTATGGCCAATAACACCTCATAGAAAACAAAAAGATGGGAGCTTCTCATTTTTAAATTCTAAATCCATTGTTGAGCCATCCTTCAACCTATTCTTCTTCCTCCTCTTCAATGGCTACCTGACATTAATCAGAACTCAAATTCGCATGGACCTACTACCATATTTAAATGCTTTAGTATCATAGGAAACAAAATGATCAATGAAATTTCCAATCTGAGTTGCAAGTTGTGTTATGGCATAACCAGCACGGATCTTGTGGATTTGGATCCAGAACTCCACATCAGAGAAAATCAGCTCATTAGGAACATCTTCCTCTTTAATCTTCCTAAGAACAATTAAATTTCTATTAAAGACCATGGCCCCTCTGAGATAATTCTACTCATGTCACAAGCATGAAAAAACTGAAATATGTACCACTTCCTTCACAAACATGCCACGACTTGGTTGCCAAACCTGAGCTAGGGTTTCTTCCATTGCAACAAAATTAACATTCATGTCCGTCAAAACCCTCCCTACTAAACAAAGATCAAAGACAAGTGTTACTTCCTTCACAGTATCAGGTTCCGCCGCAAATCTCTTCCAACTCATCTCCTTGCAGAGTTAGATTTTGAAGGCTGATATGCATGGCTGAACAATAACAATCATGAAAAGACTTGCACAATAGGGCAAGAGAGAAAAAACTTGTACAATATGACCAGAAAAAAGGTATGTTTTGGTTAAATTTTAATAATATATTTCATTATACAATAATTAAGTTATAGAATTTTATGATGTAAAGTTATTTAATAAAATTATATTAGTATTAAATTGTTATTTATAATTATTTAATTGAAAAAATTATAATTATACATAATTTAAATTTTATTGTATTTTAAAATTTAATACTTGATGGTAATATACATTTTAAACGGATTAGAGATGAACATAGTAATAATGGAAGAATAATTATAAACGAGTTTAGGACAAAGTTTAAGAATAAATACGAATAATCAAAAATTAAATAGATTCCGTTGCAAATAAGGTAATTTTCGCATGCATCATACTGGTTCCCATCCCTGTATCTGACATGAGCCAAAATTACACCACATATGTTTGAATAATTTTCCCACCACCCAAAGAGAAACGCACAAAAAGCTGATAAAATAGTCTTTGCAAGTGAAGTTTCAAGACAATGACAAGATGTCACAAACCACAGTTTATTGAAATTTAGGAATAAAAGCAGCAAGTGATGGAGACGCAAGACCAGCTCTGCGCAGCTAGTCAAACACCACTAGCTAATTTCTATATGCATGCCTCTGCCACTACAAGCACACACAAGGAATGATCTTGTTTGCACAAATATAGCAAGGATCATTTCATTTTAGTGGCCACATCCTTTGCTTGCATTATCCGATCACTCCAGGAATATAAAGGTAAAAATGAAAAAAAGCAAATCTTGATTTTGCACTATTATACTGGTATTTGATTTGATTCACATCAGTTTTTCAAGATACCTATTGATCATGACGTACAAGGAATGCGGCCAGATCATTTCCTATGTCACTTGAGGAGAGTGAATTCCAGCAATATTGTGCTATCCTGAAGTGCAGGTAAATCGGCTGTACTCGCAAAGTAAGCATGGCAGAAAATAGTTAGTAAAGAGAAAATTGATATATAAAATTCTCTGTTCTTGATCACCAAGAATTTACATTGGAAAGTTATTCAGGATGATTGGTGCCTAAAAAAATCAGCACCATCCTCAACATCATCAGTTTTTATGTTTCCACTTTGTGCCATAAGTATTCTGTAGACTCGCTTCGAACAAATCCGACCTACTCTTCTTTCACCACCAAGTAAACCTTCTGTGGTCAGGTCCTCGAGTAAAAATTCCTTTTCATGCACCTGCCATTTGTTGGGAGAGAATACATAATGATGTTAACTTTATCAGATTGAAAAATGCAGAGGAAGAAGTATAAATATCGCGACTTTATTCTTCATGCTGAGAACATGGCCTCATTGCAAAAGGGTAAGGGGGATGGCTGCCTGCAGCCGTTACATGACCTTGTAAAGTGGGGAACTTCATACAATGGGGAGACCTTTATTCTTCAAATTGTGAACAAAAATCAGATTTAAGAAAATTTCTTTTCAACAGAGAATAAGAGAAGTATTCATTTCTACCCTTCTGGTAACATTTTGTCATGAGGTGCAATCTACTGTTTTCCAAGTTATACTATAGTTGATATTTTTATCAATTATCATGATGAAGAAAAGCTACAACTTCAATAAACATAAAACAAACATTTTGTTGTTTAAAAGTTTAACTTGAAAACTACACAGGACAGTATGTATGATAGTAATTATCGACAATTTCACCTGTATTTTTGCAATTTTGTGACTCCTCTGGTCTAAAGCATCAAAATTAAAATATATTGACAACTTTAGACATCATATGTAAATTAAAATGTTCCGTTTTGCATTTTGTAGGACATTTTCTAGATGGTGATTATATATGAGAAAATGACAGAATGAATGCAGCTGAAGGTGGAAGTGTTGACTTCATTGCATGAAATCCCAAAATTGAATTGATCCACTGACCAATAACTTTTCTAGCAATATTTCCTTATCCCGATGATTTGGATCCTGCTGCAAGATCCAATGAAGCCATTTAAGTTCCTTGGATGGTAAGATGCACTTCTACGGAAAAGTGTAACAGGTGAAAAAGTTGTAACATAAGGGCCCTTAAAAATCGGTTGACAGAGTCAGCAAGGGCATGTCTTATGTGTTAGCATCAGTTACAAAATGTCCAAGGCATATTTCCAGCAATCTTACCGATTTACTAGGGTCCATATATACACGCAAAAGAGATTTCATGGTAGGATATTTCTTCCATACAGCAATAGCAAATCGTGGCTGCACCTTTGGAATAGCTACCAAAGCTTTTAACCTGAATTTAGAAAACAAAACCAAAAACACAAATTAGCAGCGGCTGGTTTAAAAATAAATGTAGGTAAATAAAAATATAGTCTAGATGGTATCACATAACTGAAACAGAATTGTAGATTTAGATATTATAATTGCTGGGATTCACAAAAAGAGAATTCAATATCCATCTGTAACTAGATAAAGGTCATTTCAGGTAATCTCTATATCAGACTGTTAGTTTCTCCCATAATGGTTGTGTACGCTAAACAGTTTTCCGTGGTCTATATAGTGTAAACGCTTTCTAGCGCCAGATTTGCGTAACTAACTAAAGAAAGATGAAATAACTTTTACAAAGATTTTTTCCACTCCCCTAATTAGGTTTTCAATCTCTTATCCATATTAATTTATTTGCATCTTCTGCTATAAATCCCATTATGCAAGGCTGAGTAATTTTTTGGCTTTTTTAACAAAATACTAGCCTCTTTCTTTGTTGTTTTCTCCATTCCGTTCCATTAGAAATACAAACATTTCTCAAATGAGTAATTAGTTTTTTTTTTTGCAAGCATCAACAGAATGGCACACATGAGCAACATGTACATTCATGTCAAGATTTATAACATAATTCTCCTATGTACAACTAGAAAAGCTCATACACAGGAAAATAACTCAATAATTACCATATAACAGTTTTTTGTAGATTAAAGTTCAATACATCTACGAATAGTATGCAGAAATATAATTAGGAATATTGCTCACCATGGACTCTTCTTTATCAAATTCCTGTCAACAGAGTCCTTGGGGATAAGTGACCCATTAGCGTTTACAGATAGTCGTGTCAACTTCTTTCTGCAAAATAAAACATAAGATAGATTAGATAATTGGTTGACTAAAGTGGAAAGAACATGTGGGAGATATTTATGAGCATAAAATGGATGTGTCATCTCCTAAGATATTTGAGATGGTGATACGAACAAAAATCCAGGACCTGAAATGGCAAGATGCAAGGCTGCATGTCAAACCAACAACATGTTCAGCAAGTTCAGCTTCATCCATGCAATGCCTATAATGTACCCTGACAAAATGAATGGTCAATTTTGCCATGACCTGTAGGGAAAAGTTCAGATGCAAAACACCAGAGTCAGTTCTCCAAAAGAATCTGCAAATTGACATATCGAAAGTTCTTAGTATCCAAAGAGTTTTAGGTCAGTAGTTTGACCTCTTCAACTGGTGGACTTCTCCAACCATTATTACTTTCTGGGTTCTTGTACTGTTCCTTTCCCCTAAACATTGCCAATGTTTGATGCTTCAATTTATCGCATGGCATATTTTTTAAGTATAAACAGCGCAAAACGACATCAAAAGACACCAATAAAGAGTGAAACCTATCCGTAATTATAAATTATCCAACAGATAGTCACATACATCAACTGAACAGACATGCATGAAATTTGAAAAATAGAAACTGGTTCACAAAACATTAAATTTTGACAATGCCACCATTTGTTGGAAGCTGCCTATATAAAATCGAGAACATTCTCCAATCATGCATCTGCAAAAACTAAGGTAGACATGTAATGTAACTAGTATGAACGAGTAACTACATGCATGCAAACTGTATGCCATATATGCATACAAATGCAACCAGACTCGTGCATATAAGTAGGCTATGAAATTGCATTTTTAACCATAAATTTGGCCAAGGTGGACATCCGAATTTTATATATTACATTACGAAATTAATTCATTTATGATGAGGATTAGTACAAGCTAGTGGCAAGGCTATATTTTAATCCTCAGTTTTAAGGGTTTAGGGTAGGGCCCACCATGAGAAGAACGTCATCAATCCTGGGACTTGGTTCATGGATAATGTGCAACCTAACCCATATTGAAAATCAACAAGCCCAAACCTTTTTCAATATCAAGACAGACACGCTAAACCCATCAAGACCATACCATGTGCATAAGACCAGCTGTACTCAAGCCACATGATTCACCTTTAAATATCTCAATCCTTTTCTTTTTTCACAGGAATCAACCTTGAAACTGTCACTACATTTTCCCTTATTGGCCCATAGATTCTCTCACAACCTTCATTAAATTTACCACACATTCCAAAGTAACATCACATCATAATATTCCCCTCAATTACATATATCCCCTCTCATTGACATCATTTATCAACTAGCTCATCCATTGATTATTATTACCTACTTCTCACAAGGGGGCATTATCTTCCTAGTCCCACATCACAACCATCTGCCATTCACATGAATCCACCTGCCAAATCTTCCAGCCATACCTCTTCCTAGCTTGCTCCTCTCTTATTGTGCAGAGCAGTGTTGAGTTGACACTAACCCTTTCCCCTATACTAGTGCATTATCCTGACATTATACTACAAATAACACACACGAAACTTGATTGTTATTCATGCATTAGAGCTCTAGTTTTATCTCTCAACAGTCCAATGGATTCAAGAGCAACATTATTAAATCTTTTATTTTTCTGTACTAAAATAAAATTTATACCAAACATTCCAAAGTAAAATCACATCATAATATTCCCCTCAATTACATAGATACCCTCCCATCGACATCATTTATACATAGATCCCCTCTCATTGACATCATTTATCAATTAGTCCATCCATTTATTATTATTACCTACTTCTCACAAGGGGCATCATCTTCCTAGTCCCACATCACAACCATCTGCCATGCCCACGAGTCCACTTGCCTACTCTTCCAACCATACCTCTTCCTAGCTTGCTCCTCTCTTATTGTGCAGAGCAGTGTTGAGTTGACACTAACTCTCTTCCCTATACTAGTGTATTATCCTGACATCATACTACAAATAACACAGAAGAAACTCGATTATATTCATGCATTAGAACTCTAGTTTTAACTCTCAACAGTCCAATGGATTCAAGAGCAACATTGTTAAATCTTTTATTCTTCTGTAATAAAATACTATTTAGCAAGGCAGGCATCAACTTTAAATAACTCCATAAAAACATCAAACACCTTGCTCTTGCTCTCATACTCAATAGTTATTTCCTAGGACAAACTTCTTTGCATCTTGGTAATACTCAAATCTCATTTACGTTACTTTTTCCCAATGAGCTCTTTCCATATCGAGTCAATCAATTTTCACCTCATTGCTACATCAAATAATGTAAATCATGAATTGAATATAAGCCAGAAAAAACTCAATTGTATATAAAATACACGGCATAAAGTCATAGGATAGACTACTATGCAACACAAAAAGGCCAAAAAAAAAAGGTAAAATTCATCCAAGAATAACTTAGCAAAACCACACCTTTTGTTAATATAAGCCATCAACCTATTTGTGAGATAACAAACTGTATAAGATGGATAACGACTTTGAACTCTAGAAACATGGTCCTGAAGTGAACCGTTGATAACAAGATTGCAGAAGTCCTCAGCCTCATATACAAGTAATACATATCGTACTTCAGTTGCTTTAGCAGAAAGCTGCAACAAGTATGAAAGAATTACACATGTTAAGAACCTTAAAAAGTTATCTAATATTACAATGTCAAACTACCGTTCAACTTCAAAGAAAACTGAGAATATACCACAATTTTCTACAACCTTATGAATTACCGTGTATTTACAAAATTGACTAGGACTTAATTACCTGCATAATATTTTCTGGAACACTCATGGTCCACACAATAGATTTTTCCATTGGATTTGATGTTATTCGATATGTAAGACCTTTATCAGAAAACCTGGTAAGCAAATGCCCTGCACTAATAAGGTAGAAATAGGCAACAAGCAGATACTAGAATGAGTAATCCACAGAAAAAGAAAAGGAAAATCATTGAGGAAAAAAAATTGTCACCTCCAACTGAACCCTGTTCTACTACTTTAGTGTCAAATTCAGCAACAATAGATTTTAGCGCAAACTTCCCTTTTTCCCATTTTTGCTTTTCCTTCTCCAATTTTTTCAACTCTGCAGCTTGAGCCTTCAAAGCCACTTTTTCCAACTTCTCTTGCTGTACAATAGAATCTAGTTAGCTAATGTTATACATAAAGTGACACGCCACTGAAAGTTCAGTACCATCACTAAAGTACTTACTAATTTCTTTTGCTTTTTTTCTTCCATTAAACGAGCTCTGTCCTCTTTTGACATCTTTTTCTTCCCCATTGCTTTGTCTGTACTACTTTCCTTGGTAGAACTGACATTTGCTCTTTTCTGGTTTACAGTGCTAGTCGTCTTTTCCATGCTAAAATTCGCTTCTTCTAGATCACTTGCCTGATCCAATATCATAAAATCATTAAACAAAAGAAGGTTAACCAAGAAGTGGATTCAATCGTCACTTAAAGGTCTAAGTCAAGGATATAGCAAAAAGAAAAATAGTTGTGGCCCTAGCCTAATAAATGATAGGCGATTGCTTGCCAAATTTACCCTCATAAATTATCTATGGAAACTTGAAAATTACTGGAACTATGAAGTTTTTTTCAAGGCATTGAAGAACTAAAATCCAGCTCACAACCTCTTATTGGGAAACTAAAAGAAAAGCTAGCAATCTCTCTCTCTCTCGTCTTTGAAACCATTTGCCAAAAAAAAGAAAAGAATTCGCAAAGCAACTTGATCAGTGATACTAAGGTAAAGTTAAAATTAACTTTTTCATAGCTGGGACATAAAATAATGCTTAGAAATTAGAAGAATAACATTTCTCAAATTTCCATAACGATTATTATATAGAGGTAATTTTGGCAACACATTTAATCTGTCATTATTCGGCTGTGCCCAACTAAAAATAGCCTTGCTTATTTGTTTATTTATTCTATAAAGACACTGTAAAAAAATATCATGAAAAGCTTGAAATTTTTATTTTAATTATCTTATGAAAGTAAAACATAATTAACAAAGTAACGTCAATGCACATTTATAAATCTTAATTCAGTTTCAATATTCACTAGCACGCACCTTTGCAGATATTCTGTGAAAATTAATGCACAATTGCAGATGGAATGATGCTCACTTTCATCTTTGTAAACTTAACAAAGAGATAATAGGATTTTATCTGTCCTAAGCATATATACTTTATAATATATTTCCCATTATACTTTCTTCAAATCTGAACATCTTTATATATCACCCCCCCCATTGTAGATGTACAATTAGTACATTGCAGTTCATATTCTCCTCATGCCTTAGTGGACACCTACTGTCTACACAAATTGTGAACCCCAACTACTTTGTAACTAAGGCATAATTGAGTTGAGCTGAATTATGTTTGTACAACTTGATATAGAATAACAATGGGGGAATGGCTGTGTTGACCAAATTGACATAGCACAGCAATAAAAAAGATGCCTTTTTAGGTATCTTTGGGAGCTCTAAAGACTGATAACAGACAATTAATTGATAGGCTAGAATGCAGAATTCTGGATATGTTAAGTAAGCAAGAGGTACAGGATCAGTTTTAAACAAAAGAAAATGAAATTTTAAAACTGGAACGCACTTGTCTGCATTTTGCGGTGTGCCAAAAACAGTAACCTTTGAGTGATTCTGCAACTTATTCATGGAAATATGTTCATGGATGTAAAAAAAAAGTAGGATTTTAAGCAGTTAGATGAATTAAAATCTGATATGGATTCCACAAGAAGTGGTTGGAAAAATCGAAAGAAGGCAGAATATTCATTTTCATGACTAAATTCTTGAGCTTTTGCAATGAATTCTATGCATCATACGTAGGGTTATGTCTGCACCAGATAATAAAAAAGGACTCTATATTTTTTAAGATTTTTAAAAATTTATTCATCATTCCCAAAATAAAGCTCTATAAACGCATGATATCAATTCAAGAGAATCATTAAAAAAAATTCCAAGTTGCAAGTAGGATTCAACAACTTGGCTGGATATGCCAAACCCACAAACTCATTTAATGGCTCATATTTTTCTCATCTAGTTCTCTCTAATAAAACAAGATAAGAAGCAAAATAAAAGATCAGTGCAGGTATGCAAATTCAAAATTATTCTTGTGTTCTTAAAACCATAATCCAGTTTCTATTTTGTTCAGGTATCATGTTGTCCAGTTTCTTTTCTAGTAATACATTACTCCTATAACAAATAATATAAATCATTGTTCAAGTTCAACCTTCAACAAGTTCAAAGTGAAAATTTTAATATTGGTAGTTATCCTCATGAAGAATTACCTGGTTGATATCATCTTGTGAGAAAACCGGTTGCGAAAAATTGTCCCCTGACATCTGGGTTAGATTACCATCCCCTGATAACCATATTTTCTATAACATCAGTTCATGTAGAAGAAAATGATCTCAATAATTGGGACCACTTCTTCTGAATTTAGTCAATTAACATAAAATCACAGCTGAGAGTTTTGGACATCAAACAACAAAAAAAAAAACAATAACTTTGTTCAGAGCCATCTCTAGCATACCAAGTGAATCCATGGAGTCAAAGAATCTGGAGCCCAATCCCAGCTTATCCATTTCATCATCACTATTATTCACCGTTTTCTTCTTCTTCCAAATTTCCATTACAAAGCCGCTCTCTGATTCATCATTTTCAGATTCCAAACATATAAACCTGCTATTTCCTTCTGAAAAGGGAAAAAGAGACTGTCGATTGAGGGACATAATGATGCAACAGTTATATCTAGTTCCATCAGGCATAAAATCGTCAAAGCCCAAGAAAGAGTCAAGGTAATATGCTGAAATCAAGTAGCATTAACTGCAAACAGGTCAACGTAGCATTTCAATTAAAGCAAATCTGAAGGCAACCATATTAAATTGACTATCAATGCCAAGAAGAACTAAAAAACAAAATGGAATCAAATTCATCTACAAGGAAAATCACACATGATTCAACCATCAGTCCTTCTGATGCAAAAGAAGTAGAATGAGATACAACTGCTGCAAGCAACTGCTAAATTATGGAGGACATTAGATTATTACAATAGGTGCTGAAATCTACAAATACAAATACTTGGTACCTGGGAATGCCAAGAATGACAAGAGACCTAACATAAATTCATGCCAACAATAGTATGTCAGCTAGCATTGCCAGCCAATATATTTATCTATGAAAAATCATGATTTAAAATTCTTAGAAGCCACTTAGTGTCTGTTTGGCATTGTGGTTTGATAGTTTTTGGCAAAGTGTGTGTAGAATATTTAGAGATTAGTAAATCATTGTTTTGAAAAAGCCATATTTTTTAGCCTTTTACAACCCATGGTTTACTAAATGCAGTAAAAAAAATTTAAAAGGTAAAGAAAAAAATCAAAAAGTGATTCTGAAAAGCAAGGTTTAAACTCAATGCTAGACAGGCTCTTAGTCAGACTTTCAACTCAAGACGCAGATAACTACCAGCATAAGAGGAAAATATAACTTTATTGACAACTATTGGAACACCCAAATCATCAAAAACTACCTCTGGATTCGAGCATTTCACTTTCCTTCATAAAATACTTCGGTTGCTTCTCATTTTCAATAGCTTGATTGAAATCCTATACTAAGCAAAAATAAAAAATAAAAATCGCAAATTACCAAGAACAACAGCATACAAACATTTAAAATAACAATAACATTACTAGTTAACTTGTATCCAGAATTTTAGACCAAATTTGCAGATCAATCGAACTCTTTGTAATAAAAAAAAAAAAAAAAGCAAAAAGCAAACTCTTTCTCATAGCTTGAAAACCCTAATTTTGGAACCACTAAACATCATTTACGGTCATTTCATCAGCTCCCAAATTAAAACGAAACAACCAACAAGCGTAAAGAAATGAGAATATCGACCAGCACACAGCATAATCAGATTAATCAGATGCAAAATGCAATAAGGATACCCAACTAACCTGAAAGCTTTTGATCACAGTCGGAAACCCTAGTTTGGGGATTTGAAAGGGCCATTGTACATTTAACGATAGAGGGTTCCGACATTGGAGTCTCGGGAACGAAAGAGGGAGTGGAGGCAGGCGTTGGTTTGTGAGGGGTCGGGTCATCGTCGAGAATGAATATAGTAGGAAATGGGTCGGATCCGGTTCTGGACTTTTTGGGCAGAGATGGTAGTGGAGTCTTTTGGTTGTCTTCTTGGTCGTCGTCGGAAAGGATTATTGGATTAGACATTGGAGCAAACGTGAAAGGGTGACTGAACACTGACTGAGGAGCTCAAATGCTTTTATGCTTTTTGAGTTTTGATTTGGTTCGTTTTGAATAAGCGCGGGATTGTTGAAGAAGCTATGTGTTTGGTTACGAGGCTTGAAGTTTTCCTGTCCTCTTTAGAGTTAGCTGTGTAGTGTGTACCCGTTCACAGTCCCATCTTCAAATGTTTCCCTAAATGTATCAAATTTTGCTGAAATCACTTTGAATTATTTAGAATTAGACTTGGTCATGGGCTGAGTTGGGCAGGTTTGGACTGTATTTAATATGAGATAATTTTTATATAGTTGAGGCCGATCCGACTTGAACCAAAAAACATTCTATATATTCTGTACAATCCTAACCCATTAATAATTTATACAACCCGATTTTGGTTGGGCCTGACCCATATTTAGATTAATTAATATTAAAAATATATATATTAAATATTTGGTAACTAATAAATAGATTTTAATATATTGAATTATTATTTCATAGTCTATAAATATTAAATAATTTAAAATTAGACTTAATTTATAATAAGCAATAAATAATTATACTCATATAATATGCTGATTATATAAATAGTGTCCTTAAAAATATTTAAAATATAATATATATGTGATATGGGGCCGGGCTAGGCTGGTCCTGTAAAAAATAAATATGTTCAGACCTGCCGAAAAAATATGAGTATTTATCAAGTTTGAGTCAAGCTGAACCTATATAAAAAAAAATCTATGTTCAAATTAGTCAAAAATTTCAAACAAGCGGGCTAGGCCGATTGAGTACTCGAATATTTGGTCATGTCTATTTAGAATTTAAGTTGTAAAACAATATCATTATCTATTCCCAATCATTCTTATCTTGGAAGTTGATTTTCTTCATTAAAAATTGATTTTTTTATTGAAAGTTAATTTTTTTTAATTTATTATTATTTAAAAGTACTTATTAAATTAGATTTTAATTTCTTTTTAACCAAATAATTTAAAATCCTTTCCATATAATATTTGTAGTCTCTCTATTCAAGTTAAATACATTTATATATCAACTCAAGATGGAGTTATTTATGAAAATATGTTGCAGCTTTTGTGATTTTATTTTAGCTCAAAGTATGAATAATAATTCTATAGATTATGTGAGTCTTTTAGGTGTAATTAGGTTAAGAATTTTGAGTGTACCCTTTTTTTTATCCCTTAGGTCACCGAGAAGGGGATAAATAGGTGTTTATGAGTTTATGGAGAATTAAAAAAATTGTTTGGCAAATTAAAAGAGTATAGGGAAGTAATATGACAACTGATTTTGTAATATAGGGCTAAAATTAATTTAAATTAATTAAAATAAGTAATTTAAGAGAGAAATATTGAGTTAGAATTGAGAAATTAACAAAGGTATATGAAAATATAAAGAAATAGACATAACATATAAACTTTGATAATAAGAGAGAAAAAGACAAAAATGTAAATAGTAAAAGAATGACAATTTAGTAAATATATCTTGTAAAATTTAAAAATTAATAAAATAATTCAATATGAAAATCTTTTTGAATGGAAAAGGAATATTGGTATTTTTTTAAATAAATAAATAATTAATTAAAATAATAATAAAATAGATAGTGAAAGATGATGGAGAAATTTAAATATTTATTAAATATTAAAATAAAATATTTTTTAGTGGAAGATGATAATTAGTATTTTAAACTAATTAAATAAATAAAATAATAAAATAATATATATATGTGGTATTAAGTGAAGAAAGAGAAAAATTAAAACTTCTTCTTCTTCTTTATGCCGTGATCTCTCTTGGAAGGGTGATTTTTCTTCTTCCAATTGTTCACTTTGGTTAGGATTTTCAAGGGATTAAATGGAGTTTTAGTGATTTCTCCATCAATTGGTAAGCTTTCTTACAAAATTTTCAAGTTCTATGGAAAGATATAAATATATGAAGTTTGGGGTTTTGGGTTTGTGTGTTATAATTGCTCAAATGGGTATATATGATGCTACTTTAACTAGTATATAATGATTTTCAAGTTAGATGGAAAAAAAGATTAAGTTTGAGTTGAGTTTGGATGAAGAAGATGGTTTAGGGTTATGTGTAATTTGGACTTTTTCAATTATGTGTTTTGATTGTTCAAATGGATTTAAAAGATGTTGTTTTGATGCATAAATAAGGATTTTAAAGTCAAATAATGGATTTAATTAAGTTTGGTTAGAGATTAGGGAAGGTAATATTGAATTTAGGGTTATAGAAGAGAGTTTTTAAAGTATTGAATTTAAAGTATAAACTATGTTATTAAATGATGTAGCTGATGGAAATAAGCTTGGATTAACATTTGGAATGGGAGGAAATGAAGAACCATAATTGATGAAGGTTATGACACATTTTAGGGTTTTGTACAAAATATGTGTTCAATTGATATAATTGCTTAAAACATCTTCTAATGTGACTGTATTAATAAAAATAAACTTAAAACACCATTTATAATGTATTAAAATGAAATTCTAAAGTTAATGTAAGGTAGGGCAAATTTTGAAAAATTAGTAGGAATGTAGTTTAATAGGAGTTTAATATTTGAAATGCCTTGAAATGTGATCCTAAATGATTATATTTACTCATATTTTGGACAGGGATTAAGTGGAAGCCTTTTGCCCAACCCTAGTATTAAAGGGCATTTGGAAGCGATGGACAAGGAGTGACTTTGGCTTGGGTTTGAGTATTAAATTAAGGTATGTACAATCTTTTGATAATTTAGATATATTTGCATTAAATTTGGCCTAACACATTTTGGATAGAAAAAATGTGTTAAGCTACTTGGCAACTTGAATATTCATGTACATTGTGTTATAACATTTAAATTGATGAGTATGCATTATGTGCATTATGAAAAGCCATTATTAATGGCTAAAATGAATGAAATGTGATTTATATGAATTATGTGAGAGTGACCCAAAAATATTTAGGTAATATGTTTGAAATGTTAAATGAAATACGTTGTGATAAAGTGATGAGATATGATGAGTTAAAGTGATTTGACATTGTTATGAATGAGAAAAATGAGAAAATAAGTCAATGTGATGAGAAAAATTGATTATGGAAAATATGTATTATTTGTGTGCTTAGTATATTATTCAATTTTCAGAGTTCTATGTTTGGCGGTAGGCCTATGAGATTATCCTCATCATATGCCTTTGGGGCTAGACGTTAGGCATCACTGATATATGATTTGCCTTCGGGTTAAATGCTGAGCATTACTATGATTTGTCTTCGGGCTAAACGATGGGCGTCACTTGCCTTTGGGCGTCAATATAGAACAAAATAGTAACTCTGAAATTTGAATAATATATTAGATTATTTAGGCCCATGTTTGTGTATGTGTTAATGTAAAGTATAAAAAGATTAAAGATTATGTTTTAGAGTGAAATTGTATGCCACATTGTGAAATACCATGCAATAGCATTATGCATTGTCATTATATTAAAATTTTATTATTATTAAAGTTTGTACTGCTAGGCTTTTAGCTTATTAAAATTCATCGCGCAGGCGACAGAGTCGCCGATAGATCTGGAGAGTTCATCTAGACCTATTTAAGTCTAGACTTAAGGTTAATAGTCTTTGAAGTGAGTTTTATTGCCACAGGATCAGAGCCAATTTCTGTCATATATATGTTTTATTTTATAAAACATGCCATTATTATGGTTACATATTTAGGAATGTTATAAACTCTAAAGAGTTTTGGACATAGTTTTGTGTTATGGGATTATATATATATATGATGTATATATATAAGTACACATTTGAGTATTTTTGTGAAAAATTGTAGAATTGTTGGATTTTCTATTATTGGGAGTGTGTTTTTCTGCAGGTTGAGAAATGTTAAAATTTTTGGAATATTCGAATACAGACAAACATCTGGTAAATTTTTTCAGAGATTTTTATATGAAATACTTATTTTGGGGTACCTAAAACTAATGAGGAAAATTTTATTTACTTACTAAAAATATAACTTTAATGTTTAGGAATATGTAAATTTTTATTAAAATTGAATTGTGATATTCTTATAATGTACAAACGTATTTTACATATACTGGGTATATGTATTATACGCATATAGGGTATAAGAGTGTTATAGATTTATAGTGGTTTGGATAAGAATATCCTACGTCCACTCCTTAACTCTCAAATTGAGTATTCCACTTTACTTGGATTTTTATAAGTTTAATCATAACTTGGTGGTTTAATAAGCTCACACTGAATTTTTATAATAATTTTCAAAGCTAACTGACAACCCTTATAAATATTATTGAGATTGTTGGACAATCAAACTCTATTTTGATCATTGGCAATCAAAATGATAGAATATTAATAATTTCAAACAAGTTTTTACTGTAGAGATAAAAATCGAACCTTTATGTGATAGTGTGAGTGGGAATTTTTGCCCCCACTCCCTGTGGAATGGTTCTTGTGACTTCGGCACTGTTTAGGCTCGGGGCCTTAGAGAACACGGACCTAAGTTCGGAGAAAATGGAGTCACCACCCGGACGGGTCGGGAAAAAAGAAAGGGGTGGATGACTTGATTCCTAAGGAACCCCAACCCCCTAATGGGTTCAAAAAGTTGGGTACGTGTGGGGAAGGTGAGAAATGGCCCAGCACCCTCACAACGCCCGGTTTATTGGAATCGACCTCCTTTACAGGTCTTAATATTATAAAATTCTTAAGTATAACAACATTATCCATATTACACACAATAATTAAAAGAAAGCGTCATTATATTAAAATCAAAGCAATGTCCAAACAAAGCAAATAAATGGACACCCATCAAAAGATGGAAACATGTCCTTACATCTCATGTCTAAATAGGACACCCACCGAAAGGTAGAAACATATCCTTTACATTGGTTCTAAAATAGAAAAACAATTTAAATTATATGATATTTAACTAATGAGGTATCCACAAAGTGGAAACATACCTCTCACAACATTTGGAAATCTAAATAAATTGATAAAAGTAAATGACCATTCATTACAAATAAATCATTCGTCAAAGGTATTAAACATCAATAAAAAAAGTAAACATCTATCCATGATAAATTAAATTAACCAAGCATTGAATTTAAATAAATTAAAGCATATAAAATAAATCAAAGCATAATCAAATATAGAATTGAATAAGGCAAATAAAAATCTAAATTATAGCTACTGTTTCCATTTTGGATTCTTTATTTCATGTGTCTAGGATTTTGAAATTTGTGGAATTAGGCTACTGTGAGTTTTTAAAGAAATTAAAATAATTTAAAGTTTTATGATTTAAAAAGTTGGTAAAGTTCTTTGATTAACCAAATTAGGGTTTGTGATGTATAATCATGAAATTAGGTTTTGGACACTTTAAAACACTTAAATTTATGGTTTACGATTATTCATTGAATTATGGTTTAAGCTTACTGTGTAAAATTGTAATATTTGTGTTTATATAGTTTTTAAAGTTTCAAAAGATTAGGGTTTAGAAAAAATTAGGATTTAAGGTTTTAAAGGGGTTAGGGTTCACAGTTTTGAGTTTTAGAATTGAATTAGGGTTTTAGGATTTTTGAATTAGGGTTTCGGGTAATGAGTTAATTTTTAGAATTTGGAAATCATTTTGATAATTTTACGAAGTTTTATGAAAATAAACAAACGATTTAAAGTTTACATAAATAGAAAAGATATTTGTTAAGGTTTTTAGAAAGAAATAGAATTTAAATTATGGTTTTGAAAAGAAATATGTTAAATTAGGGTTTTAAGATTTTGATGAAGCAAAAATAACAATTGTAAGTTTTTTTGGAAAACAAAGCAACGAAATAAGGTTTTTAAACTTTAGAAAAACTAAATTAAAGTTCTAGGGTTTTTGAATTAAAAGACACAATTGGATAGTTTATGCTACTGTGAAAAAATAAAAGAAATTAAGAATTCAAACCTTCTTTCATAGATTACACCAAAATTGCTTCTTGGATGAACCAAATCAAAGACAAGCTTTGCTACCTTTGAATTGCTTGAATTGTTTTTCTGCTCCCTTAAAAAAATTGAATTGATTTATTGCTTTTCCTACTCAGTTTCGGATCTAATTTTGTTCCTATTTCTCCTCCGATTTCTTCCTCCTTTTTTGTGTTATTTTTGGTCTTATTTATAGAAGTTTTTATGGTTCATTCATAATCATTCATGGAACATAATATTCATTAAGAAAAGGAAATCGAACCTAATTGCATTAGATTTCAAAAAATTTGCGTCGAAAAAATTTCGCTGGCGAAAAAAACTGCTGCGGAAAAATTGCGCTGACGAAAAAAAATTGCCGCAGTTGGCTGAGGCAGGGGGCGAGGACCGGCCCTGCGGGCGAAATGGCCCACGGCCATCGTCCCGCGCGCTGGTTTTCGGCGATGATTTTTTCGTCGCTTATTTTTCCATCGCCGATTTTTATTTTTATTTTTATTTTTATTTTTTATTAATAAAAATTAGATACTAAAGCAAAAATTATTTAATTAATATAACAAAAATTATTTTGGACCAATTAAAATATATTAGACAACACAAAAATTATTTTGGACTAAATAAAATATATTGGACCGGACTGAGTAAAAAATTAAGGGTCTACAGTTTGCCTCATGGTTGAATGATCTAATCAAAAGAGCGAGGTAATTATTTTTTTCTTTTTTTATTTCTCTTGATTTTTTCGTTGTTATTTTTTATATATATTTTTTGATTTTGATTTTTTAATTTTTAATTTTTGATTATTTATATTTTTCTATTATTTTTTATTATTTTTGATTTATGTTTTTATATTATGCTCTTTTATTATTATTGCGTTTGCCTTTATTTATTATTTTTATTTTTATTATATTATAATTTTTAGAAAATTTAGGAAAAATAAATTAATTTAGGATAGCCTGTACTTACCTTGCATTAACTTACTTGGTTCCGTGTTAGTATGATCGTTGCGTTGTTCGGGCTGGAGGGTGTATTTACAAAGCCCAACAATGGTACGATATAGTGCCTTCTCGGGTAAGGCGGATTATCCGAGATTGCGGCTTTGAGCAGTTCATCTTACAATTGCCATCCGAGGAATATCAAATAGACCGGAGCGTAGTCCAGGCACTTGCAGAGCGATGGTTGGACACAACCCACACTTTTCACTTGCCCATTGGAGAGATGACAATTGGTCTAGTCGATTTTACTGCTATAATCGGCCTTCGATATGATGGTATTCTGGTTCCTCTGACCAATGATATTTTAACATTTGAAGAAATTCAGGAATTAATTGGTATGGAACCATCATATAAAGGGCCTTTTAAGATAAAAATTGAGCCAATTCGTAGTTATTGGATGAACTACAAAGGATGGGTTGGCAGAGACACGGCTGAATAATATGCTCGAGGATTTTTGTTATATCTGCTCGGGTCGACCATCTTAGGCAGCACTGAATCCTCCATCCACTTGTCAGTGTTGAGTGCCCTTTCTTATCTCAGAATGGTATCATCTTCTGGCTAGGGTGAAGCTGGTCTTGCGTGTCTTTACCATGGTCTTGATAAGCTTTGTCGAAACAAGAAGTCTTTTGTCGGCTTGATGGCGGTTGTCGAGGTATTCTTTTCCTTCACCAATGTCAATTCCAATCTTTTTTTTTGCATGAATTTGATCTTTATTGTTATTGTAGGTATGGGCATATGAACATAACCTCGTGAGGGTACCCGGTATTTTCCGAGAGAGAATCGGGTATCCGAGATTAAATTACTAGTTGTCCGATCGTGTGGACGTTCCCGGCTCTCATCATGTGCATACTCATCGCTTTGTGTTGAGCTGCTTAACTTGGGATCAAGTAAAATAACATTAGTATGCTTTAAATTTTATGTGAAAGTTTACTTACCTTATGTTATTTTGCAAGTGAATTTGGCCTGGTGGAGCCCAGAAGAGCGAGCAAACTAGTCTCCTTTGATGAGGGCTGCACTGTCTTTCCAACATTCTCGCCGAGTTATCGCTGGCCCAGTGTCCAGTGGCTAGTTTCTCGGAGAGAGAGTTTATGAGTGGTTTCTCGGTCCAGAGCAGCAGAGAGTTCCGATGCAAATCCCGAAATATACTTTAAATATTATGTCAATGCCGGAGGATGCATGGTGGCCGGCCCGGTATGGTGTAGACCCTTAAATTTTGACCCAATCCGGTCCAATATGTTTTATTTAGTCCAAATTGATTTTTGTTGTCTAATTGGTCCAAAATAATTTTTGTTAAATAGTTTTTGCTTTAGTATCTAATTTTTATTAATAAAAAAATAAAAATAAAAATAAAAATCGGAGTCGGAAAAATCGGCAGCGAAAAATTGTCGCACGAGCCTGTGGGCATTTCGCCAGCAGGAAATTCCTGCGGGTGAAATCACTGTGCTATTTCGCACACAAAAATTTTCTGCCTGCGAAATAGTTTACGGGCTCGCTCCTCACGCGCTGCAGCAACCAGCTGCAGCAGATTTTTTTCTCCAGCGCAGTTTTTCCGCAGCAGTTTTTTTCGGCAGTGCAAATTTTTTGACGCAAATTTTTCGAAACCTAATCCAATTAGGTTTTGGTTTCTTTTTTTATTAATATTACTTACCTTAGCTAATTAGGAATAAACAACCTCAAACCACTATAAATAAGGACCAAAGGCAATTAAAAAAAGGGGAGGCAAAAAATCCAAGAGTGGCTTGGAAAATTTGAAACCAAATCAAGGAAGGAAAAGAAGAAATTCAATTCAACCTTTTTCTGGAACAACAGCTGTAATATCCTCATTTGTGGTCTAGAAGTTTTGATTATGTTATTGTTGTTGTTGTTGTTGTTGTTGGTTTAAATTGAGAAAAGGAAAGTATATGTATATGTATATGTGTTTTGGGAAGAAATAGGGTTTAGAGACAAGTTTATATGTTGTATATATGGTGATATATATAACATATAAAATGGTCAAAGAGAGAGATAGTCAATGCAAGAGGAGATTTTTTTATGTGGAATGGGCAATTACTTAAATGTGCTTATATGAGACAAAAGGGTGAGTTGTATGGTTAAGGGCATTGAGGTAATTTACCTTTAGAAATCTCTTGGTGGAGATTAAAAGATGGAAAAGTGTTTGACTTGTGGCTATTTTGTTTTCTTTTCATTTTGGGTGCCGATGATTGAAGGAGAAAAAGGGAAAGAGAAGTGTTCTTGATACTAGAGGCAAGATTGAAGGGAGAATTGAAGAATCAAGTTGAAGATTTGTGGAATTTCTTCATTTAAGGTAAGAAATCTCTTGTTTCCTTTGTTAATTTTTAAGTTATGTCTTAGGTGAATTGTGATTTGTTGATGTGATGATTTGGGGTGTTTGATATGTGTTTACAAGTGTTAAAATTGATTGTAAGTTAAAAGATTGACTTGGTGTTGGTTTGGTTGTAAAGATTGTAAGTTTAAGTGGATGTTGAAAGTGAATGATCAAGTGTGAAGTTTGGTTTTAGGGTTTGGAATTGATGAATGATTTAATGTTTGGTTAATGTGAATATTGTGTTAAACATGCAAAATAAGTGTTAATGACTTTGATTACATGCATTTGAATGAGTTTGTGTGGTGTTTAAGGTGTTAGAATGCATTTAGAAGAGTTTGGCCAAAAGTTAGGGTTTTGTTCTTAAGTGACACGGCCAAAGGGAAAGTGAGACACGGCCAAGCCAAGAGAATTTGGGCGTGTTGGATTGGTTTGTGAGAGACACGGCCGTGTCTAGTGCCCGTGTTAGCTACTGTGATTTGTTGGTTGAGAGACACGGCCACAAGCTTGGCCGTGTCCCTTGCCCGTGTTGCTTACTGTCCAAGTGGGTTGAGTGACACGGCCATAAGCTTGGCCGTGTCCCTCAAGTGGCTGCCCGTGTCCCTCAAATGTGTGGGTTAGGGTTTTTATACTTTGTTCTATTTGCATTGTTTTGGTCCTTTTAAGGTAAGTTGGTACCTTAACCTAAACCTAAACACATCTAAACCATGATTGACCTAAACAAATGCATATGGAAGATCTTAAAGCTATGAATGATATAAATTATTCTTTGCTCTAATTGCATTGTTGAGATTGAACAATGTTATGTTATGCATTGTGAATGGTTATGTGTTTCATGAATAATGTATATTGAAATGTTATATCAAAGATGCTATGATGATTCAAATAAGAGGTGAAATGTGATGTAAAGCCATTGTGATGGGCTATGATGATGATATTGAAAGAAAGAAGGCATGTTTGCCTAAATGTGATGAGAATTTGAGAATGGAAATGGTAACTATATAATAAATGAATTGTTTGTTTAATATGTTATTCAGTTTCAGAGTTCTGGATTTGGGTGGCATGCCTAAGAAAATGTTGAAAGGTAACAGTCTTGCCGGGTTGAGGATCTCCTCATATGTGTTGAGTTGATGGTCCAAGAGACTGGGTCTGTTACACTATGAAAATTGTGAATATGAGATATATGATTTGTAACAGTCTTGCCGGGTTGAGGATCTCCTCATATGTGTTGAGTTGATGGTCCAAGAGACTGGGTCTGTTACACTATCCATGGATAGAGATACATGTATATACATTGCCTACGGGCGTGATTATTGTGACTATGAACCAAAGCAGTAACTCTGAACTCTGAATATCGTATTAAATACTTGTTGGGCCCATAGGTGTCAAGGTTATATGAATGTCCTAAATAATGTTATGAGTTAATGAAATGAGATGTTGTTTATTTAGTATGATTGATTAATGTTGAATTTGGAAAGATGTTGAAATGTGGTATGCTCATATGACTATGATTTGTGAAATGCATAATTATGTGGTTAACTTTATATTTATGATGTTGCTCTTATCAATAACATATGTGGCATTGCATTACATTAAAGCATACCATTAGCATGTATTATCTTACTAAGCCCTTGGATTAGCGCGATAGTGTTTAATCGCGCAGGTGATAGAGTTGATAGAGTTGAACCTGAGGGTTCTTCGAGACCGAGTGAGAGTAGACGTTGAAGTGTTGATTTGGAACTTAAAGATCAGAAGAAACTTGCCAATCATGTATACTTCTTTATATTTTGTAAAGAAATGTTTAATATGTAAATATGTACATATTTTATAACTTCCGCTGTGTACTACTAAAATGTATTTATATATCTATAATGTATATTGAGAAAGATGATGGTATTATATAAAAATGTTTTGAATATTGATGAAAAGCCGTAGCACTCCTATGTTCGGTGCACATATGCTATATTGTGGTGTTGTAGTGTGTGTGTACTGAATGTGGGGGTGTTACAGCAGCACCATTATTTAAGCAATTCAAAGGCAAAAAAAGGCTTGTCTTTGGAGCTAGTTCATCCAAGAAGAATTGTTTTTGGAGAAATCATCAAAAGAAGGTATGTGTTAATTAATTTTCTTTAATTGTTTTCTTTACATAGTAGCAAATCTATGAAATCAAAATTAAAAACCTTTGAACTTTAATTTAGTTTTTCTAAAGCAAAAAAAACTTATTTCGTTGGTTTATCTTCCAAAAGGCTTAAAATTGTTATTTTTTCTTCTTAAAAACCTTAAAACTCTAATTGAACATATTTTTCAACAAAACTAAGATGTAAATTCTGTTTCTTTTAAAATTTTAAAGTAGGTTCTTTTTCATTCAAAAATCCTTAAAAAACATCTTTTCTTCTTATAAAAACTTTAATTCACTTGTTTAAATTCATAAAATTCCATAAAATATCAAATTGATTTCCAAATTCCTAAAAATTATTCACCACTCGTGACCCTACTTCCAAAATATCAAATCCAAATTCAACTTCCAAAATTCAAAATAATGAACACTAACCCTTTTAAAACCTTAAACCCTAATTTTTATGAACCCTAATCCTTTTAAAACATTAAAAAACCTAAAAACATAAAAACCTAAATTTTACACAGTAGCTTAGGAACCCAATAACCAAAAATCACAAATTAAAGTATTTTAAAGTGTTTAAAACCCTAGTTTCATGATTTCACCATTCAAATATTAATTTAGTTAATCAAAGAGTCTTACCAACCTTTTAAAACTTAAAACCCTAATTTATTTTAATTCCACAAAAAGTCACAGTAGCTATAATTGAACTTTTATTTGCTTTATTCAATTCTATACTTGATTATACTTTGATTTATCTCTTATGCTTTAATTTAATTTCAATACTTGATTTATTTAATTTATCATAGATGGATGTTTATTTTATATTTTGATCAATAGCTTTGATGAATGATTTATTTATGATGAATGATTATTTACTTTTATCAATTAATTTAGATTTCCAAAAGTTGTAAGAGCTATGTTTCCACTTGGTGGATACCTCATTAGTCAAACATCATGTAATTTAATTTGCTTTTCTATTTTAGAACCTATGTAAAGGGCATGTTTCTACCTTTTGGTGGGTGTCCTATTTAGGCATGTGATGTAAGGACATGTTTCCATCCTTGGATGGGTGGGTGTCCATTTATTTGCTTTGCTTAGACATTGCTTTGATTTTAATATATTTATGCTTTCTTTTAATTATTGTGTGTAATATGGATAATGTTATTATATTTAAGAATTTTATAATATTAAGACCTGTAAAGGAGGATGGTTCCAATGAACCGGGCGTTGTGGGGTGCTGGGCAATTTCTCACCTTCCCCACACGTACCCAACTTTCTGAACCCATTAAGGGGTTGGGGATTCCTTAGGAATCGAGTCATCCACCCCTTTCTTTTTCCCGGTACGTCCGGGTGGCGACTCCATTTTTCTCCGGACTTAGGTTCATGTTCTCTAAGGCCCCGAGCCTAAACAGTGCCGAAAGTCGCAGGAACCATTCCATCGGGAGTGGGGGCGAAAATCTCTGCTCACATATGGTTATGGTGCCGAGTCATTTCTCCATCTACCGGGTCCATTTTATTCCCATTTTATTCAAAGAAGACTCTTGAACTTTGATGTATCTCCTGTTGGTGTACGGGAGATTTCCGACGAAAATGAGGGTAGAGATGAAGAAGAAATCCTAGAGCTGCAGGAGAGCCTGTTCCACATCTCTAGACTAGTACTTCTCAGGTAAAACTTTTACCTCTTTTCCCTTGCAACTGCTTTTTTCTTTCCTTGATTCTTTAATGATTGTTGCAGGCTATTGGTTTATTTGATCATAAGGCTGGATCTTCTTTTACTGCCCCTTCATTTGCTCGTTCTAACCGGCCAAATATGCCATCTTATCCACAGGGTATTGATTTGAATTACCTGGTACGTTCCTTATTTCATGGTAATTTATGCTATATGTATGCATGATTATGTATGCTCTTACCTCTTCCTTCTTAGCTCACAGCGGATGCTCGAAGAACAAAATAGGAAACTTCAAGAAGAGTTGGCTGCAAGTCGTCAGCAGGCTTCTCATTTTGAAAGTTTATATCATCAATCTGAACGACATTTCCGAGACTTTCGATTTTAGGGGATGAGGGATCTCGGTACTTCTTCATCAAGAGGCCCCCAAACTGATGACCATGAGATCCTTTTGTCTGATTCTGATGAGGACCATGACGGATCAGAACTTCAAGGTAATAAAGATTTTGGTGCTCCCACTTCGGGTGATCCCTGGACGAGTAATTGGTCGAGTTTTGGTGCTCTCGCTTCGGGTGATCCCGGGATGAGTAATTTGCCGGATTTTGGTGTTCCCGCTTCGGGCGGACTCGGGATGAGTGATTTGCCCCCTCCTCCAACAGGTGATGACTTTTTTAAGGCTTTACTTGATGACATACCACCACGCTCTTAGTGATATGTAAATATTGTAGCAATTGTAAAATATTGTACAATAATGAAAAAAATACAATTTCCATCTTTACTGTAACTTTTTTTTTTCGTTACTACATCACAATTATTTTTTTTTATCACAGTACTTCATAATTCACATCCACATCATTTGCTAAACCAAATCCAATGTGGTAAAGGAAATTCGTTGCTAATTCCTTTCCTTATGCCATATGGTCTCATTCTTTCTATCACCTTTTCCTTTTCACTTTAGGAAAATGTTTATTTCTTCTATATAAATCACCCTTCATACCATATTTCATACAGAAACCAAAAAAACTTTTCCCTTTCAACGTGAAAACTCCCTTTAACAATTTTAATTTTTTCTTTATTCATCCACCATGACCGAGCATCATTCAAAGAAGATAAAAATTCTATTTAAGAATATGGATGCCATTCATTGAAAGCAAATTTCATGGTCAAAACTTGATATTTTAAAATGTTTTCAAAATGTTAAATTGGACCACTCTTTCTTACATGCCGTGGCTTCCTTTTGGAATACGGATTCTAGGGTATTTAAAATTAATGGCTTTGACATATGTCCCTTGATTGAAGAATTTGAGGCCATCCTTGGATATCCAAATAATCAACAAATGGCATTACCCACACTGATTTCCAAGACTCAACAGAAGATGCAGATGTTATTTCAAATTTCAAGACCCGAAGTTCTTCGATTGATGAGAGGTGAAAAAATTCTACTTGCTTATTTGATTGACTTTTGTCTCTCTCATTTGGCCCCTACTAAGGCATGGGGACGCATGCGCTGTCTTTGCTTGCTCGGACAATTCTTGCTTGTTTCTTCTGACGGCGATATTGATCCACGAGTATTGGATATTATGGACCAAATGGAAGGAGTCTTATCGCCGGTACCTGTGATCTTAGCCGAGACCTTAGTTGGATTAGACTGACTTAAATCAGGATTGTCAAAGAGAATGACTGGAAGTTCATTGGTGCTTCAGGTAATTACCTAAATTGCCCTTTCGGGCTTTCAATTTAGGTTTTCTTTTTTCTTCTTTTCTCTATTGCTCTAACTTTTACCTAGTCCACCCATGTGGGTTTTCGGAACTAGCGAGCTGTCCTAATTTTTGCCTAAGCTGCCCTTGCGGGTTTTCAACTTAGCGGACCTTTTTCTTCTCTTTTTTTTTTAATGTAATTCTTTCTTCACAGATTTGGCTTCAGGAGCATCTTTTTTTGCTTGATACTCCATCCATGGATTTTGCCAGATACCTGCCATGTCATCATTCAGCTAGGAAAACTACTCCATCATGCTTCTTCATATGCTGATTGGGTTGACTGGATCCACTCACGCTCTGAAGTCAATATTCGTTGGTTGGTACCTTGGTGGAAGATTTCTCGTATCACCATGTGGATGTACTTGATGTATGTTCCCATTGCTGCTCTTCCTCTAGGTACATGCTATGATCCTCGCCGACTTGGCCGTCAGTATGGAGCTGAGCCTCGTGATTCTGACTTTGCTCCCGACTTAGACATGCCTTGCTTGACTAAAGCCTACTTGGATCGGCTGAGGCAAAGCTGGCCTGCACTTTAGACTTATCGACTACCATAGATTTTACATTTGTCAATTCAGAAAGTGTATTGTTAGGATGAAAAAATAATTAAAGTAATAAAAGATGTTTCTTTTCCATTTATAATTTGTCATCACCTTTTGCTATTGTGTTGATTTATTTCATCCATATCTGGTCAAATACTTATAACAGTGCACATAGAACAATTTTAACATTAATTCTGTTTTATTAAATTGGGGAACAACCAAACATAAAGCCAGCATACACAAAATCACTCCTATTGCCAACTAGCCCTTTCGGGTTTTCTAATTGACGATTTTCTCTCATTTAGCCCTAATTGTTGCCTAGCCCGCCCTTTCGGGTTTTTTGAACTAGCGGGCTGCTCTAACTTTTGCCTAGGCCGCTCTTTTTGGGTTTTCAACCTAGCGAGCTCTTTCTTTTTTATTTTTCATACATAAAACTTCTTAAACCTGTCAATGTTTATTGGCTCACTAAACTCGTTCCCATCCATGTCTAATAACTTCACTGCACCTTTGTTCATGACGTGTTTTACGACATATGGCCCTTCCCAGCTAGGCCTGAACTTCCCTCTTGGATCAGATACATTAGGCTTACATTGCTTCAACACCAAATCCCCAACTCTGAATTTTCTAATTTTAACCCTTCTATTGTAGGCCTGAGCTATCTTCTTTTGGTATAGTTGGTGATGATACAGTGCCTTTAACCTTCTTTCTTCTAGTAAAGCTAACTGTGTGTATCTGCTTGCTACCCATTCCATTTCAGGCAATTCAGCTTCCAGGACTACTCTTAATGACTTAATCTCAATTTCAATTGGCAACACTGCTTCCATCCCGTAAACCAAAGAGAACGGTGTCATTCCAATAGGCGTTCGCACACTTGTCCTATATCCCCATAAAGCAAAGGGAAGCATTTCCGACCAATCTCGGTAAGTCTTGGTCATCTTGGACAGAATTTGCTTAATTGTCTTATTTGTTGCTTCCACTACACCATTAGCCTTTGGTCTATAAGGAGAGGATCGATGATGGTGGATTTGGTAATTTAAGAATATATCCTTAACTGCTCCTTGAAACTGTACCCCATTGTCTGATACCACACTGTGCGGGACCCCGTATCTGCAGATGAGGTTCTTTTCAATAAATCTAGCCATTTGACTTGCACCCAGTTTGTTGAAGGATTCTGCTTTGACCCATTTTGAAAAATAATCTACTGCTACCACAGTAAAACGGTGACCATTTGAAGTTGTCGGATGTAATTCTCCTATAATGTTGATACTTCAAGTGGCAAAGGGCCAGGGTGAAGACATAGAATGCAATTCTTCAGGAGGCATGTGATTCAAGTTACCATACATCTGACATTGTTGGAACTTCTTGACAAACTCAATACAATCTCTTTCCATGGTCAACCAGTAGTAACCTTGTCGAATAATCTTCTTAACTAGAGCCAAACCACTCATGTGCAGACCGCAACTTCCCGCATGTATCTCTGACATGATGCGCTCCACTTCAGGCTTTCTTAAACATCTCAAATGCACCCCATCAGGCCATCTTCGATATAACTCTCCATGGAACGTGATGTATTGCAATGACCACCGCCTTATGGCTCTTCTCTCTTTATTTGTTGCCCCCAATGGTGTGAGCAGGGATTTTCGCCCCCACTCCCAGTGGAATGGTTCTTGTGACTTCGGCACTGTTTAGGCTCGAGGCCTTAGAGAACACGGACCTAAGTCCGGAGAAAATGGAGTCGCCACCCGGACGGGCCGGGAAAAAAGAAAGGGGTGGATGACTCGATTCCTAAGGAATCCCCAACCCCCTAATGGGTTCGGAAAGTTGGGTACGTGTGGGGAAGGTGAGAAATGGCCTAGCACCCCCACAATGCCCGGTTCATTGGAACCGGCCTCCTTTACAGGTCTTACTATTATAAAATTCTTAAATATAACAATATTATCCATACTACACACAATAAAAAGAAAGCATCATTATATTAAAATCAAAGCAATGTCCAAACAAAACAAAACAAAATAAACGGACACCCATCCAAGGATGGAAACATGTCCTTACATCACATGCCTAGATAGGACACCCACCAAAAGGTAGAAACATGCCCTTTACAAAGGTTCTAAAATAGAAAAGAAAATTAACTTACATGATGTTTAACTAATGAGGTACCCACCAAGTGGAAACATACCTCTTACAATTTTTGAAAGTCCAAATTGATTGATAAAAGTAAATAATCATCCATAATAAATAAATCATTCATCAAAGCTATTAACCAAAATATAAAACAAACATCCATCCATGACAAATTAAATAAATCAAGTATTGAAATTAAATAAATTAAAGCATAAGAAATAAATCAAAGTATAAGTAAATATGGAATTGAATAAAGCAAATAAAAGTTCAATTATAGCTACTGTGACTTTTTATGGAATTAAAATAGATTAGGGTTTTAAGTTTTAAAAGGTTGGTAAGACTCTTTGATTAACCAAATTAAGGTTTGAATGGTGAAATCATGAAACAAGGGTTTTAGACACTTTGAAATACTTTTTTATTCATGGTTTTAAATAGTGATGTAAGCTACTGTGTAATTTTAGAGTTTTCATGTTTTTATGGTTTTTATGTTTTAAAGGGATTAGGATTCATAAAAATTAGGGTTTAAGGTTTTAAAAGGATTAGGGTTCATTATTTTAGGTTTAAAAGTTGGACTTTGGATTTTAGGGTTTTATGCTTTAAAATTAGGGTTCTCGGGTGATTAGGGTTTAAAAAGATAATTTCATGATTTTATGAGGTTTTATGAATTTAAACACACGGATTGAAGATTTTATAAGTAGAAAATATGTTTTTTGAAGACTTTTTGAATGAAATAGAACTTATTTGAAAATTTTGAAAGAAACAGAATCAAGTTTTGGTTTTGTTAAAGAATTTGTTCAACTAGGGTTTTGAGACTTTTGAAGAAGCAAAAAATAATAATTTTAAATCTTTTTGGAAAATAAAGTAATGTATTAGTGTTTTTGATCTTGGACAAAATTAAATTAAAGTTCTAAAGTTTTTGATTTAAAAAACCTTAATTTCATAAGTTTGCTACTGTGAAAACATAAATCAAAAAGAATTTAACATACCTTCTTTTGTTGATTCCTCCAAAAAAACAATTCTTCTTGGATGAACTAGCTCCAAAGACAAGCCTTTGTTGCCTTTGAATTGCTTAATTCGTGTTGCTGCTGCTTTAAAGCTCAATTGAATTGAGTTTCCCTTTTCCTTCACTGATTTGGTTTCAAAAAATCAAGCTACTGCCTCTTTTTTCCCTCCCCTAATTTGATTCTATTGGTCCTTATTTATAATGGTTTTTAAGTTGTTTATTCCTAATTACACACGGCAATTAATATTAATGAAAAAAAGAAATTAAAACCTAATTGGATTAGGTTTCCAAAAATTGGGTCAAAAAAATTTTGCGGCAGCGGGCCCGTGGCTGGCTAGCCAGTGGGCATGCCAGCCCGCAGGAAATTCCTGCGGGTGGCTATTTCGCCCGTAGGAATTTCCTGCGGGCGAAATAACTTGCCCCGCAGGAAGTTATTTCGCCCGCAGGAATTTCCTACGGGTGAGGTACTGGGCCTACGGGCGCGTTGCCCGCAGGATGCGGGCGAAATAGCTCGCCGCAGGAAATTCCTGCGGGCGAAGGTTTTGCCCGCAGGATTTTCCTACGGGGCAAAACCTCCTTGGGCCCGCGCGACTGTTTTTCGCTGTTGATTTTTTTCGACTCCGATTTTTATTTTTATTTTATTTTTTTGATTTTTATTTGTTTATTTTTATTTTTTATTAATAAAAATTAGATAATAAAGCAAAAACTATTTAATTAAAATTATTTTGAACCAATTAGATAACAAAAATCATTTTGGACTAAATAAAGCATATTGGATCGGATTGGGTCAAAAATTAAGGGTATATAGTTTGCCCCCTGCTTGAATGATCTGAAATCTTAGTGAAAGAGAGTGAAAAGCAATAAGACTTAATTTTTGAGATGGTTGAGGTTTTGGGTACTTGATTTAGGTACTTGGACCTAAGACTGGGTACTTGGACCCGGGATTTGGTACGTGGACCCGAGATTGGGTACTTGGACCCTAACTTGAATTGATTTGGGTACTTGGACCCAAGACTGGGTACTTGGACCCGAGCTTGGGTACTTAGACCCAAGCTTGATTTGATTTGGGCACTTGGACCCGAGATTGGGTACTTGGACCAGAGCTTGGAATTATTTTGGGTACTTGGACCCGAGATTGATTTGATTTGGGAACTTGGACTCGAGCTTGGGTACTTGGGCCCGAGCTTGAGTTGATTTGGGTACTTGGGCCCGAGCTTGGGTACTTGGGCCCGAGCTTGAGTTGATTTGGGTACTTGGACCCAAGATTGGGTACTTAGACCCGAGGCTGATTTGATTTGGGTACTTGGACCCTAGAATGGGTGCTTGGACCCGAGATTGATTTGATTTGGGTACTTGGACCCGAGGCTGATTTGATTTGGGTACTTGGACCTGAGAATGGGTGCTTGGACCCGGGATTGGGTACTTGGACCCGAGATTGATTTGATTTGGGTACTTGGACCCGAGATTGATTTGAATTTAGGTGCTTGGACCCAAAATTGATTTGATTTGGGTACTTGGACCGGGATTGGGTACTTGGATCCGAGATTGATTTGATTTGGGTACTTGGACCCGAGATTGAGTACTTGGACTCGAGATTGGGTACTTGGACCTGAGATTGGGTATTTGGACCCGGGATTGGATACTTAGACTCGAGCTTGAATTGATTTTGGGTACTTGGACCCGGGATTGGGTACTTGGACCCGAGATTGAGTTTGACTGACCTTTTATCATTTGAGAAGTCTGATTGCTCCCATTGTTTTATGCATTGTGATTCTTCACCATCAAAATGGATCTTCACCCTTTGAGATCGGGTCTTCACCCTTAAAAATGGATCTTCATCCTTTGAGATTGGGTCTTCACCCTTGAAAAATGGATCTTCATCCTTTGAGATCGGGTCTTTACCCTTGAAAATGGATCTTCATCTTTTGAGATCGGGTCTTCACCCTTGAAAATGGATCTTCATCCTTTGAGATTGGGTCTTTACCCTTGAAAAGTGGATCTTCATCCTTTGAGATCGGGTCTTTACCCTTGAAAAGTGGATCTTCATCCTTTGAGAATGGGTCTTCACCCTAGCTTCAGCTCTTTTAGCTGGATTGGTCTTTTGTCTTTTGCACCTTCATTCTTTTGAGAGTTCTAATGTTCCATTCTTTTGTTCTTCCTTTTCGCAAAGATTTATCTATTTTTAATTGGACCTTATATCCTCTCCTTGCCCCCTGTGTGGCAAAATATTTGTAAGTGAGTTTAAAAATATTTGGTATATAAACTCAAAAAATTGAAAAGGAGAAACTTTGCCCCCTGTGTAGGGTCAAACCAAAGATTTTATCCATGCAAGCTTTGATTGATGTTTTTGCCTTCTTGTTCTTCACATAAGCATGCATTTCTTCTCTTTGCAAGATTACTGGAGCTTTCTCAAGCAATGGGCTTTCTATGCCCCCCTGATTTGATATCTTCTTTTTATTCTTCACTTCACAGAGTGTTTGCTGTTCACTTTGATAAAGAATAGACAATACAAGATAAGAAAGTACGATGTGATATGCTCATGTATGCATGATATGTATGAATAATACTTACGGTTGTTCTATCGACTCACAGACCGAGGTGATCAGCAGAAGTGTTCTCATTGGTTCCGTTTTGACGCTTGTTCAAGTCTTGCATTGGAATGATCGAAAGCTTTGCATTTGTGGCTTTTATCTTCAAGATGTTGAAAACATGAATAATGATAGAGACCCCTAATGGTAGAGTCAGGGATGCATCCATTTCGAATTATGTTTTAGCATGACAATTGGCAGCTTGCCAATAATCATTTTATTTGCCCAATATGTCCTTTGGAGGTTCAACATACTTCCCTTAACTTGAAGGCTTTGTATGACAAAATACTTTTTTTTTTGAATTTGATTTTGAAATCAAATGTTGGCTTTGCCAAATCGATGTCAATGTACCTCAGGACTTGATTTTTTCAAATTAATATATCTATAACATGACAACCCTAGTTACCGTACTAAAATCGGGAATCAATTCTATTTAAGCAAGAATTGTTGCACTTCAGATAGGCACATACACATTGCTTGGCCAAAGGTCTCATTTGAGTTTAAATATTGTCTATCTCATATGCATGCCTATCCAAACTATCTCCACTAATAGACTCTACCTACCAAGAGAGATCAACAGGTCTTTGATAGGCTTGAAACGGGGTCTATAAGGGACATGGGTTAAAGTGGAGGCCATTTTGAGATTGGAGCTGGTGTGACACAATGGACAAACCCTCACACTACAAATTTCTTGTTGGAACTTTAGACAGTTGGGAGCAATCTTTCTAGACTCCAAATTCCTTCTATCTTCTTGGCATTAATCTGGATCTTGATTAGGATAGTCTTTGCCCTTGTAAAAAGTTTAAGACCTAAATCTGTTTCTTTTCTTCTTTTCCCTTTTTTCCTCTTTATTCTATCATTTTGTCCCTCTTCCTTGTAGGACTGTCAAGTATAGAATTTTCAAGAACAGTCTTTCTCCTTTTTTCTTTGATTTTGATTGAATCTTTGGTTCTGTTGGGACCAATTCAAGTCAATCCATAAATGGAAGCCTTTTGTTGTCTTAGGTAAAAGAGAACTCAGTTGGCTTTTTGAACCACCTTTTTAGATTTTATCTTTCTTCCTTTTCTTTTTTTTTTCTCCTTTTTTTTGTTTTTTTAGCTCTAAAAAGAGTTGTCTTGGGCTTCCAATAATGGATAAGTGGAGTAACATAAATCTTCTTTAATAGGGATAAATCATTTGTTACTCTAATGTTGTCTTGATATATTAGAGATATTAAGTGAACTTCAACTACCCTTATGGTCTTGAAAACTTCAACTACCCTTATGGTCTTGAAAACATCAACTATCTTTATGGTCTTGAAACTTCAACTATCCTTATGATCTTGACTAATCATTGCTTTCTTTGATCTTTTTGCCTATTCATCTTAGTGATCATAAGACTTGTCAAAAGCATCACAATAGCTCAGGTAGGTTATTGGGGTTTGTAAGCCAATGAAAAGAAAGCTAAAATTTTATGAAGGCTCAAAGGGACAACTAGGGATTAATATTTAATTGGGTGGATACTAGTTGTTGGCTAGTCAAACAATGCCTAGATCATCTCTCCCTTAAATAAGCAGAGTTCAATTTAGCCTTTAAGTTTGTCAAAGCATGTTCTAAGACTGACTAAGACCTAGACAAAGATAATTATATAGGAGCCCTCTCTAAGTAAGCATACACAACTCAATGCTATAGAGCAATTCCCTCATCTAGTAAAGTCATTCGAGTCATGATGCCTAGACACATTAATTTATAAACATCAAGCTAAATTCCTCATTGGTTGAGCACCAAAATGAACAAAGACCAACAAAATTTTTGATGAAAGTAATTTATTCAAACAACTTTAAATTTGAAAAACACGATTGTTCCAATTTAAATATTAAAGAAAGTAAAATTGAAAAGCAACATTCAAGCTAAGGAAAGTTGATTGAGTTAGGCTTCTTTTCCTTTCACATCTTCAATATTTCCATCTTGAAAGGATGATAAAACAAAGTCTTCTTCCAATCCTTTTCCCACCATGAAGGTTGCTGGTGGTGGCACTCTGTTGAACCTTGGAAATGGATTATCTTTGGTGTTGGGCTTGTCTGGCTCGGGCAACTTGCCATTATCAATTAAATTCTGGATCTCATGCCTCAACTTCATGCAATTATCCATTTCGTGTCTAGGCCTTTGATGGAATTGGCAAAATGCATTAGTATCAAAGTTAGGTGGAAGAGGATTAGGCAAAGGACGAGGAGTCAAGGGTTGTAACAATCCCTTCTTTTGTAGCTTATTGAGAACCCAAGATAGTGGCTTCCCCATATCTAAAAATTGCCTCATTCCTCTTTCACTAGCGGCATTAACATCAACTTCTTTTTTGTGTGCTTTGATTGCCCGACTGGTAGTTCCCCTTCTCATTCCTTTTTATTGAAAAGCGATTCTTCTCCCTTTCCAACTCTTCAATTTGTAGACTAGCTTGGAGAAGATCTTTGAAATCCCTTATAAGAGTATAAGACATCCTTTCACGGAGATTGGGTAAGACACCTCTCACGATCATCCTTATTTGATCAGATGCATCGTGCCTTTTCTTGAGTAAAGCAGCCTTGTTTCTCCATCTCTTGACATAATCTGCAAAATTTTCATTTGGTCGTTGCCTAATGGACTCAACTTCCATTAAGGTAACTTCCATTTCAACATTGTATCCATATTGTTGGATGAAGGCTTTGTAAAGTAGATCCCAACTCTTTTGCGTTCCATCATCCAAGGTATTGAACCAATTTTGGACAACAGGGTCCAATGAGAGCATAAAGTACCTTAGGGTTTGACCCTTAGTAGCTCGGGCAGAATGCATGGCAGTGATATATTGTTTCACATGGAGATGAGGATTTTCAGTGCCATTGTACTTTGCAAAGGAAGGCATCTTGAATTTATAAGGGACCTCTTCATCTTGCTCAAATAGTTTGTCGACCTCAGACTTCTCTTCGATTTTCAGCTTCTTCTCAAATTTCTTTTCTAAATCAGCAATCATCTTTTCAACATTGGATGTCTCAGTCTTTTCAATAGTTGCCTTCTCAACAACCTTTGGCTCCTTTTTATCTTGAAGATCTTGGTAGTATTGAGCCCAATCATCATCATCAATGATCACTTTATCGTCATCAAAAGCTACTTCATCAATTTTAGCCTTCCCCTTGACTTTCTTGGTGCTAGCAGATGCTTCGACATTGTTTCCTAAAATTGCAGCTAATTGATTCTTTATGGTCTCAGCCATGGCCTCTTTGATCTCTTCCATTTTGGCACTGAGGGCTTCATCCACCATTCTTTGAATTTGTTCGGGCTCCATTTTTTTAGGTGAGTAAGTGATTGAGTCGTTGCTAGATACTTCGTCTCCGGCGTAGGTCAGATTGTTGTAAGCTTTTGAACTTTCGTAATCCAGGGTTGTGAGCTAGAGAGGATCAATGATATGAGATGCAAATGTATGCATGTATGCACCAACAACAAATAAGGATAAATAGGACGTTCCTTCCAACCTTATAACATCCACACACGGGTGGCGAGTCTCTTTTCCTAGGTATATGGTTAACAAAATACCAACATGGGGTACCTTGCTTTCGAATAATTCCCTCAGACATTTTAACCAATAGTTATATCCTTGAAAATGGAAATCAATCCATGATAATTCCCATGAATTAGGTTTTAATCCATTCAACCAACTAAAGTAGCTTTTATGCTATATTGGATTAAAATGAAATTAAGAGGCTTATTATAAATAGATTTCTCACTTGAAAAGAGGTAACTAGTGATTCATGCCAAAAACAGGCCCATGGTTAATTTATTCTTAGTGTAAACTAGGCCCACAATTGATTTTTGGTATTTCATAATTGACCTAAATATTTTTGTAAGCTTTTTATAAGAAAAGGTTGGGTGAAAATAGTTTTGTTTCTAAGCCCATTGTAAAAGATTTTAGAAAAATGGATTTTGGGCTTAGTAATTGGGCCATGGGCCAAAGAATCTTTGATTTGTTTATGAAAAGTCTTATGTCCAAAGACCATCTTGAAAAATTTTAAAAATAGTTTTGGTCTTTTGGATTTTAAAGAAAAAATTTATTTTGAGCTTGCAAATGTACTTGGGTCATATAAGAAAAAGAACAAACCAAATAAGCCATGATTTAGACTAAGATAAACTAACCATAGTCAAACAACATGCATTTAGGGTAAAACCTAAGGAAAGTAACTAGGCCAATTACATGAGCTTTAGTCTTTAGGTAGAAAGGCTTAGGTTCCCATAGCAAGTATATACCAAATGGTACAAGGCTATGAGTGGTTATGCCATGCTCGATCTCCATACCTTGAGTGAAAGTATGGTATCCCTCACATAACACATCACGGGTAACACGGGCATCCTAACTCACGCACACAATGCAATCTAATATGATGCAATGGATAATATCATTATAAGAAAGAATAGAATAATAAAAAGACCAACGGAATCAACTCTCGGTAGAATGGTTCTTGCGACTTCGGCACTGTTTAGGCTCGAGGCCTTAGAGAACACGGACCTAAGTCCAGAGAAAATGGAGTCGCCACCCGGACGGGCCGGGAAAAAAGAAAGGGGTGGATGACTCGATTCCTAAGGAATCCCCAACCCCCTAATGGGTTCGGAAAGTTGGGTACGTGTGGGGAATGTGAGAAATGGCCTAGCACCCCCACAACGCCCAGTTCATTGGAACCGGCCTCCTTTACAGGTCTTAATATTATAAAATTCTTAAATATAACAATATTATCCATACTAGACACAATAAAAAGAAAGCATCATTATATTAAAATCAAAGCAATGTCCAAACAAAACAAAACAAAATAAACGGACACCCATCCAAGGATGGAAACATGTCCTTACATCACATGCCTAGATAGGACACCCACCAAAAGGTAGAAACATGCCCTTTACAAAGGTTCTAAAATAGAAAAGAAAATTAACTTACATGATGTTTAACTAATGAGGTACCCACCAAGTGGAAACATACCTCTTACAATTTTTGAATGGTGAAATCATGAAACAAGGGTTTTGGACACCTTGAAATACTTTTTAATTCATGGTTTTAAATAGTGATGTAAGCTACTGTGTAATTTTAGAGTTTTCATGTTTTTATGGTTTTTATGTTTTAAAGGGATTAGGATTCATAAAAATTAGGGTTTAAGGTTTTAAAAGGATTAGGGTTCATTATTTTAGGTTTAAAAGTTGGATTTTGGATTTTAGGGTTTTATGCTTTAAAATTAGGGTTCTCGGGTGATTAGGGTTTAAAAAGACAATTTGATGATTTCATGAGGTTTTATGAATTTAAACACATGGATTAAAGATTTTATAAGTAGAAAATATGTTTTTTGAAGACTTTTTGAATGAAATAGAACTTATTTGAAAAATTTGAAAGAAACAGAATCAAGTTTTGGTTTTGTTAAAGAATTTGTTCAACTAGGGTTTTGAGACTTTTGAAGAAGCAAAAAATAATAATTTTAAATCTTTTTGGAAAATAAAGTAATGTAATAGTGTTTTTAATCTTGGAAAAATTAAATTAAAGTTCTAAAGTTTTTTATTTAAAAAACCTTAATTTCATAAGTTTGCTACTCTGAAAACATAAATCAAAAAGAATTTAACATACCTTCTTTTGTTAATTCCTCAAAAAAAAAAAAAAAAAATTCTTCTTGGATGAACTAGCTCCAAAAACCAGCCTTTGTTGCCTTCGAATTGGTTAATTCGTGTTGCTGCTGCTTTAAAGATCAATTGAATTGAGTTTCCCTTTTCCTTCACTGATTTGGTTTTAAAAAATCAAGCTAATGCCTCTTTTTTCCCTCCCCTAATTTGGTTCTATTGGTCCTTATTTATAATGGTTTTAAGTTGTTTATTCCTAATTACACACGGTAATTAATATTAATAAAAAAAAGAAATTAAAGCCTAATTGGATTAGGTTTCCAAAAATTGGGTCAAAAAAATTTTGCGGCAGCGGGCCCGTGGCTGGCCAGCTAGTGGGCGTGCCAGCCCGCAGGAAATTCCTGCGGGTGGCTATTTCGCACGCAGGAATTTCCTGCGGGAGAAATAACTGGCCCTATAGGAAGTTATTTCGCCCGCAGGAATTTCCTGCTGGCGAAATAACTCGCCCGCAGGCCTGCGGGTGAGGTGCTGGGCCTACGGGCGCGTCGCCCGTAGGAATTTCCTGCGGGGCAAAACCTCCTCGGGCCCGCGCGACTGTTTTTCGATGCTGACTTTTTTCGACTCCGATTTTTATTTTTATTTTTTTTATTTTGATTTGTTTATTTTGATTTTTTATTAATAAAAATTAGATAATAAAGCAAAAACTATTTAATTAAAATTATTTTGGACCAATTAGACAACAAAAATCATTTTGGACTAAATAAAGCTTATTGGATCGGATAGGGTCAAAAATTAAGGGTCTACAAGTGGGTATTCTCTTTCCTCCAAAAATCGCCTTATAGTATCATACCACGCATCATGGTCCGTATCAATTTCCATGATTGTCTCATATTCATAGCAAGGAGTTGATGAATTGGTCAAGATCAGATAAGCTGACAGGGTTTTCCCATACCGAAGCCAATGTGACTAGGGCATCAGCCATTTGATTTTCTTCTCTTGACAGGTGTATAAACCTACACTCCTTAAAGTTCTTCTTCATCATGGTCAGGTAATGGTGGTATGGTTTTAATTTTTCTTCTTTCAACTCCCACTCTCCATTTACTTGGGATACTACTAGCAATGAATCGCCATAAACTTCCACCTTATCCACCTTCATAAAACAAAAAATACAAGCTTCATACTCCACCATATTATTGGTTGCCCTAAATTTTAATTTTTTTGCTAAAGGGATGAGTTTCCCTTCGGGCGATTCTAGTATAACCCCCAAACCTGCTCCTTTCCTGTTCACTGCTCCATCAAAATACATTTTCCACCCTTGTACTTCAATTGCTTCTAAATGTTCATCTGGAAATTCCAAGATTACCTCTTCGCTTTCTGGTAATGGTTGTTGGGCTAGGAATTCTGCCACCGCTCTACCTTTGATTATTTTCCTGGTTACCTATTCAATCTCAAACTCTTCTAATATTATCAACCATTGACCATATTTCCCAATCAAAGAGGGTGTCTCCCTTAAGTACTTCATTGGATCCAACCTGGAAATTACATACACACTGTACGATTGAAAGTAATGCCGCAACTTCTTAGAAGACCAAACCACGGCTATACAAGTCTTTTCGATGACACTATACTTAATTTCATAAGGTAGGAGCTTTCTACTCAAATAATAAACTGCATGCTCAATCCCTGACTCATCTGCTTGGGCTAGCATGGCTCCTATCGAATCTTCTTATACTGCTAAGTATAGTAATAGAGGTTTACCGGGTTTAGGTGGTTTTAAAACAGGTGGATTCAACAAATACTCTTTTATTCGCTCAAAGGCCTTTTGACATTCTTCATTCCATATGGCCGGCTGATTCTTTTTAAGCAATTTGAAGATAGGTTCACAAATTGTTGTGAGTTTTACTATGAATTTGCTAATGTATTGTAATTTACCAATAAATCCCCAAACTTCTCTCTTCGTCTTAGGGGCTGGCATATCCCTGATTGCTTTAACTTTGTCAGGATCAATCTCAATGCCATTTGGACCAATCACATGTCCTAATAATTTGCCTGAAGTAACACCGAACACACACTTCTTCGGGTTTAGTCTTAGCTTATATTTCAAAGCTCTATCAAAGAATAATTCTAAGTTTTGGAAGTGTTGTTCCCTTGTGTCCGATTTAACCATTATATCATCAACATATACTTCAACTTCTTTGTGCATCACATCATGAAATAATGTGGTGGCCATCCTTTGATAAGTTGCTCCAGCATTTTTTAAGCCAAACGGCATCACCCTATAACAAAATATACCCCATGTAGTAAGAAAAGCAGTTTTGGTTTTATCCTCTTGGGCCATTAACACCTGATTGTATATGGAAAATCCAGCTACAAACGAGTGTAGCATACTAGAGGCTGCACTGTCAATGAGAACATCTATATGAGGTAAAGGAAAATCATCTTTCGGAAAGCCTTGTTCAAATCTCTATAATACACACAGACCCTTATCCTTCCATCTTTCGGAAAGCCTTGTTCAAATCTCTATAATCCACACAGACCCTTATCCTTCCATCTTTCTTTGGCACAGGTACTATGTTGGCTAGCTATTTTATTAGTTTTTGTTATAGTTTTGTGTCTTGTTTATTATGATAATTATTGTCTTATTGAGGTATTTTGTTAGTTTTAATCGGTTTGTTTGGTGTTTTCATTAATTTTGGTAGTTTTAGTTTATTTCAATGTTTATGTCGTTATTGATCTAGTCTTTAGTATTGTGTTTATGTTGTGTTGGTTATTTTCTATTTACTTGTTGTTTAGAGTTTGTTTCGAGTTTTGTGTTAGGTTAAAAAAGGCAAGGAAGCAAATTGAAGGAGGAAAAAAGGCAGTAGCTGACACAGGCAGAGGACACGACCAAGTCACTGGCCGTGTCCCATACCAAGCTAAAGAGGAAGAGCAAGTCACAGTTGAAGACACAAGCAAGGGGCACGGCCAAATCAGTGGCCGTGTCCCTCCAAAGAAGCCCAGACACGGCCAAGTCACTCCAACCTGGCCGTGTCTCACCTGCATCCAAAGCAAAGAAGACTTAAAATTCACAGAGGTAGACACAGGAAAGGGACACGGCCAAGTCTTGTGGCCGTGTCCCTCCAAAATTGTGCAACACGGCCAAGTCACCTCTGACTTGGCCGTGTCACTCAACTAAAGAAGAAAAAGAAGAGAAGCAAGCAGAAGGGAACACAGGCAAGGGACACGGCCAAGTCAGTGGCCGTGTCCCTCCAAAGAGCACTCACACGGCCAAGTCACATGCAACTTGGCCGTGTCCCTCATAAACCAAACACGCAGCGGATTTTAAACGGACGATTCATATAAAAGGAAAAGAGAAGCGAGGGTTTAGGGGGACTGTTGACGATTTGGAGATTGAATAGAGCAGTCAAAGAGATTAGGGTTTTTGTTAACTTTGTTTTTCTTTGATTTCAATTACACTTGGGATTAAAACTAGCTAGATTAGATTGTTCATGCCATTGATATATCCTTCTTGCAAGATTTGAACAAGAGATTCTTCAGAAGCTTCAAGGAGTTGTAACTTGGTTTTGTTCTTGAACTTATTCTCTTTAATTTCATTGAATGGATATTATCATGTCTATTTTGATTTCTTTGAACATTAATGAGATGAATATGTTTGATTGCATTATGAACTAATTTGATCTAGTCTAGGGTTTGTATGGATCTGCTATGATTGTATGAATTGGTTATTCTCTTAGCTAATAATTTCTTTAGCCTTTATTGAATGAAATATTGTTAACATATAATTGATTGGCCACTAATTGTGTGTTTTAGGTATTAGATGATGGATTGAGAGATGAAGTCTAATGCTGGAACAATTCAATTAAGGACTTAGGTGAATTAGAGATATAACCTATTAAAAAGATTGTTTCAATTATAACAAGATTAGTTGTAAGAGGTTTGAATGCGAGAGCTTATTTCCTTGACTCAATTAATTAAGTTGTTTGAGATTTAATCTTTGAAATTAAATTAGTTAAGTGGAATAACCGTTCATACATATCAGTAGTAGAGAAGTGCAAACCCTAGACCATTCTATTAAGTGAATCAAAACATCAGTTCTAGTTTACTTTTATTTGTTTTAAACTTTAATCAATCTTCTTCATTATTTAGCAATTTAAATTTCTTTAATTACTTGTTATTTAAAATCTGATAATCAATTAGCTACTTTAGCTTCCTTGTGAGACGACCTTGGGGCGATCACCTTTGCTACAGCTACCTCGTATACTTGCGAGTGATGCTTTGTGGTAGAGTTAATTCGAGCGCAACAAGTTTTTGGCGCCGTTGCCTGGGAGGCTAATTGGCGAAATTGTTTATTAGGCAAAAATATTTTAGATTATTTTTCACTATTTTTATTTTATTTTATTTTGTTTTTTGCTTTTAATTGTTTCTTTTTCTAGAAAATTTTGTTTATACAAGGCAGGAGATCACTCGAAGGAGAGCTACATCCATTCATTCCAGAAATTCAGAGGGTGAAAAGGAGCAGAGAAGAGTTTGAGCTCTACACCGGATTTGATACAGAGGAGGACACTTCTGAATTTGAGTCAGATTCTGCACAATCAGTTAAAATGGCTGAAGAAAGACAAAGAACCATGAGAGATTTTGCTAGACCTGTCATTGGGACTTCCACATCTTGTATAAGGTTGACAGATGTAGCAAGGAACTATGAGTTGAAGAACATTCATTACAACATGCTGCCATCATTCTATGGAGTTCCAAATGAAGATCCTTTGAACTTCATTAGGGATTTCTACTCCACCCTCAACACTTTTCCTTTGGGAGGACTAACAGAAGATCAGTTGAGGATGAGATGTTTCCCTTATACTTTGAAGGATAGGGCAAAGAGCTGGCTCATGATGTTGCCTGAAAATTCACTGACAACTTAGGAGCAAGTTTATAACAAGTTCATGGGCAAGTTCTATTCACACCAAAAGACAGCTGAGTTGAGAGGGAAGATTGCTACATTCTCTCAATTTGAAGGAGAGCCATTTCATGAGGCTTGGGACAGATTTAAGATGCTATTGATCCAGTGTCCGCATCATCACTACCCACTTCAACTCCTTAATCAGTTTTTCTATGATGGTCTAACCCAGCAATTTCAGAACACTGTTGATAATGCAGCTGGGGGAGCCATGGGAGAAAAGACAGCTGATGAGACTTATGAGATCTTTGAGATGTTGGGAGCTAATTCTCAACAAAAGAGTGTAAGGGGAAGAAGTAAAAGGGTGAATCAATTGGAAGCCAATACTGAAATGGTTAGTCAAATAGCTGAGTTGACAAGGCAGGTTCAGATGCTAAACATGAAGAACAATATTTCTTCATCTACTCAAGAAGTGTGTGGAATCTGTGGGACATTCGGGCATGGAGCAAACATTTGCCCCTCTGCATATGAATCATATGGGAATGAAGCTGAGCAAGTCAATGCCATGGGAGGATTTCAACCAAGAGCTCGGAATGATCCTTATTCAAATTCATACAATCCTGGTTGGAGGAATCACCCAAATTTTTCTTGAGCAACAAGTAATTCTCAGCAGCCTTTCCATTTGCCCCAGAGACAGAACCAACAGCAGGGCCAATCCTCAAATCAAGGGCAGTCTAAGATAGAGAGCTAGGAGGAAAGTTTACAAGCTTTCATCAAAGTCAGTGTTCAAAATCCAGAGATGACTAATAAGAGGCTAGACTCATTAGAAGCATCCTTTAAAAAAGTGGAGACTCAAGTAGGACAACTTGCACAACATATGCAGATTCAACAGAAGGGGAAATTCCCAAGTCAACCTGAGCAGGCACATTCAGTGACTGTTCTTAGGAGTGGTAAGGAAATTAACAATAATGTTGAAAATGATTTTGTGAATGCAGGTGACAAAGAGAACAAGGAGGAAGGAGAACCAGAGAATAAAGGTGATGGAGTTATATCAGTGGAGAAGTCGCCTACAGCAGATCTACATAAGGCAAGCAATCCATACCGGCCACCTATACCATCCCCAGCAGGTTGAAGGATGATAAACCAGATAAGCAATTTCCTAACATCTTCAACATGCTGTCTAAGGTAAGTATTAACTTACCCTTACTTGAGGCAATAAAGAACATGCCGGCTTATGCCAAGTTCTTCAAAGAGCTGATCACCAAGAAAAAGAGGTATGAGATGAATGAAAAGGTAATAGTTTCAGAGGTAGCTAGTGCTGTTCTGCAGCATAAACTACCTCCCAAACTAAAGGATCCTGGAAGCTTTATAATTCAAATTTCTGTGGGAAATGGAAAGGGGACTGAAGGCATGTGATTTAGGAGCCAGTGTGAATTTATTGCCTTATTCTGTGTACCGTGAGTTAGAATTAGGGGAACTTAAACCAACAAAAAATGGTGTTGCAATTAGCTAATAGATCTCTTAGATTCCCGAAAGGGGTTATATAAGATGTGTTAGTTAAAGTTGGTGGTTTGATAGTACTTGTGGATTTCATTGTTCTTGACATGGAAGTAGGTAATTCTTCACCATCTGCACACACCATTCTGCTGGGTAGGCCTTTTATGGCTACTACCAACACCTTAATAGATGTTAAAAATGGTAAGTTGTCAATGACTGTCCTAGGGCAAACTGTTGAATTTTCTATTTTTAACACTTCTCCTATTCCTACAACTGCTTTATATGAGGAATGTTCTTTAATTAATAGTGTTGAAACAGTTGTTTCAGATGTTGTGTTACAGACAGACTCCCCAGATAAATTGAAGCTGACACTAACCTTAGAAGAGGGGGCTAAACTAGTGAGGGAGACCCAAAGGTGCCTTAACCCAAAGGCATATGAGAGCTCGAGGATTTACAAGGATCACACAAAAGCACTTCATGACAGATTTATTGTGAGAAAGACATTGAGTCCAGGTATGAAAGTTTTACTTTTTAATTATCGACTCCGTTTGTTTCCAGGTAAATTCAAGTCTCGATGGAGTGGTCCTTTCGAGATAATTAAGGTATGTCCTTCTGGTGCTATTGAATTGCTTAACTCTCGAACCAATAAGATTTTTAGAGCAAATAGACATAGAGTTAAACTATACAATGAAGGATTTCAGGAGTGAGGATCATTGACAACACTTTGATCCATGATCCAAAAGCCTTGCATGATGTCCAGCTTTATGACATTAAAGAAGCGCTAAATGGGAGGCAACCCATCGGTTTGCATTTCTTTTTCATAGTTATAATTTTATATTTTGCAATTTTGATTTTTTTTGTTTAGTTAAAATAAATAGAAACCCTAAGCTCTCTTGCATCTTGTTTTTGAACATTTGTGTTTGTGATAAAAGATAGAGTTTTGCCTCACCAGGGGACGATGGAAGACAGGTTGTACTTAATTCTTTCTCTTTATTATTCTTGTTTTCCATTGAGGACAATGTAAATTCTAAAGTGTGGGGTAATCTTTTAGCTTTTCTTTAATTTTTGTTTTGGTTGCCTTGGTATGTTTTATTGTGTTGTGCATGGTATAATTGTTGAAAATTTATTAATCTTTTCTGTGATTCTAGCATTATAGTTGAGTCTTTAATATCAGCATAGAAATTAGCATTTGAATTCATTCATGATCAATTTTCGCATTCTACAATTCATGACATATAAATCTTTATGAACCCACCTTTGTGAGTTTTGAGCCTTATAGATTAAATGATTGATTTTCTTTTCTTAAGTGTGCACCTCATGATGTTGCATCTCTAGAGTTTGCTTTTGCATACTAATTGAACTCACATTATGATTTAATCTCAAGTTTTAAAATGATGAAGGCAAAGTAGGTTAGCCCTTTAGCTTAAAAAGACCTCCCTTAATATTGATTTCCTTAGTGAGCCAAGTTGAGCCTTTGACCTTTTCTTGTTTGATCAACACAATTCACAGCTCAGCTTTCTCTTATTATCATCATACCTGCATTAAGGAATGAAGTTCTTATTATATTACAATAGGGTGGTTTATTTCAAAGTGTGGGGTAAGCAAATAAAAAAAAAATAATAATAAAAATATGGTATTGCTATTTGGGGGTGAAATGCATACTTTGCGCTTTGTATTTGATTAAGAGTTGACTATTCTTTTCCTCTACATGTTAAGCTAGATGATTTATGCAATGTTATATTTTGCATATATATGTATAAAAAAAATATAAAAAAAATTATAAAAATAAAAGAAAAAGAAAAAGAGAAAATAAAAGAAAATAAAAGAGTATATATATGTATACAAAATTTACATATGTTCTAGCATTGGTTTGCAAAAGAGGAATGTCGGCTCTTGTATTTTTCTTTGAGTATGCAAGTATGTGAAGTATTAATGGATTGTGAGTATGCCATTTGAGGGAGTTATGAGTGCCTTAGCAAGAGTAGTGTCTAATTTAGATACTCCATTTCTTGATGCTCCAGCTTAAATGTCTTTTCTCACACCTTCACATTAGCCCCATTGCATCCAAATAAAAGACCTTTGGATTATTTCTTGAGAAAATCAGTGAGGGAGATTGGATAATTAAGCAAGTTTATGGTAGTATGCAATCATGAGTGGTTTGAGTAATTAACTTTTGAAATCGAGTGAAACACTTAGATGAGAGATAAGATTTGTATGTCTGGATTAATGAATGAGTTAAGAAAATCTTGATTGAAGGAAATTGCAATTATTTATGTCTGATGTCTTGAAGGATTTCATTTTATATGCTGGAATTACAGTTAAGGGTGTTTGAGTTTTTAATTTATGCCATGTGAATTTGCTTGAGGACAAGCAAAGTTTTAAGTGTGGGGTAGTTGTTCTATTAGTTTTTGTTATAGTTTTGTGTCTTGTTTATTATGATAATTATTGTCTTATTGAGGTATTTTGTTAGTTTTAATCGGTTTGTTTGGTGTTTTCATTAATTTTGGTAGTTTTAGTTTATTTCAATGTTTATGTCGTTATTGATCTAGTCTTTAGTATTGTGTTTATGTTGTGTTGGTTATTTTCTATTTACTTGTTGTTTAGAGTTTGTTTCGAGTTTTGTGTTAGGTTAAAAAAGGCAAGGAAGCAAATTGAAGGAGGAAAAAAGGCAGTAGCTGACACAGGCAGAGGACACGGCCAAGTCACTGGCCGTGTCCCATACCAAGCTAAAGAGGAAGAGCAAGTCACAGTTGAAGACACAAGCAAGGGACACGGCCAAATCAGTGGCCGTGTCCCTCCAAAGAAGCCCAGACACGGCCAAGTCACTCCAACCTGGCCGTGTCTCACCTGCATCCAAAGCAAAGAAGACTTAAAATTCACAGAGGCAGACACAGGCAAGGGACACGGCCAAGTCTTGTGGCCGTGTCCCTCCAAAATTGTGCAACATGGCCAAGTCACCTCTGACTTGGCCGTGTCACTCAACTAAAGAAGAAAAAGAAGAGAAGCAAGCAGAAGGGAACACAGGCAAGGGACACGGCCAAGTCAGTGGCCGTGTCCCTCCAAAGAGCACTCACACGGCCAAGTCACATGCATCTTGGCCGTGTCCCTCATAAACCAAACACGCAGCGGATTTTACACGGACGATTCATATAAAAGGAAAAGAGAAGCGAGGGTTTATGGGGACTGTTGACGATTTGGAGATTGAATAGAGCCGTCAAAGAGATTAGGGTTTTTGTTAACTTTGTTTTTCTTTGATTTCAATTACACTTGGGATTAAAACTAGCTAGATTAGATTGTTCATGCCATTGATATATTCTTCTTGCAAGATTTGAACAAGAGATTCTTCAGAAGCTTCAAGGAGTTGTAACTTGGTTTTGTTCTTGAACTTATTCTCTTTAATTTCATTGAATGGATATTATCATGTCTATTTTGATTTCTTTGAACATTAATGAGATGAATATGTTTGATTGCATTATGAACTAATTTGATCTAGTCTAGGGTTTGTATGGATCTGCTATGATTGTATGAATTGGTTATTCTCTTAGCTAATAATTTCTTTAGCCTTTATTGAATGAAATATTGTTAACATATAATTGATTGGCCACTAATTGTGTGTTTTAGGTATTAGATGATGGATTGAGAGATGAAGTCTAATGCTGGAACAATTCAATTAAGGACTTAGGTGAATTAGAGATATAACCTATTAAAAAGATTGTTTCAATTATAACAAGATTAGTTGTAAGAGGTTTGAATGCGAGAGCTTATTTCCTTGACTCAATTAATTAAGTTGTTTGAGATTTAATCTTTGAAATTAAATTAGTTAAGTGGAATAATCGTTCATACATATCAGTAATAGAGAAGTGCAAACCCTAGACCATTCTATTAAGTGAATCAAAACATCAGTTCTAGTTTACTTTTATTTGTTTTAAACTTTAATCAATCTTCTTCATTATTTAGCATTTTAAATTTCTTTAATTACTTGTTATTTAAAATCTAATAATCAATTAGCCACTTTAGCTTCCTTGTGAGACGACCTTGGGGCGATCACCTTTGCTACAGCTACCTCGTATACTTGCGAGTGACGGTTTGTGGTAGAGTTAATTCGAGCGCAACACTAGCCAATCTGGATATTCTATTACTTCAAGGAACTTCACTTGTATTTGCTTAGTGACCTCTTCTTTAACTAATTCAACCCACTTAGGTCTTAATCGCCGAAGCTTTTGTTTGATAGGTTTCATGTGATTGTAAGTAGGAATTTGATGCTTGGCTATGTCTCGATCTATTCCAGGCATATCCTCATAAGACCAAGCAAATACCTCTTCATATTTTTTAAATATTTTTTCAAATCTCTCTCTCTCATCAGGAGTAAGGTCCGATGCTATGCTAATATTTTTAGGATTTTCGATTGTTCCCAAATTTAATGATTGTGTGTTACATAATTAATATTAAAGATGCTCATGTAACTGTTATTTGAATGTATGCAACCATCAGGAAAAACATCACACAAGTAAGCAAAATCAGACTTTATTACATTCATTTTGGAAAAGAAAACATCATCATCCTCATACAAAGCAGACAAATTAAAATCAAAATCGAAATCATTGTTCTCAAAATCATAAGGCAGGATGTTTTCAAACTTTTCTTCAACCAGGGTAGCAATCTCCTCCGAAGTCTTCTCAGCTTTCAGGACAGCTTCATTCTTCTCTTTTGGATTGGATTCTTTGTTGGGTGACAAGGTGAGCTCTTTCTTCACTTGGTCCACTAGCGTGGCCACATCTGCAAAAATTTTAAAACCCAGGATCAACTTTCCCATGAACATGATTGGCTTGGGCTTTCCTTGGAGTGGTCCCATATCTGGAACTTTGACGAAGATTTCTTCAAGTGGTGGGAAGCTCATCTTCTCACTCTTCTTTGGCTGGACATCGTTGTCTTCATCATATCCCAACCCCTTCTTGGAAGCTTGAGTTCTAAAGTCCGGCAACTTTGTCAAACCGACTTTACCCTTTCCAAGACCAGCTCCGGGAAGGTAGTTCATGTTCTTCATCATATTTAAGACTTTGGAGTCCACTACTTCATCATCATAAATTGTAGCTACTTGAAAACCATTGAGAGGCCTCTCAATCATTAGAGCGTTAACAATCTCATTATCTTCAGCTTCAATGACCACTGTCTCATCTCCGTTGGGAAACTTGATCTTTTGATGAAGGGTGGTGTAACACCCCCACACCCAATACATACCCACTGCATACACCACAATGTAGTATACATGTATCGAATATAGGAATGCTACGGATTCTTATAACATTCAAGAACATTTTATATAATACCATCATCTTTCTCAATATACATTATAGATAATAAATAATCAATTTGTAATTTAAAACAAAATAGGTATATAAATATATTTAGTTAATACGCAGCGGAATCTAGAAAATATTTACCGATATGAAAACATTTGAATACATATTTACAATTATACATATATTTACATTATAAACCAAACTTTACAAAATATAAAAGAGTTATACATGATTGGCAAGTCTGCTCTGATCTTTAAGTTCCCAAAATCAACTCTTCAACGTCTACTCTCACTCGGTCTCGAAGAGCTCTCGGGTTCAACTCTATCAACTCTATCACCTACGCGATTAAACACTATCGCGCTAATCCAAGGGCTTAGTAAGTCCAATCATGCTAATGTTATGCTTAAGTGCAATGCAATGCAACACACCTTATTAATAAAAGCAACAACATAGGTGAAAAGCTAACATCAACCCTTTTTCCTATCACAAATCATATAAGCATACCACAATTCAATATATTTCCACATCCTTCATTAATCAATCAAGTTATCATTCATGACTCACATTAAACATAGACAAGCATGGGCCCAAAACACACTAATATGCCATTCAATTTTCAGAGTTAATGTTTTGGTTTTGTTATCACATTTATCAATATCATATACCCAACTAGGCTTCAAGGATTAGGTTCAACCAAGCTTCAAGGGGAGCAAAGCATGCTAAGCTTCAACCCAACTTGGCTTCAAGAACCAACCCAACCTAGCTTCAAGGGTTGTAACATCTCAATTAGGCTTCAAGGATTCAATCCAACCTAACTTCAAGAGATTGTTACTATCATTAGGCATGCCACCAATAACAAACTCTGAAAATGGAATAACACATTAGCCACACAATTCATTTACATTTCATTCTCAATTCTCATCAATTAGGCAAACATGCCATATATCTTTCAATTGAATCATCATAGCCAATCACAATGGCCTCAAATCAAACAATATCTCAATTCATATTAATCATATAACATCATTGATACAACATTTCAAAGTAAATACCACATTGCCATTCACAATGCATATAGCCTAACATTGTTCATATGTTTCATCAATATCAACAAATGTGTGCTACAATCTCAACATCAATGAATGTATGTTCCACATATATTTAATTAAGTCATTCTTATCTTTGAAGTATATTTAAAGTGTTTATGTTTATGTTTAAGTATCAAAAATATCTTTGAAGAATCAAAACCATACACAAAGAACAAAAATAAAAACAATAGCCAACACATTTGAGGGACACGGCCAAGCTTGTGGCCGTGTCTCTCAACTTAATTTTGGCAGTGACAGACACTGGCATGGGACACGGCCGTGTCTCCTAAAAATCAACCCAACACGGCCAAATGTTCCATGACTTGGCCGTGTCTCTCCATTGCTTTTGGCCGTGCCACCCATGAACATAACCCTAACCAAATCCAACACTCTTTCAATTGTACTCAAACACAATATACACCATATAATATATTTCAAATGAATACAATCAATGTTCTAAACATATATTCATCACAAGAATCACTTTACAATACATTAATATTACATTTAAACACAAACCATCTCAAAACCATAAAATCACCATCCTTCTCCACCTTTCAAAATCAACATATACTTCTTCCAACAACAACACCTATTTAAACTATTAACTTAAAACCAATTTAACACTTGAGAACACAACACAAACACATCTCAAACCCATCAAATCACAAAACCAACAAACCCTAATTCACTTCAAACACAACTTCAAAATAAGTAAAGAAAACAAGAGAATACTTACTTTAAATGAAGAAATTTCATAAATCTTTAACCAAGTCCTTTGATTGCTTCTTCAATTTGAGTATAAAACTCCAAACACCTCTCTAGCTCTTTCTCTTCTTGGATGCCTGGCCTCTTCATGAAAGAAAGAAGAAAATGATAAAGACACAAAGTCAAATAGCTTTTCTTCTTTAAATCTCCACCAAGAGATTTTATCCAATCAATTACCAAAATGCCCTCAACCAAATAACTAACCTTTTGTCTCTTATATGCCCATATATGTAATTACACACTCAACACAAATAAATATATCTTCCATTGACTCTCCCTTTGACATATTTATATGTTAGTTATATCATCATATAAACAACATATACATTTCTCTCTAAACCCTATTTTCTTTCCCAAAACACATATACACAAGCATTCTCTTCTCAATTTCTTTTCTTAACACATAACATATACATTCAATCCAATTTAAAACAACCACAACAACAACAACATCAACAACATCAACAACATAACCAAGACTTCTAAGGCACACATGAGGATATTACAGGTGGAAGGAACTCCACCAAGAGGATGAAACCATGGTAGCACCAAGAGTAAGGCGAAGGTAACCGATATGTCTAAAACAACAAACTCAACAAGAGATTCAATTGGACCAACCTTGACAGCTGCTTTGAAAGTCCCTTCGGCATGCCTCTTAGTGTTGTCATAAGCGCAAATTGTTACCTAGGTTGGGTTTAGATCTCTTGTTGACATAGCTAACTTTGGTAATATCTTAAGTGGGCAAACATTTATGGCGGACCCATCATCGACCATTACACATGGAGTCCTCTTCCCTTTGACTTCTATCTTGACAAAGAGAGGGCGGATGTGGTCTCTCCCCTCTTCCGGTAAATCCGCATCTGAAAAAGAAATAGCTCCCATATTAACTTCGATCTTCTCTCGAACCTCTTCATATTTCAATACTTCTCCAATCTTTATGAAGTTGATAAGCTCCTCCAGTGTCGTGGAGGTAGAAATTGGCATGCTAGCCAAGGCTTTGGCCATAGTTTCTTGATGCTTTTTAGAAGTAGCTAATAAGTCCCAAATGCTAACACTTGCTTGTGTTCTTTTCAATTGCTTGAGCACAACATCATCTTCTTCTTCTTTATTTCCTACTTCAACTTTCTTACCCTTATTAGTTTCTACCTCCTTAGGTGGTGGCCTTGCATAAGGCTTACCGGATCTAGTGTTCATTACCTAATCTTCTTTGAGCTCGGACCAAGTCCACTCCTCCTTCTTGGATACAAGATCATCATCACTATCGCTTGAATCCCAAAATCCATTGACAACACAAATTGTTACCTCTTTCCCCACCATAACTTGTTTAATGTCGCCAAGTACCTCTTCTTCTTTGGTTGCTTCTCCGCCCACATCTTGAAAAGAAGACATGACAAAGTCCTCATGCAAACCTCCTCCAATCATGAAGGTTGCCGGCGGCGGTACCCTATTGAACTTTGGTAATGGGTTGTCTTTGGTGTTGGCTTGTTGGGCTCTGGTAGCTTCCCATTATCAATTAGATTTTGGATCTCATGTCTCAACCTCACACATCTATCCGTGTCATGCCCTTGCATTTGGTGAAATTGACAAAATGCTTTAGTGTCGAAATTAGGAGGGAGAGGGTTAGGCAAAGGGAAAGGATTCAAGGGTTGTAGCAATCCCTTTCTTTAAAGCTTATTGAGAACCCAAGACATCGGCTTCCCTAATTTTAAAAATTGTCTCCTCGTTCCTTGGTTAGTAGCATTGACATCGACTGCCTTTTGCATGCTTTGGCTACCAGATTGATAATTCCCTTTCTCGTTCCTTCTTGTTGAAAAACGGTTCTTCTCTCTTTCCCATTCTTCAATTTGCAGACCAGCTTGGAGAAGGTCTTTGAAATCACAGATGAGTGTATGAGACATCCTTTCATGAAGATTAGGCAACACCCCTCTCACAATCATCCTTATTTGATCGGATTCATCGGGTCTCTTCTTGAGCAAAGCGGCCTTGTTTCTCCATCTCTTGACATAATCTACAAAATTCACATTCGGCCTTTGCCTAATGGACTCCACTTCCATTAAGGTAACTTTCAACTCAACATTATATCCATATTGTTGGATGAAGGCTTTGTAAAGTAGATCCCAATTCTTTTGTGTTCCATCATCTAAGGTATTGAACCAATTTTGGACAATAGAGTCCAATGAGAGCATAAAATACCTTAAAGTTTGAGCTTTAGTAGCTCGGGCAGACTGTATAGCAGTGATATACTGCTTCACATGGAGATGAGGATTTCCAGTGCCATTGTACTTTGCAAAGGGTGTCATCTTGAACTTGTACGGGACTTCTTCATCTAGCTCAAATAATTTGTCAACTTCAGACATTTCTTCGGTTTTCAGCTTCTTCTCAAATTTCTTTTCTAAATCAGTAATCATCTTTTCAATATCAGAAGTTTCGGTCTTCTCCATAGTTGATCTTTCAACAATCTTCGGTTCCTTTTTCTTCTCTTGAGCATCTTGGTAGTATTTAGCCCAATCATCATCATCATCAATGATCACCTTTTCATCATCAAAAACCACTTCACCAACTTTAGTCTTCCCTTTGTCCTTTGGCTTCTTAGTGCTAGCAGACGCCTCGGTATGATTCTGTAAGATTGCAGTCAATTGGTTCTTCATGGTCTCAGCTAGGGCCTCTTTTATTTCTTCCATCTTGGCGTTGAGGGACTCATCCACCATCCTTCGAATTTGTTCGGGCTCCATTGTTTTTGGTGAGCAAGTGATTGAGTCGTTGCTAGATACTTCATCTCCGGTGTAGGTCGGATTGTTGTAAGCTTTAGAGCTATCGTAATCCAGGGCTGTGAGCCAGAAAGGATCAATGACATGAGATGCAAATGTATGTATGCATGTATGCACGAATAATTAACAAACAAGGACAAATAGGACGTTCCTTCCAATCTTATAACATCCACACACGAATGGTGAGTCTCTTTTCCTAGGTATATGATTAACAAAATACCAACATGGGGTACCTTGCTTTCGAATATTTCCCTCAGACGTTTCAACCAATAGTTATATTTTTGAAAATGGAAATCTATTCATAGTAATTCCCATTAATTAGGTTTTAATCCATTCAACCAACTATAGTAGCATTTATGCTATATTGGATTAAAACTAAATTAAGAGGTTTATTGTAAGTAGATTTCTCACTTAAAAACAAGCCCATGATTAATTATTTCCTAGTATAAACTAGGCCCACAATTGATTTTTGGTATTTCTCAATTGACCTAAATAATTTGCAAGCTCTTTGTAAGAAAAGATTGGATAAAAAAAATTTTGTTTCTAAGCCCATTGTAAAAAGATCTTAGAAAAAAAAAATGGATTTTGGACCATGAGAAAAAGAATTTTTGATTTGTTTTTGTTAGAAAAGTCTTAGGTCCAAAGACTATTTTGAAAACGTTTTGAAAATTGTTTTGGTCTTTTGGACTTTAAAGAAAAATTTATTTTGAGCTTACAATGTACTTATGTCATATTAGAAAGAGAACAAACCAAATAAGCCATGATTTAAGCCAAGATAAATTAACCATAGTCAAACAATATGCATTTGTGGTAAAACCTAAGGAAAGTAACTAGGCCAATTACATGAGCTTTAGTCTTTGGGTAAAAAGGCTTAGGTTCCCATAGCAAGTATATACCAAATGGTATGAGGCTATGAGTGGTTATGCCATGCTCGATCTCCATACCTTGAGTGAAAGTATGGTATCCCTTATATAACACAACACGGGTAACACGGGCATCCTAACTCACGCACACGATGCAATCTAATATGATGCAATGGATAATATCATTATAAGAAGGAATAGAATAATATAAAGACCAACGGAATCAACTTCTCATATCCCCAGTGGAGTCGCCACTGTGAGCGGGGATTTTTGCCCCCACTCTCGGTGGAATGGTTCTTGCGACTTCGGCACTGTTTAGGCTCGAGGCCTTAGAGAACACGGACCTAAGTCTGGAGAAAATGGAGTCGCCACCCGGACGGGCCGGGAAAAAAGAAAGGGGTGGATGACTCGATTCCTAAGGAATCCCCAACCCCTTAATGGGTTCGAAAAGTTGGGTACGTGTGGGGAAGGTGAGAAATGGCCCAGCACCCCCACAACGCCCGTTTCATTGGAACCGGCCTCCTTTACAGGTCTTAATGTTATAAAATTCTTAAGTATAACAACATTATCCATATTACACACAATAATTAAAAGAAAGCGTCATTATATTAAAATCAAAGCAATGTCTAAACAAAACAAATAAATGGACACCCATCCAAAGATGGAAACATGTCATTACATCCCATGCCTAAATAGGACACCCACCGAAAGGTAGAAACATGTCCTTTACATTGGTTCTAAAGTAGAAAAGCAATTTAAATTACATGATATTTAACTAATGAGGTATCCACAAAGTGGAAACATACCTCTTACAACATTTGGAAATCTAAATAAATTGATAAAAGTAAATAACCATTCATTACAAATAAATCATTCATCAAAGGTATTAAACATCAATAAAAAGTAAACATCCATCCATGATAAATTAAATTAACCAAGCATTGAATTTAAATAAATTAAAGCATATAAAATAAATCAAAGCATAATCAAATATAGAATTGAATAAGGCAAATAAAAATCTAAATTATAGCTACTGTTTCCATTTTGGATTCTTTATTTCATGTGTCTAGGGTTTTGGAATTTTTGGAATTAGGCTACTGTGAGTTTTTAAAGGAATTAAAATAGTTTAAAGTTTTATGATTTAAAAAGTTGGTAAAGTTCTTTGATTAACCAAATTAGGGTTTGTGATGTATAATCATGAAATTAGGTTTTGGACACTTTAAAACACTTAAATTTATGGTTTACGGTTATTCATTGAATTATGGTTTAAGCTTACTGTATAAAATTGTAATATTTGTGTTTATATGGTTTTTAAAGTTTCAAAGGATTAGGGTTTAGAAAAAATTAGGATTTAAGGTTTTAAAGGGGTTAGGGTTCATTGTTTTGAGTTTTGGAATTGAATTAGAGTTTCGGGTAATGAGTTAATTTTTAGAATTTGGAAATCAATTTGATAATTTTATGAAGTTTTATGAAAATAAACAAACGATTTAAAGTTTACATAAATAGAAAAGATATTTGTTAAGGTTTTTAGAAAGAAACAGAATTTAAATTATGGTTTTGAAAAGAAACATGTTAAATTAGGGTTTTAAGATTTTGATGAAGCAAAAATAACAATTTTAAGTTTTTTTTGAAAACAAAGCAACGAAATAAGGTTTTTAAACTATAGAAAAACTAAATTAAAGTTCTAAGGTTTTTGAATTAAAAGACACAATTGGATAGTTTATGCTACTGTGAAAAAATAAAAGAAATAAATAATTCAAACCTTCTTTCGTAGGTTACACCAAAATTTCTTCTTGGATGAACCAAATCAAAGACAAGCTTTGCTGCCTTTGAATTGCTTGAATTATTTTTTCAGCTCCCTCAAAAAAATTGAATTGATTTACTGCCTTTCCTACTCAGTTTCGGATCCAATTTTGTTCCTATTTCTCCTCCGATTTCTTCCTCCTTTTTTGTTGTTTTTGGTCTTATTTATAGAAGTTTTTATGGTTCATTCCTAATCATTCACGGAACATAATATTCATTAAGAAAAGGAAACCGAAACCTAATTGCATTAGGTTTCAAAAAATTTGCATCAGAAAAATTTTGCTGGCGAAAAAAAACTACTGCGAAAAAATTACGCTGGCGAAAAAAAATTGTCGCAATTGGTTGCGGCAGGGGGTGAGGATCGGCCTGCGGGCGAAATGGCCCACTGCCATCGTCCCGAGCGCTGGTTTTTGGCTATGATTTTTTCATCGCTGATTTTTATTTTTATTTTTTGATTTTTATTTGTTTATTTTTATTTTTTATTAATAAAAATTAGATACTAAAGAAAAAATTATTTAATTAATATAACAAAAATTATTTTGGACCAATTAAAATATATTAGACAACACAAAAATTATTTTGGACTAAATAAAATATATTGGACCTGACTGAGTAAAAAATTAAGAGTCTACAGACAGCCCGAGCTACTGAGTGACCGCACAAAAGTTACCCGAGCCACTAAGCTATGCCACAGATAGATTTGTCGAGCTAACCTAGCAGCATAGATAATAGTGTCGAGCTAAGCAAATGCTGAAGCTACAGAGAATCGAGTAGCACATATATACTTGCAAAGGTAAAGAGAGCAACTCATATAGAATTGCCGAGCTAAGAAAGCAGTGAAGTAGCATATCGAGCTAGATGTGCGATCGCCCGAGAAAATCGAGCGTGCACATAGACATACCGAGCAAACTGGACAAATCTCATGGAAGAGTTTGCTTTATCAATGAGCTTGAAGCAAGGTGGCAAGACAGGCATGTGACTATATTCGAGTACCGAGCGACAACACCAAATCGAGCTAAAAATTCACAAACTCATAGAAAGGATCAAGGTCTCAGTGAGCAGAGAAGTCAGGATGCCAGAACTTCTTGTGACCACCTAAGATGCCCGAGTGACTGCACATAACAAAGACCTAAAAACCTAAAAGTGACAGAAGTGATAGTTGTAACACCCCTAATAATACAACGACATTATAGTTGTAAAGATAATACTACACCTTTATGTTTCATAACTCATACTCGTATAAACAGATTGCATTTCAAAGTCCTTTCAAGGATCTCATTATTTAATTATTTCAACATCAATAAACCATATTTAAACAAAGACAAGCATTGGGCCCAAAAGACACTAATATGCCATTCCGTTTTCAGAGTTAATGTTTTGGTTCAATTATCACATTCATCAATATCATAATCCCAACTAGGCTTCAAGGATTAGGTTCAACCAAGCTTCAAGGGGAACAAAGCATGCTAAGTATCAACCCAACTTGGCTTCAAGAACCAACCCAACCTAGCTTCAAGGGTTGTAACATCTCAATTAGGCTTCAAGGATCAAATCCAACCTAACTTCAAGAGATTGTTACTAATATTAGGCATGCCACCAACAACAAACTCTGAAAATGGAATAACACATTAGCCACACAATTCATTTATTATTTCATTCTCAATTGAATCATCATAGCCAATCACAATGGCTTCATATCACATTTGAGTTATCATAGCCAATCACAATGGCTTCATATCACATTTGAGTTATCATAGCCAATCACAATGGCTTCACATCTCATTATATCTCAAATCACATTTCATATTTAATCAATGATATATACATAACAATTAATATCATATCCTTCACATTATACCCTTGTCATCATTGATATAAACATAACAATTTACATTATTCATACTCATCACAACATTAACATTATGCCAACATAACAATAATAATATGCATCAACAATGCATTAGGTTTCTCAACACATTAACAAGCAAGTGTGTGTTAAGCCTCAACACCTTTTAAGTATATGCAATAATGTGGTTTGTACTTACCTCAATAAGAATTCACACAACTCTAAACACTTTTCTTTATCCAAGATTCTTCACTTCCCAAATTAGGGCAAATCACCTTCTTTCAAAACCTAATCCAAAAATTACTACAATCCATGAGTTCCAACACAATTTATCACTTATAAACCTCATTTAAAACCCTTAGATCACAAAGTATAATTCAACATCATTCACAAAGGCCCACGGCCATGGCCACCACAACCCCCACGGGCGTGGGTTAAAGGATGATTCTGCCACTCTTGCTCCCATCCTCCACGGCCATGGCTACACATGACCACGGCCATGGCAACCAAGGCCACGGGCGTGGCATCCACAATGCTACTGCCTTCGGCCAAAATCTCCTATTTTGAGCTTACAACTCCAACAAACAAAAATAACATGAAAAACTATGAAAATACTTGATCAAACTCAAGTTACACTTCACTCACCACATCAAAACCCTAATACAACACAACTTAATCTTTCAACTCACACACCAACTTAACTTCTCATCTTAAAATCAATTTCAACCCTAGAAAACACATCACAAACACACCTAATCATACAATCCATAATCATCCATCAACTCCAAACACATCTTCAAAAAGAACAAAGGAAAACAAGAGAAAGAACTTACCAAAGTTGATGAATTTCACAACTTTCCAACTTAACCACTTAATTCTTCCTTCAATTTGAGCTTAAAACTTCAAGATCCTCTCTTGCTCTCTTGCTCTCTTTGTCTTTGGATGAGCCGGCCACCATAAAGAAAAAGAAGAAAAGATGATGATGAAAAAGTCAAATTATCATCTCTTTAAATCTCCACCAAGCAATTTTAACAAGACAATTACTAACATACCCTTTTCTCACTTGTTCTAGCTACCTTTCATCCACAAACCCCTTTTAGTAATTTCACATACATCAATTAAAATATCTTCTTCCCTTGACCACTTATTTTGACCAACTTATATGTTATATATATTACCATATACCCAACATATACACTTTCTCTCTACACATTACTTTCCTTTTTAAACAATACATACACATTCTCTTTTCAATTTCTTTTCTCTTGCAAAATTAACATATACCTTCAATCCAATTTAAAACAACAACAACAACAACAATATTCAAAACTTCTAAGGCATACATTGGGATATTACAATAGTGGTCTGCTCGCGCAGCACTTCCTCAATGCTCAAAGCCTTGTGGAACTGCCTAGATGAACCGAGCAACCCTAAAAGTCTGACAAATTTGAATCTTAGCACCAAATACTTTGAACAAATGATATTTGGCCACGTGGATGAAGTAATTTGAATTTAACAGTAATATGGTGCTAAAAGACCGCACACCAAGCTGTGCGACCGCACAACACAGCAGCATGGGCAAGCTGGATTTTGTCAGACAAAAAAAAATTGACCATTGGAATTAGCCATTACAGAGAAGTTTCAAATTGTACGATTGTCATTGAGGTTTGACCACCAACTTTATGGAAGACAAGTACTAAACATGTGGGAACCACCTTAAATGGCTAGTTTAAGACTAAATGGCTATAAATACCGCCAAGAAACTTCTTATTTGAGGGTGATTGTGATTGTGATTGCAATAGCTTAAGCAACATGCTTTCATTCTCATTTACTACAATTAACATTTGAATTATGTGAGTGTTAAGTGTGAGCATTAAATACCATTAAAAAGCTTGAGTGTGAGCTTGGAAACACTTAGGTTGTTAGAGTGAGCCTGGAAAAACTCTTGTAAGGGTTGTGAGGATTAATCTCAATTTATTGTAATGGTTCGGTGTGAGCTAGTAAAAACACCAAATTACAGTTAAGCTCGTAAAAACTCATGACTAGTAGAACCTTAACAAGTTGTTAAGAAAGTGGACGTAAGATTGAGGTAAATCCAAACCACTATAATTCTTTGTGTTCTTTCTTCTTTACTCTACTCAATCTTCTTCTACATCTTCTTCATCTTGTTTTTGAATTTTTAATTTATCATCACTACTCAAATCAACCAATTCACCCCCCTTCTTGGTTGCTAGTTTGGGACAACAATTGGTATTAGAGCTAGTAAATTTCTTTAAACTTAACTGTGAAATTTGATCCAAAATGGCAACCATTCCACCAACAAACACCTCTACATCAACCTCTACCTCTAACTTCACTCCCTCTACACATGGAAACCTAAATTCATTCCTTAGACCCTATTTCGATGGAATGGATTATTCTTATTAGAAACACAAGATGTATTTGTTCCTAGATAGTGAAGGAATTGAGCTTTGAAAATTTGTTGAAAATGAGTTGAAACCTCCTACTCATGAAGTTGATGGTGTCCAAGTTCCTCTTCCTATAACACAATGGTCAAGTGCCATTGTGAGAGATCAGTTCAAGAACTATAGGGCAACCTCCATCTTGATGAATTCAATATTAAGAGAAGAATGTGAGAGAGTCTAACATCTCACTTGTGCACATTGCATTTAGAAAACTCTTGAAAATTATCATGAGGGTACTACCCAAGTGAGGTTCACCAAGAAGCAAATGCATGTACATGAGTATGAGCTATTCAAGATGAAGCCCAATGAAAAGGTCAACGATATGTTTATGGTATAAAGTGAATAAGTGGATAGACTTAAAGTTGAAGTGAATAAACTATGAATAAAATATGTATGAAATAATCGTGAGAATTTGGTGAAAATTGTGCTAAGATAATTTAAAGTGATTTGGTATTAATAATCATAGTTTCAAATAATTGAATATGGATCTAAAGAGATTAGAGCTTGAAAATAAGTTGATTGTTGGTTTGAATCAAGCAAGATTGAGACGTTAGTATATTGTGGCAGATAGATCAATTGATCTGAATTTTGTTAAAATTATGAATTATTATTGAGATTTAATGTGTATAACTGTATAAGGAGTATAAGATATACATGATAATGTAAAATTCTAATATGTGAATGAACATATATTAATTGAGTTATATTGGTTATTAAATGAGGATTATGCTAAAGAAGGAAATAGTGTGTGAAAAATAAAAATATAATTATCAATTAAGGAGTGATAAATGTCTTTTCTGAAAGTGATGATAAGGAGGGGATAATTAATATTAAGATTTATGGTCTTTGACACGGTGAGATGTCTGTAACTGAGTTCTTACAAAATTGAAAATTCTTTGGGATGAATATATTAATTTGAGACCAATTGTGAGTTGTGTTTGTAATCCTGTTTGATCTTGTAATGCTGTTAACAAGATTAGGGATTATCAATCTTCTGATTATGTTCTACTTTTTTTTTTAGAAGAGTGAATGAAAATTATAACACAGTTAGGTCTCAGATTTTTTTTAATGGAGCCATTGCTTTCGATTAATAAGGTTTTTGCCTTAGTTGCTCAACATGAACGTCAATTGGTGCATCCTGAGAATTTTTTTTCTGGTGATCTAAGTTCTATTGTTTGATCTTTGCCTATTGTGAATGCTGCCAATGCTAGGAATTTTCAGTCTGGTGGATATAGGCAGAATATCAATGTTTCTAAACGGCCTGTTTGTATACATTGTAATCTTCTTGGACATAATGATCAACAGTGTTATAAGATTATAGGTTATCCACCTGGATTGAAGTCAAGGACTAAGCAGAGGTCTTATGTCTCGAAGGCTAATCAAGTTTCTTCTTAAAAGGATTAAGATGATGTTTTGTTAAGAATGAATTGTTACTGTACTGGATAATTTCGAGGACGAAATTATTTAAGGGGGAGAGAATTGTAATATCCCAAAGTGTGCCTAGAAGTTTTGATACAATTGTTGTTTTGATTTGAATTAAATGTATATATGGTTTTGCAAAGGAAATGAGTGTGTTAAGAGAATGTATATGTTGTGTATATTGTAATATATATAACATATAAGTTGGTCAAATGGGGAGTCAAGGTAAGAAGATATTTTAACTTGTGATATGTGAAATTACAAAAAGGGTAATTGTTTTTAAAGGAAGTTAAAACAAAGTAAAGAAGGGTGTTTAGGTAATTGCTTAATGTGAAATTCTTGGTGGAGATTTAAAGAGATATTGACTTTGATTTTTTAAAGAGATTTTCTTCTTTCTTTCTTGTGTTGGCCGGCTCACCCAAAGAGAAGAGGAAGCAAGAGAGCAAGAGAGGCTTGTGATGTTCTAAGCTCAAATTGAAGGAAGAATCAAAGGATTAAGTTGCAGATTTGTGAAATTTCTTCATTTAAGGTAAGTACTCTCTTGTTTTCCTTTGTAAATTTTGAAGTTGTGTTTAAGTTGAGTTATGATTTGTTAATATTATGATTGGGTATGTTATAGATGTGTTTATAAGTGTTGAGATTGATTATAAGTTAAAAAGGTTGGATTGATGTTGGTTTTGGTTGGAAGATGATAAGTTAAGAGTGATGTTTGGTTTTAGGGTTTTGAAATGGTAGATGATTAAATAGATTGTTGATGTATGGTTAATGTGAATATTGTGTTAAACATGCAAAATAAGTGTTAATGAATTTGATTACATCCATTTGAATGAGTTTATGTTGTGTATATTGTGTTTTTATTCAATCAAAAGAGAGTTGGCCATAGTTAGGGTTTGTATACATGAGAGACACGGCCAAACCAAAGAAGAGACACGACCAACCTAAAATATTTTTGAGAGACACGGCCAAGTCCATGGAAATTTGGCCGTGTTTGGTGATTTTTGGAGAGGACACGGCCGTGTCCCTTGCCCATGTCTGCTTCTGTTGCTTTTGGTTGAGAGACACGGCCACAAGCTTGGCCATGTCCCTTGAAGGTGTTTGCTACTGTGATTTGTTCCTTGCTTTTCTCACATTGTTGAATCCTTCCAAGGTCTTTTTGTATCTACACTTTGAATATACTTAAAACAAAGATGACCTAAACAAATGTATATTGAGGATTCTAAATCTAAGACTAAGGTAAATTACATATGTGTATAACAATGATGATCATTCTTAATGGATGTTTAATGTGTTTGATTATGCATACTTGAGTGATGAAGTATTATAATGTGACTAATATTGTGACTTGTATAGTGTGGAAGAGATGAGGATCATTCAAAAAGGTATGTGCAATGTAATTTGTTATGTTAAATGTTTTAATAATGAATGGTGTAAATGTGTCTTGAGAAATGATGAAATGTGATGTTATTGGTTGCTAATAATGATCAAAATGAAATAAATGGACATATGGTTTATATGACAATGAATTTAAGATACATGAGCAATGTAATTGACTATGTATGCTTGAATGATAAAGTGTATAATGTAAATTGAGATAAAATGTAATGTGAAGCCATTGTGTTTGGCTATGATGATTTAAATGTGATATGAAGCCATTGTGTTTGGCTATGATGATTCAAATGTGATGTGAAGCCATTGTGATTGGCTATGATGATTTGATTGAGATAAATGAGGCATGATTGCCTAGATGATGATGAGGATTGAGAATGAAAGTGCTAATGAAATAATAAATGAATTGTGTGGCTAATGTGTTATTCCATTTTCAGAGTTTGTTGTTGGTGGCATGCCTAATATTAGTAACAATCTCTTGAAGTTAGGTTGGACTTGATCCTTGAAGCCAAGTTGGGTTGAAGTTTAACATGTTTTACTCCCCTTGAAGCTTGGTTGGGTCTAATCCTTGAAGCCTAATTGAGATGTTACAACCCTTGAAGCTAGGTTGGATTGGTTCTTGAAGCCAAGTTGGGTTGATACTTAGCATGCTTTGTTCCCCTTGAAGCTTGGTTGAACCTAATCCTTGAAGCCTAGTTGGGATAATGATAAATGTGATGATTGAACTAAAGCATTAACTCTGAAAGTTGAATGGCATATTAGTGTTTTTGGGCCCGAGTCTCTCTTTGTTTTCAATGTGATATTCTAATGTTCAAATAAACGAGTAATAAGATCTATGGTTGCTTTTGTTGGAAATATGATTCATGATTGGTGAATTGTGAATAAAATAATGACATGAAATGTTATGAAATATGATATGTAATGTGTGTATTGATATATTAATGGTGAGTATTGGTGATGGATCTGTGATTGGTGATAATGATATGATATGTAATGTGTGTATCGATATATTGATTGTGAGTATTAGCGATGGATCTGTGATTGGTGATAATGCTATGATATGTAATGTGTGTATCGATATATTGATTGTGAGTATTAGTGTTGGATCTGTGGTTAGTGATAATGATATGTTTATATGTAGATAACATATGAAATCAGACGATATATATGAAAGGTGAAATTAAGAAGGAAAATAAAAGCATGATAAGAAATTAATGGTACCTGGAATTGATATTTCATTATATGTTAGAATTTCTATAAGGTATGTTTATATTTTATATTTGTTCTACTAAGCTTTCGGGCTTAGCGCGGATGTGTAATCGCGCAGGTGTCTAGGTGGAAGATATGAAGTCTTTCGTTATGCCACGAGAAGAATAAGAGTTTATCGAGACCAACTAGAGGGTAATGCATACATGTATAATTTTTAATTATGGTGTATTTCCGATACGAATGTATTTATATGTATAAATGAAGTTATGATAAAGATAAGATTATTATATATTTGCAAGATCATTAAAACTATAATGATTTGGTAAATATTCTTTAAATTAATGTATTGTGGTTTGAACTCGGTTAAAGGTTTTTAAATTGTAACAAAAAGTGATATCCTTATACTTTATATAGTTACTGTATGTATACCAAATATATGTATAGTACTTATATGGAGTATCGGGGTGTTACACTCCTTCAAAGATAAAGATAAAAAGAATGAAGTGAAATGTTATGAATGTGGCAAATCCAGTCACATCAAATTGGATTACTTCAAGTTGAAGAACAAAAAGAAGTGAGATAAGGAAAAGAAGAAATCACTCAAAGCTACATGGGATGATGATTTCTCAAGTGAAGAAGAAGAGGAAGAAGACGAAGGAATTGCTAATCTATATCTCATGGTTATTGAGGATGATAATGACTCCAATGAGGTAAGTACTCAATCTTTGAACTTGATTGCATATGATGATGATGTTGATGATGCTTTAGATGATAATGATTTAATTGAACATATGAACCTTAGAGTAGAAAAGTATTTCTCTAAGATTAAATTTTATAATGATGAATGTTCCAAGTTAGAAAAGGATTGTGTCTTTGAAAAACTCTACATTAGAATTGAAGACCTAAATAAAAAATTGTCGTAATCAATTGATGAAATGACCAAAAATTCACATAGCTTAGAAAATGTGATCAAGGAAAATAAAGTATTGAAGGATGAAATAAATGAGTTAAAAGAATCAATTTTAAAATTTCACAAGGGAAAAAAGGCCTTAGATACATTAAACAATAATCAAAGATCACCCTCTTTGAAACATGGTTTAGGATTCATTGGCACATCTAACACTTCACCTAATGCACCAATATTTGTTAAAGCTTCTACAACACAAACATCTAGTGTTGATGTTGTGAAGAATACAAATGCACAAACCAAACCTGAAAATACTAAAAGGGTTATCTTAGGTTCACAAGGCTCTAGAACAAAAGTTCCAAGAAAAAATCATGTATGCACATATACTAGAAATGCATATAAACATAAAAATGTTTAAAAATAATTTCACTAAACTCATACTTGTAATTGTGTAAATAGTTCATTAAATTTCAATAAGAAAGTGCATAAGTACAAAACTTTGTATCAATGCACTTATTGTATGAAATTTGGACATAAGAGTACTTTTTGCTACATTAGGAAGGCTCATCTTAAATTAGAGGATCCTTCTACTACTAAACCCTAAGGATCCAACTTCATTTGAGTACCTAAAAGAAGATAGATCATATTATTTTCTAGATATGTCTACAATCCAGTATCAATGAAAATGTTTGGCTTGTGGATAGTGGTTGCTCAAGGCAGATGATGGGTAATGCAAGGCTTTTTACAACACTCACTTACAAGCATGGAGGTAATGTAACTTTTGGTAATAATGCTAAAGGTAAAATAATAGGCATAGGTTCCATTGGCATACTTGAAAAAAATTTGATTGAAAATGTATGGCTTGTTGATGGGTTGAAACATAATTTGCTTAGTGTAAGTCAATTATGTGATAACGGATATGATGAAAGTTTTGACTCTAAAGGATGCAAAGTTACCAATTCAAATGGTAAACTTGTATTGAAACACCCTTATACCCAATATACGTACACTACATATACCCAATATATGTAATATACAAATATAGGATACAAGAATGTCACAACCCATTTTAACAAAACAAATCTTCACTTATAAAATCTATATAAACTTAAAACGTTCAACTGATATCATATAAATAATAGATGAAATATTACTTGCTAAAACACATATGTATACTTCATTACCAAAGGTTTATCCAAAACATTTTCGATAGTTTGCGGAATATACATAAATACATGAAATCAATATGTACAAAAATATAAAATATATACATGCTGGTAGTTTATCTCTGATCTTGATGTCCAACAATAAACTCTGCACTCAAAGTCTCAAGCCTAGACTCAACTCGGTCTAGACGAACTCTTCAGCTCAACCGGATCTACCCTGTCACCTGCGCGATGAATCACAATCGCGCTAAGCCAAAAGCTTAGTGATACAAGCTTTGATAACAATATGGTTCAAATGCAATGCTAATGCACAACACATAAGGATATTAAATCTCATAACATTAAATCTTGATAAATTGCTCAATTATTCCACAATTCCTAATACATATAAAACAAACACAAGCATGGGCCCAAAAGAATCTAATATGCTATTCAAATTCCAGAGTTACTGCTTTGGTCCAAGATGACACCATGTGTCAAGCCCGAAGGCAAATCATAATCACAATGAGGATTACCTCATATGTAACATCCCGACTAGGCTTCAAGGACTAGGCCCAACCCAGCTTCAAGGGTCTGCTACATCTTGTAACACCCAACTAGGCTTCAAGGACCAAGCCCAACCTAGCTTCAAAGGATTGTTACGTCTTAGGCATGCTGCCAAACACAAAACTCTGAAAATTGAATAACATACTAGGCACAAAATTCTTTTATAATTCCATTATCAAAACCTTTCTCAGTTTCTCATGAACAAACTAGGTACAATGCTTCAAATATCTCACTTATATCAATATAGCCATCAGCAATGACTTTACATATCATTTTTAATGTAAACACAACAAATTACATTACCCATACATTTTGGGTCATTATCATATATTGCACATAGTTCACATTATACAAATCATAGCATATTACTCATGCACCAACAATGTAGTAAGTAACTTAACACATCTTCCAGCCAAATGTGTTAAGTCCCAATGTCATGTAAATATAAGCAATTATTCAAAGTTTGTACTTACCTCTAAATGCAACAAACACCTCTTTCAACCTCCTCTTCCAAGATATTTCTTAACACTTGGACTGGGATAACTCAAGTCTCTTCAAAGCCTAAAGCAAATGTGGTTATAAATAATCACTTAGTGATACACTTATAGGTGTAAACAAAACCTCTCAACACAAGGATAAGAAACACAAAGGAAAATAAGGAAAAGAACTATCTAGGGCAAACTCTATACATGACACGCTTAACAACATGGGCGTGTCAATGACCATGCCCTAAACCCCAACACAGAAGCTTTGACATGCTCAGTGACATGGGTGTGTCAATGACCGTGCCACAACTCTTACAACACAGTAGTAATGACACGCTCAGTGACATGGGCGTGTCACTGCATGTGTCAATACTACTACAACACAGTAGCTATGACACGCTCAGTGACATGGGTGTGTCATTGCATGTGTCAATACTTCAATATCACAGAAGTTGTGACATGCTCAGTGACATGGGCATGTCATTGCTCGTGTCACCAACGCTGAAAATAGAACCATCGACATGCCCAAAGGCATGGCCATGTCACTTGGCGTGTCAGACCAAAAATCCTGATATCCACACATAAATGCCACATCTAACTATTATCTTTCATTAACTTTTCAACTCCATACAAACTCAACCAAATCCATCATTATACCACATAATCCTTGTGTAAACATCAAAACAACTCAATTAAAAGCAAAAATACACAATTACAATCACGACTTCACAACTCAAAAGTTACACAATCCAAAACTCTTATTCTCTTCACCAAACATAACCTTTTTTTTCAATCCAACTCTAATTTCATAGTTAACTAGTCAAAAGAACTTCAAACATACCAATATCAACCTTTAACACATACTAAACCAAACATCCAATTCACACAAATACAACTTCCTAAGGAAATCAAAGAAACAAGTTGGAAGCTTACCAAATATGAAGAAAATCCTTAAAACTCCAACTTGAACACTTGAAATCCTTCAATTACTTGAGTTAGCAAGAAGCAAAATTCCTCTCTTCCTTTGATGAAGGTGGCCAGCTTCAATGGAGAAAGAAAAAGAAGAAGAAGATAATGATCACCAACTCGACTACAACTAATCCCTTTTAGCCACACAATTATTCCTCTTTCACTCTCCACCAAGTACAATATATTACTTAATTAATATATACTATGTCATCTTCCACTAACCATTTAATTAATATCTTACTAACTAAAATGACAATTGACCATATTAAAATGTTGACTTATATATATTATGTATATCTACATATATATATATATCATATACACATTTTCCTTTTTCACTTAATTATATATATATATACTTTTAAATCATTTATTTAATTTTCAAAATTAATATTTTCAAAATTTTGGAATATTACATGTATTCAAAGGAGCTAGAATCAGCAATACTTATAAAATTGACTTATATTTCAATAATGCATTTGAATGTTTAATTACCATGAGTAATGATGCTTGGCTATGGCATAGAAGACTAGGACATGCTAGTATGAATAACTTACAATACATTAGTAAAGAAGAACTAGTTGATGGTCTCCCTAAAGTAAAATTTAATAAAGATAGGATTTGTGAACCTTGTCAATATGGTAAGCAACATAAAAGTTCATTTAAATCTAAAAATGTTGTAAGCACTTCTAGACCCCTAAAACTCATTCACTTGGATTTGTTTGGACTAAATAGAGTTACAAGCTTAGGTGGCAAGTTATATGCATTTATACTTGTTAATGATTACTCAAGGTTTACGTGGGTTAACTTTCTAGCTCAAAAGAATGAAGCTTTCAATCATTTAAATTTTTTTGTAAAAATAGTTCAAAATAAAAAAGGCTATGTAATCACATCTATTAGAAGTGATATAGGCAAAGAATTTGAAAGTGAGAACTTTGAAAATTTTTACAATGAGTTTGGTATTTCACACAACTTTTTGGCTCCTAAAACACCATAACAAAATAGTGTGGTTGAAAGAAAAAATAGAACATTGGTTGAAATGGCTAGGACATTGCTCAATGAGTATAATGTACCATCTTAATTTTGGGCGGAAGCCGTTAATACCGCATGTTATATTTCAAATTGTGTTTACAAAAGGCTTTTGATAAATAAAACTTCTTATGAGCTATGGAATGGAAGAATACCCAAAATTTTATACCTTAGAGTGTTTGGATGCAAATGCTTTATATTGAATACCAAGGACAATCTTGAAAAATTCTCATCCAAATTGGATGAAGGGATATTTTTAGGATATTCATCATCTAGCAAAGTATATAAAGTATTTAATAAGAGAACATTAGTAGTTGAAGAATCAATGCATGTTATTTATGATGAATCCTCCAAACTTGATCAAAGGAAAGATAACACTCTTGATGATTTTGTAGGTACATTTGAACAATATGAAACAATTAATGTTCCAAAGAATAATTACGATGAACAAGAAGAAGAGTCTTAAGAGCTACCCAAAGAATGGCAATACAAAAATGATCATCCAAAAGAGCTTGTCATTGGTGATACATGTAATATCCTGGAATAGACCCTAAGAGTTTTGGAGTTATTGTTGTTGTATTTGGATTTAATGTTTATGTATATAGGGGAAATATAAAGATAATATATATAAGACATATACATGGGATATAAAATGGTGTAGGATAAGTGAATGGTATATATATATATATTTGTGTAATTAATTAATAATAATAATAATAAGGACAAAAAGAAAAGAGAAGAAGAAAGTCAAAGAAAGATTATGTGGTGGAGATTTAAAGTGTTATTATTATTATTATTATTATTGTTATTGTTATTGTTATTGTTATTATTATTATTATTATTATTATTATTATTATTATTATTATTATTATATATATATATATATGATAAGAACGAAGGAAAGAAGTAGAAACTTCTTTCCTCTTCTGCTCCTTCTTCTTCGTCTTCTTCTTGCTGCTTGGACGAGAGAGAGAGAGAGAGAGAGAGAGAGAGAAAGAGAGATGTGATTTTGTTGCTTTTCACATCAAAGTTCTTAAGGATTCTAAGAGAATTGAAGATAGAGATGAAGATTTGGCAACATATTCAAGTAAGTATTCATTTCTTTGAGTTGATTTTCATTAATTGAGTTGAGTTTTGAGGTAGTTAATATGGTAAGATGATGATAGTGAAAGATTGAAAGATGTGTATAGACTCAAATGGTTATTGGTGAAGATGATGAAGGATTATTCAAATTGTTTAATAAGGATTTAATATAGGAGTGGGGATTTGAGTAATTGATATATGATTGTGTTTAAGGGAGTTGAAAACATAAAATATTTGTATTGAAATTCATGTATTTTATTATTTGATTTGAATTAGGTTGTGAAGATAGTGGATTTCTAAGTGGTGAAGAGTTCTTGGAAGGTAAAGTGTGTAGATTTGTGAGTGATTCTTAAGGTAAGAACAAACTACCTTAATTAATGTTTTGATATGATATTCAAACTTAAAACACATTTATTAGTATTTGTGTTAATGAATTTAGTGCATGGTTGGTGTGTATTGGTATTGTGTTGTGAATTAATGAGAAAAGAAGAGGTTTGGTTAGGTTTGGGTTGAGTTTTGTGAGTGACACGGCCAAAAGCAAGGAGAGACACGGCCAAGTCAAGGAAAATTATATGTGTTGGATTGGTTTTAGGAGAGACACGGTCACAGTCTCAGCCGTGTCCTCTGCCCGTGTTTCTTACTGTCTGACTTTTGTAGAGAGACACGGCCGTGTCCATTGCCCGTGTTTGCTACTGTCTGAATTTGTGTTGAGTGACACGGCCGTGTCGCCTGGCCGTGTTCACTACTGCCAATTAGGGTTGAGAGACACGGCCACAAGCTTGGCCGTGTCCCTCAAATGATGCTGGCCGTGTCCCTCAAATTGGTTAGTTAATGATTCTTATTCTTGATTATTCTTGTATTGTTGGATCCTCCAAGGGTTTTGTTGAATCTATATTTCAAATATATATGAAACAAATGTATGTTGAGGATTCCAAATCTAAGAATAAGGTAAATTATATATGTGTATATCAATGATGATCATTCTTGATGAATGTTAAATGTGTTTGATTATGAATATGTAAATAATGAAGTATTCTAATGTGAATTGAGACCAAATAAGATGTGATGTAATTGTGATTGATAATGATGTTATATGAAATGTGTAGTATTTGAGATAAATGATTGTGTATTTGAAAGATGAAAAGCTATGATATGAATTGAGATATGATGATTTAAATGATATGAGAAGTCATTGTGATTGGCTATGATGATTTAAATGATATGAGAAGCCATTGTGATTGGCTATGATGATTTAAATGATATGAGAAGCCATTGTGATTGGCTATGATGATTTCAATTGATAATGAACTCATAAATGAATTGTGTGTCTAATATGTTATTCATTTTCAGAGTTTTGTTGTTGGTGGCATGCCTAATAGTAACAATCTCTTGAAGTTAGGTTGGTTTGATCCTTGAAGCCAAGTTGGGTTGAAGTTTAACATGTTTTACTCCCCTTGAAGCTTGGTTGGGTCAAAACCTTGAAGCCTAATTGAGATGTTACCACCCTTGAAGCTAGGTTGGATTGGTTCTTGAAGCCAAGTTGGGTTGATACTTAGCATGCTTTGTTCCCCTTGAAGCTTGGTTGAACCTTAATCCTTGAAGCCTAGTTGGGATAATGATAAATGTGATAATTAAACCAAAACATTAACTCTGAAAGTGGAATGGCATATTAGTGTTCTTGGGCCCATGTGTGTGTTTGTATATATATATATATGTGTGTGATTCCTGAATAATGAAAATGAATAATGAGATATATGTTTGTCCTTGTTTTAATGTGAACTATGGAAGGAAATTAATGTTGTGTGATATATAGTGATAACTATGGAATGAGATGCATACAATACATAAGTGAATTATTGAAGATGAGTATAGCTTGAGAAGCTATGTGAAATGATGAGTTTATGATGTGTAAATTGTATATGATGATATATGATGTGTGAAATGTATATGAATGTGGAAATAGTGGATATTGTTTCATGAAGAATTTGATAAGTCATTGGATTGTGAATTACTGAAATAAAATGTATGAATATGTATATTGGTAAAACATTAGTAGAAGTATATATATATATATGAAAAGTATAGCCAAAAAGGGAAAAACATGGTAAGAAAATAATGACATAATAAGTTAAAATGAAAATATGATTTTCTCTATTATATGTGTATATGATTTATTTGTATTACTAAGCTCTCGGGCTTAGCGCGGTTGTGTGATCGCGCAGGTGATTATGCGGTTGATCGGGAAATCAAGCAGTTATGCCACGAGAAGGGTAAGAGTGTTCTGAGACCAACTAGAAGGTGATGCATACATGTAAAGTTTAATTTTGTTATATTATTCACAATCATATATTAATATGTATAATGATTTACTAAATGTTATTAAAATCTAAAGATAGTATTGTTTGAACTTGGATAAGATTTTTAAATTAAAACTAGAAGTGACATTCTTACACTCTATATACGTATTGTATGTATACTAGGTATATGTATAGTACCTATATAGAGTATGAGGGTGTTACAATACATCAAAGGGAGTAACTACTAGATCTAAACTTAAGTACTTAGATGCTAATTTTGCTTTTGTTTCTTAAATTGAGCTAAGGATCATTGAGGAGGCTCTTATTGATGAGTGTTGAGTGATTGCTATGTAAGATGAATTTAACCAATTTGAGAGAAATGAAGTGTAGCAACTTGTACCTAAACCTAAAGATCATCCAATTATAGGAGAGAATACTATAATTCATATTATTTTCCATAATTGAATTCATGTAGCAACTAAACTTGTTCCTAGGGCAACCAGGTCGACATGAGGTTGGATAAGTTTCCTAATTTAAATAGAATTCATTTTAGGAACTGATTGATATTAGGTTAAGGATTCTGAGTGAGGTTTGGCTATAAATATTAACGTTTTAGAATTCAGAAAGGTGGAAGGTAGCAATTAACATTAGCAAGGATCGGCAATTAAGATTATGAGAGATTAAATAAAAAAAAAAACAGAAGAGACGGCAACAAACAAAGAAGATTAGTAGCAAGCACTGATCAGTCATCAATCTATCAAAGATAGCAACCTGTCTTTATTCATTGTTCATCCAGAAGTCAATTGTGGAGGAACCAACGAACGGAGGTTTGATTTAATTCTTTAATTTATTTGAATTCACAGTAGTTTCATCCTTGAGTTACAACTTATTTGACTGTCCAGTATATACATTCCCTTCTATAAATATCATTAAAAGTTTGAAGATTAAGAAGTTGTTTAGGAATAGTAGTTAACTTAAACCTCGTAGTCTTGATTACTTGATTTAAAGAACATGATTTGAGTTTAATGTTCATATAATCACAAAACAGTATCAAAACCTTAATTGTTTTCATAATTTTCCAAAACCTTAAAACCCTAAAACTGTCCACCTGTTTCCAAAACTTTTACAACCCTAAATTGTTTCTCTCCCGTTTCCAAAATTTTAAAAACTATAAATTTTTTTTCCTTAACTGTTTTCATCTAAACTTTATCTTTTTCTCCAAAATTTCCAAATGTATTCTTAAATCTCCAAACCCTAATCTTCTTTACAGTATCTAAAAACTTAAATCATAATTATTTTTATAAAACCCTAAACTGTTTTCTTACATCCTAATACCAAATATGTTTTCCAAACTATCAAAAACCCTAATCCAGTAAACCTTAGTTTTCCTAATCCCTAATTCTTTAAACATCAAAACTTTATAACAAGTTCATTAACACCTAAAACCCTAATTCCAATAACTTAACTCATAAACCCTAGTTTCATAGAAACCTTAAAATTTCTTAAACCCTAAATTTCATAATCCCAGCAACCTCAAAGAAACCTAAACCCTAAATGATGAAACCCTAATCTGCTTCCTAATTTCAAAAACCCTAATTCCAAAAACCTTATTCTAAGATGCAAATCCTAAATTTATATATTTATTGTTTTATTTAATTTTAGATTTGATTATATAGTTTATTATATTTTTTGATGGTTGATTTATTTAATTTCAATACTTGATTTATTTAATTTACCATGGATGGATATTTTCTTTATTATTATTATTATTTGGTTGTTTTAGTATTAAAATTGTAAGAGGTATGTTTCCACTTTGTGGGTACCTCATTAATTAATTTCTATGTAATTTAAATTGCTTTTATATTTTGGACCAATGTAAAGGACATGTTTTCCACCTTTCGGTGGGTGTCCTATTTAGTTTAGACATGAACGATGTAAGGACATGTTTCCATCCTCGGATGGATGTCCATTTTATTTGCTTTGTTTGGACATTACTTTGATTATAATATAATGATGCTTTATTTTAATTGTTGCATGTAATATGGATAATATTGTTATACTTAAGAATTTTATAATATTAAGACCTGCAAAAGAGGCTGGTTCCAATGAATCGAGCATTGTGGGTGTGCTGGGCTATTTCTCACCTTCTCTACACGTAGTCAACTTTCTGAACCCATTAGGGGGTTGGGGATTCCTTAGGAATCGAGTCATCTACCCCTTTCTTTTTCTCTGCCCGTCCGGATGGCGACTCCATTTTCTCTGGGCTTAGGCCTGTGTTCTCTAAGGCCCCGAGCCTAAACAGTACCGAAGTCGCAAGAACCATTCCACCAAGAGTGGGGGCAAAAATCCCCACTCACACTCCTGGTTTTGAAGATTATAAATTTTCAAATCATGTTTTTAAACATACCAAAGCACTATATGGTTTGAAATAAGCTCCGAGGGCTTGGTACGATAGACTTAGTGCATATTTGATTAAAATGGTTTTCAAAAGGCAAAGTTGGCACAACTCTTTTTGGTAAAAAGAAATTGTATAACATTTTGATTGTATAAATTTATGTTGATGACATTATATTTGGTTTTACTAATGAATTTTTATGCAAGGAATTTGCTTCTTGTATGACTAGGGAATTTGAAATGAGTATGATGGGTGAACTCAAATTCTTTATTGGACTACAAATCAAGTAATGCAATGATGTGATCTTCATCAACCAATCCAAGTATGCAAAGGAACTTCTTATGAAGTTTGGCATGGATGGTTGCAAATCAAGTAAAACTCCTATGAGCACATCCTTGAAACATGATAAGATGAAAGTGGTAAGGCAATAGATGAGAAAAAATGTTGAGGTATTATCGGATCACTACTCTACTTAACTACTTTTAGACCTAATATAATGTTTAGTGTTTATTTGTGTGCTAGATTTTAGTCTTGTCCTAAGGAATCACATTTGAATGCAACTAAAAGAATTTTAAAATAGTTAAATGGTATATTGCATTTAGGTCTTTGGTATCCTAGGAACACATCATTTAACATATTAGTCTTTTCCGATGCGAATTTTGCCGGTAGCCTACTAGATAGGAAAAGCACCGCCAGAGCATATCATTTTCTTAGTGAATGCTTAGTTTCTTGATTTAGTAAGAAATAAGTTCAGTTGCTTTATCTATCGCAGAAGCTGAATATGTTGCTGCATATTTTTATTGCACACAAGTTCTTTAGATGAAACAATAATTACTTGATTATGGAAAAATATTTGATAACATTCCTGTTAAATGTGATAACACAAGTGCAATTAATTTGTCCAAGAACCCCATTCAATATTATAGGTATAAGCATATAGACATTAAGCATAATTTTTTAAGGGATAACGTTCAAAATCACAACATAGTTTTAGAATTTTTTGAAACTCGAAATCAACTTACAGATATTTTCACAAAACCTTTAAATAATGAAAGATTGAATTTATAAAATAAAATATTGGCATGATTGATGGAAAATCTCTTGCATAATCATTCTTTAATTCTCCCAAAATCTATTTTGATCATGTGCACTTGAAAAATTATCAAAAACTTGATTGTTCACTTTGTGTGGTCATCCTACAATACCAAGTGATCCCACATCATCTTCTCTTTCCCTAGCCATAGGTTAAAAACTGAACTATCTCCTGAGCTTCAACATATATCTCTTTCGAATCAAGCTTCAACATTTTCCAGAGTGAGCGAACAACAATTTGTGCAGTTGCCCAAATTCAAAATTTCAAATTTTTCTTGACCATTACACATCACTCTACATTGTGTGAGCACGCACTGTTAAGAGAGCTCGCTAGAATGAGCTAGTGGTCGCACAATTGTTTGAACGATTGCACAACCTATTATGATTTTCACCCCCACTCCTAGTGGAATGGTTTTTACGACTTCAGCACTGTTAGGCTCAGGGCCTTAGAGAACACGGGCCTAAACCAGAAGAAAATGGATTTGCCACTCGGACAGGCTAGAAAAATAGAAAGGGGTATATGACTCGATTCCTGAGGAATTCCTAACCCCTATTGGGTTTGAAAACTTAGGTACGCATAAAAAAGGTGAGAAATGGAATGGCATAGCACCCCCATAAGGCCTGGTTCATTGGAACCGGCCTCCTTTTCATGTTTAGATATTATAAAATTCTTAAATATTATAATATTATCCATATTACATGCAACATAAATAGAGAAATAAACACCCATCATATTATTGAGATAAAATAAACAAAACGGGCACCCATCCAAGGATGAAAATATGCCCTTACAATAATGTCCAATGTCTAAAGGATAAACAAGAAAAATAAATAAAATGGGACACCCACCAAAAGGTAGTAATGTGTCCTTTACAATTGTCCCAAAGTCCTTAAATAATTAAAAAAAAAGGCACCCATGAGTGGAAACATACCTTTTACAATATCAAAATCCCAAATAATAAGAAATTACAATCCATAAGCAAATAAATCATAATAATCCACATTATTATTAAACAATAATGAATTAGGACTTAAATATAATGAAATCACAAAAAGGTACAATACATAATCAAACATTAACTCCCTTAATAAAATATAGGACATCGGCATACGACGGTCCCGCTAGTCAGCTAGTGGGCGGGGGTCAAGGGGGCAGCGCCCCTTGAGGAGTTCGGGGGCAGTGCCCTGGAAAGTTAAATGATTATCAAAAAATGTTTAGGATTTTCAGGTTTTAGAAAATAAAGGGTTAGGGTTTTGGATATTTTAAGAACTAGGATTTGGAAAATAATAAATTAGGGTTTTGGTTTAAGGTTTTTGAATTAGGGTTTGCAAAAATATGATTAATATGGCTAGGGTTTTAAAGTTTGAAAACTGGTTTTTAGGGTTTTGAGGTTTTAATAAACAGGCTACTGGATGATTAAGCATTCAAGGATTATTTAATCACTGTGGTATTTAAACTTTGGTTTAAACAACTTATTTTGGAATTCAATTAAATAGCATAGTTGATAATAAACATACCATCGCAGGAATTAATTAAGATTAATATGAATGATATTTAACTAAGTGGATAATATTGAGTCATACCTACTGAAATAAAAAAAATTAAAGAATGAATTAAAACAATAAAACAAGGATGAATGGATTATTGTAGGTTTAAAGCAAATTGGATAAAGGATTGCAAACCTCCGTTGTTGGTTCCACCAATATTTCACGTTGATCAAACTTTATATTTATACTAGTAGCAAAATCTTGGTTGGACAAGATGAAGACAAACGTATCCCTGCCATCTGGTTTGATGGTTTAATGCTTCTTCTCCCTACACACTCAAGTTGCTAGGTTTTGTTTGATGTTTCTCTTTTTAATTACTGCTGTTTTGTTGCCATCCGTTGCTAAAGGTTATTGCCTGCTGACTGACTCCTCCCTTTTCAGCCTTAAAACTTCATTATTTATAGGCCAAGCTTGTTCAAAACAAAGCCCTAATCCTTAATCCGACGGCCAACACACATTCCAATTTGAATTAGGAAGTGTAAGTGGACCGTGGCAAATTCGGCATTTAAATTTGCCCCAAGCGAGCAAAGGTGAAGGCCTATGGCGAATTGGCATGGACAATTCACCATAGATGGGTCATGTGGCGAATTGGCATGTCCAATTCACCGTAGGCAAGCCTATAGCGAACTTGGGCACACCGTTTCAGCAAAACGGGCCTAGATTAACTTTTCTTGAGATTTTTATATTATCCCTGACCATTTTAGTCTTTAAGGGTTCAACTAGCTTATTTTAGGCCTTTTAAAAATGGACCGACCTATATTAAAGCTATAAACTAGGTTTAAGCTTTTAAAATTGAACTGAATTTAGCCTGGCCTTTTTTAATTGGGATCAAACTAGTTTAGGGCCAAAATTAAGGATCTACACCTGTGTATCTGTCAAAATTTTTTTTATGTTGGAAATTAAAATTTTTAGCCCAATCTACCCCCAAATGGTAAAAAAGGCTAGTTTTCCAAATTTTATCTATAAATACCTTTATTTTGCACTAAAATACTTCTTTACAAACTCAAAAAATACATATTCAAAGAATCTTTCAAGAATTTAATCATCAAGAAAAAGACTTTGAAGGTTTTTCAAGTCTCATCAACAATTTAAAGTTCTTTGTTCAAAGCTTCATCAACAATCTATTTTATCTACATTTCTTTCCATCTTCTACATTTCTATTTTCTTTTACTTTTGTTTTGTGATTGAGGATATGGCATCTAAAACAAAAACAACCAAAAAGAAAGACACAATCAAAGGTAAAGGGATTGTTATTAGTGCACCCCAACCTCAACCTCAACCCAAACCTAAACATTTCACTAGAAAACGCTTCCAACCACACAAACCTAAATACAAAAATGAGGATGAAAAAACTAAGTACTACATGCTCAAGAAAAAGACCCTAGAACCAACCAAAATGTTTGCGAAAGGGATGTTTCTTGCCCTAAATATCCAAGGTGAAATCTTTAGCTACCTTGATAAAATTGGATGGAGACATTTTGAATTTCCTAATGAGTTTGGTTATCTTAGCCTCTTAAGGGAATTCCCAATGTCTCTAAGGGTAGAAAAGAACCACAACGCACATGTAGAATTTTATGGAGTTTATTTTAGGCTTTTTAACCAAGACTTTGCTCTTTCCTTAGAATAATTTGGTGAAGTTTGGGGATTCCAAACTCATGGAGCTTTCTCCTACGATGATAGGGATTTTCCTTTAAAAAATTATTCATCTTTTTGGAGTGAACTATCCATTGAAACCTAATATAATAAGAGGTCTTCAAAAGCCATACACTTTAGAACCCTTCTTTATTGGCTCTTACATCAAATAATCACTTACACCATTCACCAAAGAAGTGATGGAAATGAGAAGGTCACCCAATATGACTTATTTTTCTTGTATGCTATGTGCATAATGAGTCAATTCAAAGTGCTAGGTTTCTCATAGACACCTTTATACATCATGGGAAGTATAAGGTAAGAACTTTCTTTCTATCCACTCAAATTACCCAACTTGCTAGATACTTAGGTCTCCTAACCCTTGAAAATCTTGCAACCCTAAGTGATCCCCTTGATCCAGCCATAAACTCCATCAACCTAGACTACCTTGAGCATGCTATATGTGTCCAAAAGGTCGATGATCACTATGAGTATACATTTGATAGCAAGAGAGTTATCCAAAGGGAAATGAAGAGACCTATGTACCACATTATGGAAGAAGAAGGTGAACCTATCCATGTTGAAGTTGAGCACCCCCCTATACCTTCCAAACCCACCAAAGAAAAAGGTGAATCATCCAAAACTCTCAAAATTATCCTTAAAACCATATCTTCTCTCCAAAAAAAATTTGAGCATTTTAAAAAGGATATCACAAAGAGAGTCACAAAACTTAATAAAATAGTTGATCTCATTTCCCACATTAATCATGACATATATGACTTACAAGGGAAATTTGATCTTCCTCAGTGTGAGTTAAGTGAATGGGATGTAAGTGAGCATATTGAAATTCCTTATGAAAGATCCTTACCATCCTCACATGACTCCTCTCCAAAACTCTTTCTCTTGGTGATGATGATGAAAGAACTTCTACTCCTTCTCCACTATCAAGAAAAGGAAAAGAAAAAGTTTTAGATTAATCATTTTCTTATATTTTCTTTCAATTGGTATCACATTTAATTTTATTTTGTATTCAAATTTATCTTCAATAATTTTATTTTGTTGAAATTTCTCTTATTTCCTTTTTACCTTTGTCAAAGGGGGAGAAATGTGATTGAATTTAATTGATTTAATTATAAAAGGGGGAGAAATGAAAGGTGATTGAATTTAATTGCTCTAATTGTCAAAGAGGGAGATGAATTTAATTATCAAAGTGGAGAAGAGAACTTGATTGTCAAAAGGGGAAGAAAAAAAAAACAAATTGTATGAATTTAAGAATCTAAGGGGGAGCAACTAAAATCAATAACTGTTGTCATTGAACATTTGCATTTTAAATTATAAAGTCAAAACAGGTGGAGATTATTGAGATTGTTGGACAATCAAACTCTATTTTGATCATTGACAATCAAATTAATAAAATACTAATGATTTCAAACAAATTTGTTCTTCAGAGATAAAAACTCAACGCCTTTGTGCGACCAACCGAGCTACTGAGTGACCATCCAAAAGCTGTCCGAGCCATTGTGCTATGCCACAGATAGATATTCTGAGCTAACCAAACAACACATATAAAACTGTCGAGCTAAGAAAATGTTGAAGCTATAGAGAACTGAGAAGCACATTTAGACTCGCCGAGCTAAAAAGAGAAACTCATATAGAATTGCTGAGCTAAGCAAGCAGTGAAGCAGTATACCGAGCTGGATGTGTGACTGCATGAGAAAACTAAGTGCACGCACAGACATATTAAGAAAACTATACAAATCTTATAGAAGAGTTCACGTTGTCAATGAGTGGTGAAGGAAAGTCATGAGACATGCATGAGATTGTACTCGAGTATCGAGCGACCACACTAAATCTAGCTAAAAATTTATAAACTCGCAGAAAGGATTGCAGTCTCAATGAGCGATGAAGTCAGGAATCAAGAACTTTATGTGACCACCCATGACGCCTGAGCGATCGCACATAACAAAGACCTAAAAACATAAAGCGACAGAAGTGATAGTGGTCTGCTCGCATGGCACTTTGTAGACCCTTAATTTTTGACCCAGTCCGGTCCGTTATTTTTTATAGTCCAAAATAATTTTTGTGGTATTTTAATCTTTATTTTAGTTAAAAATGGTGAAGTGAATAAAAATAAAAATAATAAACAAATAAATAATAATAATAATAAACAAATAAATAAAAATAAAAATCGGCGACGAAAAAATCAGCGACAAAAAAATTCATCGTCGAAAGCATTGGACGAAATGGCCCGCAGCCAATTTCGCTCGCGCGCCCTCGCAAATTTCCAAAGCGGCCCGCAGCAATTTTTTTGCCAGCAAAATTTTTTTTCCAACGCAATTTTTTCTGAAATCAAATTCTATTTGGTTTCGGTTTCCTTTTCCAAATTAATAATAGTTTCCGTAAACAAATAGAATTAATCATTGAAATTTTCTATAAATAAGACTAAAAACAACACAGAAAGGGGGAGAAACTTTTGGAGGGAAAACGGGGGAGAAAACTTTTGGAGGAATTTTTGAAAGGAAGGATCGGACTAGATTTGGAGGAGGAAAAACTTTGGAACATAAGATCAAACTTTTGAGAGGAGTAAGAATAAGCAAACAATTCATTAAAGGCAGCAAGCTTGTCTTTGTCCTTATTCATCCAAGAAGCAATTTTTGGTGGAACCAACAAATGGAGGTTTGAATCTTTATTTTCTTCATTTATTTCTTACAGTAGCTTTGTTTTTTTTATTCATAAGATTATACAAATAAAACCTTGATTTATAAACATATAGTAACATTGATCTTCGTTTCAACAACCTAAAAATACTTTTTTGTTTCCAAATACCTTAAAAACCCTAAATCGTCTTTTCTATTTCTAAAAACCCTAAAAAAAATACTTTCTGTCTCCAAGAACCTTAAGAACCCTAAAAATACTTTTCTGCTTCTTCTAAACCCTAAGAACCTTAAATTTATTTCTTCTATGTCCAAAAGGCCTTAATTCGTTAATTTTCTTTTTCCAAAAACTCTTAAACCGTTTTGCTTATTTCCAAAAACTTTATAAAACTCTAAACTATTTTCACAAATTTTAAAACCAAATATATTTTTCAAGACACCAAAAACCCTAAATCATTTTATTAATTCCCGAAACCCTAATCTCTATTTCAAAAGTCAGTAGCCTTATTTTTTAAGCATCAAAAGCTTTAACCCTAATTAATCCTTCTTTCCAAAATCACACAGTAAGCATTATTCTTTTAAAAATAACATTAGTTTCTTCCAATTTTAAAACATTATTTTCTAAATCTTAAACCTTAAAATCTTAATTTTTAACACCGAAACCTACAATCCTAAAAGCCAGTTTTCAAAATCTTCGAGGTCCGGGCCCGGACCCCGCAAGGGGCGTTGCCCCCTTGACCCCTACTCACTAACCGGCTAACAAGACCGCCGTATGGGCTCATCGAAGGGGTCAATATTCATTTGTGTACTATGAGTCCGCGTATTTAACTTTCCTTTTTCCAAAACCCTAATATATTAATTAAATAATTTTAAATAGAAACAATAACCCTAATTTATGTCTTTAGTTGCTTTATTTAATTGTGTAGGTTATTATATGCTTTGATTTATTTAATTTCAATGCTTGATTTATTTAATTTATCATGGATGAATGCTTATTATATATTTTGATTGATGTTTAATAACTTTGATAATGATTTATTTATTATGAATGGTTATTTACTTTTATCGATTTATTTTGATTTCCAGAAGTGTAAAAGGTATGTTTCCACTTTGTGGGTACCTCATTAGTTAAATATCATGTAATTTAAATTGCTTTTATATTTTGGACCAATGTAAGGGACATGTTTCTACCTTTTGGTGGGTGTCCTATTAGTTTAGACATGGATGATGTAAGGACATGTTTCCATCCTCAGATGGATGTCCATTTATTTGTTTTACTTGGACATTGCTTTGATTTTTAATATAATGATGCTTTATTTCAATTGTTGCATGTAATATGGATAATATTGTTATACTTAAGAATTTTATAATATTAAGATATGTAAAGGAGGCCGGTTCCAATGAATCGGGTGTTGTGGGGGTGCTGGGCCATTTCTTACCTTCCCCACACGTATCCAACTTTCCGAACCCATTAGGGGGTTGGGGATTCCTTAGGAATCGAGTCATCCACCCATTTCTTTTTTCCCGGCCTGTCCGGGTGGCGACTCCATTTTCTCCGGACCTAGGTCTGTGTTCTCTAAGGCCCCAAGCCTAAACAGTGTCGAAGTCGCAAGAACCATTCCACCGGGAGTGGGGGTGAAAATCCCCGCTCACACACTTCCTCAATGATTAAAGCCTTATGCGACCACACAAGTCCAGCAAATTTAAATCTTAGCACTAAGTACCTCAGAGAAATGATATTTGGCCACATGAATAAAGTAATTTGAATTTAATAGTAACATGGTGCCTAGCGAACGCACACCTAGCTATGCGACCGCATGGCATAATAGTATGGGCAAGCTAAATTCTATCAGACAACAAATTTTAACTATTGGAATTAGTTGCTACAGAGAAGTTTCAAACTGTGCTACTATAAACGTAGCCTCAAATGGCTAGTTTAAGACTAAATGGCTGTAAATGCCCTAAGAAACTTCTTATTTGAGGGTGATTGTGAATGTAATAGCCTAAGCAACATACTTTCATTCTTATTTACAACAATTAACATTTGAATTGTGTGAGCATTAAACACCATTAAAAAGTTTGAGTGTGAGCTTGGAAACACTTAGGTTGTTAGAGTGAGCACGGAAAAACTCTTATAAGGGTTGTGAGGATGGATCTCAAACCATTGTAATAGTTTGTTGTGAGCTAGCGAAAGCGCCAAGTTAGAGTTAAGCTTGTAAAAGCTCAAGACCAGTGGAACCTTAACAAGTTGTTAAGGAAGTGGATGTAGGATTGAGGTAAGTTTGAACCATTATAATTCTTTGTGTTCTTTCTTCCCTACTCTACTCAATCTTCTTCTCCATCTTCTTCTTCTTGCTTTTGAATTTTCAATTTATCATCATACTTAAATCAACCAATTCCCCGCTCTTGGTTGCTAGTTTTGGACAACAAATATTTTACCCAGGTTAGTACTCAACCTTGTATTTATAGCTTAAAACAAATACTTTCTAAGGTGTTTTTAATGTTCTCATACCCAACGCTCAAGAAAATAAAAAGAAAATTAAATTACAAGGCTTAAGAATTCAAAGTGCAAGACTTTTAGTAGGAAATTGCTAAAAGTTCCATTAAATAAAGTTTAGTGGGTTATTTATATAACCTTCATAACTCCTCTTGCCTATTTAAGTTGAGTAGAGGAAGATATGGTCTTACTGCCTAAAATCTTCTATATTAAATGTTGCTAGAGAGATGCCACGATCGCTAGCTTTTTTTGCAATCGCGATGTAACACCTTAGAAGCTATGCACATGTGATACTCTAAATGCTATGCAAATTAAGTAAACTAAGTTACAAAAAAATATTTTGAAATGAATTTTACATGTGATAAAGTTGAAAACCCTAATGTAATGGAATTAAAACCTTAAAATTTCAAGATGACTATGAACCAATCAAGTGTAAATTGCAAAGTAATTAATTATATTAATTTGGGAAATATTAGAAAATAAAGTGACCTAATAGAATGACAGAGGAACCATTGAAATGAAATGAAGTGAAAACTGAAAGGCACCAAACTGTTGGAAATAGAACCCTAAAGAATCTAAGCTATGATATTTCAAAATGAATTAAAGCTCCATAGAATTTAATTTGGAATAGCCACTGCCCTATAAAATACATCATAACCATATGAAAATTCATCATAACCCTATGAAATAAACTTAAATCGAAAATCAAATGTAAAAGGAAACCTAAGAAACCAAATTAATGTAATTAAAAAACCTTAACATGTATAATGTGCAAATTGATAGTAATTGATAGACCTAGTTGAATATGATTGATATTAAAAGTATTTAAAGACTCTAAAGAATATTTAAAAAACATATAAACCCTAAGAAATTGTTAGGATCCTAGCTTAGCTAACTGCTGGTGCACATATTGAGAATAAGTAATATAGTAGTAAGTAAAGTATCATTCCACAAGGAAGGAGTACTCTAAGTACTAAACAATTAAATTAATTATTATTTGGATAAAAGGGATTTGAAATTAAAACTAAAATTAATTAAAACTAAGACTAAGATTGCTTTTCATTAAAATATAATATTTTTAGGCTTAAAGTTAGATTACCTTAATTGATTAACTATGGATTTCCTAAAATATTGATTCAGTTTTAGTTTTTCCTTGATTATTGGTTGGATTCTCTTAAATTAAGATACAGTATCTCCCAAGTAGTAAAACTAATATTGAACTTAACCTTTTGTCAACTGTTGTGATCACAAGCAATTAAGTTAATTCATTAAGTTTTGTGAAAATTTTTTAGTTAATCTCCTATGTTTCTACCTTATCTCTAGTGAAAACTTAAGATTGTTATCTTCTTGGACTAATGTTATGCTTCCACTCTTGCTCCATCATACAACATTTCAAATCAATTAATTATTAGCCTGATAATCAATGCATTAAGTTCAAAGATAATAAAATAATCAAAAGGAGAAACTCAATTGAATAAAAAAAAATAAATATGAATCACTCTAAAGCAAAATCAATATAAGGGCCTAACCCTAATATAAGGTTTAGTTATGTATAATTGAAAAGTAACTAATTAAAGAATTAAAGAAAATAATTGAAAACATTGAAATCAAAAGAACAAAAATAAATTAAACTTTAGTTCTTCTTTGGATTGAATTGAACTCTTCTTGGGTCTTGAATCTCTTCCTTAAACTAAGCCTCCTTCTTTCTCTCCAAAGAAAAATATTGAGAACAAAATTAAAAATTATATTGAGAAAACTAAAAATTATATTGAGAATTGGCTGAATAATGTTCGAAGGATGCTTTCTTTATACAGTGGGTTTGGAAGTCTTCTATATTGAATAGGAAAGATCAAGGAAATATCTTAGAGACTTCTAAACTGAATAGGAATAAAGTTAGGAGACTTCTAAACTCATTAACGAGAACTTAAGGCAACCTTGGATACTTATTAATTGATTAGGAATAAATCTTAGGAAAATCTGAAGACTTCTTGATTAGGAATCCAAATCGAGTAAGAATTTGCATAAAATTGCAAGTTGTAGCCTCATAATGGTCTCTACGATCATGGCTTTAAGAACCCACAACAATACTTAATTGCACTTCAGTTGATCTCGAAAATCTCTCCTTCAGGCAGAAGGTGAATAGACTTCACAAGAATGGCATCGAGGCTCCACAACCGCGGACTTGAATTAGCTACTAGAACTCTTGCTTTGTCTTTTTCTCTTTTCGGACAACTTTGAGATGAAGTCTAAGGCCTTGGAATTTGATTCCCATGCCCATGTACTTGGATTTCCTTCCATTTTGGACTAATTTTCTTCCCTTTTAATTTGTATCTCAATTTCTTCTAATTCTTCATCAATTCTTGGCCCGCTTGCACCTAAAACACATGTTCTGTAAATCCAATTCTTAAATTGAAATTATTCTGACTTCACAAAGAAAACATATTAAATTTAATTGATAATAATAGCTATAATAATTATTAAATAATATAAACAATATGGCTTTATTAGAAATACACTTGGAATGAAATTTAAATACAAATGAAAGCTAGAGGAATCAATAGAGTGCATATAGTACTAAAGGAAGTATGAAATGACCAAAAAGGGCATTCAAGTTAACAAAGGAAGCTTATAAGACTTGAGGGACAAAATTAACATTTTCCCCACTTGAACTTCTACCATTTTTCTACCTAAGCAAGCTAATGACTCACCTCCTTTCATAAGGAGGTAAGGTAGGGTAGCTTATGCTTAAAAGATGAAGATAAAATTCAAACTTCTTTATCAAAGAACCTATCCTTGCATGTTTTCTTCCAATTTTTCTTCAATAGCCAACCTCTAAGCTATTTTAAAGTTTCCTAAAGGGGTTTTAAGCATAAAAAAAAAGCAAACAAAGTGATAGGGAAGCCCATAAAGCAAATAAACTCCAATAAGATAAGACATCTTAAATTCTATCTTTAAATTCTTCATTCAATTACTTAAGTGCAAATCTTTATTTTATGAAACTTGAGCTAAAATTTATCTTCTTTAAATGTTAATTAACTATTTAGGATGTTGAAAATTTGTAAGAATTGAAATAAATTAAAAATGAGAAAGCTAAAAACCTTAATCCCCAAATCTATCCAAATTAAGCTGCCTGAACCCCTTGTAACTTAGCTATTTTGTTCAATTTAATTAGACATGAAAACAAGCTAAAAAATTCATAAAATTTATATAAAGTTGCAATAGGATGTTGGGAACACTACGGTAAAAAGTCAAGTCAAAATGATGATGAAAAATGACTGAGAAGTTAAATGACTACAAAATACTCATTATAACACCCTAAATGGAATTCAATAAAATTTTGCTATTGTGTTTAATTTCTTTGAGCATGTCAATAAACTATAAAATTTATTAAATTTTATAGGAAATTAACTTAGAACATTGAAAATTTCCTAGTAAAATTTTAGGACAAATAAATTTGGGAAAGTGAATGTACAATTAAAGGAATAGAAGTTGCTCAAATGTTGGAAATTATATGCTCATTGACTTATGCTAAATTTAGCATACCAAAACATATATGACCAGAACATAAACATGAGCATATAATAGATGTACGTAAAAGTTAATGTTTGTATCTAATGCCCTAAATGCTGAAATGCAAATTTAATGGATAAGTAAATTAATTGTCTTGAGAAAGTTAATGTGCTTATGTAGGCAGATTTTGTGCATTTGGCACCTACCTAATTGCATAACCCTATTATAATATTATTTGGTGATATTTATATTTGTAAATAAAAAATGAATTTAAGAACATATCAAAGTGTTAAAACATGGCATGGATGTCCTATGAATAACTAATGAAAGGATGACAAAAGTAGTGAACCATAACTGACAATAATGGTCTAAAATGCAAACCAATGTATGCTTATGTATGTAAATGTAAAATGGCATATGATAACATGACCTAAACCAAACCAAGTGAGGACTTAATGTTGCAATATAGATATACCCTAAGATGTACATTAATCAATAAAAAAAGGTTAATGAAACTTGAATGACAAATAATAAGCTAGAAATGAAGCTATGTGTGCAATATGTGTGTGAATGTGAATGTAGGTTAAGGATTGCCACAAAGTTGACGCAAAATTATCAGTGAAGGGGAATCAAATTTTTAGGTTAAAGGTGAGTTATAGTATCCATGTCTCCATTTGTTACTTTTGAATTTTTTAATGAAATGTGAACATTGTTGATACTTGAATCATTTGATACTTTTTATTGATTATGTTCTTATATTTATGAATTATGGAACCCTAATTGGCCTTTAGGCCTATGTGATCATACCAAGACATTTGTTGAGCTAATATGATATAATCCTAACTTGATGGGGCTATACCTTCAGGTTATGTATACATAGAGACTTGTTATAAAAAGGAAGAAGTTAATGCCATTATGCATGTGATGTGTGACAGTACTAGAATATACATAGTAATATGTTTTCTTCAATGTTATTTCTATGTGTTTATCTGTCATATTATTTGATTTTCTTTTGTGACATTGGTCCAATTATTGTGGAACTTTTTATATATCAAATTTTATTCATATTGTGTTATTATTATTCTTGAATCTTGAGATACTTTCTATTGTGTATCCCACCCTTATGACATTATAATATCACGGAGTTGATGACTCACCCAAGCATCTGTGGTTTTAGGTAGAGGTGATCTAGGTCATTCAGCTTCTTAATTTATTCCTTCCAATAAGAAGTAGCGAATAATGTAATTAGCTAATAATTATTATATATAATAAATATATTAAGTTGTACGTACTCTAGATGCTCTATAGTATTGTTATGAATGATATAGTGTGGTATGGATGAAAATTATAATTCTAATAATATATTATGTGTGTGAGTGTATAATATATGACCTTAAAACAAGTGTGAAAGAATATTTTAAAAGAACTTGGGTAAGTAATAAATTTGATTAAGTTGTCAATAACCAACCTAAGCAATTAACCAATATAATCAATATGTCTGAATAAAATTAGTTTAGTTATGTGTTCCACATGGTGCCTATTGTCCTTGAGCCTACCTGGACTTAGGAGCATCACACTTCTAGAAATAGGGTGTGATAGAGGTGGTATTAGAGCCAAGGTAAGAAAAGTATAAGAATAAGTAGTTTAATAAGATAAGTCTAATAATTAGGAAGATAGGAACCTATAAACCTTCCTCATCATCTTTTGTATTTTTTGTTAGATGTTGTAGACCCTTAATTTTTGACCCGGTCTGGTCCAATATATTTTAATTAGTCCAAAATAATTTTTGTGTTGTCCAATATATTTTAGTTAGTCCAAAATAATTTTTATGGTATCTTAATTAATTTTAATAAAAATGGTAAAATGAATAAAAATTCAAAAATAGTAAAAAAATAAAAAATAACAAAAAAAAAAGAAGTCGGGCTGCGAGAAATGGCCCAAGCCATTTCGCCCGTCCCCAGGCACACCTCGCTCGCAACTGCAGCAGTCAGCTGCGGCAGATTTTTTTGCCAGCGCAAATTTTCCTGCGGCAGATTTTTTTTTTGCCAGCGTAATTTTTCCGCAGCAGTTTTTTTTTGCCAGCGAAATTTTTCGACGCAAATTTTCTGAAACCTAATACAATTAGGTTTCGGTTTCCTTTTCTTATTAAATATTGAAAGCCATAAGTAACTAGGAAAAAACCATAAAAAAACCTCTATAAATAACAACACAAGAAAGAGGAAAAGTAATCAGAAATTAGGGACAAAAAACTTCGAACAAAGTGGAAACGGAATTGGTGAAGGAAAACTGGGAACCAAGCTGATTTTTTGAGAGAGCCGAAAATCAATTCAAAGAATTCATTAAAGGTATCAACTTCCTTTGATTTGGTTGATCCAAGAAGCAATTTTGGTGCAACCCACGAAAGAAGGTTTGAATTCTACATTCTTTTTATTTTTTTTTGTTTACAGTAGCTTAATTCATCAATGAAAAAAAATCCCAGAACCTTTAATTTAGTTTTTCTAAAGTTAAAAATACTATTTCATTGCTTTATTTTCCAAAAAAAGTTACAATTGCTACTTTTGTTTCTTCAAAATCTTAAAACCCTAATTTAACATGTTTCTTTTCAAAACCTTAAATTAAAATTCTGTTCCTTTCAAAAAGCCTTAAAAAACATCTTTTCCATTTATAAAAACTTTAATTCGTTTGGTTTACTTTCATAAAACTTCATAAAATTATCAAATTGATTTCCAAATTCTAAAAACCAATTCATCACCCGAAACCCTAATTTTAAATCCTAAAACCCTAATTCAACTCCAAAACCTAAAATAGTGAATACTAACCCTTTTAAACCCTAAACCCTAATTTTTTATAAACCCTAATCCTTAAAAACCTTAAAAATCATATAAACACAAATATTTCAACTTTACACAGTAGCTTACAAACACAATGCAATAACCAAAAATCATAAATCAAAAGTATTTTAAAGTGTCCAAAACCTTAGTTTCATGATTTCACCATTCAAACCTTAATTTGTTTAAATGAAAATGTCTTACCAACCTTTTAAAACATAAAATCCTTAATTTATTTTAATTCTTTAAAAGTCACAGTAGCTTAAACTTATGAAAATCCAAAATCCTAAACACATGAAATAAAGGATCCTAAATGGAAATAGTAGCTATAATTTGGATTTTTATTTGCCTTATTCAATTCCATATTTGATTATGCTTTGATTTATTTCTTATGCTTTGATTTATTTAAGTTCAATGCTTGGTTTATTTAATTTATCATGGATGGATGTTTACTTTCTATTGACATTTAATATCTTTGATGAATGATTTATTTATGATGAATGATTATTTGCTTTTATCAATTTATTTAGATTTTTAAATGTTGTAAGAGTTATGTTTCCACTTGGTGGGTACCTCATTAGTTAAATATCATGTAATTTAATTTGCTTTTCTATCTTAGAACTTATGTAAAGGACATGTTTCTACCTTTCGGTGGGTGTCCTATTTAGGCATGTGATGTAAGGACATGTTTCCATCTTCGGATGGGTGTCCATTTATTTGCTTTGTTTGGACATTGCTTTGATTTTAATATAATGATGCTTTCTTTCAATTTTTGTGTGTAATATGGATAATGTTGTTATATTTAAGAATTTATAATATTAAGACCTGTAAAGGAGGCTGGTTCTAATGAACCGGGCGTTGTGGGGGTGCTGGGCCTTTTCTCACCTTCCCCACACGTACCCAACTTTTCGAACCCAGTAGGGGGTTGGGGATTCCTTAGGAATTGAGTCATCCACCCCTTTCTTTTTCCCGGCCTGTCTGGGTGGCGACTCCATTTTCTCAGGACTTAGGTCCGTGTTCTCTAAGGCCCCGAGCCTAAACAGTGCCGAAATCACAAGAACCATTCCACTGGGAGTGGGGGCAAAAATCCCCGCTCACAGTGGCGACTCCACTGGCGATAAGAGAAGTTGATTCCGTTGGTCTTTATATTATTCTATTCTTTCTTATAATGATATTATCCATTGCATCATCTTAGATTGCATCGTGTGCGTGAGTTAGAACGCCCGTGTTATGTTATGTAAGGGATACCATACTTTCACTCAAGGTATGGAGATCGAGCATGGCATAACCACTCATAGCCTCGTACCATTTGGTATATACTTGCTATGGGAACCTAAGCCTTTTTACCTAAAGACTAAAGCTCATGTAATTGGCCTAGTTACTTTCCTTAGATTTTGCCCCAAATGCATGTTGTTTGACTATGGTTGATTTATCTTGGCTTAAATCATGGCTTATTTGGTTTGTTCTTTTTCTAATATGACCTAAGTATATTGTAAGCTCAAAATAAATTTTTCATGACATGATGCACAAAGAAGTTGAAGTATATGTTGATGATATGATGGTTAAATCAGACACAAGGAAGCAACACTTCCAAAACTTAGAATTATTCTTTGATAGAGCTTTGAAATATAAACTAAGATTAAACCCGAAGAAGTGTGTATTCGGTGTTACCTCAGGTAAATTATTGGGACATGTAATTGGTCCGAATGGCATTGAGATTGATCCTGACAAAGTCAAAGCAATCAGGGATATGCCAGCCCCAAAGACGGAGAGAGAAGTTTGGGGATTCATTGGTAAACTGCAATACATTAGTAGATTTATAGCAAAGCTCACAAAAATCAGTGAGCCTATCTTCAAATTGCTTAGGAAGAATCAGCCGGTCATATGGAATGAAGAATGTCAAAAGGCCTTTGAGCGAATAAAGGAGTATTTGTTGAATCCACCCGTTTTAAGACCACCTAAACCCGGCAAACCTCTTTTACTATACTTAGTAGTAGAAGAAGAGTCGATAGGAGCCATGCTAGCCCAAGCAGATGAAATTAAGTATAGTGTCAATGAAAAGACATGTATAGCCGTGGTTTGGTCTTCTAAGAAGTTGCGTCATTACTTTCAATCGTATAGTGTGCAAGCAATTTCCAGGTTGGACCCAATGAAGTAATTAAGGAAGACACCTTCTTTGATTGAAAAATATGGTCGATGGTTGATAATATTTGAAGAATTTGAGATTGAGTATGCAACCAGGAAAATGATCAAAGGTAGAGCGGTGGCAGAATTCCTGGCCCAATAACCATTACCCGAAAGCGAAGAAGTAATCTTGAAATTTCCAGATGAACATTTATAAGTAATTGAGGTACAAGGGTGGAAAATGTATTTTGATGGAGCAGTAAACAGGAAAGGAGCAGGTTTGGGAGTTATACTAGAATTGCCCGAAGGGGAACTCATCCCTTTAGCCAAAAAATTAAAATTTAGGGCAACCAATAATATGGTGGAGTATGAAGCTTGTATTTTTGGTTTGGAAACCCTAATGATTATGAAGGTGGATAAGGTGGAAGTTTATGGCGATTCATTGCTAGTTGTATCCCAAGTAAATAGAGAATGGGAGTTGAAAGAAGAAAAATTGAAACCATACCACCATTACTTGACCATGATGAAGAAGAACTTTAAGGAGTGTAGGTTTATACACCTATCAAGGGAAGAAAATCAGATGGCTGATGCCCAAGCCACATTGGCTTCGGTATGGGAAAACCCTGTTGGCCTATTACTTAAGCCTCTAATCTTGACCAGTTCATCAACTCCTTGCTATGAATATGAAATAATCATGGAAATTGATACGGACCATGATGCGTGGTATGATACTATAAGACAATTTTTGGAGGAAAGAGAATACCCACCGGGGGCAACAAAGAACGAGAGAAGAGCCATAAGGAGGTGGTCATTGCAATACATCACCTTCCATGGGGAGTTATATCAAAGATGGCCTGATGGAGTGCATTTAAGATGTTTAAGAAAACCAGAAGTGGAGCGCATCATGTTAGAAATACATACGGGAAGTTGCGGTCTGCACATGAGTGGTTTGGCCCTAGTTAAGAAGGTTATTCGACAAGGTTACTATTAGTTGACCATGGAGAGAGACTGTATTGAGTTTGTCAAGAAGTGCCAATAATGTCAGATGTATGGTAACTTGAATCACATGCCTCCTGAAGAGCTGCATTCAATGTCTTTACCCTGGCCATTTGCCACCTGGGGTATCGACATTATAGGAGAGATACATCCGACAGCTTCAAACGGTCACCGATTCATTGTAGTAGCAGTAGATTATTTTTCAAAATGGGTTGAAGCCAAATCTTTCAACAAACTGGGTGCAAGCCAAATGGCTAGATTTATTGAAAAGAACCTCATCTGCAGATATGGGATCCAGCATAGTGTGATATCAGACAATGGGGTACAGTTTCAAGGAGCAGTTAAGGATTTATTCTCGAAGTACCAAATTCATCATCATAGATCCTCTCCTTATAGACCAAAGGCTAATGGTGCAGATGAAGCAACAAACAAGACAATTAAGCAAATTTTGTCCAAGATGACCAAGACTTACAAGGATTGGTCAGAGATGCTCCCCTTTGCTTTGTGGGGATATAGGACAAGTGTGCGAACACCTACTGGAATGACACCGTTCTCTTTGGTTTATGGGATGGAAGCAGTATTGCCAATTGAAATTGAGATTAAGTCACTGAGAGTAGTCTTGGAAGCTGAACTGCCTGAAACGGAATGGGTAGCAAGCAGATACACACAGTTAGCTCTATATCATCACCAACTGTATCAAAAGAAGATAGCTCGGGCCTACAATAGAAGGGTTAAGGTCAGAAAATTCAGAGTTGGGGATTTGGTGTTGAAGCAATGTAAGCCTAATGTATCTGATCCAAGAGGGAAGTTCAGACCTAGCTGGGAGGGCCATATGTCATGAAACAATTCATGAACAAAGGTGCGGTGAAGTTGTCAGATCTGGATGGGAACGAATTTAGTGAGCCAGTAAACATTGACAGGTTGAAGAAGTTTTATGTATGAAAAATAAAAAAGAAAGAGCTCGCTAGGTTGAAAACCCAAAAAGGGCAGCCTAGGCAAAAGTTAGAGCAGTCCACTAGTCCTGAAAATCCAAAAGGGCGGGCTAGGCAACAATTAGAGCTAAATGAGAGAAAATCGTCAATTAGAAAACCCGAAAGGGCTAGTTGGCAATAGGAGTGATCTTGTGTATGCTGGCTTTATGTTTGGTTATTCCCCAATTTAATAAAACAGAATTAATGTTAAAATTGTTCTATGTGCACTGTTATAACTATTTGACCAGATATGGATGAAATAAATAATCATAATTGCAAAAGGTGATGACAAATTATAAATGGAAAAGAAGCATCTTTTATTACTTTAGTTATTTTTCATCCTAACAAAACACTTTCTAAGTTGACAAATGTAAAATCTATGGCAGTCGATAAGTGTAATGTGCAGGCCAGCTTTGCCTCAGCCCATCCAAGTAGGCTTCAGTTAAGCAAGGTATGTCTAAGTCAGGATCAAAGTCAGAATCACGAGGCTCAGCTCCGTAATGACTGCCAAGTCGGTGAGGATCATAGCATGTACCTTGACGAAGAGCAGCAAGCGGAACGTACATCAAGTATGTCCACATGGTGATACGAGAAATCTTCCACCAAGGTACCAACCAAAGGATATTGACTTTGGAGCGTGAGTGGATCCAGTCAACCTAGTTAGCATATGAAGAAGCAGGATGGAGTAGCTTCCTAGCAGAATGATGACGTGGCAGGTATCTGGCAAAGTCCATGGAAGGAGTATCAAGCAAGCAAAGACGTTCCTGAAGCCAAATCTTTAAAAAAAAAAAGTCTGCTAAGTTGAAAACCCACAAGGGCAGCTTAGGCAAAAGTTAGGACAACTCGCTAGTTCCGAAAACCCACTTGGGCGGACTAGGCAAAAATTAGAGCTATAAAGAAAAGAAGAAAAAAGAAAACCTAAAATGAAAACCTGAAAGGCTAGTTTAGGTAATTACCTGAAGCACCAACAGACTCCCAGTCAGTCTCTTTGAAAATCCCAATTTAAATCGGTCTAATCCAACTAAGGTCTCGGCTAAGATCACAGGTACCGGCGACAAGCCTCCTTCCATTTGGTCCATAATATCCAATACTCGTGGATCAATATCGCCATTGGAAGAAACAAGCAAGAATTGGCTGAGCAAGCAAAGATAGAGCATGCGTCCCCATGCCTTAGTAGGGGCCAAATGAGAGAGACAAAAGTCAATCAAAGGAGCAAGTAGAATTTTTTCACCTCTCATCAACCGAAGAACTTTGGGTTTTGGAAGTTGAAATAACATCTGCATCTTCTCTTGAGTCTTGGAAATCAATGTGGGTAATGCCATTTGTTGATTATTTGGATATCCAAGGATGGCCTCAAATTCTTCAATCAAGAGACATATTTCAAACCCATTAATTTTAAATACCCTAGAATCCATATCCCAAAAGGAAGCCACGGCATGTAAGGAGTGGTCTAATTTAACATTTTGAAAACATTTTAAAGCATCAAGTTTTGACCATGAAATTTGTTTCCAATGAATGGCATCCGTATTCTTAAATAGAATTTTTGTTCTCTTTAAATGATGCTCGGTCATGGTGAATAAATGAAGGAAGAATTAAAATTGTTAAAGGGGGTCTTCACATTGAAAGAGAAAGAATTTTGGTTTATGTATTAAAATATGGCATGAAGGGTGATTTATATAGAAGAAACAAACCTTTTCCAAAAGTGAAAAGGAAAAGGTAATGGGAAAAGGTAAGACCATATGGCATAAGGAAAGGAATTGGTCAAAATTTCCTTTTCTACTTTGGATTTGGTTTAGCAAACGATTATGTGCTGTGATATAAAAATAAATAAATAAAAAAAGTGGTGCTGTAACGAAAAAAAAAATTTACAGTAAAGAGGCAAATTGTATATTTTTCACCATTGTACAATATTTTACAATTTCTACAATATTTACATATTACTAAGAGGGTGGTGGTGGGTCATCAAATAAAGCCCTAAAAAAGTCATCGCCTGTTGGAGGAGGGGGCAAATTACTCGTCCCGAGATCACCCGAAGCAGAAGCACTAAAATCCCTATTACCTTGGAGTTTCGATCTGTCATGGTTGTAACACCCCGATACTCTATATAAGTACTGTACATACACCTTGTATACATGCAGTAAGTATATAAAGTATAAGGATGTCACTTTTTGTTACAATTTAAAAAAAACCTTTAACATAGCTCAAACCACAATACATTAATTTAAAGAACATTTACAAAATCGATATACTTTTAATGATCTTATAAATATACAGTAATCTTATCTTTCTCAAAACATCATTTATACATATGAATACATTCTTGATAGAAATACATCATAATTAAATTATACATGTATGCATCACCCTCTAGTTGGTCTCGATAAACTTTTACTCTCCTTGTGGCATCACGAAAGACTTCATATCTTCCATCTAAACACCAGCGCGATCACACAACCGCGCTAAGCCCAAGAGCTTAGTAGTACAAATATAACATAAAATCATGCATTATAGAAATTCTAACATATAATGAAGTATCACTTTCATTTACCATTAGTTTCTCCTTTTGAGTTGCACCTTTCATACTTCATGACAAATTTCATATATATATATATATATTATATACATATCATTATCACCAATCACCGTTCATCACTAATACTCACAATCAACATATATCAATACACACATCACATATCATACTTCATAACATTACTTTGTTCACATCTTACAAATCAGGAGTCACATTGCCAATAAAGTCAATCATAGATCTCATTACTCATTTATTTCAACATTTATATATCATATTAACAACAAAGATAGACTCGGGCCCAACAAACACTAATATGCTATTCGACTTTCAGAGTTAATGCTTTGGTTTAATTATCACATTCATCAATATCCCAACTAGGCTTCAAGGATTAAGTTCAACCAAGCTTCAAGGGGAACAAAGCATGCTAAGTATCAACCCAACTTGGCTTCAAGAACTAATCCAACCTAGCTTCAAGGGTTGTAACATCTCAATTAGGCTTCAAGGACTAGACCCAACCAAGCTTCAAGGGGAGTAAAACATGTTAAACTTCAACCCAACTTGGCTTCAAGGATCAAGCCCAACCTAACTTCAAGAGATTGTTACCATTAGGCATGCCACCAACAACAAACTCTGAAAATGAATAACACATTAGATACACAATTCATTGATTATTTCATCATCAATATCATTTTCAATTCTCATCATTATTTAAGCAAACATGCCTTATTTCTTTCAATTGAATCATCATAGCCAATCACAATGGCTTCACATCACATTTCAATCCACATTATAGCAATTCATCTTTTACATACACAATCATTTATCTCATCATATCCTTTACATGTCATATTCCATCATTGATATATACAACATCAATTACATTAACTAGGCAAACATGTCATTATTCGATTATATCATTTAGACATGCTTCAATCATATTATTCACATCATTATAAATTGCATTGTACATACCTTTTTGGATGATCCTCATCTCTTTCACCCTCAAGAGTTACTCCCACCAAGCTATCTATAATCAATTACTTCAACCTCTTCTTCACATTTTACACATAACATCATTGATGTAACATTACAATGTACATTATTCATATAACACATTGACATTCACAAGATTCACAATGCATAATACATAACCTTGTTCATATAGTATCATATGTATTATCAAATGTATATACCATTTCATCAAAGCAAGAAGAGCAAAGAAAAGTCACAGTAGCCAACACACTCAAGGGACACGGCCAAGCTTGTGGCCGTGTCTCTCAATTCCAATTCAAGCAGAAGTAGACACGGGCAGGGGACACGGCCGTGTCTCTCATCCAAAATCAGGCAGTAGCAAACATGGGCAAGGGACACGGCCAAGCTTGTGACCGTGTCTCTCCAAAACTCATCCAACACGGCCAAAATTTCTTAGACTTGGCCGTGTCTCTCAAAAACATTAAGTCTTGGACGTGTTCCTTTCTTATTTTGGCCGTGCCTCACATAAACAAAACCCTAAATGTGGCCAAACCTCTTTCAATTGCATTTAAACACATTATACACAACACAACTTCAATCAAATGCATATAAACCATGTCATTAACACTTATTTAACATGTTAATCACAATATTGCACATTAACAACACATTGAATCATTTACCATTTCAAAACCCTAAAACCATCATTACTCTTGATCTTACCCTATCCAAATCCACTTAACTTACCATCTTCACAACAAAACCAACACCAATTAAATCCTTTAGCTTATAATCAATTTCAATACTTGTAAACACATATATATAACACCCCAAATCATAAAATCAATCCATCACAACCTATCTCAAACACCACTTCAAACATTAACAAGGGAAAACAAGTAAGTACTTACCTATTTTGAAGAAATTTCACAAATCTCCAACTTGATCCTTTGCTTCATCCTTCAATTTGATGATAACCCTTTAAACACCTCTCTCGCTCTTCTTTTCTTTTGATAGCCGGCCACACCATCGAGAAGAGAAGAAGAAAAGATGATGAAGAAATCACAAAGTCAACACTCATTAAATACTCATCCAAAAGAAAATTACTATAATACCCTCATACACATTTTAATTCCTTTTATCATCTCTTGCCCACTTTGGTAATTTCACACTTAACACTTAAAATATCTTCTTCCCTTGACTAAGCACTTTGACCAATTTATATGTTATATATATGACCATAAACACAACATATACATTCCCTTAACACCACCATTTCTTTTGCAAAAATATATATACATTTAATTCAATTCAAACACAATTACATCAATACTTCTAGGGCACATATGGGGATATTACAATTCTCTCCCCCTTAAATAATTTCGTCCTCGAAATTATCAGTACTGTAACAATTCAGTCTTAACAAACTACGATCTTAACTTCCATAACTCATCATGCTATATGTTTACATATCTTATTACTTCCTTGATTAAACATTTAAAAGAGCTCATTATATTTCTTATCAATGTTTTTACACAAGAATTAGATCATTTTATAGTATACTTACACTTCATCCAATTTTTACATTCAATATATTTTGTTCATTCACCTCTGTGTCATTACTCTCTTAACCATAACCTTAAAATCATTGGTTTAAATCTTAGCATTAATTATCCCGTCATTACAATCTCTGTCGAAATAGACATTTATCAAACCTTAATGGATAACAAAATCCTTCTATTTCACAAATAGAGTTACTCCTTTAGCATGCTTTTTACTTAACTTACCTATTTATACCTTACCTTTCAACTTATTTTATAAATAATCAATCTTTTCCCTTTTTATCATGGTTTATAACTACTATAACTCCATTCATTCATGTCCAATCATACTTTAAAATTTACATCATATACATTATCATGTAAATAATTACACTCTTAGCACAACTATACATGTCCAATCTCAATAATAATTCATAATCTTAGCCAAATACAGGTCAATTGATCTATCCGTTACCATATACTCACATTCCAATCTTGTTAAATTCCAACCAACAATTAATTTATTCAAACTTATCATAAAATTTCACAATATTCATATATGTATATATATAACCTAATTCCATTAGGGCAAACTTACATTCAATTTCTAATCTCTTTCAATCCATTTTCAGTCAAATCATCATGATAACAAATCACTTCCCATTATCTTTAAATATACACATAGTTTACTTTCTATTATCTTAGTAATAATTTCCACCAATTCTCATAAAAATGTTATATCATGCTTAATATCCATAATTCATTCACTCAAACCTTGAGTTCATTCCCTTAAACCTCAAGTTACATATCATAAGCATATTCAGTATAACTTTCATTCATATCTTAGAATTTCTCCCTTTTTAATATCTCTCCACGTTTCAAATCATTGTTATACTTATTTCAATTACCTTTTTATCATATTATTCATATCTCACCACATTTCCATAATTTCCCTTTTCTTTCTTTATCTTCACCATTATAACCAAATTCTTAACATAAAAAAAATAATAAGGTACAACCTTATCCATCATAACTTTTAACTATACTTTTCAAACAAAATTGTCAACCTCACCAAATCCGTATTACAATCATTATATCTAAGATTCAAATCCATAGATAACAAATTAACCGATCCAATATACTGAACAAAACACATGGCTTTAAGAGATTAATATTCAAGCCTGGGACTTCCAAATCAATACTGTTCTTTTATAATTCTATTCTCAATCTTTACAAATACAAGGCTAAGGTATATTTTAAGAATTATCTAGTCCTTCTTTACATTTCTACTATATCAGAAATTAACACATTCCAATTTCATTTCAAACCAATTTGCACTCGAGTAAAAGATCTTTATCAACTTAATTCATGCTTCAACAATATTACTATACACATATTCAATCATATGCAGTTCTTATAAAATTTCTATTCGTCACTTCATTTCTAATCCATTTACAATCTCTTATGATATATAATTACATAGAACTTTTTATATGTGAATACCTTGAAACTCTAAATATCATATGATCATCAAGTTCAATGCTCACCATAACAATTTCCACTATTCACTATTATTTAAGTCTATGCCATTCTCACTTCCATCACATAATTCATTTAGCTTTACACAATTCAAGACCTAATCTCTCTTAGGTCTAATACTACATACAATATTGTTTCTATAACATTAATTTTATATTTATACCACATACATATTCATAAGTCACCTTTATAATGCGATTCACACATTTGTTGATATATATATAATTTCATTCACAGTGAAAACTCAATTCACATATTACATACATATGTACACTTAATTAAATACTCTTATTTATCATACATTCAATACAAATTTTCCTTTATAACTGTAACAACCATCCCAGTCCACCTGCTAAACCATTCCTATCCGGAGAAACCATCAGGGCCTCTGAGCTGGGCTGCTACAGTACCAAACTGCCCTCACGGCCTTCCAACAGGATTCACTTATTCGAATTACACCCAAGACACATGAGTGCAAGTCGCCACTCTGGATCGAATACCTAACCTCCCCCTTAAGAGAGTCAGCGAGAATCATCCAGTACCATTTCTTCCAATATGATGCAAAGTATTTTTCCATACAACACACATATATATACTGACTATAATAGCACTTTACATCCATCTTAACCACATTTCCAATGTAACATTTCTTTCACTTTCATCTTTAAAAGCATTTAATATATTTCCATATCCATTTTTACCCTTTTCAATATAATGCCTTAAAATAGCTCATCCTCATTCGCTTATCCACTTCTCTTTTATACTTCAAGATAAATTCTTATACTATCTATCACTTTACTCAATTCATAATACTTTCATATGCCATATTAGTCATTTCATTTAGCTCATGTATTGCATACACATTAAACCATCAATATCCAAATAATCTTTATCAAATGCCACTAAAACTTTAACTTCTCAACTTAGTACCTCACTTAAACTTCAATTTGCCAAACTCATCTTATATATTTATATATCACAAAGCAGTATTAAAACATATACTTTTCACAATTATCAAGCTCACTTCAACAATTCAAATATCATCTATTACCACCATTACATTGAGCTTTCACAATATCCAAGCATCTCACATTTCTAACATTGAATTCACAATGTCCGTATTAAGGTAACAATACCAATGTATATTTTTACTTAACCCATATCATCTCTTTTTCCTTTAAACAAAATCTTAACTTTACATATCCATTTGTTTACCATTCAACATATATATATATCACTCACATATATATACATATGTACATTACATCCAATCATATACACATTGAGCCCAATAACCTTTATACGCTTTTCAAGTCTAGTTATCACAAATCTCAGTTTCTTAAACTAACGTTGCTCAATCCAATTCTCACTATCAATCTTATCACGTGACCTAGCTTTGCACAAGTTCATCAATACAAGCGTAATCATTCTCAACATTAATAGACAAATAATTATATAGGTTACAAACATGCAATACTGTACGTACCTTACATTTTCAAGTGATCAACTCAATCTTTGATCACTAACATATTACATTACATTATCACACTAAATTTACAATATTTGCATTAAAACAACAATGCAAACAACACCATTATATTTCCTTACATTAACCAATATTTTTATTTTATTTTAGTTTTCATATCATTTCTTTCTCTAGTTTTTACTTTCAAGTAAAAACCTCATTCAGACATTATCATCCCTCTCATAATTCAAATTTATCCCACATCACATAATGCCACATCTGAGACCAACCTAGGTGTCAATGCATATACATGTATTACAAATTACATTTCAAAACTCTTCTTTGTAATTCATTTTAAACGTTTCAAAACTTTTTCTTTTTAATTTCACTTAGGCCGAGAATCTCGAACCTAAGCTCTGATACCAAAATAATTGTAACACACCGATACTCTATATAAGTACTGTACATACACCTTGTATACATGCAGTAAGTATATAAAATATAAGGATGTCACTTTTTGTTACAATTTAAAAAAAACCTTTAACATAGCTCAAACCACAATACATTAATTTAAAGAACATTTACAAAATCGATATACTTTTAATGATCTTATAAATATACAGTAATCTTATCTTTCTCAAAACATCATTTATACATATGAATACATTCTTGATAGAAATACATCATAATTAAATTATACATGTATGCATCACCCTCTAGTTGGTCTCGATAAACTTTTACTCTCCTTGTGGCATCACGAAAGACTTCATATCTTCCATCTAAACACCTGCGCGATCACACAACCGCGCTAAGCCCAAGAGCTTAGTAGTACAAATATAACATAAAATCATGCATTATAGAAATTCTAACATATAATGAAGTATCACTTTCATTTACCATTAGTTTCTCCTTTTGAGTTGCACCTTTCATACATCATGACAAATTTCATATATATATATTATATACATATAATTATCACCAATCACCGTTCATCACTAATACTCACAATCAACATATATCAATACACACATCACATATCATACTTCATAACATTACTTTGTTCACATCTTACAAATCATGAGTCACATTGCCAATAAAGTCAATCATAGATCTCATTACTCATTTATTTCAACATTTATATATCATATTAACAACAAAGACAGACTCGGGCCCAACAAACACTAATATGCTATTCGACTTTCAGAGTTAATGCTTTGGTTTAATTATCACATTCATCAATATCCCAACTAGGCTTCAAGGATTAAGTTCAACCAAGCTTCAAGGGGAACAAAGCATGCTAAGTATCAACCCAACTTGGCTTCAAGAACTAATCCAACCTAGCTTCAAGGGTTGTAACATCTCAATTAGGCTTCAAGGACTAGACCCAACCAAGCTTCAAGGGGAGTAAAACATGTTAAACTTCAACCCAACTTGGCTTCAAGGATCAAGCCCAACCTAACTTCAAGAGATTGTTACCATTAGGCATGCCACCAACAACAAACTCTGAAAATGAATAACACATTAGATACACAATTCATTGATTATTTCATCATCAATATCATTTTCAATTCTCATCATTATTTAAGCAAACATGCCTTATTTCTTTCAATTGAATCATCATAGCCAATCACAGTGGCTTCACATCACATTTCAATCCACATTATAGCAATTCATCTTTTACATACACAATCATTTATCTCATCATATCCTTTACATGTCATATTCCATCATTGATATATACAACATCAATTACATTAACTAGGCAAACATGTCATTATTCGATTATATCATTTAGACATGCTTCAATCATATTATTCACATCATTATAAATTGCATTGTACATACCTTTTTGGATGATCCTCATCTCTTTCACCCTCAAGAGTTACTCCCACCAAGCTATCTATAATCAATTACTTCATCCTCTTCTTCACATTTTACACATAACATCATTGATGTAACATTACAATGTACATTATTCATATAACACATTGACATTCACAAGATTCACAATGCATAATACATAACCTTGTTCATATAGTATCATATGTATTATCAAATGTATATACCATTTCATCAAAGCAAGAAGAGCAAAGAAAAGTCACAGTAGCCAACACACTCAAGGGACACGGCCAAGCTTGTGGCCGTGTCTCTCAATTCCAATTCAAGCAGAAGTAGACACGGGCAGGGGACACGGCCGTGTCTCTCATCCAAAATCAGGCAGTAGCAAACATGGGCAAGGGACACGGCCAAGCTTGTGACCGTGTCTCTCCAAAACTCATCCAACACGGCCAAAATTTCTTAGACTTGGCCGTGTCTCTCAAAAACATTAAGTCTTGGACGTGTTCCTTTCTTATTTTGGCCGTGCCTCACATAAACAAAACCCTAAATGTGGCCAAACCTCTTTCAATTGCATTTAAACACATTATACACAACACAACTTCAATCAAATGCATATAAACCATGTCATTAACACTTATTTAACATGTTAATCACAATATTGCACATTAACAACACATTGAATCATTTACCATTTCAAAACCCTAAAACCATCATTACTCTTGATCTTACCCTATCCAAATCCACTTAACTTACCATCTTCACAACAAAACCAACACCAATTCAATCCTTTAGCTTATAATCAATTTCAATACTTGTAAACACATATATATAACACCCCAAATCATAAAATCAATCCATCACAACCTATCTCAAACACCACTTCAAACATTAACAAGGGAAAACAAGTAAGTACTTACCTATTTTGAAGAAATTTCACAAATCTCCAACTTGATCCTTTGCTTCATCCTTCAATTTGATGATAACCCTTTAAACACCTCTCTCGCTCTTCTTTTCTTTTGATAGCCGGCCACACCATCGAGAAGAGAAGAAGAAAAGATGATGAAGAAATCACAAAGTCAACACTCATTAAATACTCATCCAAAAGAAAATTACTATAATACCCTCATACACATTTTAATTCCTTTTATCATCTCTTGCCCACTTTGGTAATTTCACACTTAACACTTAAAATATCTTCTTCCCTTGACTAAGCACTTTGACCAATTTATATGTTATATATATGACCATAAACACAACATATACATTCCCTTAACACCACCATTTCTTTTGCAAAAATATATATACATTTAATTCAATTCAAACACAATTACATCAATACTTCTAGGGCACATATGGGGATATTACAATGGTCTTCATCAGAAGCAGACGAAAGGATCTCATGTTCATCAGTCTGGGGGTCTTGATGAAGAAGCGTCGGGATCCCTCATCCCCCGAAATTGGAAGTTTCAAAAATTTTGTTCGGATTGATGATACAAACTTTCAAAATGAGAAACCTGCTAACGACTTGCAGCCAACTCTTCTTGAAGTTTCTTATTTTGTTCTTCGAGAATCCGCTGCGAGCCAAGGAGGAAAAGGTAAGAGCATACATAATCATGCATACATGTAGCATAAATTACCATGAAATGAGGAATGTACCAGGTAATTCAAGTCAATGCCCTGCAGATGAGATGGCATATCTGGCGGGCTAAAATGAGCAAACGAAGGGGCAGTAAAAGAAGGTCCAACCTCATGATCAAATGAGCCAACAACCTGCAACAATCATTAAAGAATCAAAGAAAGAAAAGCAGTTGCAAGGGAAAAGTGGTAAAAGTTATACCTGACAAGTACTAGCCCCAAGATGTGGGACGGACTCTCCTGCATCTCCGTGATGTTCCTCTTCATTTCTACCCTCATTTTCGTCGAAAATCTCCCACACACCAATAGGAGATATATCAAAGTTCAAGAGTCTTCTTTGAATGAAATAGGCGTAAAATGGACTCGGTAAATGGAGAAATGACTTGGCACCATAACTATACCGGGCCGACCACCATGCATCCTAGGGCATTGACATAATATTTAAAGTATATTCTGGGATTTGCATCAGAAACCTCCGCTGCTCTGGACCGAGAAACTATTCATAAACTCTCTCCCGAAGAAACTAGCCACGAGACATTGGGCCATTAATAATTCGGCGAGAATGTTGGAAAGACAGTGCAGCCCTCATTAAAGGAGACCAATTTGCTCGCTCTTCTGGGCTCCACCATGCCAAATTCACCTGCAAAATAACATAAGGTAAGTAAAATTTCATATAAAATTTAAAGCGTACTAATGTTATTTTACCTGGTCCCAGGTTAAGTGGCTCAACACATAGCGGTGAGTATGCACATGATGAGAGCCGGGAATGTTCACACGATCGGATAACCAGTAATTTAATCTAGGATACCCGATTCTCTCTCGGGAAATACCGGGTACCCTCACGAGGTTATGTTCATATGCCCATAGCTACAATAATGATAATAAAGATCAAATTCATGCAAGAAAAGAGTGGAAATAACATTGGTGAAGGAAAAGAATACCTCGACAACCGCCATCAAGCCGATAAAAGACTTCTTATTTCGGCAAAGCTTATCAAGACCATGGTAAAGACACGCGAGACCAGCTTCGCCCCAACCAGAAGATGGTACCATTCTAAGATAAGAAAGGGCATTCAACACTGACAAGTGGATGGAGAATTCAGTGCTGCCTAAGATGTTCGACCCGAGCAGATATAACAAAAATCCTCGAGCATACTGTTCGGCCGTGTCTTTGCCAACCCATCCTTCGTAGTTCATCCAATAACTACGAATTGGCTCGATTTTTATCTTAAAAGGCCCTTTATATGATGTTTCCATACCAATTAATTCCTGAATTTCTTCAAATGTTAAAATATCATTGGTCAGAGGGACCGGTTCACCATCATATCGAAGGCCGGTTATGGCAGTAAAAATGACTGTACCAATTGTCATCTCTCCAATGGGCAAGTGAAAAGTGTGGGTTGTATCCAACCATCGCTCTGCAAGTGCCTGGACTACGCTCCAGTCTATCTGATATTCCTCGGATGGCAATTGTAAGATGAACTGCTCAAAGCCGCAATCTTGGATAATCTGCCTTACCCGAGAAGGCACTACATCGTACCATTGTCGGGCTTTGTAAATACACCCTCCAGCCCGAACAACACAACGATCATGCTAACATAGACCCAGGTAAGTTAATACCAGGTAAGTACATATTGTTCTATCCACTTAAATTAATTTATTTTTCACAATAACAAATAATCACAAAAAAATAACAAAAAATAAATAATAAAAAAAAGAAGAAAAAAGAAAAAATATAATAAAATAAAAAAATCAAGAAATAGAAAGAGGAAAAAGTAATTACCTCACTCTTTTGGCTGGAACTGCGATGGAGCGGCATCCCGGCTAGTATATCTAAATTTCCATCTTTATGATGCCGAATAAACTCCAATAACTTGGCATTAGAATGAGTCCCCGACCTCGAAGCATGCATTGTTTTTGAAAAATATATGCTAAAATTGAAAAGAAATTTGAGAGAATTAAGCAATTGAAATTGAAATTATGAAATGAAATGAAGAACCAGCTCCTTTATATAGAGAAACGGCAAGCAAAACAACAAAATTCAAAACTGTTCATGAATAGTAAAATTTACTATTTATGAATAGTATTACTATTGATAAATAGTAAATATTACTATTTATGAATAGTATTACTATTTGTAAATAGTAAATTTTACTATTTACAAATAGTATTACTATTGATAAATAGTAAAAGTACTATTTCCAATAGTAAATACTATTTGATACTATTTGCAAATAGTAAATTTACTATTTACGAATAGTAAATAATGCATGAACAGTGATTACACAGTAAAAATAAACATTAAATTCATTTATTCATTTTAATCATTCAATTAATTGCGGGTATACAAATATTTTTTACACCTAGGGGGCAATAAGAAGACATGCATAAAAGTTAGCCAAACTTTTTGAAATAAAAAATTATTATTAGCTTGGGTCCAGAACCCAAATTTCCCTTAGGTCCAGAACCTAGAATTATCCTTGAGTTCAGAACTCGAACCGGGTCCAAAATTCAAATTTTTCTTAGGTCCAGAACCTAGAATTATTCTCGAGTCTAGAACTCAAATCGGGTTTAGAACCCAAATTTTACCATTAGGTCCAGAATCTAGAATTATCCTTGAGTCCAGAACTCGAACCGGGTCCAGAACCCAAATTTTTCTTAGGTCAAGAACCTAGAATTATCCTAGAGTCCAGAACTCGAACTGGGTTCAGAACCCAAATTACCATTAGGTCCAGGACCTAGAATTTTCCTTAGGTCCAGAACCTAGAATCTCTTCTAAGTCCAGAACTTAGCTCGAGTCCAGAACCCAAATTTTCCTTAGGTCCAAAACCTAGAATCTCTTCTAAGTCCAGAACTTAGTTTGGGTCCAGAACCGAAATTTTCCTTAGGTCCAGAACCTAGAATTATTTTTAAGTCCAGAACTTAGCTCGGGTCCAGAACTCAAATTTTTCTTAGGTCCAAAACCTAGAATCTCTTTAAAGTCCAGAACTTTGCTCGGGTCTAGAACCCAATTTTACCATTAGGTCTAGAACCTAGAAATATTTCTAAGTCTAGAACTTAGTTCGGGTCCAGAACCCAAATTTTCCTTGAGTCCAGAACTCGAACCGGGTCCAAAACCCAAAACCTCTACCATCTCAAAAATTAAGTCTTGTTGCTTTTCACTCTCTTTCATTGAAGTTTCAAATCATTCAAGCAGGGGGCAAACTGTAGACCCTTAATTTTTGACCCGGTCTGGTCCAATATATTTTAATTAGTCCAAAATAATTTTTGTGTTGTCCACTATATTTTAGTTAGTCCAAAATAATTTTTATGGTATCTTAATTAATTTTAATATTTATTTTAGTAAAAATGGTAAAATGAATAAAAAATCAAAAACAATAAAAAATAATAAAAAATAACAAAAAAAAGAAGTCGGGCTGCGAGAAATGGCCTGGGGCGATTTCGCCAGCAGGAAAATCCTGCGGGCGAAATGGCCTTCGCCCGCCCGTAGGCACACCTTGCCCACAGTTGCCGCAGTCAGCTGCGGTAGATTTTTTTGCCAGCGTAATTTTTCCTGCGCAAGATTTGTTTTTCGCCAGCGCAATTTTTCCGCAGCAGTTTTTTTTCGCCCGCTAAATTTTCCGACGCAAATTTTTCGAAACCTAATACAATAAGGTTTCGGTTTCCTTTTCTTATTAAATATTGAAAGTCGTGAGTAACTAGGAAAAAACCATAAAAAAAACCTCTATAAATAACAACACAAAAAAGAGGAAAAGTAATCAGAAATTAGGGACAAAAAACGTCAAACAAAGTGGAAACCGAATTGGTGAAGGAAAACTGGGAACCAAGCTGATTTTTTGAGAGAGCCGAAAATCAATTCAAAGAATTCATCAAAGGTATCAACTGCCTTTGATTTGGTTCATCCGAGAAGCAATTTTGGTGCAACCCCACAAAAGAAGGTTTGAATTCGACATTCTTTTTATTTTTTTTGTTTACATTAGCTTAATTCATCAAAGAACAAAAAATTCCAGAACCTTTAATTTAGTTTTTCTAAAGTTAAAAACACTATTTCGTTGCTTTATTTAAAAAAAAAAACTTAAAATTGCTACTTTTGTTTCTTCAAAATCTTAAAACCCTAATTTAACATGTTTCTTTTCAAAACCTTAAATTAAAATTCTGTTCCTTTCAAAAAGCCTTAAAAAACATCTTTTCCATTTATAAAAACTTTAATTCGTTTGGTTTACTTTCTTGAAACTTCATAAAATATCAAATTGATTTCCAAATTCTAAAAACCAATTCATCACCCGAAACCCTAATTTTAAATCCTAAAACCCTAATTCAACTCTAAAACCTAAAATAGTGAACACTAACCCTTTTAAACCCTAAACCCTAAATTTTTATAAACCCTAATCCTTAAAAACCTTAAAAATCATATAAACACAAATATTTCAACTTTACACAGTAGCTTAAAAACACAATGCAATAACCGAAAATCATAAATCAAAAGTATTTTAAAGTGTCCAAAACCTTAGTTTCATAATTTCACCATTCAAACCTTAATTTGTTTAAATCAAAATATCTTACCAACCTTTTAAAACATAAAATCCTTAATTTATTTTAATTCTTTAAAAGTCACAGTAGTGTAGACCCTCAATTTTTGACCCAATCCGGTCCAATATGTTTTATTTAGTCTAAAATGATTTTTGTTGTCTAATTGGTCCAAAATAATTTTTAATAATAATTTTTGCTTCAGTATCTAATTTTTATTAATAAAAAATAGAAATAAACAAATAAAAGTCAAAAAATAAAAATAAAAATAAAAAATCGGAGTCAGAAAAATCGGCGATGAATAAATTATTGAGCGGGCCCTTGGGCACGGGCCCGTAGGCACGGGCCCATGGGCATTTCGCCCGCAGGAAAATCCTGCGGGCGAAATCACTGTGATATTTCACACGCAGAAATTTTCTGCCTGCGAAATAGCTTACGGGCCCGCTCCGCGCGTGCTGCCGTAGCCAGCTGCAGCAGATTTTTTTGCCAGCGAAGTTTTTCCGCAGCAGTTTTTTTTCGGTAGTGCAAATTTTCCGACGCAAATTTTTCGAAACCTAATCCAATTAGGTTTTGGTTTCTTTTTTTTTTTTTATTTATTAATATTACTTACCTTAACTAATTAGGAATAAACAACCTCAACCCACTATAAATAAGGACCAAAGGCAATTAAAAAAGAGGAGGCAAAAATACAAGACAAGTTTGGAAAATTTGAAACCAAATCAAGAAAGGAAAAGAAGAAATTCAATTCAACTCTTTTTTGGAACAGCAACAACATGATTTAGAGGATTCAAAGGCAAAAAAGGCTTGTCTTTGGAGCTAGTTCATCCAAGGAGAATTATTTTTGGAGAAATCATCAAAAGAAGGTATGTGTTAAATAATTTTCTTTTATTATTTTTTTTACCCAGTAGCAAATTTATGAAATCAAAATTAAAAACCTTTGAACTTTAATTTAGTTTTTCTAAAGCAAAAAAAAAAAACCTTATTTCGTTGGTTTATCTTCCAAAAAGCTTAAAATTGTTATTTTTCTTCTTAAAAACCTTAAAACTCTAATTGAACATATTATTCAACAAAACCAAAATCAAATTCTGTTTCTTTCAAAACTTTAAAATTAGTACTTTTGCCTTCAAAAAGTCTTCTAAAACATCTTTTCTAGTTATAAAAACTTTAATTCACTTGTTTAAATTCATAAAATTCCATAAAATATTAAATTGTCTTCCAAACCCTAAGATTAAAATTACCACCCGTGACCCTAATTCCAAAATATCAAATCCAAATTTAACTTCCAAAATTCAAAATAATGAACACTAACCCTTTTAAAACCTTAAACCCTAATTTTTATGAACCTTAATCCTTTTAAAACATTAAAAAACATAAAAACCTAAAAACCTAAATTTTACACAGTAGCTTAGGAACCCAATAACCAAAAATCACAAATTAAAGTATTTTAAAGTGTTTAAAACCCTAGTTTCATGATATCATCATTCAAGCCTAAATTTTGTTAATCAAAGAGTCTTACCAACCCTTTAAAACATAAAACCCTAATTTATTTTAATTCCATAAAGAGTCACAGTAGCCATAATTGGACTTTTATTTGCTTTATTCAATTCCATACTTGATTATGCTTTGATGTATTTCTTATGCTTTAATTTATTTAATTTCAATACTTGGCTTATTTAATTTATAATGGATGGATGTTTATTTTATATTTTGATTAATAGCTTTGATGAATGATTTATTTATGATGAATGATTATTTACTTTTATCAATTAATTTAGATTTCCAAAAGTTGTAAGAGGTATGTTTTCACTTGGTGGGTACCTCATTAGTTAAACATCATGTAAATAATTTGCTTTTCTATTTTAGAACCTATGTAAAGGGCATGTTTCTACCTTTTGGTGGGTGTCCTATTTAGGCATGTGATGTAAGGACATGTTTCCATCCTTGGATGGGTGTCCATTTATTTGCTTTGTTTGGACATTGCTTTGATTTTAATATATTGATGCTTTCTTTTAATTATTATGTGTAATATGGATAATGTTATTATATTTAAGAATTTTATAATATTAAGACCTGTAAAGGAGGCCAGTTCCAATGAACTGGGCGTTGTAGGGGTGCTGGGCCATTTCTCACCTTCCCTACACGTACCCAACATTCCGAACCCATTAAGGGGTTGGGGATTCCTTAGGAATCGAGTCATCCACCCCTTTCTTTTTCCCGGCCCGTCCGGGTGCCGACTCCATTTTCTCCGGACTTAGGTCCGTGTACTCTAAGGCTCCGAGCCTAAACAAGGCCGAAGTCGCAAGAACCATTCCACTGGGAGTGGGGGCAAAAATCCCCGCTCACAGTGGCGACTCCACTGGGGATAAGAGAAGTTGATTCCGTTGGTCTTTATATTATTCTATTCTTTCTTATAATGATATTATCCATTGCATCATCTTAGTTGCATCGTGTGCGTGAGTTAGGACGCCCGTGTTACCCGTTTTATGTTATGTAAGGGATACCATACTTTCACTCAAGGTATGGAGATCGAGCATGGCATAACCACTCATAGCCTTGTACCATTTGGTATATACTTGCTATGGGAACCTAAGCCTTTTAACCCAAAGACTAAAGCTCATGTAATTGGCCTAGTTACTTTCCTTAGGTTTTACCCCATATGCATGTTGTTTGACTATGATTAATTTATCTTGGCGTAAATCGTGGCTTATTTGGTTTGTTCTTTTTGTAATATGACCTAAGTATATTGTAAGCTCAAAATAAATTTTTCTTTAAAATCCAAAAGACCAAAACTATTTTTAAAATTTTTTATGATGGTCTTTGGACATAATACTTTTCTAAAAAATAAATAAATTCTTTGGCCCATGGCCCAAATACTAAGCCCAAAATCCATTTTTCTAAAATATTTTACAATGGGCTTAGAAACAAAACTATTTTCACCCAACATTTTCTTACAAAGAGCTTGCAAAAATATTTAGGTCAATTATGAAATACCAAAAATTAATTGTGGGCCTAGTTTACACTAAGAATAAATTAACCATGGGCTTGTTTTTGGCATGAATCATTAGTTACATTTTTCAATTGAGAAATCTATTTATAATAAACCTCTTAATTTTATTTTAATCCAGCATAGCATAAAAGCTACTTTAGTTGGATAAATGGATTAAAACCTTATTAATGGGAATTATCATGGATTGATATAACTATTGGTTGAAACATCCGAGGGAATTATTCGAAAGCAAGATACCCCATGTTGGTATTTTGTTAACCATATACCTAGGAAAAAGAGACTCGCCATTCATGTATGGATGTTATAAGGTTGGAAGGAACGTCCTATTTTTATCTGTTGATTTTTTGTGCATACATGCATACATTTGTATCTCATATCATTGATCCTCTCTGGCTCATAGCCTTGGATTACGAAAGTTCAAAAGCTTACGACAATCTGACTTACGTCGGAGATGAAGTGTCTAGAAACGACTCAATCACTTGCTCACCAAAAACAATGGAACCCGAACAAATCCAAAGAATGGTGAATGAGGCCCTCAACGCCAAGATGGAAGAAATAAAAGAGGCCATGGCTGAGACCATAAAGAATCAACTAGCCACAGTTTTAGGAAATAATGTCGAAGCATCTGCTAGCACCAAGAAAGTCGAGGGGAAGGCTAAAATTGATGAAGCAACTTTTAATGATAAAAGGTGATCATTGATGATGATGATGATTGGGCTCAATACTACCAAGAGGTTCAAGAAAAGAAGAAAGAACTGAAGGCTATTGAGAAGGCAACTATTGAAAAGACCAAGACATCCGATGTTGAAAAGATGATTGCTGATTTAGAAAAGAAATTTGAGAAGAAGCTGAAAACCGAAGAGAAGTCTGAGATCGATGAACTATTTGAACAAGATGAAGAGGTCCCTTATAAATTCAAGATGCCTTCCTTTGCTAAGTACAATGGCATCGGAAATCCTCATCTCCATGTGAAGCAGTATATCACTGCCATGCAGTATGCTCGAGCTACTAAGGCTCAAACCCTAAGGTACTTCATGCTCTCATTGGACCCTGTTGTCCAAAATTGGTTCAATACCTTAGATGATGGAACACAAAAGAGTTGGGATCTACTTTACAAAGCCTTCATCCAACAATACAGATATAATGTTGAGTTAGAAGTTACTTTAATGGAAGTGGAGTCCATTAGACAAAGGCCAAATGAGAATTTTATGGACTATGTGAAGCGATGGAGAAACAAGGCTGCTTTACTCAATGAATCCGATCAAATAAGGATGATTGTGAGAGGGGTGTTACCTAATCTTTGTGAGAGGATGCCTCATAGACTCATCCATGATTTCAAAGATCTTCTCCAAGCTGGCCTACAAATTGAAGAGTGGGAAAGGGAGAAGAATTGCTTTTCAATAAGAAGGAATGAGAAAGGGAACAACCAGCCTAACAATCAAAGCACACAAAAAGAAGTTGATGTTAATGTAACCGGTCAAGCAAATAGAAGGCAGTTTTCAGATCTGGGGAAGCCTTTGTCTTGGGTCTTCGATAAGCTACAAAAGAAAGGGTTGTTACAACCATTGGCTCTTCGACCTTTACCTAATCCATTACCCCCAAAATTTGATACTAAGGCTTTTTGTCAATTTCATCAGACTCAAGGACATGAGACTGATAGGTGTACCCGATTAAGGCATGAGATCCAAGATTTGATTGATAGTGGCAAGCTAACCGAGCCGGATAAGCCCAATACCAAAGACAACCCTTTGCCTAAATTTGGAAGAGTGCCACCACCAGCAACCTTTATGGTGGAAAAAGGATTGGAAGAAGATTTTGTTTTATCCTCTTTTCAAGATGAGGATGTTGAAGATGTGAAAGGAAAAGAAGCCTAACTCAATGAACTTTCCTTAGCTTGAATGTTGCTTTTCAATCTTACTTTCTTTAATATTTTGGAACTATTGTGTTTTTCAAATTTAAAGTTGTTTGAATAAATTACTTTCATCAAAATTTTTGTTGGTCTTTATTCATTTTGGTGCTCAACCAATGAGGAATCTAGCTTGATAATTCATGAATTAATATATCTAGGCATCATGACTTGAATGACTTTACTAGGTGAGGAAATTGCTCCATAGCATTGAGTTGTGTATGCTTACTTAGAGAGGGCTCCTGCATAATTACCTTCGTCTAGGTCCTAGTCAGTCTTAGAACATGCTTTGACAAACTTTCAAGGAAAAATTGAACTCTACTTATTTAAGAGAGAAATGATCTAGGCATTGTTTGGTTAGCCAACAACTAGTATCCACCCAATTAAACATCAATCCGTAGTTGTCCCTTTGAGCCTTCATAAAATTTTAGCTTTCTTTTCATTGGCATATAACCCCAACAACCTGCCCTGAGCTATTGTGATACTTTTGGCAAGTCTTATGATCACTAAGGTGAAGAGGTAAGAAGATCAAAGAAAGAAATGAATAGTCAAGACCATGAAGATAATTGAAGTTCTCAAGACCATAAGGGTAGTTGATGTTTTCAAGACCATAAGGGTAGTTGATGTTCTCAAAACCATAAGGGTAGTTGAATTTCACTTACTATCTCCTATATATCAAGACAACATCAACATTAGAGTAACAAATGATGTATCCCTATTAAAGAAGATTTATGTTACTCCACTTATCCATTATTGGAAGCCCAAGTTAGTACAAACCAAGATAACTCTTTTTAGAGCTAAAAAAAACAAAAAAAGAGAAAAAAAGAAGAAAACAAAAGAAAAACAAAAGAAAAAAAGAAAAGAAAGAAAGATAAAATCTAAAAGGTGGTTCAAAAAGCCAACTGAGTTCTCTTTTACCTAAGACAACAAAAGGCTTCCATTTATGGATTGACTTGAATTGGTCCCAACACAACCAAAGATTCAATCAAAATCAAAGAAAAAGGAGGAAGACCATCCAGTTCTTGAAAGTTCTATACTTGATAGTCCTACAAGAAAGAAGGACAAAATGATAAAAGAAAGGGAAGAGTAAGGAAAGAGAAAGAAAAGGGAAGAGTAAGAAAAATAAAGAGGAAAAAGGGAAAAGAAGAAAAGAAACAGATTTGGGTCTTAAACTTTTTGCAAGGGCAAGATTGTCCTAATCAAGATCCAAATTAATGCCAAGAAGATAGAAAGAACTTGGAAGACTAGCAAGATTGCTCCCAGTTGCCTAAAGTTCAAACAAGAAATTTGTAGTGTGAAGGTTTGTCCATTGTGTCACACTAGCTCCTATCTCAAAATGGCCTTCACTTAAACCTGTGTCCCTTATAGACCCCATTTCAAGCCTATCAAAGACCTATTGATCTCTCTTGGTAGGTAGAGTCTATTAGTGGAGATAGTTTGGATAAGCATGCATATGAGATAGACAATATTTAAACTCAAATGAGAACTTTGGCCAAGTAATGTGTATGTGCCTATCTGAAGTGCAACAGTTCTTGCTTAAATAGAAATGATTCCCGAGTTTAGTACGGTAACTAGGGTTATCATTTTGTAGATATGTTAATTTGGAAAATCAAGTCCTGAGGTACATTGACATTAATTTGGCAAAGCTAACATTTGATTTCAAAATCAAAATTCAAAAAATTCAAAAAAAAATTCAAAAAATGTTTTGTCATACAAAGCCTTCAAGTTAAGGGAAGTATGTTGAACCTCCAAAGGACACATTGGGCAAAGGAAATGATTTGGAAATAGATGCATCCCTGACTCTGCTGCTTATGGGTCTCCACCACTCGTGTTTTCATCATCTTGAAGATTAAAGCCACAAATGCAAAGCTTTCGATCATTGAAATGCAAGACTTGAACGAGTGTCAAAATGGAACCAATGAGAACACTTTTGTTGATCACCTCGGTCTATGAGTCGATGGAACAACTGTAAGTATTATTCATGCATATCGTGCATACATGAGCATATCACATCGCACTTTCTTATCTTGTATTGTCTATTCTTTATCAAGGTGAACAGCAAACACTCTGTGAAGTGAAGAATCAAAAGAAGATGTCAAATCAGGGGGCATGGAAAGCCCATTGCTCTCTAGTCATTTTGCGAAGAGAAGAAATACGTGCTTGTACGAAGAACTAGACGGCAAAAACATCAATCAAAGCTTACATGGATAAAATATTTGGTTTAAGTCTACACAGGGGGCAAAGTTTCTCCTTTTCAATTTTTTGAGTTTATATACCAAATATTTTTAAACTCACTTACAAATATTTTGCCACACAGGGGGAGCAAGGAGAGGATATAAGGTCCAATTAAAAATAGCTAAATCTTTGCAAAAAGGAAGAACAAAAGAATGAAACATTAGAACTCTCAAAAGAATGAAGATGTAAAAGACAAAAGATCAATCTAGCTAAAAGAGCTAAAGCCAGGGTAAAGACCTGACCTCCAATGGATAAAGACCCATGTTTCAAGGGTAAAGACCCAACCTCAAAGGATGAAGATCCATTCGTAAGGGTGAACACCCAATCTCTAAGGATGAAGATCCATTTGCAAGGGTGAAGACCTGATGTCTAAAGGATGAAGATCCACTTTCAAGGGTGAAGACCCGATCTCAAAGGACGAAGGTCCATTTTCAAGGGTGAAGACCTGAAGTCTAAAGGATGAAGATTCACTTTCAAGGGTGAAGACCCAATCTTAAAGGATGAAGATCCATTTGCAAGGGTGAAGACCCGATCTCAAAGGATGAAGATCCATTTGCAAGGGTGAAGACCCGATCTCAAAGGATGAAGATCCATTTGCAAGGGTGAAGACCCGATCTCAAAGGATGAAGATCCATTTTCAAGGGTGAAGACCCGATCTCAAAGGATGAAGATCCATTTTTAAGGGTGAAGACCCGATCTCAAAGGATGAAGATCCATTTTTAAGGGTGAAGACCCAATCTCAAAGGATGAAGATCCATTCTGAGGGTGAAGAATCACAATACATAGAATAGCCAGAGCAGTCAGACTTCTCAACTGATAAAAGGTTAATCAAATCAATCTCGGGTCCAAGTACCCAATCCTGGGTCCAAGTACCCAAATTCCATCCAATCTTGGGTCCAAGTACCCAAATCGAATTTAACCCAATCCCGGGTCTAAGTACCCAAAATCAATTCAATCTCAGGTCCAAGTACCCAATCTCGAGTCTAAGTACCCAATCTCGGGTCTAAGTACTCGATCTTGGGTCCAAGTACCCAAATCAAATCAATCTCGGGTCCAAGTACAAGATCTCGGGTCCAAGTACCCAATCTCGAGTCCAAGTACCAAAATCAAATTCAATCTCGGGTCCAAGTACCCAAAATCAATTCAATCTCGGGTCCAAGTATCCAATCCCGGATCCAAGTGCCCAATCTTGGGTCTAAATACCCAAATTAAATCAATCCCGCTAGGGTCCAAGTACCCAATCTTGGGTCCAAGTGCCCAATCTCGAATCCAAGTACCCAATCTCGGGTCCAAGTACCCAAATCAAATCAATCCCAGGTCCAAGTACCCAAGTCAATTCAAGCTCGGGTCCAAGGGATTTGGATGTGCGGCTGGCTGCCCTTGTTGCACTTGCTGAATTTGTTGCACTTGTTGCATTTGTTGTGCTTGCCGTGTTGCATTCTCTTGCAATCTAGTATCCATCATCTCCATTCGACCAAGCATTGCTGCCAAAGTCTCATTAAGCCTAGCCAAGCTTTCGGCCATAGCTCCTTCTTTGCTAGTCTCTTCTCCTTTTCCAGCCATGTTAACAAACAAACAAACTCAAAGAAACAAGATTTGTAATAATCGAAATTCACTCAAGTGTTTAGAATTACCTCATTTTTCTTGTCTTCCTTGATTGCACTTCAGAACCAAGCTCACCAACCAACAATTGTCAAGTCATTCAAGAAACTAGAACCTAAATCCTTGAACTAGATAGAAAATAAGACAAGTATCCGGAGGCAATGCAAGGTAATTTGCACTGCACGATATAAAACCAAGTATCGACACAAGCAAATGATACTTAGCAATGTAATGGAATTAAAAGCTAGATAAAGAAATCAGAAACAATGAAGCCAATAAACAAGACAAATTTGGATATAATGAATCAAAAACAACCCACACTTGGCAAGCTGCTTTATGGACCTAATCAATTCTACCCAAAACGCTAGCTTCTAGACTCTAATTCCCACCTATAACACTCAAATAATATGAATATTAAGGTCTGATTTTCGAATTCCAAAAGCCCCCCAAAAGGTGAAGTTTTTCGTCCAAAATTTTTTTATTACTTCTGACCCACCTAGATCTGATCATTAGAACCCAAATAGCAAGAATATCAAACAATTTTCGTTGAGGTGGTTTTGTACTCTTTTTTTTTTGCTTCCTCTCACTATCCCCTTGATTCGGGACTTAATTTACTTCCAAGAACTTTTCGAAATCTGGACTTAATTCGCAACCCAGATTCACTCAAAATCAAATCGAAATCAAACTTGAACAAAAACTCTAGCTTTTGCTTTCTTTCAAGAACCCTAATCTTGGTTATGAATCAAATTCAGATGCAAGGCATAGGTTTCAAATTTCAATTAGACTCCTTTTCCTAAGTTTCGAATTACTCTTTGAACAATCTTTAGACTTTTTCGAATTTTGATATATGACTCTTTTTTTCGAAAATTAAAGACTAGACTCTCTAAGAACCTTAAAACACAGAAACTTAAAAGACCTAAATTAACAAACCCTGGAAAGACAAAGTAGATAAAAATTACCTTGTAGCAAGGCTCTGACTGTTAGGAAATCATAGAGATCACTGCAAACAAAAACACGCAGCGGAAAAATATTTGATCTCTGATTTCCCACCAGGATCCATGCTGTTCGTTTAATTCGACAAAAGTGTTCAAAGAACTAACCTGTTGATGATTCGAAATCACAGTTTGGAAGAGATGCCTCGATCGCGAAACACCCTCTATCGCGTATCCACACGAATGCTACCGTTTGGAGTGCTAGCTCTCTGCAACGGCGAAGGCTGGAAAAATGTTTTCTCTAAAAACGTATTAGAGTTACCTTTTTCGTTCCTCTTCGTTTTTATTGTTACCTCTGAGAAGACTTAACGTCTGGAGTGAATATAATCACTCCAGAATCCAATTCAAAATTGGATACGGAAAGTCAAATTCAGAATCCAAGTCTAATTAGGATTCTGAATATATTATCTAATAATATATATAATTGGATAAGGTAAGTCAAATTTAGAATCCAAATCTAATTAGGATTCTGAATATATTATCTAATAATATATATATAAAAACGAAAATAATAATAATAATAAATATTAATATCTAATATTAATATTATTAATATTATATCCAGCCCAAAACACATTCTTGTGTGTGACCCGATAGGCCCATATTAATTGGCAGTCAATTTAATCTCTATTAAATCAACAAGTCATAATTGGCCTCTAGCAAGGCGTTACAACTACCCAATTAATATAAGGAATGTCCAATTTGCCTAATAATAGTATATGCATTAATCCCTTTGTCACACGATATCTAGCTTGAACATAAGTCATGGTCAACGTCATACTTATATTGTCCAAACTTATGATTACTCGATCTCCAAGTAGACTGATAAAAACAAATGAAATTGATCACACTATCAATTCATTTGAGCACGGCCATGCATTTCACAGTCTCACTTATTGAGGGGCCCAAAAGATATCTCTCTCAAAGAGAGGGACAAATTCTATCTTGATTGTTCATTATCCTCTACATAATTTCTATCATATATGAACATAACCTTTATTACTATCCAGTTACGGATAATGTTTGATCATGTCAAAATATAATAGTCCTTATATTGGAAACTATGACAATCTCAAGTCAAAGAATTAATACATAACTATCATGAGATTTACTTATGACACTAACCCATGTAGTAATCTCATGATGGGTCTATCCAATACATTGTTCTCTAACAAGTATCTATGAAATTGATTTGTATCACTATACACATAACCATCTGATGATTATCAAATCAATGTTCATACTGGTTAAGAATTTTTTTTTTATCTCTATAACAATAATAAACCAGGGACAAATATCAAAATTGTGTAACATGCAAACAAACAATAATGATAATAAAACCTCATTTATTAATAATGAATGTATAACATAAAGATCCAAATAAATGGCCTAGGGCACATACACTAACAATCTCCCACTTGCACTAGGCCTACAAATTTCTAAGACCCATAGATCTAGTGTGCTGATCATGCTTGACCCGTGAGAGAGGCTTTGTTAATGGATCTGCTATGTTATCATTTGTGTCAACTTTGCATATCTTGATATCTCCTCTATCGATAATGTCTCGAATGAGGTGAAAACGCCTGAGTATATGCTTAGACCTTTGATGAGATCTAGGCTCTTTTGCCTGTGCTATGGCACCATTGTTGTCACAATAAATGTCCACAGGATTTGCAATGCTAGGCACCACTCCTAGCTCAGTGATGAATTTCTTCAACCAGACTGCTTTCTTAGCTGCATCTGATGCTGCTATATACTCAGCCTCTGTTGTAGAATCAGCCACAGTGCTTTGTTTTGAGCTCTTCCAACTAACAGCTCCACCATTCAATGTGAATGTAAAACCTGACTGCGATCTAAAATCATCTATGTCAGTTTGGAAACTAGCATCTGTGTAACCATTTACAACTAGCTCATCTTCCAAACCTCCATAAACCAAGAATACATCTTTAGTCCTTGGAAGGTACTTAAGAATATTCTTGACAGCTGTCCAGTGACCTTCACCAGGATCAGCTTGAAATCTACTAGTTGCGCTTAATGGATATGAGACATCTGGTCTAGTACATAGCATGGCATACATAATAGATCCTATAGCAGAAGCATAAGGAATCTTATTCATTCGATCTCGCTCATCAGATGTCATAGGACATTGACTCTTGCTGAGATGAATGCCATGAGACATAGGCAAGAATCCCTTTTTGGAATCTTGCATGTTGAACCTCTTCAACACTTTATCTATGTATGTACTTTGACTCAGGCCAATTATCCTTCTAGATCTATCTCTATAGATCTTTATACCAAGGATATAGGCAGCCTCACCTAAGTCTTTCATTGAGAAAGAATTCCCTAACCAAGTCTTAACCTTTTGCAAGGTAGGGATATCATTCCCAATGAGTAATATGTCATCCACATATAAGACTAAAAACACTACTGCACTCCCACTAACCATCTTGTAGACACAAGGTTCATCTTCATTCTTGATGAAACCAAAGTTCTTAACTGTTTCATCAAAAGGAAGATTCCAGCTTCGAGATGCTTGCTTCAATCCATAAATGGATTTTTGAAGCTTGCAAACCTTTGTAGAATTCTCAGGATTTACAAAACCCTCAGGTTGTGTCATATACACATCCTCAAGCAAGTTTCCATTAAGGAAAGCGGTTTTGACATCCATTTGCCATATCTCATAATCATAGTATGCTGCAATGGCAATGAGAATTCTAACAGACTTAAGCATAGCAACTGGTGAAAAGGTTTCATCATAGTCTATACCATGAGTTTGCTTGAAACCTTTTGCAACAAGCCTTGCTTTATAGGTCTGCACATTCCCATCCATGTCAGTTTTCTTCTTGAAAACCCATTTGCAACCAATAGTCTTAATACCCTCTGGAGGATCAATTAAAGACCAAACTTGGTTGTCAAACATAGATTGCATCTCAGATTTCATGGCTCCAAGCCATTTGTCTGAATCTGGACCTGACACAGCTTCTTGATAGGTAGTAGGCTCATCTTGATCTATGAGCATTACTTCACTATCATCAGTCACAAGAAATCCATATCTCTCTGGATGACGACGTGTCCTATCAGACCTGCGAGGGATTTGTGTTACATCTTCAGACTCCACAACTATTTGTGGTTCTGAAATAGGCTCTATAGACGGCTCAATGATTTCTTGTGGTACTTGAGTTTCCTCAAGTTCTACTATACTCCCACTAGTTCTCTTAGAAAGAAATTCCCTTTCCAAAAAGATCCCATTTCGAGCAACAAACACTTTGTTCTCTGAAGGAGTATAGAAATAGTATCCTTTAGTTTCCTTAGGATACCCCACAAAATTACATTTGATAGACTTTGGAACTAACTTATCTGAAACTGGTCTTTTCACATAAGCTTCACAACCCCAAATCTTAAGAAAAGACAAACTAGGTGTCTTACCTGTCCATATCTCATATGGTGTCTTTTCAACCGCCTTAGATGGTACACGGTTCAGAATGAATGCAGCTGTCTCTAAGGCATAACCCCAAAAAGATAAAGGAAGATCCGCTTGACTCATCATTGATCGAACCATATCTAATAGAGTTCGATTTCTCCTTTCAGAAACTCCATTCCACTGTGGAGTTCCTGGAGGAGTCAGTTGTGAAACAATTCCACAATCCCTTAGATGATCATCAAACTCTTGGCTCAAATATTCACCGCCTCGATCTGATCGAAGTAGTTTAATTGTTTTACCAAGTTGATTTTGTACTTCATTTTGAAAAGTTCTAAACATTTCAAAAGACTCATGCTTATGTTTCATTAGGTAGACATAGCCATACCTACTGAAATCATCAGTAAAAGTAATGAAGTATCGAAATCCTCCTCTGGCACTAATGCTAAAAGGACCACATACATCTGTATGTATCAAGCCCAATAAATCATTAGCCCTTTCACTATGACCAGTAAAAGGATCCTTTGTCATCTTACCAAGCAAACAAGACTCACATGTTTCAAATGATTCAAAATCAAATGAATCTAATAATCCATCTTGATGGAGCTTAGAAATGCGTTTCTCATTTATATGGCTAAGGCGACAATGCCATAAATAAGTAGGGTTTAACTCATTTGGCTTAGTTCTCTTAGAAGTTATGTTATAGATATAATTACCATTAGAATCATCAAGATTAAGGATATAAAGGCCATTATAAGAATTTGCAATACCATAAAGCAGATCATTTTTATCAAAAATAGAACATTTCTTATTCTTAATCAAAAATGAATAACCTTCATCATCCAAAACAGATACTGAAATAAGATTCCTACTCATAGTAGGAACATAAAAGCAATTGTTCAAAATTAACAAAAACCCATTGGGCATAACAAGCTCATAAGTTCCTACAGCTATAGCAGCAACTCTTGCTCTATTGCCAACACGTAGGTCCACTTCGCCCTTCTTCAGCATCCTACTCCTTTTGAGTCCCTGCATATTTGTACAAATATGAGATCCACATCCGGTATCTAATACCCAGGAAGAAGGAATAGATAAATTAATTTCTATAACATAAATACCTGAAGATGTAGTCGCACTACCCTTCAACTTCTTTAACTCATCCAAATAGAGTTGACAATTTCTCTTCCAATGCCCAGGCTTGTTGCAATGGAAACAAGTCCCTTCCTTAGGAACTTTAGCCTTAGGTACAGGTTTTGGTTTAGCTTGTCCCTTGGACCCTTTAGCACCTTTTGCCTTACCCTTGCCTTTAGTATCTTTGGCTTTCTTTTTCATTTGTTTAATATTGACATTCAATATTTGGGTAGGCTTTTTGATATTCCCCTCAGCAGTTTTGAGCATACCATGTAGCTCAGGAATGGATTTCTCCATGTCATTCATGTTATAGTTCATGACAAACTGTGAGAAACTGCTAGGCAATGAATGTAGGATCAAATCCGTGGAGAGTTCTAAACTCAGGGGATATCCAAGTCTAGCAAGGTGATCTAGATAGCCTTTCATCTTCAAAACATGAGCACTAACAGATTCACCTTCAGACATTTTGCAGTCAAATAATGCAACAGCGTTGTTAAACCTATCTTGCCTAGCCTGTTGTTGGAAAGCTTGTTTGAGATGCACACTCATCTCATAAGCCTCTAAGTGTTCCAGATCCTTCTGAAGTCCTGGACACATAGTAGCCAACATAAGACATCCTATGTCATTGGAATCATCCACATGCTTCTTATGCTTACTCTTAGCAGCATTAGAAGCATCGGCAGGAGGTGGGTCAGGGATAGCTTCATCAAGCACGTAGGACTTTTTCTCTTGTTTGAGAACAATTCTCAGGTTCCTAAACCAGTCAACAAAATTAGTCCCACATTCTTTCAGTTTTTCCTTCTCAAGGATAGATCGCAGTGATAAGGTGGAATTGTTATTAGCAGCCATCTGTTGATAAATATGCAAAGTCAAATTTTAATTAATAATGAGGTTAAAATTATTTAAACTCCTACTAAAAAATATAACCCTCTAAAGAAATATTTTAGTAGGCTAAGATCCGTATTTCACTTAATTCTAAACTCAGCTTTGGCGTGACGCTTAAAATCAAGTTATTTAGGTAGGTAACATCTTTACCAATTACATCTCATGTAACTCTTAGTAATTATGGAATATTGACATCATATGTCATAGCATGTTGAATTCCATCTAATGTCTTAGGCCCAAAACCATTTTGATAGCCTAATTAAGTCTAACTAATTTTAAAACATATGAGTAGCACTATTACTCATCCTACTTAGCTAGGAATGTTTAAAGCATATTGCTTTGGCAATACCTACTTTAATACAATCTTAGTTTTGATAGGTGTTCAAAACGTGGATGGCATTTAGACTTAAATTATTAATGAGGGTTCAACTAAATTATTATCATGTCTTGCATTACATATCATTATATTTTAGCATCCTATATGCATATATATAATTTATCACATAAGCATCATATACCAAATGACAAAATATGTAAACGTGACATAGCATGGCCAAACTAAATATGATCTTCAAGAGACCAAATGAAGATCATAAAGGCAACCCTAGGTGAAAAACCTATCTATTACAACACTTGCAATATTACATATCTTCAAAACTTGAGCTTGTGCTTCCATCACCATGGAACCATCTTCTCCTTGGTATGAATCTCCATCACAAACATTGTAGCTTGAATCTTCATATATTACAATAAAAGAAAATCTAACTACTAGTAAAATAAATTACAACAAAATAAACGACACGCAGGCCGTATATACCCAAAATAAAGATATGAATAAACCAATCACATAGGTCATAAGGCCATGCTATGCACCATGCCAAGACATCAAACAAACATAACATATTCATCACCAACATGTTAAATATAAACAAATATATTGACATTCTTAATGTCGCGGTAACGAACTATAGGGCGCGAACATACGGCGGTCCCGCTAGCCGGTTAGCGGGCGGGGCTCCCGCTGGCCGGTCAGCGGGCGGGGTTCCGAAGGGGCAGCGCCCCTCGAAGCCAAACAGAAACGTTAATCTCATTAACATTTTTCTTTGGCGAAACCCTAAAACAGAACCGTTAATCTCATTAACCTTCTTACTGTTTTATTTCGAATATGTACAACCCATTACAGAATCATTACCAAATGTTTATATCACATATAAACTTAATCGTTTTCATCATATGAAAATCATTTTAATCAACCAATCATATATACGTGATCATCTCATGAAAACGAAATTAAAAACACCAATCCTTTCTCATCATATGAAAAACGAATTAGGGTTTTACAGAAACGAAACCAAAAACCAATCCTTTCTCATCATATGAAAAACGAATTAGAGTTTTATAGTTAACATGCCATACGTAAACAATATATATCACCATAATCATATCAACATGGCATTTTCGACTTAAATGAAAACAACAAGTGGCTCTGATACCACTGTTAGGAAATCATAGAGATCACTGCAAACAAAAACACGCAGCGGAAAAATATTTGATCTCTGATTTCCCACCAGGATCCATGCTGTTCGTTTAATTCGACAAAAGTGTTCAAAGAACTAACCTGTTGATGATTCGAAATCACAGTTTGGAAGAGATGCCTCGATCGCGAAACACCCTCTATCGCGTATCCACACGAATGCTACCGTTTGGAGTGCTAGCTCTCTGCAACGGCGAAGGCTGGAAAAACGTTTTCTCTAAAAACGTATTAGAGTTACCTTTTTCATTCCTCTTCGTTTTTATTGTTACCTCTGAGAAGACTTAACGTCTGGAGTGAATATAATCACTCCAGAATCCAATTCAAAATTGGATACGGAAAGTCAAATTCAGAATCCAAGTCTAATTAGGATTCTGAATATATTATCTAATAATATATATAATTGGATAAGGTAAGTCAAATTCAGAATCCAAATCTAATTAGGATTCTGAATATATTATCTAATAATATATATATAAAAACGAAAATAATAATAATAATAAATATTAATATCTAATATTAATATTATTAATATTATATCCAGCCCAAAACGCATTCTTGTGTGTGACCCGATAGGCCCATATTAATTGGCAGTCAATTTAATCTCTATTAAATCAACAAGTCATAATTGGCCTCTAGCAAGGCGTTACAACTACCCAATTAATATAAGGAATGTCCAATTTGCCTAATAATAGTATATGCATTAATCCCTTTGTCACACGATATCTAGCTTGAACATAAGTCATGCTCAACGTCATACTTATATTGTCCAAACTTATGATTACTCGATCTCCAAGTAGACTGATAAAAACAAATGAAATTGATCACACTATCAATTCATTTGAGCACGGCCATGCATTTCACAGTCTCACTTGTCAAGGGGCCCAAAAGATATCTCTCTCAAAGAGAGGGACAAATTCTATCTTGATTGTTCATTATCCTCTACATAATTTCTATCATATATGAACATAACCTTTATTACTATCCAGTTACGGATAATGTTTGATCATGTCAAAATATAATAGTCCTTATATTGGAAACTATGACAATCTCAAGTCAAAGAATTAATACATAACTATCATGAGATTTACTTATGACACTAACCCATGTAGTAATCTCATGATGGGTCTATCCAATACATTGTTCTCTAACAAGTATCTATGAAATTGATTTGTATCACTATACACATAACCATCTGATGATTATCAAATCAATGTTCATACTGGTTAAGAATTTTTTTTTTATCTCTATAACAATAATAAACCAGGGACAAATATCAAAATTGTGTAACATGCAAACAAACAATAATGATAATAAAACCTCATTTATTAATAATGAATGTATAACATAAAGATCCAAATAAATGGCCTAGGGCACATACACTAACACTGACACCAAATGACGCGGACCCTTAGCAACGATGACAGCAAACCCAACATATAACAATGGTAGAGAACTCCTTGAAACTTGATAATCACCTCCTAAGGAACCCAACGCCTATAAAGAGACGCGAACTCACTATGATTGAAGGATTTAGTTGGTAAGAAGAATGAAAACGCCACAACTCTCGTTGATAAGTAAACCTAATTCTTGATGCAAAGAAAGAATTAAAGAATCCACTCTAATCTCTCTCACACGAAAATTCACAAGAAGAACTTGTAGAAGAATTCAAAAATTTTTAATAATAAAATGTCAAAAGTCCCCTTACAAGAAAAATAAGGCCCTATTTATACTAAAAGGCATACATAAATCCGAAACCCTAATTCTAATGGGAAAAGGAAAGCTACAAAGTCAAAATCCTAACCCATTAAGGAAAATATAAAGTATGGAAACAAAATCCTAATCCACTAAGGAAAATATAAAGTATGGAAACAAAATCCTAATCCACTAAGAAAAATATAAAGTATGGAAACAACCAAACTAAATCCCTTCAACATAAGAACATGCCCCACACTATTTGGGCTGTCCATGGGCCTTAAATTACTTCCCAAGGCTTTATATGAACCCCCATGGACCTTTTTTGCACGTTGGACCTCTTTAGCTAGCCTTTAGTTTCCACACTAAGCATCATAATCAGCTTTGGTGTGCCTTCTTCAAGCTCTATTGTGCACTTTTCCATTGCCATTTCAGTCACTTCCTTTGAAATTTGATCTTGAATATGCAATCCCATAGCTGCTCCAAACTTCTTAGCTCTGGTCCTAGTCAATGGCCTATTTGGAAGCACCAATGGATCCTTACTTCGTGGCTGGTTCGTATCAAAACTCCTCCAAAATCTCGATGTAAACTGGGGATCTTGATCTGATACAGAGAAACTGGGACTCCATACAACTTCACTATCTCACTGATATACAGCTCAGCTAACCTCTCAAGTGAATAATCCATCTGAACTGGAAGAAAATGTGATGTCTTCATCATTTGATCCATAATCACCTAGTTTGCATCATTCTTCTTCTTGGTCAAAGGTAGTCCAATCACAAAATCCATCGTCACTCGCTCCCATTTCCACTCTGGCACTGATAATGGCTAAAGCAACCCTGAAGGAACCTGGTGCTCAGCCTTCACTTTCTAGCAAGTGAACCTGGTGCTCAGCCTTCACTTTTTGGCAAGTGAGACATCTAAAAATAAACTCTGCTATGTCCCTCTTCCTACTTGACAAAAAATAATGTTGCTTCAAATCCTGATACATCTTGGTACTACTAGGGTGCATAGTATAGAGTGACTGAAGTGCTTCCTCCAATATCATCCTCTTTGATTTTGAATCATCAGGATTACACAACCTATCTCTATACCATAAATCGCCATCATCTCTCACATGAAAGTCTCAACTCTCCACCTTTTGGCAATCCAACATAATATTCTAGATTTTCTCATCTACCAACTAAGCCTCCCTAACCTGATTTAACAAAAATAGCCTCAACTACAACTAAGCCATCAATGCACCATCATCACAAGACTCAAATCTAGCACGCAACAATCTCAAGTCAACAACCAACAAGAGTGAATAAGCAGTCAAACCTACTAAAGACTTCTGACTCAAGGCATCAACAACAACACTTGCCTTTCCAAGTTGATAATCAATCAAACAGTCGTAGTCTTTAATCAACTCTAACCACCATCTCTACCAAAGATTCAACTCTTTTTGAACACCCAAGTACTTAAAACTCTTGTGATCCATATAAATGAAACATTTCTCCTCATACAAATAATGCGTTAAATCTTCAATGCATAAACTATGGCTACTAGCTCCAAATCATGAGTTGGGTAATTCAGCTCATGAGGCTCCAACTGTTGAGATGCATAAGCAATGACTCTACCCTCCTGCATCAGAACATAACCTAAACCAGTATGTGAAGCATCATTGCATATCACATAAGTTTTACCTTTTACATGTAGGGTATGGACAAGAGCCTGAGTCAACATCTCCCTCAGCTACTCAAAAATCGCCTGACATCGATCTATCCATACAAATCTAACTCCCTTCTGAAGTAATCTAGTGAGTGGTGAAGCTATCAGAGAAAAACCCTTCACAAACCAACGATAATAGCCTGCCAATCCCAGAAAACTCCTAACCTCTGTCACAGTCATCGGTGGACTCCAATTCAAAATAGCCTTAACTTCACTCGGATCAACTCTAACACCCTCTGCTGAAACTGAAAGACTGAGAAAATTCACATGATCCAGCCATAACTCACTCTTAAACAACTTAGCATACAACAACTTCTCCCTCAGAGTTTGCAATACAATCCGCAGATACCTGTCATGATCCTCCTCAGTACGTGAATACACCAGAATATAAGACTACCACAAACTAATCTAAGTATGGTATAAACACCTTGTTCATCAAATCCATAAATGTTGTTGGTGCAGTTGTCAATCCAAAAGGCATCATCAGAAACTTATAATGCCCATACCTCATGCATAAAGCTATCTTGGGTACATCCACATTTCTAACTCTCAACTGATAGTACCCTGATCTTAGATCAATCTTAGAGAATACTGCTACTCCCTTCAACTAATCAAAGAGATCATCTATCTGAGGTAAAGGATACTTTTTCTTGACTGCTAGTAATCAATGTACAATCTCAAGGTGTCATCCTTCTTCTTCAAAAACAAGACAGGTGCTCCCCACAGTGACACACTAGGGTGGATGAACTCTTTATCAAGCAACTCCTGCAACTGCACCTTCAACTCCCTCAACTCAGTAGGTGACATCCAATAAGGTTTAATAGAGATGGGAGTGGTACCAGGCATCAAATCAATACCAAACTCCACCTCTCTGTCAGGAGATACTCCTGGAAACTAATCAGGGAAAACATTGGGAACTCAACAACTATGGGTATATTGTCAAGTTGGAACCCCACTGCTGTGGTATCTACCACATGAGCAAGATAAGCCTCACTGTAATATCCTCATTTATGCCCTAGAAGTTTTGAGTATGTTGTTGTTATTGTGGTTGTTGATATATATATTGGAAAGTGAATGTTTGTGCATATATGTGTTAAATTGTAAGAGAAAAGAAATGGGAAGAGAATGTATATGTATATGTGTTTTGGAGAAGAAATTTAGGGTTTAGAGACAAATGTATATGTTGTTTATATGATGATATAATTAACATATACATTGGTCAAATGAAGAGTCAAGGTGATGGTTAAGTGGAAGAAGATATTTTTGGTTGTTAATGAAATTACTATAAAGGGCTTATATGAGACAAAGAGTTAGTTATATGGTTAAGGGTGTTTTGGTAATTTTCCTTGTAAGATGCATGGTGGAGATTAAAAGAAGAAAAGGTGTTTGACTTGTGCATTTTCTTCTTTCTTTCTTGAAGTGGCCGGATTCTCCATAGACAAAGAGAGAAAGAGAGGTGATCTTGAGGTTTGAAGCATTTTGAAGAAAGAAACAAGGGTTTTGGTTAAAGATTTGTGGATTTCTTCATTTGAGGTAAGATCTTTTCTTTAATTTCTTCAATTCTTTTGAAGTGGTGTGAGAAAGGAATTAGGGTTTGTTGGTTTGATGATGAGAAGTTGAGTTGGTGAAGGTGTTGGAAGTGATTGTGTTGAGTAAGAGTTGTGTTTAGTGAAATTGTTTCTGTTTTACAATTAGTAAAGGCTGTGATTTGTATGATTTTTAATTAATTATAGAAAAATGTTCTTGAAGTAAATTTTTGATATGTTGTGCCTCTATGAGTCTAGAATGACTGAAAAATATGTTGATTCGATTTTGGAATGGTTATGAGTTTAGAAAAATTATTTTCATTAGACCTGTTCCAGCAGGTACCTTAACTGGGACAGCTATATTTCGTGATTTTTAATAAAATGTAGAAAAATCATATTCAATTGAATTTTGGATATGTTGTTGCTTAGTGAGTCTAGTATTTGAGAAAAATAATTTGGAATCACATTGATTGAATTTGATTTATGGAATTCACAAAGTTCAGAACTGCTGCCAGGATGCAGGGCAATTGGGGCAGTCTGGTTAGGTGAACTATTTGACCAAGATTTTGTGTTCAGTTTGATCTGAAATTTTAAAGGGATGATTTTAAGATACAAAACTAAATTCTGTAAAAATTTTAGAATTTTTAGTCAAGTAGATTATTTTATACAATTTTTCAAAATAAGGATAAAATGGAGTTTAAAACCAGAATGTACTATTTATGGTTAGGGTTTTAATTCTTTGTTCTTCTTGCATTGCTTTGGTTCTCCAAAGGTAGGTTGGTCCTTAAACCTAACCCTAAACACTTTAAACACACTTGAATCAATGAATGTTATAATCAATTGTTCTTTGCCCTAATTGCATTGTTGAGATTGAACAATGTTATGTTGTGCATTGTGAATGGTAATGTGTTTCATGAGTAATGTGGAATGAAATGTTAATATTTATGAATGATGCTATGTGAGATATAATGTGATCATGGATGAGATATATATATATATATACTTGAATAATGAGATGTTATATTGTGAAATGAAATGTGAAGCCATTGTTATTGGCTAAGATGATGTAATTGAAAGAAAGAAGGCATGTTGGCCTAAATGTGATGAGAATTGAGAATGGAAATGAATTGTTTGTTTAATATGCTATTCAGTTTCAGAGTTCTGGATTTGGGTGGCATGCCTAAGAAATGATAAAAGGTAACAGTCTTGCCGGGTTGAGGATCTCCTCATATGTGTTGAGTTGATGATCCAAGAGACTGGGTCTGTTACACTATGAGATATATGATTTGTAACAGTCTTGCCGGGTTGAGGATCTCCTCATATGTGTTGAGTTGATGATCCAAGAGACTGGGTCTGTTACACTATCCATGGATAGAGATACATGTATATACATTGCCTACGGGCGTGATTATTGTGACTATGAACCAAAGCAGTAACTCTGAACTCTGAATATCATATTAAATACTTGTTGGGCCCATAGGTGTCAGGGTTATATGAATGTCCTAAATAATGTTATGAGTTAATGAAATGAGATGTTGGTTATTGAGTATGATTGATTAATGTTGAATGTGGCATTGCATTACATTAAAGCATACCATTAGCATGTTTTATCTTACTAAGCCGTTGGCTTAGCGCGAATGTGATTCTTCGCGCAGGTGACAAGGAAGAACCAGAGAGTTCCTCTAGGCCGAGTCGAGCCTAGATTTTGAAGATTGAATAGTGGGCTTTAAGATCGAAGACTGACTGCCAAACATGTATAAATTTTATGTGTTGTAAAACTTGAGTTTTGATGTATATGAATTTGTAAATATTGTTACTTTCCGTTGCATAGTGAACAAAGATTTTATCTGCTGTATTTCATAATAAACCTTTACTTTATTTTGTACTAGAAGTGTAAATCCTTTTTGCAGGTTGTAGTTGAGGTTATAAGGGGGATTTATTGGAAGTGTACTGAGAATGATTTTGTTTGCATTGGTTTGTGTAAAAATGTTTTCAAAAATTAGAAAAAAAAAACCAGTTTTGTCGACACTTGGGATTGAATTTTTAGGCAAAACTATGGCAAAATTTCTATAAAAATCGGAACAAAAATTTGACTAAGTAAAAGTGGTAGCAACATTAGGATAGGGTGGCGCCTCTACTCAGCTTACACACGTAGGTCGGGAAGGGGTGTTACAATTTTTGGTATCAGAGCCTAGGTTTGAGATTCTCAACCTAGATCAATTGTAAGAAAAAGAATATTTTGATTTTTAAAGTGGGTTTTTGAGTAAAATACATGTTTTGGTATGGCAGTCTTTGATCTTTAATGAGGAATATTCTGCTGTGTTTGCAGATATAGGTAGAGATGGCATCTCATTCGCGACAATCTGTTGAGGGTAGTGCCGAGAGTATTGCTCCTGCTGAGGGAGCTAGGGTTGATAGTGTTGAGGAGGCACCTGCTTCGGTGTCGGGTAGACCAGCTGGGGAGGAGGTTCCGCCAGCCTGGTTTAGGCCTATGTTGGAAGCTATGAGACAAGCACCTGTGCAACCACAGCCACCGCCACCACCCCCTCAGCCTTCAGTACCAGTAAGGCACTATGATAAGCTAAGGAAATATGGAGCAGAGGATTTCTTTGGTACAGTTGATCCGGCTGTAGCAGAACAGTGGCTTGATAGAGTTCAGAGGGTATTTGTGCAGTTGCAAGCCACTTCAGAGGAGAAGTTTGACTATGCAAGATCTTTGCTACAGAAGGATGCCTACGACTGGTGGAAGACAGTGCCCCATTCTATGGATGATCCACCAACCTTGTCTTATGCGGATTTTCTGAGAGAATTTGAGTTGAAGTATACTCCTAGGGAGTATAAAGATGGGAAGAAAAGAGAGTTTCTAGATTTGAAGCAAGATCATCGGACCGTAACTGAGTATGAAGTTGAGTTTATTCGACTGAGTCAGTATGCTGGGGGTATCATTACTGATGAGATTGATAGATGTCGGCGATTTGAGGAGGGATTGAGGCCCTCGATCATGTGCTTAGTGGCTGGATCCAGATATCAGGATTTCTCACAGCTTGTGGCAGCAGCTCGAAGTGTAGAGCGAGCTCAAGTTATTGCAGCTGCTTCAGAGGAAGAGGTTAGGGTTAGAAGGCCCCAGTTCGAGGCAGGGTCTTCTTCTGCGAAGAGGGGTAGAGGAAGTTTTGTTCCTCGGAGTAGTAGGAGCCATAGACCAGTGGGTAGGTCAGTGCAGTTCCAGAGGCAGAGATTTAGACCTGCAGCTTCAGTAGCGAGTGCTCCTACTCCTGGAGTTCAGAGATCCACCTTACCTGTGTGTAACCAGTGTGGTGGAAGACATGGGGGCGTTTGTTGGAGGCATAGTAGATCAGGGGTATGCTTCAGGTGTGGATCACCTGACCACTTTGTGAGAGACTGTCCTGAGAGGCAGGATCAGATGCCAGTTGATTCTGCTGCTTCTCGAGCTAGTGTGAGGGGAGGCAGAGGAGGCAGAGGTGCCAGCTGGGGAGGTAGACCAGGATTCAGTTCTAGAAGAGGTGCTACATCCAGGGAGGGTAGACCAGAGGAGGTTGGATCTTCCCAGAGGATGTATGTTATGCAGAGACAGCCAGATACATCGGCAGTCATAGCTGGTACTTTTTCTTTATTTAATACTCCAGTACTTGCTTTGATTGATCCGGGTTCCACACATTCATATATTAGTGCATCTGTTTCGCCTGTATCTGATTTGCATGCTGAGTCCCTAGGATTTGATGTGTTGGTAACAAATCCGTTAGGGCATAGTGTGGTTGTGAGTAAGGTGCATAGAGATAGTGCAGTAGTGGTGCAGGGTGAGGAGTTCCTTGGGGATTTGATTGAGATGCCATTTAAGGAATATGACGTGATCTTAGGTATGGATTGGCTATCTCGACATGAAGCTGTGGTGGATTGTAAAAAGAAAATTGTTTCTTTGAGAACGGGTGATGGTAGAGAGGTGATAGTATCTAATGAGCAGGAACAGCTAGCCTCCTTATTTATTTCAGCTGTTGCAGCCAGGAGGTTGATTAGAAAGGGGTGTGAAGCCTATCTTGCTCATGTGGTGGATACTAGAGTGAAGGGTTCCCCTATTGATAGCATTGCCACAGTTGCTGAGTTCCCGGATGTGTTTCCAGAGGAGTTGCCAGGGTTGCCTCCTGAGAGAGAGGTGGAGTTCGGTATTGAATTGTTGCCTGGTACCACTCCTATCTCTATTACTCCTTATAGAATGGCACCAGCAGAATTGAGGGAGTTGAAAGTGCAATTACAGGAGTTGTTGGACAAAGGATTCATTCGCCCCAGTGTTTCTCCTTGGGGAGCTCCTGTGCTATTTGTGAAGAAGAAAGATGGTACTATGAGGTTGTGTATCGATTATAGGCAATTGAACAAGGTGACTATTAAAAATAAATATCCTTTGCCTAGAATCGATGATCTCTTTGATCAGTTGAAGGGAGCGTCAGTGTTCTCCAAAATTGATTTGAGATCTGGGTACCATCAGCTGAGGGTAAGAAGTGAAGATGTTCCTAAGACTGCTTTTCGGACCAGGTATGGGCATTATGAGTTTTTAGTTATGCCTTTTGGTCTAACGAATGCACCTGCAGCTTTTATGGATTTGATGAATAGGGTGTTTAGGCCCTATTTGGATCAGTTTGTAGTGGTCTTCATTGATGATATACTGGTGTATTCGCGGAATGAAGAGGAGCATGATATGCATCTGCGGATTGTGTTGCAGATTTTGAGAGAGAATCAGTTATTTGCCAAATTGTCGAAGTGTGAGTTCTGGTTGGATCAAGTTGCTTTTCTCGGACATATTGTTTCTGCAGAAGGCATCAGAGTTGATCCGAGCAAAGTTGAAGCCATTTTAAATTGGAGTCCACCCAAGTCTGTGACAGAGATTAGAAGTTTTCTGGGTTTGGCAGGCTATTACCGACGGTTTGTGAAAGGGTTTTCTTTGATAGCTACTCCACTCACCAGATTACTTCGAAAGGGAGTGAGATTTGTGTGGACAGATCAGTGTCAGGCTAGTTTTGAGCAGTTGAGAGAGTTGTTGACTCAAGCGCCTGTTCTTACTTTACCTGTTGAAGGCAAACCATATGTGATCTACAGTGATGCTTCACATAGAGGTTTGGGGTGTGTATTGATGCAGGAAGGGAAAGTTATAGCTTATGCATCTCGACAGTTGAAACCGCATGAGCTTAACTATCCGACCCATGATTTAGAATTGGCTGCCATTGTGTTTGCATTAAAGATTTGGCGCCACTATCTGTTTGGGGAGAAATGTTTCATCTACACTGATCACAAGAGTTTGAAGTATTTGGGTGTCCAGAAAGAACTCAATCTTCGTCAGAGGAGATGGTTAGAATTGATTAAAGACTACGACTGCTTGATTGACTATCATCCAGGTAAAGCAAATGTTGTTGCTGATGCCTTGAGTCGGAAGTCTTTAGCTGGTTTAACTGTTTACTCGCTCTCGTTGCTTGTTGAGTTGAGAGCATTGCATGCCAGTTTTGTACCTTGTGTTGATGGTGCATTATTGGCACAGTTGCAATTAAAGCCGATTTTGTTAGATCAGATCAAAGAAGCTCAGTTGGCCGATAAGAAGATTCAGAAGATTTTTTCAGATTGCAAGAATGGGAAGACTAGAGATTTTGTTGTGAAAGATGATGGGAGTCTCTGGTTTAAGAACCGATTGTGTGTACCCGATGATGCTGATTTGAAAAGAGTCATTTTAGAAGAAGCTCATCAGTCAATGTTTGCTATGCATCCGGGTAATACGAAGATGTATCATGATTTGAGACAGCATTATTGGTGGATTGGTTTGAAGAGAGACATTGCTGAGTTTGTATCGAAATGTCTCACTTGTCAGAAGGTTAAAGCAGAGCATCAAGTTCCAACCGGGTTGCTTCAACCATTGTCAGTGCCAGAATGGAAGTGGGAAAGAGTGACAATGGATTTTGTGTCTGGTTTGCCATTGACACAAAAGAAGCATGATGCTATATGGGTGATTGTGGATAGATTGACTAAAACAGCTCATTTCCTTCCGGTTCGAATGGATTACTCTTTGGAGAGATTGGCTGAGCTGTATATCCATGAGATTGTGAAACTGCATGGTGTTCCAACTTCTTTAGTGTCTGATCGAGATCCCAGGTTTACTTCCAGATTTTGGAAGAGTTTGCATAGTGCTTTAGGTTCTCGACTGCACTTCAGCACTGCTTTTCATCCACAGACGGATGGACAGTCAGAGAGGGTGATACAGATTATTGAGGACATGTTGAGAAGCTGTGTCATCGATTTCTCTGGAAGTTGGGATAGGTTTTTACCTCTTGTGGAGTTTGCTTACTACAACAGTCACCAATCCAGCATTGGTATGGCACCGTTTGAAGCATTGTATGGCAGACGGTGTAGGACACCTCTTTGTTGGAATGAGCTTGGAGATAATAAGTTGGTTGGTCCTGATTTGATTCAAGAAACTGAAGATAAAGTAAAGTTGATTCGAGGCAGGTTAAAAGCAGCTTCAGACCGACAGAAGTCTTATGCAGATCTAAAAAGGAGAGATATAGAGTTTGATGTTGGAGATAAGGTATTTCTGAAAGTGTCTCCTTGGAAGAAAATTTTGAGGTTCGGTCGGAAAGGAAAATTGAGTCCTCGTTTCATTGGGCCGTATGAAGTGTTAGAAAGAGTTGGGCCAGTGGCGTATCGACTTGCTTTGCCACCTGAGTTGGATCGTATTCATAATGTATTCCATGTTTCTATGTTGAGGAGATATAGGTCGGATCCATCTCATGTGTTGCCATTTGAGTCTATTGAAGTGAGCCCAGATTTGACATTTGAAGAGGAACCAGTTGCTATCTTGGCACGAGAAGTGAAAGAGTTAAGGAACAAGAGAGTGCCATTGGTGAAGATTCTTTGGAAGAATCATGCAAAAGAAGAAGCGACTTGGGAAAGTGAGCATACCATGCGAGAGCAGTATCCGCAATTGTTTCAGCTTTGATATCAGGTAATTTCGAGGACGAAATTTTCTTTTTAGAGGGGGAGAATTGTAATATCCTCATTTATGCCCTAGAAGTTTTGAGTATGTTGTTGTTATTGTGGTTGTTGATATATATATTGGAAAGTGAATGTTTGTGCATATATGTGTTAAATTGTAAGAGAAAAGAAATGGGAAGAGAATGTATATGTATATGTGTTTTGGAGAAGAAATTTAGGGTTTAGAGACAAATGTATATGTTGTTTATATGATGATATAATTAACATATACATTGGTCAAATGAAGAGTCAAGGTGATGGTTAAGTGGAAGAAGATATTTTTGGTTGTTAATGAAATTACTATAAAGGGCTTATATGAGACAAAGAGTTAGTTATATGGTTAAGGGTGTTTTGGTAATTTTCCTTGTAAGATGCATGGTGGAGATTAAAAGAAGAAAAGGTGTTTGACTTGTGCATTTTCTTCTTTCTTTCTTGAAGTGGCCGGATTCTCCATAGACAAAGAGAGAAAGAGAGGTGATCTTGAGGTTTGAAGCATTTTGAAGAAAGAAACAAGGGTTTTGGTTAAAGATTTGTGGATTTCTTCATTTGAGGTAAGATCTTTTCTTTAATTTCTTCAATTCTTTTGAAGTGGTGTGAGAAAGGAATTAGGGTTTGTTGGTTTGATGATGAGAAGTTGAGTTGGTGAAGGTGTTGGAAGTGATTGTGTTGAGTAAGAGTTGTGTTTAGTGAAATTGTTTCTGTTTTACAATTAGTAAAGGCTGTGATTTGTATGATTTTTAATTAATTATAGAAAAATGTTCTTGAAGTAAATTTTTGATATGTTGTGCCTCTATGAGTCTAGAATGACTGAAAAATATGTTGATTCGATTTTGGAATGGTTATGAGTTTAGAAAAATTATTTTCATTAGACCTGTTCCAGCAGGTACCTTAACTGGGACAGCTATATTTCGTGATTTTTAATAAAATGTAGAAAAATCATATTCAATTGAATTTTGGATATGTTGTTGCTTAGTGAGTCTAGTATTTGAGAAAAATAATTTGGAATCACATTGATTGAATTTGATTTATGGAATTCACAAAGTTCAGAACTGCTGCCAGGATGCAGGGCAATTGGGGCAGTCTGGTTAGGTGAACTATTTGACCAAGATTTTGTGTTCAGTTTGATCTGAAATTTTAAAGGGATGATTTTAAGATACAAAACTAAATTCTTTAAAAATTTTAGAATTTTTAGTCAAGTAGATTATTTTATACAATTTTTCAAAATAAGGATAAAATGGAGTTTAAAACCAGAATGTACTATTTATGGTTAGGGTTTTAATTCTTTGTTCTTCTTGCATTGCTTTGGTTCTCCAAAGGTAGGTTGGTCCTTAAACCTAACCCTAAACACTTTAAACACACTTGAATCAATGAATGTTATAATCAATTGTTCTTTGCCCTAATTGCATTGTTGAGATTGAACAATGTTATGTTGTGCATTGTGAATGGTAATGTGTTTCATGAGTAATGTGGAATGAAATGTTAATATTTATGAATGATGCTATGTGAGATATAATGTGATCATGGATGAGATATATATATATATACTTGAATAATGAGATGTTATATTGTGAAATGAAATGTGAAGCCATTGTTATTGGCTAAGATGATGTAATTGAAAGAAAGAAGGCATGTTGGCCTAAATGTGATGAGAATTGAGAATGGAAATGAATTGTTTGTTTAATATGCTATTCAGTTTCAGAGTTCTGGATTTGGGTGGCATGCCTAAGAAATGATAAAAGGTAACAGTCTTGCCGGGTTGAGGATCTCCTCATATGTGTTGAGTTGATGATCCAAGAGACTGGGTCTGTTACACTATGAGATATATGATTTGTAACAGTCTTGCCGGGTTGAGGATCTCCTCATATGTGTTGAGTTGATGATCCAAGAGACTGGGTCTGTTACACTATCCATGGATAGAGATACATGTATATACATTGCCTACGGGCGTGATTATTGTGACTATGAACCAAAGCAGTAACTCTGAACTCTGAATATCATATTAAATACTTGTTGGGCCCATAGGTGTCAGGGTTATATGAATGTCCTAAATAATGTTATGAGTTAATGAAATGAGATGTTGGTTATTGAGTATGATTGATTAATGTTGAATGTGGCATTGCATTACATTAAAGCATACCATTAGCATGTTTTATCTTACTAAGCCGTTGGCTTAGCGCGAATGTGATTCTTCGCGCAGGTGACAAGGAAGAACCAGAGAGTTCCTCTAGGCCGAGTCGAGCCTAGATTTTGAAGATTGAATAGTGGGCTTTAAGATCGAAGACTGACTGCCAAACATGTATAAATTTTATGTGTTGTAAAACTTGAGTTTTGATGTATATGAATTTGTAAATATTGTTACTTTCCGTTGCATAGTGAACAAAGATTTTATCTGCTGTATTTCATAATAAACCTTTACTTTATTTTGTACTAGAAGTGTAAATCCTTTTTGCAGGTTGTAGTTGAGGTTATAAGGGGGATTTATTGGAAGTGTACTGAGAATGATTTTGTTTGCATTGGTTTGTGTAAAAATGTTTTCAAAAATTAGAAAAAAAAAAACCAGTTTTGTCGACACTTGGGATTGAATTTTTAGGCAAAACTATGGCAAAATTTCTATAAAAATCGGAACAAAAATTTGACTAAGTAAAAGTGGTAGCAACATTAGGATAGGGTGGCGCCTCTACTCAGCTTACACACGTAGGTCGGGAAGGGGTGTTACACTCACATTCCTTCTGGATAATCCTCGTAGCTGATACAGCTGAGATAAACATGGATGAAAGATGTCTCTGCTCACTAGATACCACTACCTCTCTACCATCACGTGTTCTCAGGGCAACACGTTTTCGCTGACAGTCTACCATAGCCCCATGCCTGGATAACCAATCCATGCTTAAAATCAAATCATACTCCTTGAAAAGCATCTCAATCAGGTCACCGAAAACTCCTCATTATGAACTACAACTAGACTATCTCGGTGCACCTTGCTAACCACAACACTGTGCCCTAAAGGATTCGTGAGCAAAACATCAAATCCTAGGGACTAAGAATGCAAATCACTCATAGGCAAGCTCGATGCACTATTGTATGAATGAGTCAACCCAGGGCCTATCAATATAAGAACAGAAGTACTGAATAAAATAAAAGTACCATCAATGACAGTTGAAGCATCCGGCTGCCTTTACATCACATAGACCTGTTGTGATGGCCCTGCCTCATCTAGTCTACTCCCAGCAGTAGAACCTTCTCTTTGATTAGTCCCAAATCTACCACCTCTACCAAAACCTCTGTGTGAATGGGGATTTTCGCCCCCACTCCCAATGGAATGGTTCTTGCGACTTCGGCACTGTTTAGGCTCAGGGACTTAGAGAACACGGACCTAAGTCCGGAGAAAATGGAGTAGCCACCCGGACGGGCCGGGAAAAAGAAAGGGGTGGATGACTCGATTCCTAAGGAATCCCTAACCCCCTAATGGGTTCGGAAAGTTGGGTACGTGTGGGGAAGGTGAGAAATGGCCCAGCACCCCCACAATGCCGGGTTCATTGGAACCGGCCTCCTTTATAGGTCTTAATATTATAAAATTTTTAAATATAACAACATTATCCATATTACACATAATAATTAAAAGAAAGCATCAATATATTAAAATTTAAGCAAGGTCCAAGCAAAACAAATAAGTAGATACCCATCCAAAGATGGAAACATGTCCTTACATCACATGCCTAAATAGGACACCCACCGAAAAGTAGAAACATGCCCATTACATAGGTTCAAAAATAGAAAAGAAAATTAAATTACAAGATATTTAACTAATGAGGTACTCACCAAGTGGAAACATACCTCTTACAACATTTAGAAACCTAAATAAATTGATAAAAGTAAATAATCATTCATCATAAATAAATCATTCATTAAAAGTATTAAATATCAATGGAAAATAAACATCCATCCATAATAAATTAAATAAACTAAGTATTGAACTTAAAATAAATTAAAGCATATAAAATAAATCAATGCATAATCAAATATAGAATTGAATAAGGCAAATAAAAAAATCTAAGTTATAGCTATTGTTTCCATTTAGAATCGTTTATTTCATGTGTTTAGGGGTTTTGGATTTTCATGGGTTTAAGCTACTGTGACTTTTTAAAGAATTAAAATAGATTAAGGATTTTATGTTTTAAAATGTTGGTAAGACACTTTGATTAACCAAATTAAGGTTTGAATGGTGAAATCATGAAACTAGGGTTTTGGACACTTTAAGATACTTTTGATTTGTTGTTTTAAATGATGATTTCAAGCTTACTGTGTAAAAATAAAAGTATTTGTGTTTATATGATTTTTAAGGTTTTAAAGGATTTAAGGTGTATAAAAGTTAAGGTTTAAGGTTTTAACGGGGTTAGAGTTTACTATTTTAGGTTTGGAGTTGAATTAGGGTTTTAGGAATTTTAAATTTAGGGTCTCGGGTAATGAATTTTATTTTAGGATTTGGAAAGGCAATTGATAATTTCATGAAGTTTTATGAATTTAAACAAAAGATTTAAAGTTTATAAGAGCAAAAAGATATTTTTTTAAGTCTTTTGGAAGGATACATAACACAATTTTGGGTTTTGATAATTTGGAAAGCAAATCTTAGTTTTGGGGTTTTGAAGAAATAAAACTAATATCTTCAAACTTTTAGAAAATAAAGCCACGATTTAAGATTTTTAAGCCTTAGAAAAAGTGAATTGAGGTCCTAAAATTTTTGAATTAAAAGAAACAAAGTGATGATTAAGCTACTGTGAAAACAAAAAACAAAAGAAATTAAGAATTCAAACCTTATTTTGTAAGTTTCACGAAAAATTGCTTCTTGGATGAACAAGTCAAAGACAAGCTTTTTGTAATATCCCAAAGTGTGCCCTAGAAGTTTTGATATGATTGTTGTTTTATTTGGATTATGTGTATATGTTAATTTGTAAAGAAAAGAGAAAAGAAGTGAAGAGAGTGTATATGTTGTGTATATGAAAATATATACAACATATACACAAGTCATTGAGAAAGTCAAAGGAATAGATTAATTATTATTAATTGTGTTTAAAGAATTAATTAATATTAAGTGGGATTAGAGTTAGTGGAAGTGGAAGATGATATTTTGATTATTTTATATTAAATGCTTGGATGAGAGGGTTTTAAGGAAAAAGAGTTGACTTTGCTTTCTTTGGTTTTCTTTCTTTTCTTCTTCCTTCGTGGCTTTCTTTCATTTCTTTTCCTTCTCTTTTCCTTTCCTTTTGTTGTCCGGCCATCAAAGAAACAAGAGAGCAAGAGAGAGATTTGATCTTCCAAGTTAAAGATTGAAGGAAGTGTTTAGAGTTGTGTGGGGTGCTTTTGATGTAAGTACAAACCTTGCATTTTTGCATACATTCATGTGATTTTGAAACTTACACATTTGGATATGAATGTACTAAGAAATCTTATTGCATTGTTGATATATATATATATAAATATATGAATAATGTTAACCTTGTGAAATGTAATGTGTTATATGTATATTGATGATGATATATGAAATGTGAGTTGAGATATAATGAAGCCATTGTTGTTGGCTATGGTTATGCAAAATGAAATTATTAAGGCATGATTGCCTATGTGTTTATGAGATATGAATTGAGAAAGAGAATGGTAAAGAAGTGAATGAATTGATTGTATGTTTAATATGTTATTCAATTTCAGAGTTCTGGATTTGGCGGCATGCCTATAAAATGTAAAAAGGTAACAGTCTTGCCGGGTTGAGGATCTCTTCAATTTGAGTTGAATTGAGGTCCAAGAGACTGGGTTTGTTACACTATATGAATTATGAATATGAAATATATGATAAGTAACAGTCTTGCCGGGTTGAGGATCTCCTCGATTTCAGTCGGTTGATGGTCCAAGAGACTAGGTCTGTTACAGGTAACAGTCTTGCTGGGTTGAGGATCTCCTCAAGTTTATTGGGTTGATGGTCCAAGAGACTGGGTCTGTTACACTATCCATGGATAGAGATGTATATATATTTCCTACAGGCTTGATCATTATGATTATGGACCAAAGCAGTAACTCTGAACTTTGAATATCATATTAAATACTTGTTGGGCCCATGTGTGTCTATGTTGAATGTGTGTGATGGATGATGATACAATTATTGAAATAATGAAATGTAACATTTATGAGTATGATCTCTATTGTTTGAATGTATAAAATTGACAAGGCATCGAAGCATATCATTGTTATGGTTTGTACCATTAAGTCGTGGGCTTAGCGATTGTGTTTCATCGCGCAGGTGATAGGTGTGAGCCGGAGAATTATGCTAGACCTAGTTGAGTTGAGGTTTTGAAGAGTTGGTTTAGAGCTTAAAGATCAGAGAGTCAAGCTGCCAATCATGTATATATTTCATGTTTTGTAAATTTTGATCTTAATGTATATGTACTTAAAAATATTTGTTATATTTTTCGCTGCGTTTTGAATAAATATTTTTATTTATTGTGTTTTATAAATTCCCTTAAACATTTTAAATTTATTCATAATTCATCTGAGGGATGATTTGTGTGTTTTGTTAACCGTGGCATTTCTATATTCAGTATACGTATATTACGATCGTATAAGCATGCTGTGTACGTATACGAGGTATAGGGGTGTTACAATTGTTTTGGTATCAGAGCCTAGGTTTAAGATTCTCAACCTAGGTAAATTGTAAGAAAAAGGATATTTTGATTTTAAAAGTTGGTTTTTGAATAAAATACATGTTTGGTGTTGGCAGTCTCTGATCTTTAATGAGGTGAATTCTGCTGTGTTTGCAGATATAGGTTGTAATGGATTCTCATTCACGTCAGTCTGTAGAGGGTAGTGCTGAGAGTGTAGCTCCTGAAGAGAGTAGAGATGGAGCTAGAGTTGATAAAGCTGGAGAGGTACCTGCTTCTGTGTCAGGGAGACCAGCTGGTGAGGAGGTTCCGCCAGTTTGGCTTAGGCATGTGGTTGAATTATTGAGGCAAGCACCAGTGCAACCGCCACCACCACCACAGCCAATGATACCAGTGAGACATTACAATAAATTAAGAAAGTATGGAGCAGAAGATTTTCTGGGTACTATTGATCCAGCAGTAGCTGAGAAGTGGCTGGATAAGGTACAGAGGATATTCATTCAGTTGAAAGCCACTCCAGAAGAAAAATTTGACTATGCTAGATCAATGTTGCAGAAGGATGCATATGATTGGTGGAACACAGTTCCTCATGCCATGGATGATCCACCTACATTGTCTTACAGTGATTTTTCTATGGGAATTTGAACTGAAATATACTCCGAGGGAGTATAAAGATGTTAAGAAAATGGAATTTCTGAATTTGAAGCAGGACAGTCGGACTGTAACAGAATATGAGATCAAGTTCATCCGGTTGAGTCACTATGCTGGAGGTATTATTTCAGACGAGATAGACCGGTGCAGAAGATTTGAGGAGGGATTGAGGCCCTCTATTATGTGTCTTGTGGCTGGTTCTAGATACCAGGATTTTTCCCAGCTTGTTGCAGCAGCTAGGAGTGTGGAGAGAGCCCAGGGTATTGCAGCAGCTGCTACCGAGGAGGAGACCAGGGTTAGGAGACCCCAGTTTGAGGCAGGGTCTTCATCTGTGAAGAGAGGTAGATGAAGTTTTATTCCCAGGATCAGTAGGAGTCAGAGGCAGGCTAGTAGGTCAGTTCAGTTTCAGAGGCAAAGATCGAGACCTACAGTTTCAGTAGCGAGTGCTCCGACTCCAGTAGTTCAGAGATCCACTCCACCTATATGTGTTCAGTGTGGTGGAACACATAGGGGTGTCTGTTGGAAGAATAGTGGACCAGCTATGTACTTTAGATGTGGATCACATGATCATTTTATTAGAGAGTGTCCTGAGATGCAGGAACAGAGGCTGGCAGATTCTGCAGTTTCTCGACCTAGTGTGAGGGGTGGTCGAGGGGGCAGAGTTTTCAGCAGAGGGGGTAGACCTGGGATTAGTCAGAGAGGAGGATCTTCATCCAGGGATAGTAGGCCAGATGAGGCTGGGCCTTCTCAGAGAGTATACGTGATGCAGAGGCAACCAGATGCTTCAGCAGTTATTGCGGGTACTTTCTCTTTATTTGGCATTTCAGTTCTTGCTTTGATTGATCCAGGATCTACTCATTCATATATTAGTGCATCTATTTTTCCTGTGTCTGAATTGCATTCTGAGTCCCTAGGATTTGATGTGTTGGTGACAAATCCTTTAGGGCATAGTGTGATTGTTAGCAAGGTGCACCGAGATAGTGCAGTTGTGGTGCAAGGTGAGGAGTTTCATGGAGATTTGGTCGAAATGCCTTTTAAAGAGTATGATTTGATTTTGGGCATGGACTGGTTGTCTAAACATGGAGCTGTGGTGGACTGTCAAAAGAAATGTGTTACTTTGAGAACTAATGATGGTAGAATTGTGTTGGTATCTAGTGAGCAGAGACAGCTTGCATCCTTGTTTGTTTCAGCTGTTACAGCTAGAAAGTTGATTAGAAAAGGGTGTGATGCTTATCTTGCTCATGTTTTGGATACTAGAGTAGTAGGTTCTCAACTTGATAGTATATCCACAGTTGCAGAATTTCCAGATGTGTTTCCAGAGGAGTTGCCAGGGTTGCCTCCTGATAGAGAGGTGGAGTTTAGTATCGATTTGTTGCCTGGTACCACTCCTATCTCTATTACCCCTTACAGAATGGCACCTACTGAGTTAAGAGAGTTAAAGGTGCAGTTGCAGGAGTTGTTGGATAAAGGGTTTGTTCACCCTAGTGTTTCATCGTGGGGAGCTCCTGTTTTGTTTGTGAAGAAGAAGGATGGTACTATGAGATTGTGCATTGATTATAGGCAATTGAATAAGGTGACTATTAAGAATAAATATCCTTTGCCTAGAATTGATGATCTTTTTTATCAATTAAAAGGAGCAGCAGTGTTTTCCAAGATTGATTTAAGATCAGGGTACCATCAGTTGAAGGTCAGGGCTGAAGATGTTCCTAAGACAGCCTTTCACACAAGGTATGGGCATTATGAGTTTTTGGAGATGCCTTTTGGGTTGACAAATGCACCTACAGCTTTTATGGATTTGATGAATAGGGTGTTTAGGCCCTATCTGGATCAGTTTGTGGTAGTTTTTATCGATGATATTTTGGTGTATTCGTGTAATGAAGAGGAGCATGACAAACATTTGCGAATTGTACTACAGATTTTGAGAGAGAAGCAATTGTATGCTCAGCTGTCGAAGTGTGAGTTTTGGCTTGATCATGTGACTTTTATTGGTCATATAGTTTCAGCAGATGGTATTAGAGTTGATCCGAGTAAAGTTGAGGCTATTTTGGATTGGAGTCCACCGAAGTCAGTAACTGAAGTTAGAAGTTTTCTGGGTTTGGAAGGCTATTATCAATGGTTTTATGAAGGGATTTTCTTTAATAGCTACTCCACTTACCAGATTACTTCGTAAGGGAGCTAGATTTGTGTGGACAGATCAGTGTCAGGCTAGCTTTGAGCAGTTGAAAGAGATATTGACTCAAGCGCTTGTTCTTACTTTACCTGTAGAAGGTAAACCATATGTGATGCTTCACATAGTGGTTTGGGTTGTGTTTTGATGCAAGAAGGTAAAGTTATAGCTTATGCTTCTCGACAGTTGAAGCCGCATGAGCTCAATTATCTGACCCACGATTTGGAGGTAGTAGCCATAGTGTTTGCTTTGAAGATTTGGTGACACTACTTGTATGGGGAGAAGTGTTTCATCTATACGGACCATAAGAGTTTAAAATATTTGGGGGTTCAAAGAGAGCTTAAACCTTCGGCAGAGACGATGGTTGGAGTGGATCAAAGACTACGACTGTTTGATTGATTATCATCCTGGTAAGGCAAATGTTGTTGCTGATGCCTTGAGTCGGAAGTCTTTGGCAGGTTTGGCTGTTTACTCGCTCTTGTTGCTTGTTGAGTTGAGAGTGTTACATGCTAGTTTTGAAGCATGTGATGATGGTGCATTGTTGGCTCAGTTGCAATTGAAACCAGTATTGTTGGACTAGATTAAGGAGGCTCAGTTGACAGATGAGAAAATTCAAAAGATTGTTTCAGATTGCCAGAATGGAAAGAGTCAAGATTTTATTGTGAGAAGTGATGGGAGTCTTTGGTTTAAGAACAGATTGTGTGTACCTGATGATGCTAATTTGAGAAGGATTATTTTAGAAGAAGCACACCAGTCAGTTTTTGCTATGCATCCGGGCAATACGAAGATGTACCATGATTTGAAGCAACATTACTGGTGGTCAGGTATGAAGAGAGACATAGCTGAGTTTGTGTCCAAATGTCTCACGTGTCAGAGGGTAAAAATTGAACATCAAGTTCCAACAGGGTTGCTTCAACCTTTATCAGTGTCTGAATGGAAATGGGAAAGAGTAACAATGGACTTTGTATCTGGTTTGCCATTGACGCTGAGGAAACATGATGCTATTTGGGTGATTGTTCATAGGTTGACAAAGACAGCTCATTTTCTTCCGGTTCGGATGGATTATTCTCTTGAGAAGTTGGCTGAGCTGTATATCCACGAGATTGTGAAATTACATGGAGTCCCAATTTCTTTAGTGTCGGATCGAGATCCCCGGTTTACTTCGAGGTTCTGGAAGAGTTTACATGGTGCTTTGGGTTCTCAATTGCACTTTAGCACTGCTTTTCATCCGCAGACAGATGGGCAGTCCGAGAGGGTGATACAGATTATCGAGGATATGTTGAGAAGCTGTTATTGATTTTTCTGGAAGTTGAGACAGATTTTTACCACTTGTGGAATTTGCTTACAACAACAGTCATCAATCCAGTATTGGAATGGCACCATTTGAAGCATTGTATGGGAGAAGATGTAGAACACCTTTATGTTGGAATGAAACTGGAGAAGGTAAGTTAATTGGTCCTGATTTGATTAAAGAAACTGAAGAAAAAGTGAAGATGATTCGGGATCGGTTAAAAGCAGCTTCAGATCGGCAAAAATCTTATTCGGATCTAAAGAGGAGAGACATAGCGTATGATGTAGGAGATAAAGTATTTCTCAAAGTGTCTCCTTGGAAAAAGATATTGAGATTTGGTCGAAAAGGGAAGCTGAGTCCTCGTTTCATTGGACCATATGAAGTTTTAGAAAGAGTTGGACCAGTTGCTTATCGTCTTGCTTTGCCGCCTGAGTTGGATAGAATCCATAATGTCTTCCATGTTTCAATGTTGAGAAGGTATAGATCGGATCCATCTCATGTTCTTTCAGTTGAATCTATTGAGATGAGTCCGGATCTGACTTTTGAAGAAGAACCAGTTGCTATTTTAGCATATGGGATGAAAGAATTGAGACATAAGGAAGTGCCAATTGTGAAGGTTCTTTGGAAGAATCATGGTAGAGAAGAATCAACCTGGGAGAGTGAGCAAGCAATGCGAGATCAGTATCATCAATTGTTTCGGACTTGATATTAGGTAATTTCGAGGATGAAATTTCTTTTTAGAGGGGGAGAATTGTAATATCCCAAAGTGTGCCCTAGAAGTTTTGATATAATTGTTGTTTTATTTGGATTATGTGTATATGTTAATTTGTAAAGAAAAGAGAAAAGAAGTGAAGAGAGTGTATATGTTGTGTATATGAAAATATATATAACATATACACAAGTCAATGAGAAAGTCAAAGGAATAGATTAATTATTATTAATTGTGTTTAAAGAATTAATTAATATTAAGTGGGATTAGAGTTAGTGGAAGTGGAAGATGATATTTTGATTATTTTATATTAAATGCTTGGATGAGAGGGTTTTAAGGAAAAAGAGTTGACTTTGCTTTCTTTGGTTTTCTTTCTTTTCTTCTTCCTTCGTGGCTTTCTTTCATTTCTTTTCCTTCTCTTTTCCTTTCCTTTTGTTGTCCGGCCATCAAAGAAACAAGAGAGCAAGAGAGAGATTTGATCTTCCAAGTTCAAGATTGAAGGAAGTGTTTAGAGTTGTGTGGGTTGCTTTTGATGTAAGTACAAACCTTGCATTTTTGCATACATTCATGTGATTTTGAAACTTACACATTTGGATATGAATGTACTAAGAAATCTTATTGCATTGTTGATATATATATATATATATGAATAATGTTAACCTTGTGAAATGTAATGTGTTATATGTATATTGATGATGATATATGAAATGTGAGTTGAGATATAATGAAGCCATTGTTGTTGGCTATGGTTATGCAAAATGAAATTATTAAGGCATGATTGCCTATGCGCTTATGAGATATGAATTGAGAAAGAGAATGGTAAAGAAGTGAATGAATTGATTGTATGTCTAATATGTTATTCAATTTCAGAGTTCTGGATTTGGCGGCATGCCTATAAAATGTAAAAAGGTAACAGTCTTGCCGGGTTGAGGATCTCTTCAATTTGAGTTGAATTGAGGTCCAAGAGACTGGGTCTGTTACACTAAATGAATTATGAATATGAAATATTTGATAAGTAACAGTCTTGCCGGGTTGAGGATCTCCTCGATTTCAGTCAGGTTGATGGTCCAAGAGACTGGGTCTGTTACAGGTAACAGTCTTGCCGGGTTGAGGATCTCCTCAAGTTTATTGGGTTGATGGTCCAAGAGACTGGGTCTGTTCACTATCCATGGATAGAGATGTATATATATTGCCTACGGGCTTGATCATTGTGATTATGGACCAAAGCAGTAACTCTGAACTTTGAATATCATATTAAATACTTGTTGGGCCCATGTGTGTCTATGTTGAATGTGTGTGATGGATGATGATACAATTATTGAAATAATGAAATGTAACATTTATGAGTATGATCTCTATTGTTTGAATGTATAACATTGACAAGGCATCGAAGCATATCATTGTTATGGTTTGTACCATTAAGCCGTGGGCTTAGCGATTGTGTTTCATCGCGCAGGTGATAGGTGTGAGCCGGAGAATTCTGCTAGACCTAGTTGAGTTGAGGTTTTGAAGAGTTGGTTTAGAGCTTAAAGATCAGAGAGTCAAGCTGCCAATCATGTATATAGTTCATGTTTTGTAAATTTTGATCTTAATGTATATGTACTTAAAAATATTTGTTATATTTTCCACTACATTTTGAATAAATATTTTTATTTATTGTGTTTTATAAATTCCCTTAAACGTCTTAAATTTATTCATAATTCATCCGAGGGATGATTTGTGTGTTTTGTTAACCGTGGCATTTCTATATTCAGCATACGTATATTACGATCGTATAAGCATGCTGTGTACGTATACGGGGTATAGGGGTGTTACACTTTTTGCCTTTGAATTGCTTGAATTGTTTTTCTAATCTCTCAAAAAATCAGCTTGATTTACTCCCTTTCCTACTCAATTTTGGATCAATTTTGTTCCAAGCCTCTGTCCACTTTTCTCTTTTTCGGCCTCCTTTTTTTTGTGTTGTTTAGTCCATATTTATAGAAGTTTTATATCCTTCATTCCTAATTATTCACGGCATCTTTATCGAATAAGAAAATGAAACTAAAACCTAATTGTATTAGGTTTCAAAAATTTGCGTCGGAAAAATTTTGCTGGCGAAAGAAAACTATGCGGAAAAACTGCGTTGGCAAAAAAGCTGCTGCAGTTTTCTGCGGCAGCGTGCGCTGAACGGTCCCGTAGCACGCGAAGAACGGGCCTGTAGGCCATTTCGCCTGTAGGAAATTCCTTCAGGCAAAATGGCCTGGCCATTTCGTCCGCAGGAGTTTTCTGCGGGCAAAATGCCCAAGGGCCCGCGCTGACTTTCGGCGACGATTTTTTGTCGCCGATTTTTTTGTTATTTTTTTATTTTTATTCATTTCACCATTTTTTATTAAAATAAATATTAAAATTAATTAAGATACCATAAAAATTATTTTGGACTAACTAAAATATATCGGACAACACAAATTATTTTGGACTAATTAAAATATATTGGACCGGACCGGGTCAAAAATTAAGGGTCTACAGTTTGCCCCCTGCTTGAATGATCTGAAACTTTAGTGAAAGAGAGTGAAAAGCAATAAGACTTAAATTTTGATGAGATGATTATTTGAATTTATTTTGGGTTCTGGACCCAGTTCGAATTCTGGACTTGATTTGGGTACTTGTACCAGAGATTGAATTTGATTTGGATACTTGAACCCGAGATTGGGTACTTGGACCCGAGACTAATTTGATTTGGGTACTTGGACCTGAGATTGGATTGAATTTCGATACTTGGACCCGGGATTGGGTACTTAGACCCAAGATTGATTTTGATTTGGGTACGTGGACCCGAATGATTTGATTTGGGTACTTGGACCCAAGATTGGGTGCTTGGACCCGAGATTGGGTGCTTGGACCTAAGATTGGATTTGATTTGGGTACTTGGACCCGAGATTGAGTACTTGAACCTGAGATTGGGTACTTGGACCCAAGATTGGATTGAATTTGATTTGGGTACTTGGACCTGAGATTGACTACTTGGACCTGAGCTTGAATTGATTTGGGTTCTTGGACCTGAGAATGGGTGCTTGGACCCGAGAATGGATACTTAGACCCGAGCTTGAATTGATTTGGGTGCTTGGACCCGAGATTGGGTGCTTGGACTCGAGATTGGGTACTTGGACCCAAGATTGGATTGAATTTGGGTACTTGGACCTGAGATTCAGTTCTTAGACTCGAGATTGATTTGATTTGGGCACTTGGACCTGAGATTAGATTTGATTTGGGTACTTGGACCCAAGAATGGGCGCTTGGACCCGAGAATGGGTACTTGGACCCGAGAATGGGTGCTTGGACCCGAGATTGAGTTTGACTGACCTTTTATCATTTGAGAAGTCTGACTGCTCTGGCTATTTTATGCATTGTGATTCTTCAACATCAAAATGGATCTTCATCCTTTGAGATCGGGTCTTCACCCTTGAAAATGGATCTTCATCCTTTGAGATTGGGTTTTCACCCTTGGAACATGGATCTTTATCCATTGGAGGTTGGGTCTTTACCCTGGCTTCAGCTCTTTTAGCTGAACTGATCTTTTGTCTTTTGCAGCTTCATTCTTTTGAGAGTTCTAATGTTTCATTCTTTTGTTCTTCCTTTTTGCAAAAATTTAGCAATTTTTAATTAGCCTTCATATCCTCTCCTTTTCCCCCTGCGTGGCGAGATATTTGCAAGTGAGTTTGAAAATATCTTATATATAAACTAAAAAATTGAAAAGGAGATACTTTGCCCCCTGTGTACGCTCAAACCCATGATTTTTCTATGCGAACTCTGATTGATGTTGTTGTTGTCTAGTTCTTCGCACAAGCACGTATTTCTTCTCTTTACAAGATTACTGGAGCTTTCTTAAGCAATGGGCTTTCTATGCCCCCCTAATTTGATATCTTCTTTTGATTCTTTACTTCACAGGGTGTTTTTTGTTCATTTTTCCAAGGAATAGACAACACAAGACAAGAAAGTGCGATGTGATATGCTCATGTATGCATGATATGAATGAATGATACTTGCAGTGATTTTATTGACTCACAGACTGAGGTGATCAGTAGAAGTGTTCTTATTGGATCTGTTTTGACGCTTGTTCAAGTCTTGTATTGGAATGATCAAAAGCTTTTGCATTTATGGCTTTTATCTTCAAGATGTTGAAAATATGAATAATGGAGACCCTAAGCAGCAGAGTCGGGGATTCATCTATTTCAAAATATGTCTTAGCATGTCAGTTGATAGCTTCTTCATGACCTTGCCAATAATCATTTCCTTTGCCCAATGTGTCCTTTGGAGACTTGATAGTTCAACATACTCCCCTTAGCTTGAAGGCTTTGTATGACAAAACACTTTTTTTTATTTTTTATTTTTTGAATTTTGATTTTGAAATCAAATGTTGGCTTTGCCAAATTAATGTCAATGTACCTCAGGACTTGATTTTTCCAAAGTAATATATCTATAACATGACAACCCTAGTTACCGTTTTAAACTCGGGAATCAATTCTATTTAAGCAAGAATTGTTGCACTTCAGATAGGCACATACACATTACTTGGCCAAAGGTCTCATTTGAGTTTAAATATTGTCTATCTCATATGCATGCTTATCCAAACTATCTCCACTAATAGACTCTACCTATCAAGAGAGATCAATAGGTCTTTGATAGGCTTGAAATGGGGTCTATGAGGGACATGGGTTAAATGAAGGCCATTTTGAGATAGGAGATGATGTGACACAATGGACAAACCCTCACACTACAAATTTCTTGTTGGAACTTTAGACAGTTGGAAGCAATCTTTCTAGACTCCAAATTCCTTCTATCTTCTTGGCATTAATCTGGATCTTGATTAGGACAGTTTTTACTCTTGCAAAAAGTTTAAGACCCAAATCTATTTCTTTTCTTCTTTTCCCTTTTCTTTCAACTTTATTTTTCTTACTCTTCCCTCTTCCTTCTCTTTATTTGCCTTACTCTTCCCTTTCTTTGAGCATTTTATCATTTTGTCCTTCTTCCTTGTAGGATTGTTAAGTACAGAACTTTCAAGAACTGAATGGCTTTTCTCTTTTTCCTTTGATTTTGATCGAATATTTGGTTGGGTTGGACCAATTCAAGTCAATCCGTCCTTATAAACCAAATGGAAGCCTTTTGTTGTCTTAGGTAAAAGAGAACTCAGTTGGCTTTTTGAACCGCCTTTTTAGGTTTTATCTTTTTTCTTTTCTATCTCTTTTTCTTCTTTTCTTTTTCTTTTCTTTTTCTTCTTCTTCTTCTTTTGTTTTTGATTTTTTTGGTTCTAGCTCTAAAAGAGTTGTCTTGTTTGTACTAACTTGGGCTTCCAATGATGGATGAATGGGGTGACATAAATCTCCTTTAATTGGGATAAATCATTTGTTATTCTGATGTTATCTTGATATATTGGAGATATCAGGAAAACTTCAACTACCCTTATGGTCTTGAGAACATCAACTACCCTTGTGGTTTCGAAAACATCAACTACTCTTTTGGTCTTGAGAACTTCAACTATCTTCATGATCTTGACTAATCATTGTTTCCTTTGATCTTCTTGCCTCTTCATCTTAGTGATCATAAGACTTGTCAAAAGTATCACAACAGCTCAGGGCAGATTATTAGGGTTATATGCCAATGAAAAGAAAGCTAAAATCTTATGAAGGCTCAAAGGGACAACTAGGAATTGATATTTAATTGGGTGGATACTAGTTGTTGGCTAACCAAACAATGCCTAGATCATCTCTCCCTTAAATAATTAGAGTTCAATTTTACCTTGAAAGTTTATCAAAGCATGTTCTAAGACTGACTAGGACCTAGACAAAGATAATTATGCAGGAGCCCTCTCTAAGTAAGCATACACAGCTCAATGCTATAGAGCAATTCCCTCACCTAGTAAAGTCATTCAAGTCATGATGCCTAGACATATTAATTCATGAACATCAAGCTAAATTCCTCATTGGTTGAGCACCAAAATGAACAAAGACCAACAAAAATTTTGATGAAAATAATTTATTCAAGCAACTTTAAATTTGAAAAACACAATAGTTCCAAAATATTAAAGAAAGTAAGATTGAAAAGCAACATTCAAGCTAAAGAAAAGTTCATTGAGTTAGTCTTCTTTTCCTTTCATATCTTCAATATCCCCATCTTGAAAGGATGATAAAATAAAATCTTCTTCCAATCCTTTTCCTACCATGAAGGCTGCTGGTGGTGGCACCCTATTGAACCTTGGAAATGGATTACCTTTGGTATTGGGCTTATCTGGATCAGGCAACTTGCCATTATCAATTAAATCTTGGATCTCATGCCTTAGACGAGCACGTTTATCTGTTTCATGCCCTTGCATTTGATGAAATTGACAGAAGGCCTCGGCATTGAAGTTTGGTGGCAATGGTTTATGTAGTGGTCGAGGAGCTAACGGTTGCAACAACCCTTTCTTTTGCAGCTTGCTAAAAACCCAAGATAGAGGTTTCCCCAATTCTGAGAATTATCTTTTATTTCCTTGAACAGTCGCATTAACATCAACTTCTTTTTGCGTGCTTTGATTGCTAGGCTGATAATTCCCTTTCTCATTCCTTTTTATTGAAAAACGGTTCTTCTCTCTTTCCCACTCTTCAATTTGTAGACCTTGTAGACCAGCTTGGAGAAGATCTTTGAAGTCACGGATGAGTGTATGAGAAATCCTTTCACAAAGATTGGGTAGGATACCTCTCACAATCATCCTTATTTGATTAGATTCATCGGGCCTTTTCTTAAGCAAAGCAACCTTATTTCTCCATCTCTTCACATAGTCCACAAAATTCTCATTTGGCCTTTGTCTAATGGACTCAACTTCCATTAAGTTAACTTCCAACTCGACATTATACCCATATTGCTGGATGAAGGCCTTGTATAGCAAATCCCAACTCTTTTGTGTTCCATCATCTAAGGTATTGAACCAATTTTGGACAACAGGGTCCAATGAGAGCATAAAGTACCTTAGGGTTTGAGCCTTAGTAGCTCGGGCAGACTGCATGGTAGTAATATACTGCTTTACATGGAGATGAGGATTTCCGGTGCCATTGTACTTAGCGAAGGAAGGCATCTTGAACTTATAAGGGACCTCTTCATCTTGTTCAAATAGTTTGTCGATCTCAGACATCTCTTCGGTTTTCAACTTATTCTCAAATTTCTTTTCTAAATCAGCAATCATCTTTTCAACATCGGATGTCTCAGTCTTTTCGATAGTGGCTTTCTCAACAACCTTCGGTTCTTTCTTCTTCTCTTGAATATCTTGGTAGTATTGAGCCCAATCATCATCATCATCAATGATCACCTTTACATCATCAAAAACCACTTCACTAACTTTGGTCTCCCCTTTGTCCTTTGGCTTCTTAGTGCTAGCAGATGCCTCGGCATGATTCTCTAAGATTGCAGTCAATTGGTTCTTCATGGTCTCAGCTAGGGCCTCTTTTATTTCTTCCATCTTAGCATTGAGTGTTTCATCCACTATCCTTTGAATTTGTTTGGGCTCCATTGTTTTTGGTGAGCAAGTGATTGAATCATTGCTAGATACTTCATCTCTGGCATAGGTCAGATTGTTGCAAGCTTTTGAGCTATCGTAATCCAGGGCTGTGAGCCAGAGAGGATCAATGACATGAGATGCAAATGTATGCATGTATGTATGCATAAGCAATCAACAAACAAGGATAATTAGGACGTTCCTTCCAACCTTATAACATCCACACACAAATGGCGAGTCTCTTTTTCAAGGTATATGGTTAACAAAATACCGACATTGGGCAGCTTGTTTTTGAATAATTCCCTCGGACGTTTCAACCAATAGTTATATTTTCGAAAATGGAAATCAATCCATGATAATTCCTATTAATTAGGTTTTAATCCATTCAACCAACTAAAGTAGCTTTTATGCTATATTGGATTAAAACTAAATTAAGAGGTTTATTACAGATAGATTTCTCACTTGAAAAAGTAACTAATGATTCATGCCAAAAACAAGCCCATGGTTAATTTATTCTTAGTGTAAACTAGGCCCACAATTGATTTTTAGTATTTCATAATTGACCTAAAATATTTTGCAAGCTCTTTGTAAGAAAAGATTGGGTGAAAATAATTTTGTTTCTAAGCCCATTGTAAAAGATTTTAGAAAAATGGATTTTAGGCTTAGTATTTAGGCCATGAGCCAAAGAAAAGTTTGATGTCCAAGACCATCTTGAAAAATTTTGAAAATATCTTTAGTCTTTTTCATTTTCTAAAGAAAAGTTTATTTTCAGCTTACAAGGTACTTAGATCATATTAGAAAAAGGACAAACCAAATAAGCCATGATTTGAGCCAAGATAAATTAACCATAGTCAAACAACATACATTTGGGGTAAAACCTAAGGAAAGTAACTAGGCCAATTACATGAGCTTTAGTCTTTGGGTTAAAAGGCTTAGGTTCCCATAGCAAGTATATACCAATTGGTACGAGGCTATGAGTGGTTATGCCATGTTCGATCTCCATACCTTGAGTGAAAGCATGGTATCCCTCACATAACACAACACGGGTAACACGGGCGTCCTAACTCACGCACACAATGCAATCTAATATGATGCAATGGATAATATCATTATAAGAAAGAATAGAATAATATAAAGACCAACGGAATTAACTTCTCTTGTCCCCAGTGGAGTCACCATTGTGAGCGGGGATTTTCACCCCCACTCCAGGTGGAATGGTTCTTGTGACTTCGGCACTGTTTAGGCTCGGGACCTTAGACAACACGGACCTAAGTTTAGAGACCTGGACAGGCCGGGAAAAAGAAAGTGGTGGATGACTCAATTCCTAAGGAATCCCCAACCCCCTAATGGGTTCGGAAAGTTGGGTACGTGTGGGGAAGGTGAGAAATGGCCCAGCACCCCCACAATGCCCTGTTCATTGGAACCGACCTCCTTTACAGTCTTAATATTATAAAATTTTTAAATATAACAACATTATCCATATTACACACAATAATTAAAAGAAAGCATCAATATATTAAAATTAAAGCAAGGTCCAAGCAAAACAAATAAATGGACACCCATCCGAAGATGGAAACATGTCCTTACATCACATGCCTAAATAGGACACCCACCGAATGGTAGAAATATGCCCTTTACATAGGTTCTAAAATAGAAAAGCAAATTAAATTACATGATATTTAAATAATGAGGTACTCACCAAGTGAAAACATACCTCTTACAACATTTAGAAACCTAACTAAATTGATAAAAGTAAATAATCATTCATCATAAATAAATCATTCATTAAAAGTATTAAATATCAATGGAAAATAAACATCCATCGATAATAAATTAAATAAACTAAGTATTAAACTTAAAAGAAATTAAAGCATATAAAATAAATCAATGCATAATCAAATATAGAATTGAATAAGGCAAATAAAAAAAATCTAAGTTATAGCTATTGTTTCCATTTAGAATCCTTTATTTCATGTGTTTAGGGGTTTTGGATTTTCATGGGTTTAAGCTACTGTAACTTTTTAAAGAATTAAAATAGATTAAGGATTTTATGTTTTAAAAGGTTGGTAAGACACTTTGATTAAAGGGGTTAGAGTTTACTATTTTAGGTTTGGAGTTGAATTAGGGTTTTAGGAATTTTAAATTTAGGGTCTCGGGTAATGAATTTTATTTTAGGATTTGGAAAGGCAATTGACAATGTCATGAAGCTTTATGAATTTAAACAAAATATTTAAAGTTTATAAGAGCAAAAAGATATTTTTTAAGTCTTTTGGAAGGATACAAAATACAATTTTGGGTTTTGATAATTTGGAAAGAAAATCTTAGTTTTGGGGTTTTGAAGAAATAAAACTAATATCTTTAAACTTTTGGAAAATAAAGCCACAATTTAAGATTTTTAAGCCTTAGAAAAAGTGAATTGAGGTCCTAAAATTTTTGAATTAAAAGAAACAAAGTGATGATTAAGCTACTGTGAAAAAAACAAAAGAAATTAAGAATTCAAACCTTATTTTGTAAGTTTCACCAAAAATTGCTTCTTGGATGAACAAGGTCAAAGACAAGCTTTTTTCTGATCTCTCAAAAAATCAGCTTGATTTACTCCCTTTCCTACTCAATTTCGGATCAATTTTGTTCCAAGCTTTTGTCCACTTTTCTCTTTTTCGGCCTCCTTTTTTTTGTGTTGTTTAGTCCATATTTATAGAAGTTTTATAACCTTCATTCCTAATTATTCACGGCATCTTTATTGAATAAGAAAAGAAAACTGAAACCTAATTGTATTAGGTTTTGGAAAATTTGCGTCAGAAAAATTTTGCTGGCGAAAATAAAACTGCTGCGGAAAAACTGCGCTGGCAAAAAAGCTGCCACAGCTGGCTGCGGCAGCGCGCGCGGAACGGGCCCTTAGCGAGCGTGGAACGGGCCCGTAGGCCATTTTGCCCACAGGAAATTCCTACAGGTGAAATGGCCTGGGCCATTTCGCTCGCAGGAGTTTCCTGTGGGCGAAATGCCCACGGGCCTGCGCTGACTTTCGGCGACGATTTTTTCGTCACAGATTTTTTTGTCGCCGATTTTTTTTATTTTTTTATTTTTATTCATTTCACCATTTTTTACTATAATAAATATTAAAATTAATTAAGATACCATAAAAATTATTTTGGACTAACTAAAATATATCGGACAACACAAGAATTATTTTGGACTAATTAAAATATATTGGACCGGACCGGGTCAAAAATTAAGGGTCTACACTCTGCTACCTCGACCCCCCTCTAACACTATGTCTAAAAGCTGCAGTATCCGTCTGTCTATCCTTTGGAGGCTCTGAATAATCTCTGAGAAAGTGACCTGGCAACCCACATCTGTAACACAATGCTGGTGCACCAGTCCTCCAGTAGGCACCCCCATGTGCTTTACCACAATCAACACAGATAGGTGGAGCAAGCCTCTGAGTCACTGGGGTTAGAGCACTAGCCACTGAGGCTACAAGTCTCTGCCTCTATCTCTATTGTTGTACTGACCTACTAGACTACCTCTAGCTCCAACTGAATCTCTGAGGATATCCTCCTCGGCCTCTCTTCACTGATGAAGACCCTGCCTCACTCTAGGATCTCCTAGCTCTGGTTTCCTCTGCTCTAGCAGCTGCTACAAGTCCCTGTACTATCTTTACACTCCGGGTAGCTACAACCAACTGAGAAAAGTCCTAATATCGAGACCCTGCCATAATACACATGATAGAGGGTCTCAATCCCCCCTCAAACCTCTGACACCGGTCAATCTCATCAGATATGATCCCTCCAGCATAATGGCTTAGCCGGATAAACTCAATCTCATACTCTGTCAATGTCCTGTTGTCTTACCTCAAACTTAGGAACTCCATCGGAGTATACTTCTTCTCAAATTCCCTCAATAAATCATCATAGGTCAGAACTGGTGGATCAGCTGCAGCATATGGAACCGTCTTCCACCACTCATAGGCATTCCTCTGTAGAAGAGATCTAGCATAATCAAACTTCTCCTCTGGACTAGCCTGCAGCTGGATGAAAACCTTTTGGACCCTATCCATCCACTACTTTGCTACAGCAGGGTCTGTAGTACCAACAAAATCCTTGCCACCAAACTTCCTCAACTTGCCATATTTTCATGTTGGAGGCTACCATTGCAGCTGCGGCTGCTGCTGAATCGAAGCCTGCCTCAATAGCTCCACCATATGTTGTACCCAGACTGGCAAAATCTCCTCTGCTATTGGTCTAATAGGCATAAAAGCAGATGCCTCTCCAGCAGTCTCAGCTCTAGCTCCATCTCTACCTTCACCAGGAGCTACACTCTTTACACTATCCTCTACAGACTGATGGGTCTGAGATGTCATAACTACCTATATCTACAAACATATTAGAAATTGCCACATCAGATATCAAAAACTGTCAGTGCCAATGCATGTATCGCAATTGAAAATCATATTTAAAATCCCTATTTTCTCTCTCTAACAACCTACCTAGGTCAAGAACCTCAAACCTAGGCTCTGATACCAAAATAATTGTAATATCCTTATACCCTATATAAGTATAATACACACACCAAGTATACGTAAAATATGCATATATGGTATAAAAATGTCACAACCCGGTTTAATAAAAATTTTCAACATGCAAATTTAAAATCTTAAATACCTTAAAATGTATATTTATCAAAAGCACATATAACACCTACACTACACAATTTATCCAAAACCTTCTTTTTAATTTATTATATGTACACCAAAACGTAATATAATATACTTAACAACAAAATGTACAATAATATAAAATATATACATGCTGGCAGTGTCTCTGATATTGATGCTCAAAAACTAACTCTATAGAAAAATCTCAAATCTAGACTCGACCTGGTCTAAAAGAACTCTCTGGCTCTACTGGATCTCCCCTGTCACCTGTGCGATGAATTACAATCACGCTAAGCCAAAAGCCTAGTAATACAAACTTTACTAACAATAAAATTATGAAATAATTCCAATGCATAATGCATATTCTTTTATCATTTAATAATTCACATAATAACAAACACAAAGCATATACACCCAAAAGATCTAATATGGCATTCAAATCCCAGAGTTACTATTTTGGTCCAAATTGACACCATGTGTCTAGACTCGAAGGCAAATCATAATAATTGCTCAAAAGCTAGCCTCGAAGGCAGATAATAATAATTGCTCAAAAGCTAGCCCCGAAGGCAAATCATATCACAGTGATGTCAAGCGTCTAGCCTCGAAGGCAAATCATATCACATTGACGCCAAGCGTCTGGCCTCGAAGGCAAATCATATCACAGTGACGCCAAGCGTCTAGCCTCGAAGGCAAATCATATCACAGTGACGCAAAGCATCTGGCCCCAAAGGAAAATAATGAGGATAACCTCATAGGTATGCCGCCAAACACAAAACTCTGAAAATTGAATAACATACTAGGCACACAATTATTTCATATTTTCCATTATCAATTTATCTCTCATTTTCCCATAATCAAACGAGGCACATTTTCTTATTTCTCATTTTCGATTAGGCACATTACCTTACTTTCTCCTTATTCTCACTCATATCAATATCATTTGATTTCAATTTATCACATTTCCTCATATCTCAATATATTGTTACAATGTATCACATTTTACACTAAAATACATTACCCAAATATTTTGGGTATTTTCACATAATTCACATATAAATCACATTTTATGCACTTTAGCCATTAATAATGTCTTATCACAATGCATTTAATGCATTCATAACAAATCACATAACATAGTGTGAGCGGGGATTTTTGCCCCCACTCCTGGTGGAATGGTTCTTGCGACTTCGGCACTGTTTAGGCGTGCTTTGATTACTAAGCTGATAATTTGCTTTCTCATTCCTTCTTGCCGAAAAAGCGATTCTTCTCCCTTTCCCACTCTTTAATTTGCAAGCCAGCTTGCAAAAGATCTTTGAAATCACTGATGAGTGTATGAGACATCCTTTCACGAAGACTGGACAACACCCCTCTCACAATCATCCTTATTTGATCAGACTCATCGGGCCTTTTCCTGAGTAAAGCAGCCTTATTTCTCCATCTTTTCACATAGTCCACAAAATTCTCATTTGGCCTTTGTCTAATGGACTCAACTTCCATTAAGGTAACTTCCAACTAAACATTTTACCCATATTGCTGAATGAAAACCTTATATAACATGTTCCAATCTTTTTGAGTACTTTCATCTAAAGTGTTAAACCAATTTTGGACAACATGGTCCAATGAGAGCATGAAGTACCTTAGAGTTTGAGTAGCTCGGGCAGACTGCATAGCAGTGATATACTGCTTCACATGGAGATGAGGATTTCCAGTACCATTGTATCTAGCAAAGGATGGCATCTTGAATTTGTATGAAACTTCTTCATCTTGTTCAAATAATTTGTTGATCTCGGACACCTCTTTGGTTTTTAATTTATTCTCAAATTTCTTTTCTAGGTCAGCAATCATCTTTTCAACATCAGAAGCTTCTGTTTTCTCCATAGCTGATCTTTCAACAATCTTTGGTTCTTTCTTCTTGTCTTGAGGATCTTGGTAGTATTGAGCCTAATCATCATCATAATCAATGATCACCTTTTCATCATCAAAAACCACTTCACTAACTTTAGTCTTCCCTTTGTCCTTTGGCTTCTTAATGCTAGCAGATGCTTCAACATAATTTTCTAAGATTGCAGTCAATTGGTTCTTCATGGTCTTAGCTAGGGGCTCTTTTATTTCTTCCATTTTGGCATTGAGGGCTTCATCCACCATTCTTTGAATTTGTTCTAGCTCCATTGCTTTTAGTGAAAAAGAGATTGAGTCATTGCTAGATACTTCATCTTCGGCGTTGGTTGGATTATCGTAAGCTTTTGAACTGTTATAATCCAAGGTTGTGTGCCAGACAGAATTAATTATATGAGATGCAAATGTATGCATGTATGCATGTATGCACAAACAATCAACAAAGAAAGATAATTAGGACGTTCTTTCCAACCTTATAACATCCACACATGAATGGCGAGTCTCTTTTCCTAGTTATATGGTTAACAAAATGCCAACATGGGGTACCTTGTTTTCGAATATTTTCCTCGAACGTTTCAACCAATAGTTATATTTTTAAAAATGGAAATCAATTTATGATAATTCCCATTAATTAGGTTTTAATCCATTCAGCAAACTATAGAAGCTTTTATGCTATATTGGATTAAAACTAAATTAAGAGGTTTATTATTAATAGATTTCTCACTTGAAAAAGCAACTAATGATTCATGCCAAAAACAAGCCCATGATTAATTATTCTTAGTATAAACTAGGCTCACAATTGATTTTTGGTATTTCGTAATTGACCTAAATATTTTGCAAGCTCTTTGTAAGAAAAGGTTGGATGAAAATAATTTTATTTCTAAGCCCATTGTGAAAAGATTTTAGAAAAAATGGATTTTGGGCTTAGTATTTGGGTCATGAGCAAAAGAATTTTTGATTTGTTTTTTTTTTAGAAAAGTTTTATGTCCAAAGACCATCTTGAAAAGTTTTAAAAATAGCTTTGGTCTTTTGAACTTTAATGAAAATTGTTTTTTGAACTTACAATGTACTTAGGTCATATTAGAAAAATAGCAAACCAAATAAGTCATGATTTAAGCCAAGACAAATTAACCATAGTCAAATAACCTGCACTTGGGGTAAAAACCTAAGAAAAGTAACTAGGCCAATTACATGAGCTTTAGTCTTTGGGTTAAAAGGCTTAGGTTCCCATAGCAAGTATATACCAAATGGTACGAGGCTATGAGTGGTTATGCCATGCTCGATCTCCATACCTTGAGTGAAAGTATAGTATCCCTTACATAACACAACACGGGTAACACGGGCATCCTAACTCACGCACATGATGTAATCTAATATGATGCAATGGATAATATCATTATAAGAAAGAATAGAATAATATAAAGACCAACGGAATCAACTTCTCTTATCCCCGGTGGAGTCACCACTGTGAGCGGGGATTTTTGTCCCCACTCTCGGTGGAATAGTTCTTACGACTTCGGCACTGTTTAGGCTCGAGGCCTTAGAGAACATAGACATAAGTTCAGAGAAAATGGAGTCACCACCTGGATAGGCCGGGAAAAAGAAAGGAGTGGATGACTCGATTCCTAAGGAATCTGTTTTATTAGTTTTTGTTATAAGTTTTGTGTCTTGTTTATTATGTTTATTATTGTTTTATTTAGGTATTTCGTTAGTTTTTATCGGTTTGTCTAGTGTTTTCTTTAATTGTGTAGTTTTAGTTTATTTTTAGTTTTATGTCGTTTTTGATCTAGTTTTTAGTTTGTGTTTATGTTTTATCGGTTATTGTTTATTTACTTCGTGTTTTAAGTTTGTTTTGAGTTTTGTGTTAGGTTAAAACAGGCAAGGAAACGAATTGAAGATGAAATGGGCAGTAGCTGACACAGGCAGAGGACACGACCAAGTCACTGGCCGTGTCCCATACCAAGTTAAAAGGAAGAGTAAGTCCCAGTAGCAGACACAAGCAAGGGACACGGCCAAGTCATGTGGCCGTGTCCCTCCAAAGAAGAGCAACACGGCCAAGTCACCTTGACTTGGCCGTGTCCCACTTATTACCAAAGGAAAGGGAGAAAAAAAATTACACAGAAGCGAACACAGGCAAGGGACACGGCCAAGTCATGTGGCCGTGTCCCTCCCAACTCACTCACACGGCCAAGTCAAGCTCCACTTGGCCGTGTCACTCAACAAAGAAGAAAAGAAGATCAAAAGCAACAGAGGTGGGCACATGCAGGGGACACGGCCGTGTCTTGTGGCCGTGTCCCTCCAACAAGCCCTCACACGGCCGTGTCCCTCATCATCTGGCCGTGTCCCTCATGAACCAAACGCGCACCGAATTTTAAAGCTGACATTTCGTATAAAAGCAAAAAGAAAAGTTAGGGTTTGGGGATTGACGATTTTTGAGAGCAAAGTTCAGCCGTCTGAGAGAGATCTTAGGGTTTAAACATTTGTTTTCTTGGATTTTGATTTTACTTTGGATTAAACTAGTTTAGATTAGATTGTTCATGCCATTGTTTCATCCTTCTTGCAAGATTCGATCAAGAGATTCATCAAAAACTTCAAGGAGTTTGTAACTTGGTTTTATTCTTAAACTTTGTCTCTTTAGTTTCATTGAAATTGTGTTTATGAACATTATTATGTCTAAATTGATTTCTTTGATTATTAATGAGATGAGTATGCTTGATAACATCATGAACTAATTTAATCTAGTCTAGGGTTTGTATGGATTTGCTATGAATTGTATGAATTGGTTATTCTCTTAACTAATGATTTCTTTAGCCTTTATTGAATGAAAAATTGTTACATATAATTGATTGGCCACCAATTGTGTGTTTTAGGTATTAGATGATGGATTGAGAGATGAAATCTAATGCTGGAACAATTCAATTAAGGACTTAGGTGAATTAGAGATATAACCTATTAAAAAGATTGTTTCAATTATAACAAGATTAGTTGTAAGAGGTTTGAATGCGAAAGCTTACTTCCTTGACTCAATTAATTAAGTTGTTTGAGATTTAATCTTAGAAATTAAATTAGTTAAGTGGAATAACCGTTCATACATATGAGTAGTAAAGAAGTGCAAACCCTAGACTCTTTTTATCAAGTGAATCAAAACATAAGCTATTATTTATTTTATTTGTTTTCAACTTAAATCAATCTTCTTCATTACTTTGCAATTTAAATTACTTCAATTACTTGTTACTTTTACTTTGATAATCAATTAACTACTTTGGCTTCCTTGTGAGACGACCTTGGGGCGATCACCTTTGCTACAGCTACCTCGTATACTTGCGAGTGACGCTTTGTGGTAGAGTTAATTTGAGCGCAACAAGTTTTTGGCGCCGCTGCCGGGGAAGCTAATTGGCGTAATTGTTTATTTTAAAAAAGAATAAAAAAAATAAAAATACAAAATACTTTAGATTATTTTTCATTGTTTTCATTTTATTTGTCTTTTGCTTTTGATATTTCTTTTTCTAGAAATTTCTGTTTATGCAAGGCAGGAGATCACTTGAAGGCGAACTACATCCATTCATTCCAAAAATTCAGAGAGTAAAAAGGAGCAGAGAGGAGTTTGAGCTCTACACCGGATTTGATACTTCAGAGGAAGACATTTCGGATTTTGAGTCAGAATCCGAAAAAGCTGTTAAAATGGCTGGAGAAAGGCAAAGAACCATGAGGGATTTTGCTAGACCTGTCATTGGGACTTCCACTTCTTGCATAAGACTGACAGATGCAGCAAGGAACTATGAGTTGAAGAACATTCATTACAACATGCTGCCATCATTCTATGGAGTTCCAAATGAAGATCCTTTGAATTTTATTAGGGATTTCTACTCCACCCTCAACACTTTTCCTTTAGGAGGACTAACAGAAGATCAGTTGAGGATGAGATGTTTCCCTTATACTTTGAAGGATAGGGCAAAGAGCTGGCTCATGATGTTGCCTGAAAATTCACTGACAACTTGGGAGCAAGTTTACAATAAATTCATGGGCAAGTTCTATTCACACCAAAAGACAGCTGAGTTGAGAGGGAAGATTGCTACATTCTCTCAATTTGAAGGAGAGCCATTTCATGAGGCTTGGGACAGATTCAAGATGCTATTGATCCAGTGTCCACATCATCACTACCCACTTCAACTCCTTAATCAGTTTTTCTATGATGGTCTCACCTAGCAATTTCAGAACACTGTTGATAATGCAGCTGGGGGAGCCATGGGAGAAAAGACAGCTGATGAGACTTATGAGATCTTTGAGATGTTGGGAGCTAATTCTCAATAAAAGAGTGTAAGGGGAAGAAGCAAAGGGGTGAATCAACTGGAAGCCAATACTGAAATGGTTAGTCAAATAGCTGAGTTGACAAGACAGGTTCAGATGCTAAACATGAAGAACAATATTTCTTCATCTACTCAAGAAGTGTGTGGATTCTGTGGGACATTTGGGCATGGAGCAAATTTATGTCCCTCTGCATGTGAGTCTTTTGGGAATGAAGCAGAGCAAGTTAATGCTATGGGGGGATTTCAACCAAGAGCCAGGAATGATCCTTACTCCAACACTTACAATCCTGGTTGGAGGAGTCACCCCAATTTTTCCTGGACAACAAATAATGCTCAACAGCCTTTCCATTTGCTCCAGAGACAGAACCAGCAGGGCCAATCCTCAAATCAAAATCAAGGTCAGCCTAAGAGAGAGAGTTTGGAGGAAAGTTTACAGGCTTTTATCAAAGTCAGTGCTCAAAACCAAGAGATGAACAACAAGAGGCTGGATTCCTTGGAAGCATCTTTTAAGAAGGTGGAGACCTGTAACACCCTCATACTCTATATAGGTACTGTACATATACCTAGTATACATACAATACGTATATAGAGTGTAAGAATGTCACTTCTAGTTTTAATTTAAAAATCTTATCCAAGTTCAAACAATACTATCTTTAGATTTTAATAACATTTAGTAAATCATTATACATATTAATATATGATTGTGAATAATATAACAAAATTAAACTTTACATGTATGCATCACCTTCTAGTTGGTCTCAAAACACTCTTACCCTTCTCGTGGCATAATTGCTTGATTTCCCGATCAACCGCATAATCACCTGCGCGATCACACAACCGCGCTAAGCCCGAGAGCTTAGTAATACAAATAAATCATATACACATATAATAGAGAAAATCATATTTTCATTTTAACTTATTATGTCATTATTTTCTTACCATGTTTTTCCCTTTTTGGCTATACTTTTCATATATATATATACTTCTACTAATGTTTTACCAATATACATATTCATACATTTTATTTCAGTAATTCACAATCCAATGACTTATCAAAGTCTTCATGAAACAATATCCACTATTTCCACATTCATATACATTTCACACATCATATATCATCATATACAATTTACACATCATAAACTCATCATTTCACATAGCTTCTCAAGCTATACTCATCTTCAATAATTCACTTATGTATTGTATGCATCTCATTCCATAGTTATCACTATATATCACACAACATTAATTTCCTTCCATAGTTCACATTAAAACAAGGACAAACATATATCTCATTATTCATTTTCATTATTCAGGAATCACATATATATATATATATACAAACACACACATGGGCCCAAGAACACTAATATGCCATTCCACTTTCAGAGTTAATGTTTTGGTTTAATTATCACATTTATCATTATCCCAACTAGGCTTCAAGGATTAAGGTTCAACCAAGCTTCAAGGGGAACAAAGCATGCTAAGTATCAACCCAACTTGGCTTCAAGAACCAATCCAACCTAGCTTCAAGGGTGGTAACATCTCAATTAGGCTTCAAGGTTTTGACCCAACCAAGCTTCAAGGGGAGTAAAACATGTTAAACTTCAACCCAACTTGGCTTTAAGGATCAAACCAACCTAACTTCAAGAGATTGTTACTATTAGGCATGCCACCAACAACAAAACTCTGAAAATGAATAACATATTAGACACACAATTCATTTATGAGTTCATTATCAATTGAAATCATCATAGCCAATCACAATGGCTTCTCATATCATTTAGATCATCATAGCCAATCACAATGGCTTCTCATATCATTTAAATCATCATATGTCAATTCATATCATAGCTTTTCATCTTTCAAATACACAATCATTTATCTCAAATACTACACATTTCATATAACATCATTATCAATCACAATTACATCACATCTTACTTGGTCTCAATTCACATTAGAATACTTCATTATTTACATATTCATAATCAAACACATTTAACATTCATCATGAATGATCATCATTGATATACACATATATAATTTACCTTATTCTTAGATTTGGAATCCTCAACATACATTTATTTCATATATATTTGAAATATAGATTCAACAAAACCCTTGGAGGATCCAACAATACAAGAATAATCAAGAATAAGAATCATTAACTAACCAATTTTAGGGACACGGCCAGCATCATTTGAAGGACACGGCCAAGCTTGTGGCCGTGTCTCTCAACCCTAATTGGCAGTAGTGAACACAGCCAGGCGACACGGCCGTGTCACTCAACACAAATTCAGACAGTAGCAAACACGGGCAGAGGACACGGCCGTGTCTCTCCACAAAAATCAGACAGTAAGAAACACGGGCAGAGGACACGGCTGAGACTGTGACCGTGTCTCTCCCAAAACCAATCCAACACATATAATTTTCCTTGACTTGGCCGTGTCTCTCCTTGCTTTTGGCCGTGTCACTCACAAAATTCAACCCAAACCTAACCAAACCTCTTCTTTTCTCATTAATTCACAACATAATACCAATACACACCAACCATGCACTAAATTCATTAACACAAGTACTAATAAATGTTTTTTTAAGTTTGAATATCATATCAAAACATTAATTAAGGTAGTTTGTTCTTACCTTAAGAATCACTCACAAATCTACACACTTTACCTTCCAAGAACTCTTCACCACTTAGAAATCCACTATCTTCACAACCTAATTCAAATCAAATAATAAAAATACATGAATTTCAATACAAATATTTTATGTTTTTAACTCCCTTAAACACAATCATATATCAATTACTCAAATCCCCACTCCTATATTAAATCCTTATAAAACAATTTTAATAATCCTTCATCATCTTCACCAATAACCATTTGAGTCTATACACATCTTTCAATCTTTCACTATCATTATCTTACCATATTAACTACCTCAAAACTCAACTCAATTAATGAAAATCAACTCAAAGAAATGAATACTTACTTGAATATGTTGCCAAATCTTCATCTCTATCTTCAATTCTCTTAGAATCCTTAAGAATTTTGATGTGAAAAGCAACAAAATCACATCTCTCTCTCTTTCTCTCCCTCTCTCTCTCTCTCTCTCGTCCAAGCAGCAAGAAGAAGACGAAGAAGAAGGAGCAGAAGAGGAAAGAAGTTTCTACTTCTTTCCTTCGTTCTGATCATATATATATATATATAATAATAATAATAATAATAATAACACTAATAATAATAATAATAATAATAATAATAATAATAACACTTTAAATCTCCACCACATAATCTTTCTTTGACTTTCTTCTTCTCTTTTCTTTTTATCCTTATTATTATTATTAATTCATTACACAAATATATATATATATATACCATTCACTTATCCTACACCATTTTATATCCCATGTATATGTCTTATATATATTATCTTTATATTTCCCCTATATACATATACATTAAATCCAAATACAACAACAATAACTCCAAAACTCTTAGGGTCTATTCCAGGATATTACAATTCTCTCCCCCTTAAATAATTTCGTCCTCGAAATTATCTAACACAATAACAACCCATTCCTAACATAATACCATCTTAATTTTCATATGAAGATAATCGTATCTTACATTATAATTTATCAAATCACATAACTTTTACTCTCCCCCTTTAAGCCAATCATAACTCATCATTATTAATCTATTTCTATCTTATAACTTTCTCAACAGAGCCACCCAGATAGCTCATTACATTCCCAATGAATTTTCTTTATACAATAATCAACTCATCTTATAGTCTATATATATATTCCATTCATCTATTACATTCTAGATATATATATCACTTCATCTCTTTAAAAATAATCTCTTAACTTTACCCTTGGAAATTATTGAATTACATCATACTATTGCTTATCTTGTCATTACAATCACTTTCGAAAATTGCCACTTATTAAACCTTAATTGATAACAATCTTTTCATTTTGCTTACTCTTCAATCCTTCGCTATCATATTTTTCACTTAACATTAATATTAATACAACCTCTGTAAACTTATTTAACAGATAATCAACCTTTTTCCCTTTATATCACTATTTGCAATTGATATTATTCAATTCATCAATGTCCATACATCCATCAAAATATTACATCATCCACATTATCATGTAAATTTTTATACTATTAGTACAACTATACATATTAAATCTTGATAATGATTCACAATCTTAATGCAACTTAAATCATTTGGTTCATCTATCACAAAATATCCACACTTCAATTCAAACCAACAAGTAACTTATTTAAACTTATCCTTAGATTTCACATTATATATATATCCTCATTCCACTCAATCAAAAATTATATCCAATTCCTGATCTTTTCAGATCCATATTCAATCACATTATCATAATAACAAAGCACTTCAGATCGCTCTTCAGTATATATATATATATTTTGTTTTCTATTATCTTATTATCATTTCCACCAATTCTTATGATAATCTCATATCATGTTGATTATGTATAATTCATTCACTTAAACTTTAAACTCATTCACTTTATACCATACACATTTTTAGCATAACCTTCAATCATTTTTTTTTTTATAATTTCTCTCTTTATAATATCTTCTCACATATCACCCCATTGCTATCTTAACAATAAATGTTATCCATACTTAACACATTTTCGAAAGTCTCTTCTGTTTCCTTACGTTTCATAATTATAACCAAATTTCTAACATAAAATCATAAAATATCACTTTACCACATCATAATTATCAATCTCATCAGAACTATACGAGAATCATGTTATCTCAATCCCAAATCAGAAAATAACAAAATTAATCAACCACAATATACTAAACAAACCATAGGATTATAAAAGATTAAGGGTCATGTGTAAAACTTATAAATCCATATGGTTCCTTTATTATTCTGCTTCCAACCTTTCCACTTACCATACTAAATTGAATCTCAAGAATTTTATATTCATTTCTAAACTTTAGATACCTCAAGAGTTAACACATTCCAACTCCATTATCACCCAATTTGCACTAGATTATATAATCATCACTAGCTTAATTCATGTTTCAACAATATTATCATCTTCTTGTATGAACACATATTCCATCATATAAACATTACATAATTTCTCTTTTGTCACATAATTTCTAATCCATTTACAATCTCTTACAATATACAAATACATAAACTTTTCCATAAGTGGATACTTTGGAACTCTAAATATTATATGATTATCAAATCTCGTGATCACTATAACAATTTCATTGTCCAATATTACTCAAGTCTATTCTTACTCTCAATTCCATCATAAAATTCATCTAATTTGTTCAAATCATAACCTAATCTTTATTAGGTTCACCAATACATACAATATCATTATCCATATCACTAATCCAATATTTGTACCACATATACATTCATAATGTGATTCATATTTCTTACATATCATAATTTCATTCATATAGAAAAACTCAACTCATACATCCTATACATGTGTATACTTAATTATATGCTCTTATTTTACTTCCTTTTTCATACATTCCATACAAATCTAATGTTTATCACTTTCCTTTGAACATTATCATTCTCATTTCTTCAATATGATGTAGAGTATTTATCATTACAACAAATATATAAATATTCTAACCATAATAACATTCACATACATTTTAGTCACAATCCTAATGTGACATCTCCTTCACTTTTATCTTTAAAATATTTAATATACCTTCATATCCATTTTTACCTTTTCTACTCAAATCACTTAAAATAACTCATTTTTACTTGCTTACTTACTTTCTTTAATCTTCAAATAAATTCTCATATTATTAATCACACTATTCAATTCATAATATTGTCATGTGCAATATTATTCACTTCACATAGCTTATGTATTGAATATACATTAAACTATTAGTATCCAAATAATCTTTATCAAAATCCACTAAAACTTTAACCTTTCAACTTACTACTCCACTTAAACTTCAGTTTACCAAACTCATCTTTTATTAATATCAACTTTTAAATATTATTTATATATATCACAAAGCAACATCAAACATATAATTCTCACAAATCTTAAGCTCATTTCAAAAATCCAAATATCACATATTATCACTGTTGCCATGAGCTTTCACAATATGCAAACATCTCACATTTCCAACATTGAAATCACAATGTTTACATAAAGAAAGACAGTACAAACTATACCCATATCATCTCTTTTTCTTTTAAACACAACCTTAGCTTTACATACCCCAAACTTTAAATAATCACACTTTATCTATTTTACTCAATTCATTCAATATTCTACCATACTCTCTTCCTTTAAATAACATATCCTTCCATAATAACAATCTCACCATATTTCCTCTTTCTAACAAACTAAACATAAACTTTGTCATAAAAAGATTCAAATCATAGAGGAAAGAGTACATACTCTAATCTTGATTTTATTTTCAACTCATTTCCAACTTTATTCTCTTTTTCATTTCTTTATTTTCCAATCACTTTTCAATAATCAATACTTCAGAATTTACTTTCCTTAAGTAAACTCCCATTCCTGAATTTATCAATTAATCTTGTACAAATGATCATATCATTTCTTTTTCAAATTATTACTTCCATTTAAAATTTTATTCACACACTATCATTCATCTCAAGTCATTCAAATACATCACAAATCACATAATGCCACGTTCGAGACCAACCTAGATGTGAATGCATATGCATGTATTACAAATTTCATTTCAAAACTTTTCTTTTCACTTCTCTTTAAGCTTTTCAAAACTTTCTCTTTTTAATTCTACTTAGGCCGAGAATCTCGAACCTAAGCTCTGATACCAAAATAATTGTAACACCCTCATACTCTATATAGGTACTATACATATACCTAGTATACATACAATACGTGTATAGAGTGTAAGAATGTCACTTCTAGTTTTAATTTAAAAATCTTATCCAAGTTCAAACAATACTATCTTTAGATTTTAATAACATTTAGTAAATCATTATACATATTAATATATGATTGTGAATAATATAACAAAATTAAACTTTACATGTATGCATCACCTTCTAGTTGGTCTCAAAACACTCTTACCCTTCTCGTGGCATAATTGCTTGATTTCCCGATCAACCGCATAATCACCTGCGCGATCACACAACCGCGCTAAGCCCGAGAGCTTAGTAATACAAATAAATCATATACACATATAATAGAGAAAATCATATTTTCATTTTAACTTATTATGTCATTATTTTCTTACCATGTTTTTCCCTTTTTGGCTATACTTTTCATATATATATATATATACTTCTACTAATGTTTTACCAATATACATATTCATACATTTTATTTCAGTAATTCACAATCCAATGACTTATCAAAGTCTTCATGAAACAATATCCACTATTTCCACATTCATATACATTTCACACATCATATATCATCATATACAATTTACACATCATAAACTCATCATTTCACATAGCTTCTCAAGCTATACTCATCTTCAATAATTCACTTATGTATTGTATGCATCTCATTCCATAGTTATCACTATATATCACACAACATTAATTTCCTTCCATAGTTCACATTAAAACAAGGACAAACATATATCTCATTATTCATTTTCATTATTCAGGAATCACATATATATATATATACAAACACACACATGGGCCCAAGAACACTAATATGCCATTCCACTTTCAGAGTTAATGTTTTGGTTTAATTATCACATTTATCATTATCCCAACTAGGCTTCAAGGATTAAGGTTCAACCAAGCTTCAACGGGAACAAAGCATGTTAAGTATCAACCCAACTTGGCTTCAAGAACCAATCCAACCTAGCTTCAAGGGTGGTAACATCTCAATTAGGCTTCAAGGTTTTGACCCAACCAAGCTTCAAGGGGAGTAAAACATGTTAAACTTCAACCCAACTTGGCTTCAAGGATCAAACCAACCTAACTTCAAGACATTGTTACTATTAGGCATGCCACCAACAACAAAACTCTGAAAATGAATAACATATTAGACACACAATTCATTTATGAGTTCATTATCAATTGAAATCATCATAGCCAATCACAATGGCTTCTCATATCATTTAGATCATCATAGCCAATCACAATGGCTTCTCATATCATTTAAATCATCATATGTCAATTCATATCATAGCTTTTCATCTTTCAAATACACAATCATTTATCTCAAATACTACACATTTCATATAACATCATTATCAATCACAATTACATCACATCTTATTTGGTCTCAATTCACATTAGAATACTTCATTATTTACATATTCATAATCAAACACATTTAACATTCATCATGAATGATCATCATTGATATACACATATATAATTTACCTTATTCTTAGATTTGGAATCCTCAACATACATTTATTTCATATATATTTGAAATATAGATTCAACAAAACCCTTGGAGGATCCAACAATACAAGAATAATCAAGAATAAGAATCATTAACTAACCAATTTTAGGGACACGGCCAGCATCATTTGAAGGACACGGCCAAGCTTGTGGCCGTGTCTCTCAACCCTAATTGGCAGTAGTGAACACGGCCAGGCGACACGGCCGTGTCACTCAACACAAATTCAGACAGTAGCAAACACGGGCAGAGGACACGGCCTTGTCTCTCCACAAAAATCAGACAGTAAGAAACACGGGCAGAGGACACGGCTGAGACTGTGACCGTGTCTCTCCCAAAACCAATCCAACACATATAATTTTCCTTGACTTGGCCGTGTCTCTCCTTGCTTTTGGCCGTGTCACTCACAAAATTCAACCCAAACCTAACCAAACCTCTTCTTTTCTCATTAATTCACAACATAATACCAATACACACCAACCATGCACTAAATTCATTAACACAAGTACTAATAAATGTTTTTTTAAGTTTGAATATCATATCAAAACATTAATTAAGGTAGTTTGTTCTTACCTTAAGAATCACTCACAAATCTACACACTTTACCTTCCAAGAACTCTTCACCACTTAGAAATCCACTATCTTCACAACCTAATTCAAATCAAATAATAAAAATACATGAATTTCAATACAAATATTTTATGTTTTCAACTCCCTTAAACACAATCATATATCAATTACTCAAATCCCCACTCCTATATTAAATCCTTATAAAACAATTTCAATAATCCTTCATCATCTTCACCAATAACCATTTGAGTCTATACACATCTTTCAATCTTTCATTATCATCATCTTACCATATTAACTACCTCAAAACTCAACTCAATTAATGAAAATCAACTCAAAGAAATGAATACTTACTTGAATATGTTGCCAAATCTTCATCTCTATCTTCAATTCTCTTAGAATCCTTAAGAACTTTGATGTGAAAAGCAACAAAATCACATCTCTCTCTCTTTCTCTCTCTCTCTCTCTCTCTCTCTCTCTCTCGTCCAAGCAGCAAGAAGAAGACGAAGAAGAAGGAGCAGAAGAGGAAAGAAGTTTCTACTTCTTCCTTCGTTCTTATCATATATATAATAATAATAATAATAATAATAATAATATTAACACTAAGAATAATAATAATAATAATAATAATAACACTAATAATAATAATAATAATAATAACACTTTAAATCTCCACCACATAATCTTTCTTTGACTTTCTTCTTCTCTTTTCTTTTTATCCTTATTATTATTATTATTAATTCATTACACAAATATATATATATATACCATTCACTTATCCTACACCATTTTATATCCCATGTATATGTCTTATATATATTATCTTTATATTTCCCCTATATACATATACATTAAATCCAAATACAACAACAATAACTCCAAAACTCTTAGGGTCTATTCCAGGATATTACAAGACCCAAGTGGGGCAACTTGCACAACAGATGCAGATTCAACAAAAGGGGAAGTTTCCAAGTCAACCTGAGCAGGCACAAGCAGTGACTGTTCTTAGGAGTGGCAAGGTAATTAATAATAATGTTGAAAATAACTCTGTGAATGCAGGTGAGCAAGAAAAGAAAAAGGAAGGGGAACAAGAGAACAAAGGTGCTGAAGAAAGATTAATGGAGAAGACCCCTACACCAGATTTGCACAAGGCAAGCAATCCATACAGGCCACCTATACCATTCCCTAGCAGGTTGAAGGATGATAAAAAAGATAAGCAGTTTTCAGATATCTTCAACATGTTATCTAAGGTAAGTATCAACTTACCCTTACTTGAAGCAATTAAGAACATGCCGGCTTATGCTAAATTCTTCAAAGAACTGAATACCAAGAAAAAAAGGTATGAGCCGAATGAAAAGGTGATAGTTTCTGAGGTAGCTAGTGCTGTTTTGCAGCATAAACTACCTCCTAAACTAAAGGATCCTGGAAGCTTTATTATTCAGATTACTATGGGAAATGGAAAAGGTACTGAGGACATGTGTGATTTAGGGGCTAGTGTGAATTTAATGCCTTATTTTGTTTATCTTGATTTGGAATTAGGGGAACTTAAACCAACAAAAATGGTATTGTAATTAGCTGGTAGATCTCTTAGATTCCCAAAAGGGGTTATAGAAGATGTGTTAGTTAAAGTTGGTGGTTTGATAGTTCCTGTTATTTCATTATTCTTGACATGGAAGTAGGTAATTCTTCACCATCTGCACACACCATTCTGCTGGGTAGGCCTTTTATGGCAACTACCAACACTTTGATAGATGTTAAAAATGGAAAATTATCAATGACTGTTTTGGGACAAACTGTAGAATTTTCTATTTTTAATACTTCTCCTATTCCTACAACTGCTTTATATGAGGATTGTTCTTTCATTGATTGTGTTGATGCAGTTGTTTCAGATGTTTTCTTGCAGACAGGTTCATCTGATAAATTGGAGCTGGCATTGACTTTGGATAGTGATTTGGAAATTTTTGATACAGAAATAGCCAGTTGTCTTGAGACTTTAGAGGATGCTGAAATAGAAGAGCTTAAGGAGGACCCAATTTTTGAACCTTCCCCCATTGAAAAAGAAGAGAAGAACCCCTCACTAGAGTTAGAGCTGAAAGAGTTACCTAAGAACCTGAAATATGTGTTTTTGGGAGATCACAATACTTTACCTGTGATAATATCTAGTGAACTTAGTGAAGGGGAGGAGATGAAGTTCTTAAAAGATTGAAGAGAGCAATAGGATGGGGATTCAGTGACATCAAGGGTATTAGCCCTTCTATGTGCATGCATAGAATCACTTTAGAAGAGGGAGCTAAACCTGTGAGGGAAACCCAAAGGAGACTTAACCCAAATATGAGTGAAGTGGTTAAGAAGGAAGTGCTCAAATTGCTGGATGAAGGAGTAATTTATCCAATTGCTAATAGTGAGTGGGTGAGCCCAGTACATGTAGTTCCTAAGAAATCAGGAATCACTGTGGTGAAAAATGAGAATAATGAGTTGGTTCCTACTAGGACTACTACTGGATGGAGAATGTGCATCGATTATAGGAAGTTGAACAATGCTACAAAGAAAGATCATTTCCCTCTTCCTTTTATTGATCAGATGTTAGATAAACTTTCTGGGTACTCACATTATTATTTTCTGGATGGCCTTTCAGGTTACTATCAGGTGCCAATAGCTCCAGAGGATCAGTCCAAGACAACCTTTACTTGCCCTTTTGGGACTTATGCATTTCGACGTATGCCCTTTGGCTTGTGCAATGCACCTGCAACTTTTCAGAGATGCATGATGTCTGTCTTCTCAGATATGATCGACGATTTTATTGAGGTATTTATGGATGATTTTTCTGTTTTTGGTAATTCTTTTGATAATTGCCTCAATAAACTTGTTCATGTGCTTGAGAGATGCATTGAATGTAACCTCACTTTAAGTTGGGAAAAGAGTCATTTTATGGTTACTCAGGGCATTGTCTTAGGTCATGTGGTGTCGAGTAAAGGGATTGAGGTGGATAAGACTAAAATTGAATTGATTGCTAAGTTACCCCCACCTACCTCTGTTAAGGGAATAAGAAGTTTTTTAGGGCATGCAGGATTTTACAGGAGGTTTATTAAGGATTTTTCCAAAATAAGCCAACCATTGTGCCATTTATTGGGGAAAGATGTTCCATTTGAATTTACAGCACAATGCATGCAAGCTTTTAATTCCCTTAAGGAAAAATTGACTAGTGCACTTGTGATTGTAGCTCCTGTCTGGTCTTTACCTTTTGAAATCATGTGTGATGCCTCTAATCATGAAGTAGGAGCTGTTCTTGGGCAAAGGGTTGACAAATACTTAAGGGTAATTTATTATGCTAGTTTAACCCTGAATAGTGCACAAATGAACTACACCACAACTGAGAAGGAAATGTTAGCTGTTGTTTTTACTTTAGACAAATTTAGAGCTTATTTAATAGGGTCAAAAATTATTGTTCATTCTGACCATGCAGCTCTTAAATATCTTTTAACAAAACAACATGCTAAACCGCGCTTAATTAGATGGGTGTTGTTATTGCAAGAATTTGATTTCCAGATCAGGGATACTAAGGGTAGTGAGAATGTTGTTGCTGATCATCTATCCAGATTACCCTACTTTAGTGAAAATCTTGCATCTGATAGCATTCATAAAAATTTAGAAGCATTTCCTGATGAGCATTTGTTTGTGGTAATTAATGCACCTTGGTTTGCAGATATTGCTAACTATCTTGCTTGTGGAATTTTGCGATCTAACATGTCTTTTCAGGAAAAGAAAAGGTTTCTACACTTGAGTAAGTTTTATTTTTGGGATGAACCTTATCTATTCCGGATTTGCAAAGATGAGATAGTTCGCAGGTGTGTTTCTGAGGAAGAACAACTGAGTGTTCTTCAATTTTGTCATGACCTTCACTGTGGGGGTCATTTTGGAGGAAGAAAGACTGCAGAAAAGGTCCTTCAAAGTGGTTTTTACTGGCCTACTTTATTTAAAGATGCTCAAGACTATTGTAAGCACTGTGATCATTGCCAAAGAGTAGGTAACATTGGAAGGAGGAATGAAATGCCCCTTCAGTCATATATTGTTGTTGAACTGTTTGATGTGTGGGGAATAGACTTCATGGGTCCTTTCCCCAAGTCCTTTGGTTATGAATACATTTTAGTTGCTGTTGATTATGTTTCCAAATGGGTGGAGGCAATCCCCACCCGTACTAATGATGCTAATATTGTTGTTAAATTTGTGAAGGAAAACATTCTTAGCAGGTTTGGCACACCAAGGGTGATAGTCAGTGATGGGGGGAGCCATTTTTACAACAGGCTTTTTGAGAAGTTAATGCATAAATCCGGTGTGAAGCACAAGGTGGCAACCCCATACCATCCACAGACTTCTGGACAAGTGGAAACATCCAACAAGCAGCTAAAAGGAATTCTGGAGAAAACAGTCAACACGTCCAGGAAGGATTGGGCAAGCAGATTGCACGATGCACTATGGGCATATCGTACTGCTTTCAAAACTCCTCTAGGTATGAGTCCATATCGGTTGGTTTTTGGAAAAGCTTGTCACTTACCAGTGGAGTTGGAGCACATAGCATATTGGGCAATCAAGACTCTGAATTTGGACTTGGACAAAGCGAAGAGAGAAAGATTTCTACAAATTTCAGAGTTAGATGAGCTGCGGAATGAGGCTTATGAGAGCTCGAGAATTTACAAGGATCGCACTAAAGCACTTCATGATAAAATTATAGTGCGAAAGACATTGAGTCCAGGTATGAAGGTTTTACTTTTTAACTCATGACTCCGTCTTTTTCCAGGTAAACTCAATTCTCGATGGAGTGGTCCTTTCGAGATAACTCAGGTATATCCTTCTGGTGCAATTGAATTACTTAACTCTAGAACAGGTGAGACTTTCAAAGTGAATGGACAAAGAGTTATGCTATACAATGAAGGATTTCAGGAAGTGAGGGTCATTGACAGTACTTTAATTCATGATCCCTAGGCCTTGCATGATGTCCAGCTATATGACATTAAAGAAGCGCTAAATGGGAGGCAACCCATCGGTTTGCATTTATTTTTTGTAGTTGTAATTTTAAATTTTGCGAGAATTAATTTTATGTTCGGTTTTAATAAATGGACTGATCTTTGATCGGTTTTTCTTTACTTTGTGTTTCAGGGTGTTTAACGAAGAAGGGTTGCAAAAATCATTGAAAAAAAATGTTTAAAGTTTATAAAAAGGCAGTAGGTGACACGGCCAAAGGACTTGGCCGTGTCCCTTGGCCGTGTCACACACTGGACAAGGCCACAACTCCTTCAAAAATTTGAACGATTTTACAATTCCATACAGATTTGGACACACCCAGGGGACACGGCCGTGTCACATGGCCGTGTCCCCCAAAAACTATGAGACACGGCCGTGTGCTCTCCACTTGGCCGTGTCCCTTCACTTTCACACACAGACACGGCCAAGACAGCACACACACGGCCGTGTCCCTTCAATTTTTGACTTTTAAAGCCCTATTTTGCCCAGTTCTTTTCATAAATCCTAACTTTTCTATTTCTTCTCTTTCGCTCTCGCGCTCTCTGCAACACCAAAACCCTTGATTTTTATTTTCAAAACTCCATCTCTTCCATTAAAACTTCAAATTTCTTCAACAAAACTTGAGATAATCACTTAAAACTTCCTCTTTACTCATATTATTTTGATTTAATTCAGTTTTGGGTGTTAATTTCTCAGATTTCATGACTCCAAGAACTAAAATTGTACCACACCGCAAGAAGAAGAAATCTGGTGCCGAAGGAGCTTCGTCATCCTCCTCAACTTTATCTCTCAAGAGGGCAAGTCTTTTGGCTCGGGGTTTTTTCCCGACAAGGTATGTGAATGACGAATCTCTAGATGCTTTGCAAATGAGAACTGCTTTTTATAGATATGTGCAATATCTTGGGTGGGAGACTTTTGTCTCATTGAGACCTTTACAGTTTGAGGAGCTCATCCTAGAATTTTTGACTACTCTTAAGGTGGAAAGAGATGATAAGAAAATTTGCAGGAGACTGATGTTTAAATTAATGGGTAGATCATTTGTGCTTACTATTGATCAGTTGAATGATATCTATGGCTTTCATCAACATGGAGAAAGATCGATACCCAAAGATTTTAGACAACAATTTGCTTGGGGTGCCTTAGGCTCGGGTACTTATGTGGCCAAATCGGCCAAAGCATCTAAATTACGAAACCCTACTTTGAGATATTTGCACAGGTTTATGTCATGTGGGTTCTTTGCTCGGAAGGAGAGCCCGGGTGTGGTTGAGTCGAGTGAGCTATTTTTCTTGGACTGTGTTTTGAATGAAATGAATATTAGTGCCGGCTATTGGTTAGCCGATGTTTTTGACACTGCAGCTAATAAAAGGAGGGGGGCTATTTATGTTGGAGGATTGATCACTACATTAGCAGTAGCCCTTGTGGAGGATTTTGACCCGAGTACTACTCGGATGACTCAAATTTTGGGTAATGATTCCTTGGATTTAGCTACCCTTGAGAAGATGCACATGGTGGTGCATAAGAGAGGGACTTTTGTGATGCCTTCAGCTGAGCCTGAAGCACCGGGAGACAGGCAGAAGAGAGCCCGGGTTGAAGATGAGTCAGACTCGGATTCTTTAGGTCTAGATAAGGATGCTCCGGTCTCGGAACATCATGAGGTACTTATAAGGATTGAGGCCTTGGAGGGCAAAGTGGATCGACTGGATAGCAAGGTGGACCGTAATCATGCTGAGATCTTACAACAGATGGAACAGATTAACAGTAACCTTGCGACGATCTTGAGTGTCCACCCCTCAGCTGCATCATCTTCCCGCCCACATTTTCCATAAATTTTCAGTCCTTGCTTTATTTTATTTAGTGTACTTTTGTTTTATTTTTTTGTTTTTGTTATTCATGTTAAAACTTTTGTGTTTGGATATTTTTATTGTACTTTTGTTATAAAACTTTTGTGTTTGTGATGGAAAGCTAGGGTTTTTGCCTCACCAGGTACATGGAAGACAGGTTGTCCTTTCACTCTTTTTATTTATTATTCTTGTTTTCCATTGAGGACAATGTCAATTTTAAGTGTGGGGTACTCTTTCTGCTTTTCTTTAATTCGTGTTTTGTTTGTCGCTGTGTGTTGTATTGTGTTATGCATGGCATAATTGTTGAAAAGTTATCAATCTTTTCTTTGATTCTAGCTTTGTAGTTGAGACTTTAGTATCAGCATAGAAATGAGCATTTGAATTCATTCGGGATTAATTTTCGCATTCTGCAATTCATGACATATAAATCTTTGGGAACCAACCTGTGTGAGTTTTGAGCCTCATAAAATTTGATATTTTTGTCAATTGATTTTCTTTTCTTAAGTGTGCACCTTCATGATGTTGCATCTCTAGAGTTTGCTTTTGCATACTTATTGAACTCACATTATGATTTAATCTCAAGTTTTAAAATGATGAAGGCAAACTAGGTTAGCCCCTTTAGCTTAAAGAGACCTCCCTTAATATTGATTTCCTTAGTGAGCCAAGTTGAGCCTTTGACCTTTTCTTGTTGATCAACACATTTCTCAACTTAACATGTTCTTATTTTCATCATACCTGCATTAAGGAATGGAGTGTTATGATATGACAATAGGGTGGTTTGTTTCAAAGTGTGGGGTAAGCAAGTTTAAAAAAAAATAAAAAATAAAAAATAAAAAAATAAATAACAACAAGGTGGAATTGCTATTTGGGGGTTGAAATGCATACTGTGCACATTGTATTTGATTAAGAGTCATTATTCTTTTCCTCTACATTTTTAAGCTAGATGTTCCATGTAATTCTTAATTTTGTATATATATATATATATATTTAAAAAAAAAGAATGAAAAAAAAATATAATAAAAGAAAGAAAATAAAGAAAAGTTATATATATATATATGCAAAAATTCATATATGTTCTAGCATTGGTTATCAAAAGAGGAATGTTGACTCATGTATTTATGCAAGTATGTGAAGTATTAATGGATTGGTGAGTATGTCATTTGGGGAGTTGTGAGTTTCTTACGCAAAAGTAGTGTATAATTTAGATACTCCATTTCTTGATGCTCCAGCCTAAATGTCTTTTCTCACACCTTTACCTTAGCCCCATTACATCCAAATGAAAGACCTTCGGATTATTTCTTGAGAAAATCAGTGAGGGAGATTGGATAATTAAGCAAGTTTATGGCAGTATGCAGTTATGAATGGTTTGAGTGATCAACTTTTTAAATCGAGTGAAACACTTAGATGAGAGATAAGATTTGTATGTCTAGATCAATGAATGAGTTAAGAAAATCTTGATTGAAGGAAATTGCAATTATTTATGTCTGATGTCTTAAAGTATTTCATCTATGTACTGGAATTATAGTTAAGGTTGTTTGAGTTTTTAATTTATGCCATGTGAATTTGCTTGAGGACAAGCAAAGTTTTAAGTGTGGGGTAGTTGTTTTATTAGTTTTTGTTATAAGTTTTGTGTCTTGTTTATTATGTTAATTATTGTTTTATTTAGGTATTTCGTTAGTTTTTATAGGTTTGTCTAGTGTTTTCTTTAATTGTGTAGTTTTAGTTTATTTTTAGTTTTTTTTCGTTTTTGATCTAGTTTTTAGTTTGTGTTTATGTTTTATCGGCTATTGTTTATTTACTTCGTGTTTTAAGTTTGTTTTGAGTTTTGTGTTAGGTTAAAACAGGCAAGGAAAGGAATTGAAGATGAAATGGGCAGTAGCTGACACAGGCAGAGGACACGGCCAAGTCACTGGCCGTGTCCCATACCAAGTTAAAAGGAAGAGCAAGTCCCAGTAGCAGACACAAGCAAGGGACACGGCCAAGTCATGTGGCCGTGTCCCTCCAAAGAAGAGCAACACGGCCAAGTCACCTTGACTTGGCCGTGTCCCACTTGTTACAAAAGGAAAGGGAGAAAAAAATTACACAGAAGCGAACACAGGCAAGGGACACGGCCAAGTCATGTGGCCGTGTCCCTCCCAACTCACTCACACGGCCAAGTCAAGCTCCACTTGGCTGTGTCACTCAACAAAGAAGAAAAGAAGATCAAAAGCAACAGAGGTGGACACATGCAGGGGACACGGCCGTGTCTTGTGGCCGTGTCCCTCCAACAAGCCCTCACACGGCCGTGTCCCTCGTCATCTGGCTGTGTCCCTCATGAACCAAACGCACACCAAATTTTAAAGCCGACGTTTCGTATAAAAGCAAAAAGAAAAGTTAGGGTTTGGGGATTGACAATTTTTGAGAGCAAAGTTCAGCCGTCTGAGAGAGATCTTAGGGTTTAAACATTTGTTTTCTTGGATTTTGATTTTACTTTGGATTAAACTAGTTTAGATTAGATTGTTCATGCCATTGTTTCATCCTTCTTGCAATATTTGATCAAGAGATTCATCAAAAACTTCAAGGAGTTTGTAACTTGGTTTTATTCTTAAACTTTGTCTCTTTAGTTTCATTGAAATTGTGTTTATGAACATTATTATGTCTAAATTGATTTCTTTGATTATTAATGAGATGAGTATGCTTGATAACATCATGAACTAATTTAATCTAGTCTAGGGTTTGTATGGATTTGCTATGAATTGTATGAATTGGTTATTCTCTTAACTAATGATTTCTTTAGCCTTTATTGAATGAAAAATTGTTACATATAATTGATTGGCCACCAATTGTGTGTTTTAGGTATTAGATGATGGATTGAGAGATGAAATCTAATGCTGGAACAATTCAATTAAGGACTTAGGTGAATTAGAGATATAACCTATTAAAAAGATTGTTTCAATTATAACAAGATTAGTTGTAAGAGGTTTGAATGCGAAAGCTTACTTCCTTGACTCAATTAATTAAGTTGTTTGAGATTTAATCTTAGAAATTAAATTAGTTAAGTGGAATAACCGTTCATACATATGAGTAGTAAAGAAGTGCAAACCCTAGACTCTTTTTATCAAGTGAATCAAAACATAAGCTATTATTTATTTTATTTGTTTTCAACTTAAATCAATCTTCTTCATTACTTTGCAATTTAAATTACTTCAATTACTTGTTACTTTTACTTTGATAATCAATTACCTACTTTGGCTTCCTTGTGAGACGACCTTGGGGCGATCACCTTTGCTACAGCTACCTCGTATACTTGCGAGTGACGCTTTGTGGTAGAGTTAATTTGAGCGCAACAAGTTTTTGGCGCCACTGCTAATAAAAGTTTTTACTTTTACTCGATTCCTAAGGAATCCCCAGCCCCCTAATGGGTTCGAAAAGTTGGGTACGTATGGGGAAGGTGAGAAATGGCCTAGCACCCCCCACAACGCCCGGTTCATTGGAACCGGCCTCCTTTACAGGTCTTAATATTATAAAATTCTTAAATATAACAATATTATCCATATTACACACAACAATTGAAATAAAGCATCGTTATATTAAAAATCAAAATAATGTCCAAACAAAGCAAATAAATGGACACCCATCCGAAGATGGAAACATGCCCTTACATCATCCATGTCTAAGGTGCACCGGGATAGTGCAGTGAGGGTGCAGGGTGAGGAGTTCCTTGGAGATTTGATTGAGATGCCATTTAAGGAATATGATGTGATCTTAGGCATGGATTGGCTATCTCGACATGGAGCTGTGGTGGATTGTAAAAAGAAAATTGTTTCTTTGAGAACGGGTGATGGTAGAGAGGTGACAGTATCTAATGAGCAGGAACAGCTAGCCTCCTTATTTGTTTCAGCTGTTGCAGCCAGGAGGTTGATTAGAAAGGGGTGTGAAGCCTATCTTGCTCATGTGGTGGATACTAGAGTGAAGGGTTCCCCTATTGATAGCATTGCCACAGTTGCTGAGTTCCCGGATGTATTTCCAGAGGAGTTGCCAGGGTTACCTCCTGAGAGAGAGGTGGAGTTTGGTATTGAATTGTTGCCTGGTACCACTCCTATTTCTATTACTCCGTATAGAATGGCACCAGCAGAATTGAGGGAGTTGAAAGTGCAATTACAGGAGTTGTTGGACAAAGGATTTATTCGCCCCAGTGTTTCTCCTTGGGGAGCTCCTGTGCTATTTGTGAAAAAGAAAGATGGTACTATGAGGTTGTGTATCGATTATAGGCAATTGAACAATGTGACCATTAAAAATAAATATCCTTTGCCTAGAATCGATGATCTCTTTGATCAATTGAAGGGTGCAGCTGTGTTTTCTAAAATTGATTTGAGATCTGGGTACCATCAGTTGAGAGTCAAAGCTGAAGATGTTCCTAAGACCGCTTTTCGGACCAGGTATGGGCATTATGAATTATTAGTTATGCCTTTTGGTCTGACGAATGCACCTGCAGCTTTTATGGATTTGATGAATAGGGTGTTCAGGCCCTATCTAGATCAGTTTGTAGTGGTCTTCATCGATGACATTATGGTGTATTCGCGGAATGAAGAGGAACATGATATGCATCTGCGGATTGTGTTGCAGATTTTGAGAGAGAAGCAGTTATTTGCCAAATTGTCGAAATGTGAGTTCTGGTTGGATCAAGTAGCTTTTCTCGGACATATTGTTTCTGCAGAAGGTATCAGAGTTGATCCTAGCAAAGTTGAAGCCATTTTAAATTGGAGTCCACCCAAGACTGTGACAGAGATTAGAAGTTTTTTGGGTTTGGCAGGCTATTACTGGCGGTTTGTGAAAGGATTTTCTTTGATAGCTACTCCACTCACCAGATTGCTTCGTAAGGGAGTGAGGTTTTTGTGGACAGATCAGTGTCAGGCGAGCTTTGAACAGTTGAGAGAAATGTTAACTCAAGTGCCTGTTCTTACTTTACCTGTTGAAGGCAAACCATATGTGATCTATAGTGATGCTTCACATAGAGGTTTGGGGTGTGTATTGATGCAGGAAGGGAAAGTTATAGCTTATGCATCTCGACAGTTGAAACCGCATGAGCTTAACTATCCGACCCATGATTTGGAATTGGCTGCCATTGTTTTTGCATTGAAGATTTGGCGCCATTATCTGTTTGGGGAGAAATGTTTCATCTACACTGATCACAAGAGTTTGAAGTATTTGGGTGTCCAGAAAGAACTCAATCTTCGTCAGAGGAGATGGTTAGAATTGATTAAAGACTACGACTGCTTGATTGACTATCATCCAGGTAAAGCAAATGTTGTTGCTGATGCCTTGAGTCGGAAGTCTTTAGCTGGTTTAACAGTTTACTCGCTCTCGTTGCTTGTTGAATTGAGAGCTTTACGTGCTAACTTTGTAGCTTGTGATGATGGTGCATTGTTGGCACAATTGCATTTGAAACCAATTTTATTGGATCAGATCAAAGAGGCTCAGTTGGCTGATAAGAAGATTCAGAAGATTATTTCAGATTGTCAGAATGGAAAGAGTAGAGATTTTGTTGTGAAAAGTGATGGGAGCCTCTGGTTTAAGAACCGATTGTGTGTACCCGATGATGCTGATTTGAAAAGAGTCATTTTGGAAGAAGCACATCAGTCAGTGTTTGCTATGCATCCGGGTAATACGAAGATGTATCATGATTTGAGACAGCATTATTGGTGGATTGGTTTGAAGAGAGACATTGCTGAGTTTGTATCAAAATGTCTCACTTGTCAGAAGGTTAAAGCAGAGCATCAAGTTCCAACCGGGTTGCTTCAACCGTTGTCAGTGCCAGAATGGAAGTGGGAAAGAGTGACAATGGATTTTGTGTCTGGTTTGCCATTGACACAAAAGAAGCATGATGCCATATGGGTGATTGTGGATAGATTGACTAAGACAGCTCATTTCCTTCCGGTTCGGATGGATTACTCTTTGGAAAGGTTGGCTGAGCTGTATATCCATGAGATTGTGAAACTGCATGGTGTTCCAACTTCTTTAGTGTCTGATCGAGATCCTAGGTTTACTTCCAGATTTTGGAAGAGTTTGCATAGTGCTTTAGGTTCTCGACTGCACTTCAGCACTGCTTTTCATCCACAGACGGATGGACAGTCAGAGAGGGTGATACAGATTATTGAGGACATGTTGAGAAGCTGTGTCATCGATTTCTCTGGAAGTTGGGATAGGTTTTTACCTCTTGTGGAGTTTGCTTACAACAACAGTTACCAATCCAGCATTGGTATGGCACCGTTTGAAGCATTGTATGGCAGACGGTGTAGGACACCTCTTTGTTGGAATGAGCTTGGAGATAATAAGTTGGTTGGTCCTGATTTGATTCAAGAAACTGAAGAAAAAGTGAAGTTGATTCGAGGCAGGTTAAAAGCAGCTTCAGACCGACAGAAGTCTTATGCAGATTTGAAAAGGAGAGACATTCAGTTTGATGTTGGAGATAAGGTGTTTTTGAAAGTATCTCCTTGGAAGAAGATTTTGAGGTTCGGTCGGAAAGGAAAATTGAGTCCTCGTTTCATTGGGCCGTATGAAGTGTTAGAATGAGTTGGGCCAGTGGCGTATCGACTTGCTTTGCCACCTGAGTAGGATCGTATTCATAATGTATTTCATGTTTCTATGTTGAGGAGATATAGGTCGGATCCATCTCATGTGTTGCCATTTGAATCTATTGAAGTGAGCCCAGACTTGACATTTGAAGAGGAACCAGTTGCTATCTTGGCACGTGATGTAAAAAAATTAAGAAATAAGAATGTGCCTTTGGTAAAAGTTCTGTGGAAGAATCATGCAAGAGAGGAAGCAACTTGGGAAAGTGAGCATACCATGCGAGACCAGTATCCTCAGTTATTTCAGAGTTAATTTCAGGTAATTTCGAGGACGAAATTTTCTTTTTAGAGGGGGAGAATTGTAATATCCCTAATTATGCCCTAGTAGTCTTGGTGTTATTGTTGTTGCACTTGAATTATGTATATATGATAAGTTGATAAGAAATTGGAAGAGAATGTTTTTGTATGGTGGTTGGGAAAGAAAAGAGGGTTTAGAGATAATTGTATATGTTGCTTATATGGTGATATATATAACATATAAAGTGGTCAAAATGGAAAGTCAAGGAAAGAGGATATTTTTGTGTTGGTTGTGAAATTACTTAAATGGGTATAGATATGACAAAAGCTTAGTTAAATGGATGAGGGTATTATAGTAATTTTCTTTTGGATGGGTATTTAATGCCTATTGACTTTGTGTTTCTTCATCATTTCTTCTTCTTCTTGTTGTTGTGTGGCCGGCTCATCAAAGAGACAAGAGGGCAAGAGAACAAGTGATGGTTTTGATGATTTCAAGCTCAAAGTGAAGGAAGTTTTCAAAGTTACAAGTTGGAGTTTCAAGGAATTTCATTATTTGGTAAGTTTTCTCTTGTTTACCCTTGTTATTTTTGAAGTTATGCTTGAGTTGAGTTGTGATTTGATGATGGTATGATTAAGTTGCTTATGGTGTGATTTTAAGTATTGATTTTGCTTGATAGATGAGAAGTTGGGTTGGTGTTGGTGATGGAAGAGTAAGAGTTGTGTTTAGTGAAATTGTTTCTGTTTTACAATTAGTAAAGGCTGTGACTTGTATGATTTTTAATTAATTATAGAAAAATGTTCTTGAAGTGAATTTTTGATATGTTGTGCCTCTATGAGTCTAGAATGACTGAAAAATATGTTGATTCGATTTTGGAATGGTTATGAGTTTAGAAAGATTATTTTTATTAGACCTGTTCCAGCAGGTACCTTAACTGAGACAGCTATATTTCGGGATTTTTAATAAAATGTAGAAAAATCATATCCAATTGAATTTTGGATATGTTGTTACTTAGTGATTCTAGTATTTGAGAAAAATAATTTGGAACCACGTTGATTGAATTTGATTTATGGAATTCACAAAGTTCAGAACTGCTGCCAGGATGCAGGGCAATTGGGGCAGTCTGGTTAGGTGAACTATTTGACCAAGATTTTGTGTTCAGTTTGATCCGAAATTTTAAAGGAATGATTTTAAGATACAAAACTAAATTCTGTAAAAATTATAGAATTTTTAGTTAAGTAGATTATTTTATACAATTTTTCAAAATAAGGATAAAATGGAGTCTAAAACCAGAATGTACTATTCATATGGTCATTTTGCTAATATTCCTTTTGGATTAGGTTGTGAAGAGGTTGAATTGCCCTAATTGCATTGTTGAGATTGAACAATGTTATGTTATGCATTGTGAATGGTTATGTGTTTCATGAATAATATACATTGAAATTGAAATGATAATTCAAATAAGACATGATATGAGACAATGCCATTGTGATTGGCTATGATGAGAATTTGAGAATGGAAATGGTAACTATATAATAAATGAATTGTTTGTTTAATATGTTATTCAGTTTCAGAGTTCTGGATTTGGGTGGCATGCCTAAGAAATGATGAAAGGTAACAGTCTTGCCGGGTTGAGGATCTCCTCATATGTGTTGAGTTGATGGTCCAAGAGACTGGGTCTGTTACACTATGAGAGTTGTGAATATGAGATATATGATTTGTAACAGTCTTGCCGGGTTGAGGATCTCCTCATATGTGTTGAGTGATGGTCCAAGAGACTGGGTCTGTTACACTATCCATGGATAGAGATACATGTATATACATTGCCTACGGGCGTGATTATTGTGACTATGAACCAAAGCAGTAACTCTGAACTCTGAATATCATATTAAATGCTTGTTGGGCCCATAGGTGTCAAGGTTATATGAATGTCCTAAATAATGTTATGAGTTAATGAAATGAGATGTTGGTTATTGAGTATGATTGATTAATGTTGAATGTGGAAAGATGTTGAAATGTGGTATGCTCATATGACTATGATTTGTGAAATGCATAATTATGTGGTTAACTTTATATTTATGATGTTGATCTTATCAATAACATATGTGGCATTGCATTACATTAAAGCATACCATTAGCATGTTTTATCTTACTAAGCCGTTGGCTTAGCGCGATAGTGTTTAATCGCGCAGGTAATAGAGTTGATAGAGTTGAACCCGAGAGTTCATCAAGACCAAGTGAGAGTAGACCTTGAAGAGTTGATTTTGGGAACTTAAAGATCAGAAGAGAATTGCCAATCATGTATACTTCTGTAAATTTTGAAAAAAAATGTTTAATGTGTAAATATGTACATATTTTATAACTTCCGCTGTGTAATATTTAAATGTATATATATATAACTAATATGTTTTGTTTTATCAGTAAATGATTTACTTTTCTATAATGTATAATGATAAAGGTATTGTATCAAGTTTAAAGTGTTTTGAATATTAAGAAAACCGTAGCATCCCTATGTTTGGTGCACTTATGCTACATTGTTGTGGTTGTAGTGTGTGTGCATTGGATATGGGGGTGTTACAATTGTTTTGGTATCAGAGCCTAGGTTTGAGATTCTCAGCCTAGGTAAAATGTAATAAAAAGAATATTTTACTTAAAAAGTTGGTTTTGAAATAAAATACATGGTTGGGATTGGCAACCTCTGATCTTTAATAAGATGTAGTATGTTGTGTTTGCAGACTTAGGTTGTGATGGATTCTCACTCACGTCAGTCGATTAAGGGTAGTGCCAAGAGTATTGCTCCTGCTGAGGGAGCTAGAGTTGATAGTGTTGAGGAGGCACCTGCCTCTGTGTCAGGGAGACCAGTTGGTGATGAGGTTCCACCAGCTTGGTTCAGGCATATGATGGAAGTAATGAGACAAGCACCAGTGCAGCCACCTCCACCACCACCTCAGCCTCAGGTACAGATGAGGCATTATGACAAATTAAGGAAGTATGGAGCGGAGGATTTCATTGGTACTACTGACCCAGCTGTAGCAGAGCAGTGGCTTGACAAAGTTCAAAGGATCTTTATTCAGTTACAAGCTACCCCTGAGGAAAAATTAGACTATGCAAGATCATTGCTGCAGAAAGATGCCTATGATTGGTGGAAGACGGTGCCCCATTCTATGGATGATCCTCCAACACTGTCTTACACTGATTTTCTAAGGGAATTTGAGTTGAAGTATACTCCTAGGGAGTATAAAGACATGAAGAAGATGGAGTTCTTAAGCTTGAAGCAAGATAGCAAGACTGTAACTGAGTACGAGGTTGAGTTTATTCGACTGAGCCAGTATGCTGGGGGTATCATTGCTGATGAGATTGATAGATGTCGGCGATTTGAGGAGGGATTGAGGCCCTCGATCATGTGCTTAGTGGCTGGATCCAGATATCAGGATTTCTCACAGCTTGTGGCAGCAGCTCGAAGTGTAGAGCGAGCTCAAGTTATTGTAGCTGCTTCAGAGGAAGAGGTTAGGGTTAGGAGGCCCCAGTTTGAGGCAGGGTCTTCTTCTGCAAAGAGGGGTAGAGGAAGTTTTGTTCCTCGGAGTAGTAGGAGCCAGAGACCAGCGGGTAGGTCAGTGCAGTTCCAGAGGCAGAGATTTAGACCTGCAGCTTCAGTAGCGAGTGCTCCTACTCCTGGAGTTCAGAGATCCACCTTACCTGTGTGTAACCAGTGTGGTGGAAGACATGGGGGCGTTTGTTGGAGGCATAGTAGATCAGGGGTATGCTTCAGGTGTGGATCACCTGACCACTTTGTGAGAGACTGTCCTGAGAGGCAGGAGCAGATGCCAGTTGATTCTGCTGCTTCTCGAGCTAGTGTGAGGGGAGGCAGAGGAGGCAGAGGTGCCAGCCGGGGAGGTAGACCAGGATTCAGTTCTAGAGGAGGTGCTACATCCAGGGAGGGTAGACCAGAGGAGGTTGGATCTTCCCAGAGGATGTATGTTATGCAGAGGCAGCCAGATACATCGGCAGTCATAGCTGGTACTTTTTCTTTATTTAATACTCCAGTACTTGCTTTGATTGATCCGGGTTCCACGCATTCATATATTAGTGCATCTGTTTTGCCTGTATTTGATGTGCATGCTGAGTCCCTAGGATTTGATGTGTTGGTGACAAATCCGTTAGGGCATAGTGTGGTTGTGAGTAAGGTGCACCGGGATAGTGCAGTGAGGGTGCAGGGTGAGGAGTTCCTTGGAGATTTGATTGAGATGCCATTTAAGGAATATGATGTGATCTTAGGCATGGATTGGCTATCTCGACATGGAGCTGTGGTGGATTGTAAAAAGAAAATTGTTTCTTTGAGAACGGGTGATGGTAGAGAGGTGATAGTATCTAATGAGCAGGAACAGCTAGCCTCCTTATTTGTTTCAGCTGTTGCAGCCAGGAGGTTGATTAGAAAGGGGTGTGAAGCCTATCTTGCTCATGTGGTGGATACTAGAGTGAAGGGTTCCCCTATTGATAGCATTGCCACAGTTGCTGAGTTCCCGGATGTATTTCCAGAGGAGTTGCCAGGGTTACCTCCTGAGAGAGAGGTGGAGTTTGGTATTGAATTGTTGCCTGGTACCACTCCTATTTCTATTACTCCGTATAGAATGGCACCAGCAGAATTGAGAGAGTTGAAAGTGCAATTACAGGAGTTGTTGGACAAAGGATTTATTCGCCCCAGTGTTTCTCCTTGGGGAGCTCCTGTGCTATTTGTGAAAAAGAAAGATGGTACTATGAGGTTGTGTATCGATTATAGGCAATTGAACAAGGTGACCATTAAAAATAAATATCCTTTGCCTAGAATCGATGATCTCTTTGATCAATTGAAGGGTGCAGCTGTGTTTTCTAAAATTGATTTGAGATCTGGGTACCATCAGTTGAGAGTCAAAGCTGAAGATGTTCCTAAGACCGCTTTTCGGACCAGGTATGGGCATTATGAATTTTTAGTTATGCCTTTTGGTCTGACGAATGCACCTGCAGCTTTTATGGATTTGATGAATAGGGTGTTCAGGCCCTATCTAGATCAGTTTGTAGTGGTCTTCATCGATGACATTCTGGTGTATTCGCGGAATGAAGAGGAACATGATATGCATCTGCGGATTGTGTTGCAGATTTTGAGAGAGAAGCAGTTATTTGCCAAATTGTCGAAATGTGAGTTCTGGTTGGATCAAGTTGCTTTTCTCGGACATATTGTTTCAGCGGAAGGCATTAGAGTTGATCCAAGTAAAGTTGAAGCTATTCTGAATTGGAGTCCACCCAAGACTGTGACAGAGATTAGAAGTTTTTTGGGTTTGGCAGGCTATTACTGGCGGTTTGTGAAAGGATTTTCTTTGATAGCTACTCCACTCACCAGATTGCTTCGTAAGGGAGTGAGGTTTTTGTGGACAGATCAGTGTCAGGCGAGCTTTGAACAGTTGAGAGAAATGTTAACTCAAGCGCCTGTTCTTACATTACCTGTTGAAGGCAAACCATATGTGATCTATAGTGATGCTTCACATAGAGGTTTGGGGTGTGTATTGATGCAGGAAGGGAAAGTTATAGCTTATGCATCTCGACAGTTGAAACCGCATGAGCTTAACTATCCGACCCATGATTTGGAATTGGCTGCCATTGTTTTTGCATTGAAGATTTGGCGCCATTATCTGTTTGGGGAGAAATGTTTCATCTACACTGATCACAAGAGTTTGAAGTATTTGGGTGTCCAGAAAGAACTCAATCTTCGTCAGAGGAGATGGTTAGAATTGATTAAAGACTACGACTGCTTGATTGACTATCATCCAGGTAAAGCAAATGTTGTTGCTGATGCCTTGAGTCGGAAGTCTTTAGCTGGTTTAACAGTTTACTCGCTCTCGTTGCTTGTTGAATTGAGAGCTTTACGTGCTAACTTTGTAGCTTGTGATGATGGTGCATTGTTGGCACAATTGCATTTGAAACCAATTTTATTGGATCAGATCAAAGAGGCTCAGTTGGCTGATAAGAAGATTCAGAAGATTATTTCAGATTGTCAGAATGGAAAGAGTAGAGATTTTGTTGTGAAAAGTGATGGGAGCCTCTGGTTTAAGAACCGATTGTGTGTACCCGATGATGCTGATTTGAAAAGAGTCATTTTGGAAGAAGCACATCAGTCAGTGTTTGCTATGCATCCGGGTAATACGAAGATGTATCATGATTTGAGACAGCATTATTGGTGGATTGGTTTGAAGAGAGACATTGCTGAGTTTGTATCAAAATGTCTCACTTGTCAGAAGGTTAAAGCAGAGCATCAAGTTCCAACCGGGTTGCTTCAACCGTTGTCAGTGCCAGAATGGAAGTGGGAAAGAGTGACAATGGATTTTGTGTCTGGTTTGCCATTGACACAAAAGAAGCATGATGCCATATGGGTGATTGTGGATAGATTGACTAAGACAGCTCATTTCCTTCCGGTTCGGATGGATTACTCTTTGGAAAGGTTGGCTGAGCTGTATATCCATGAGATTGTGAAACTGCATGGTGTTCCAACTTCTTTAGTGTCTGATCGAGATCCTAGGTTTACTTCCAGATTTTGGAAGAGTTTGCATAGTGCTTTAGGTTCTCGACTGCACTTCAGCACTGCTTTTCATCCACAGACGGATGGACAGTCAGAGAGGGTGATACAGATTATTGAGGACATGTTGAGAAGCTGTGTCATCGATTTCTCTGGAAGTTGGGATAGGTTTTTACCTCTTGTGGAGTTTGCTTACAACAACAGTTACCAATCCAGCATTGGTATGGCACCGTTTGAAGCATTGTATGGCAGACGGTGTAGGACACCTCTTTGTTGGAATGAGCTTGGAGATAATAAGTTGGTTGGTCCTGATTTGATTCAAGAAACTGAAGAAAAAGTGAAGTTGATTCGAGGCAGGTTAAAAGCAGCTTCAGACCGACAGAAGTCTTATGCAGATTTGAAAAGGAGAGACATTCAGTTTGATGTTGGAGATAAGGTGTTTTTGAAAGTATCTCCTTGGAAGAAGATTTTGAGGTTCGGTCGGAAAGGAAAATTGAGTCCTCGTTTCATTGGGCCGTATGAAGTGTTAGAATGAGTTGGGCCAGTGGCGTATCGACTTGCTTTGCCACCTGAGTAGGATCGTATTCATAATGTATTTCATGTTTCTATGTTGAGGAGATATAGGTCGGATCCATCTCATGTGTTGCCATTTGAATCTATTGAAGTGAGCCCAGACTTGACATTTGAAGAGGAACCAGTTGCTATCTTGGCACGTGATGTAAAAAAATTAAGAAATAAGAATGTGCCTTTGGTAAAAGTTCTGTGGAAGAATCATGCAAGAGAGGAAGCAACTTGGGAAAGTGAGCATACCATGCGAGACCAGTATCCTCAGTTATTTCAGAGTTAATTTCAGGTAATTTCGAGGACGAAATTTTCTTTTTAGAGGGGGAGAATTGTAATATCCCTAATTATGCCCTAGTAGTCTTGGTGTTATTGTTGTTGCACTTGAATTATGTATATATGATAAGTTGATAAGAAATTGGAAGAGAATGTTTTTGTATGGTGGTTGGGAAAGAAAAGAGGGTTTAGAGATAATTGTATATGTTGCTTATATGGTGATATATATAACATATAAAGTGGTCAAAATGGAAAGTCAAGGAAAGAGGATATTTTTGTGTTGGTTGTGAAATTACTTAAATGGGTATAGATATGACAAAAGCTTAGTTAAATGGATGAGGGTATTATAGTAATTTTCTTTTGGATGGGTATTTAATGCCTATTGACTTTGTGTTTCTTCATCATTTCTTCTTCTTCTTGTTGTTGTGTGGCCGGCTCATCAAAGAGACAAGAGGGCAAGAGAACAAGTGATGGTTTTGATGATTTCAAGCTCAAAGTGAAGGAAGTTTTCAAAGTTACAAGTTGGAGTTTCAAGGAATTTCATTATTTGGTAAGTTTTCTCTTGTTTACCCTTGTTATTTTTGAAGTTATGCTTGAGTTGAGTTGTGATTTGATGATGGTATGATTAAGTTGCTTATGGTGTGATTTTAAGTATTGATTTTGCTTGATAGATGAGAAGTTGGGTTGGTGTTGGTGATGGAAGAGTAAGAGTTGTGTTTAGTGAAATTGTTTCTGTTTTACAATTAGTAAAGGCTGTGACTTGTATGATTTTTAATTAATTATAGAAAAATGTTCTTGAAGTGAATTTTTGATATGTTGTGCCTCTATGAGTCTAGAATGACTGAAAAATATGTTGATTCGATTTTGGAATGGTTATGAGTTTAGAAAGATTATTTTTATTAGACCTGTTCCAGCAGGTACCTTAACTGAGACAGCTATATTTCGAGATTTTTAATAAAATGTAGAAAAATCATATCCAATTGAATTTTGGATATGTTGTTGCTTAGTGAGTCTAGTATTTGAGAAAAATAATTTGGAACCACGTTGATTGAATTTGATTTATGGAATTCACAAAGTTCAGAACTGCTGCCAGGATGCAGGGCAATTGGGGCAGTCTGGTTATTTGAACTATTTGACCAAGATTTTGTGTTCAGTTTGATCCGAAATTTTAAAGGAATGATTTTAAGATACAAAACTAAATTCTGTAAAAATTATAGAATTTTTAGTCAAGTAGATTATTTTATACAATTTTTCAAAATAAGGATAAAATGGAGTCTAAAACCAGAATGTACTATTCATATGGTCATTTTGCTAATATTCCTTTTGAATTAGGTTGTGAAGAGGTTGAATTGCCCTAATTGCATTGTTGAGATTGAACAATGTTATGTTATGCATTGTGAATGGTTATGTGTTTCATGAATAATATACATTGAAATTGAAATGATAATTCAAATAAGACATGATATGAGACAATGCCATTGTGATTGGCTATGATGAGAATTTGAGAATGGAAATGGTAACTATATAATAAATGAATTATTTGTTTAATATGTTATTCAGTTTCAGAGTTCTGGATTTGGGTGGCATGCCTAAGAAATGATGAAAGGTAATAGTCTTGCCGGGTTGAGGATCTCCTCATATGTGTTGAGTTGATGGTCCAAGAGACTGGGTCTGTTACACTATGAGAGTTGTGAATATGAGATATATGATTTGTAACAGTCTTGCCGGGTTGAGGATCTCCTCATATGTGTTGAGTGATGGTCCAAGAGACTGGGTCTGTTACACTATCCATGGATAGAGATACATGTATATACATTGCCTACGGGCGTGATTATTGTGACTATGAACCAAAGCAGTAACTCTGAACTCTGAATATCGTATTAAATACTTGTTGGGCCCATAGGTGTCAAGGTTATATGAATGTCCTAAATAATGTTATGAGTTAATGAAATGAGATGTTGGTTATTGAGTATGATTGATTAATGTTGAATGTGGAAAGATGTTGAAATGTGGTATGCTCATATGACTATGATTTGTGAAATGCATAATTATGTGGTTAACTTTATATTTATGATGTTGATCTTATCAATAACATATGTGGCATTGCATTACATTAAAGCATACCATTAGCATGTTTTATCTTACTAAGCCGTTGGCTTAGCGCGATAGTGTTTAATCGCGCAGGTAATAGAGTTGATAGAGTTGAACCCGAGAGTTCATCAAGACCAAGTGAGAGTAGACCTTGAAGAGTTGATTTTGGGAACTTAAAGATCAGAAGAGAATTGCCAATCATGTATACTTCTGTATATTTTGAAAAAAAATGTTTAATGTGTAAATATGTACATATTTTATAACTTCCGCTGTGTAATATTTAAATGTATATATATATATAACTAATATGTTTTGTTTTATCAGTAAATGATTTACTTTTCTATAATGTATAATGATAAAGGTATTGTATCAAGTTTAAAGTGTTTTGAATATTAAGAAAACCATAGCATCCCTATGTTTGGTGCACTTATGCTACATTGTTGTGGTTGTAGTGTGTGTGCATTGGATATGGGGGTGTTACAATTGTTTAAGTGGTACTGGATGGTTCTCGCTGGCTCTCTTAAGTGGGAGGTCAGGGGTTCGATCCAGGGAGGCGACTCCTTAGGGACCCAAATAAACAAATTCCTGCTGGGTGGGCTGCGAGGGCTGTCCAGTACTGTAGCGATCACTTGCCTCCTGCGGACTCCGTGCCCAGGTGGTGAAATGGCCGGGCCGTAAGCCACTAGTGGGCCGGGCAGCCGACCTGGTCGGGGAGGGTCGTTACATCATTCATCAAAGATATCAATCAAAATATAAAATAAACATCCATCCATGATAAATTAAATAAATCAAGCATTGAAATTAAACAAATCAACCACCAAAGCATATAATAGACTACATAATCAAACCTAAAAAATAAAGCAAGTAAAGATACAAATTAGGGTTACTGTTTCTATTTAAAATTCTTTAATTAATATTTTAGGTTTTGGAATTTTAGTATTATTATTGTTATTTGTTTAACTTACTATAAAGGTTTTAGAAAATTAGAATGAATTAGGGTTTCATGAATCAAATTAGGGTTTAGGGGTAACATTATGAAATTAGGGTTTTAGAATAATTAAAACATTAGGTTTATAATTCTTGGTTACTGGATTGTTGTTTTGGGTTTACTGTATTGAGTTTGAATGTTTAGGTTTATATGGTTTTAAGGTTTTAAGGATTAAGGTTAAACTAAACTAGGGTTTAAGAAAACTTAGGGTTTAGATTAACTTGTGTGAGGTTTACTGTTTTGGTTTGGGAGTTGAAGAAAATAGTTTAGTTTTATAAAGTAATTATGATTTTTTTAGAAACTGTAAAGTGAGTTTAGAGTTTGGATATTTAACAAAACATTTGGAAATTTTGGAAAAAAGTGAGAGGAAAATAGTTTAGGGTTTTTAAAAGCTTTTTGAAATAAGAAAAATAATTTAAGGTTTTTGGAAATAAAAGAGTATTTGTTAGGGTTTTTGGAAATAGAATGAACGATTTAGGGTTCTAAGGTTTTGAAGAAACAGAAAAGTATTTTTAGGGCTTTTGAGGTTTAGAAGAAACATAAAAGTATTTTTTTGGGTTTTTAAGGTTTAGAAGAATAGAAAAGTATTTTTAGGGTTTTTAAGGTTTAGAAGAAACAGAAAAGATCATTTATGTCATTGAAATGAAGATCAACGTTACTGCATATTTATAGATCAAGGTTTTGTGTGTATAATCTTATGAATAAAAAAAACAAAGCTACTGTAAGAAAATAAAAAGAAATTAGATATTCAAACCTTCGTACATTGGCTCCACCAAAAATTGCTTCTTGGATGACCGGAGACAAAGGCAAGGTTGCTGCCTTTGATGAATTGTTAATGGCTTGCTTATTGCTCCTCTCAAATCTAAACTCTCAAGTTCCAGTCCAAATCCAAAGTTTTTCTCCTCAAAATCCAGTCCGATCCTCTTAATATTTTTTCTTCTCCAAAAGTTTCTCCTCTTAAAATCCAGTCCGATCATTCATCCCCATTTCCTATCTTTTTTAGTGTTATTTATAGGAAAATTTATAAGCCTAGTTCTAATTCTTTAAGGAAACTAAAATTACTTAGGAAAAGAAACCAAAACCAAATAGAATTTTGTTTCGAAAAAAATTGCGTCGGAAAAATTTCGCTGGCGAAAACTGCGACAGGCTGCGAGGGGCTGTGAGGAATTGCATGGAAAATTGCGGGGCGTGGCCAGAAGCCATTTCACCCGCAGGAAACTCCTACGGGTGAAATGGCCCAAGGCCATTTCGACTAATGACTTTCGGCGATGAAAAATTTCGTCGTCGATTTTTATTTTTATTTATTTATTTATTATTATACTAATTTTTAAAAATTATAAAAAATAAATACTAAAACAAAAATAATTTAATTAAGATAACACAAAAATTATTTTGGACTAAATAAAATATATTGGAATATTTAATGCATCAAGTAACTTAACACATTTTCCAACCAAAATTTGTTGAGCCCAAATGTAATGCAAACATAACCAATTTATCCAAAGTTTGTACTTACCTCTAAAAGCTTCCAAAAGCAAGCCACAAAACTATAACTAACCTTTTCTTCCAACTTTCTCTTCAACACTTAGATTGGGCAAACAATTCTTCTCAATGCCTATACCAAATGTGATCATAAATAATCATTTAATATCACATTCGAAGGCATTTTGTGAGCGGAGATTTTCGCCCCCACTCGTACATGGAATGGTTCTTGTGATTTCGGCACTGTTAGGCTCAGGGCCTTAGAGAACATGGACCTAAACCCGAAAAAAATGGAGTCTCCACCCGGAGAGCCTGAAAAAAAAAGGAGTGGATGACTCGATTCCTAAGGAATCCCCAATCCTCTAATATGTTCAAAAAGTTGGGTACATGTGGAGAAGGTGAGAAATGGCCCAGCACCCGCACAACGCCCGGTTCATTGGAACCGGCCTCCTTTTCAGGTCTTAATATTATAAAATTCTTAAATATAATGATATTATCCATACTACATGGAATCATAAAAATAAACAAATACTTTATTAAAAATCATAGCAATGTCCAGACAAAATAAACAAATAAGCATCCATCCATGGATGGAAACATACCTTTACAATTGTCCAATTTCCAAAAGAAAATAAATAAAGTAGGATACCTACCAATTGGTAGAAATGTATCCTTTACATTGATCTAAAACTTAAAAATAAATTGAATTACATGATATTTAGCAATTGAGGTACCCACAAAGTGGAAAAATACCTCTTACAATTTCTTGAAATCAAAACAACTTAATAAAAAAAAACCAACCAATCATCGTAAATACATTATCCATCAAAGATATAAATCAAAGATATAAATAAACCATTAATCAAAACATATATATAACAATCAAATAAATAGCTAAAAGATATAGTTTAAATCAATAAATAAAGCAAATTGGGGTCTTAAGGTTCTAGGGTTTGAAATTAGGAGATACTGGATAAAATTTAGGTTTTAGGAAATTTGAGATCTTGGGTTTGGCTATTGGATTAAATTTTTTTATTTATTGGATTGGGAGTTGGATTTTGGTGGTTACTGGGAACTAGGATTTAGGATATAGTTTTGGGATTTAAGTTTTAAAAGTTAGGGTTTTAGAATGTTAAACAATTAGGGTTTAATTAAATAAATTAAAGCTTATGGAAATAGGATTAAAAATTAGATATTTGGAAAGGATAGGCTACTATGATGATTAAGTAAAAAAGAATTGATTAGGGTTTTAACAAAATGGATTAGGGTTTGAATTAAACTAAGGTTTGGATTAAATCAAACAAAATACTTAAATTAACTACTATGAATTCAAAAATTAAAAAAACACTATCCATTGATTTTATGGGATTATTGCAAAGGTTCTTTAGAATTACTATTATCAATTTTAATGGATTAATTGCTACTAGATGACTTTTGACAAACAAAATTAAATAAACATACCTACGTTTGAAGGCTCCACCAAAATTATTGATGCAAAGTATTTGCTTGCACCAAATACATTCTTCTTGGTTGGAAGGAAATCAAGACAGTGAGAGTTTGCTACTGCCTTGATGATGTTTGATGGTTGTTGTCATTTATTTGATAATGACTGAGAATTGATTTGTTGTTTCATTGCTCTCTACCTAAATTGAAAGTTTGATGTTCTTCCAAAAAGTCCAAAAGAAAAAGTCCAAAGTCTCTGAAAATCCTCCTTCCTTGTCCGTGTGTTTAATACTATTATTTATAGGAAAACAAAAAGATATAATACTATTTTGATAAGGAAATACCAACTATTTAGGAAAAATCACAACACCGGGTAAAATAATATTTGGTCAAAAATCAGCAGCGCACGTGGGTTGCTAGCCTACGAGGATTGCTGCGGGCTAGCGCGCGAGCTACGCTGGGTGAGGCAGTAGGCAACTGCGGGCTGGGCAAACTGGGCAAGCCAGTTTGCTGCAGGAAGCCCCTGTGGTGAACTGGGCAAGCCTAGTTTGCTGCTGCGCCGAAGCCCCTAGCCGCACGGCGGCGCTGCCGCTCGTCACTCGCCGATCCGTCTAATTTTTATTTTTTTATCTCTTTTTTTTATATATTTTTTTTATTTTTCATTATTAAAAATAAATATAATTAATTATATCATTAAAAATAAATAAATAATAAAATAAATATTATAAAAATAAATAATAAACAATAAATAAAATAAATATTATAAGTAATAAATATTAAAATAAATAAATATTAAATATTAAAATAAGTAATAAATACCACAAAAATTATTTCGGACTGTTTTAAAATTCTGGTCTGGACTTGGTAAAAAATTAAGGGTCTACACATTTTCAATCTTAAACCATAATTAAACATTGTATACTCTTAATACAAGGGTAAGAACCATAGATGAAAGACAAGAAAAAGAGCTATTTTGAGCAAATTCTTCAAGTAACACGCCCAACGACATCGGTGTGTCAATGACCTGCCATTTGCCCACCTTACAGAAGCTTTGACATGCACAATGACATGGACGTGTCACTACCCATGTCAATAATCTTGCATTATATTAGCTACGACACACTCAATGACATGGCTGAGTCATTGGGCGTGTTAGGCTAAATCTCTGTTTATCAATACATAAATGCCACCTGTCCAAAGTTTTTCTGTAACACCCCCACATCCAATGCACACACACTACAACTACAACCATGTAGCATAAGTGCACCAAACATAGGGATGCTACGGTTTTCTTCAACATTCAAAACATTTAAATAGATACAATACTATTATCATTATATAATATAGAAAAGTAGATCATTTACTTTTAAAATAAAACACATTAGATATATATATACATACATATAGTTATTTCACAGCGGAAGTCATAAAATATTTACATATTTGAAAACACTTAATTCCATATTTACAAATATACAAATATGTACATTTAATCAATACTTTACAAAATATAAAAAGAGTTATACATGATTGGCAAATCTCCTTTGATCTTTAAGTCTCCAAAATCAACTCTTCAATGTCTACCCTCACTCGGTCTCGAAGAGCTCTCGGGTTCGATTCTAACAGTTCTATCACCTGCGCGATTAAACACTATCGCGCTAAGCCAAGGGCTTAGTAAGATAATCATGCTAATGATATGACTTCATGCAATGCAATGTCATTTCTCAAACCATAATATATATGTAACATCATATATGCAAAATTAACAATATACTTTCACATTACATATCACATTTTATTATCTTTTCATATACCTCATTAGTATTCATTTAATCATCAATACAAAGCAAAACAAACATCATTCATGACTCACATTAACCATAGACAAGCATGGGCCCAAGACACACTAATATGCCATTCAATTTTCAGAGTTAATGTTTTGGTTCTATCATCACAATTATCAATATCAATATCATAGACCCAACTAGGCTTCAAGGATTAAGTTCAACCAAGCTTCAAGGGGAGCAAAGCATGCTAAGCTTCTACCCAACTTGGCTTCAAGAACTAACCCAACCTAGCTTCAAGGGTGGTAACATCTCAATTAGGCTTCAAGGATTCAATCCAACCTAACTTCAAGAGATTGTTACACTTATTAGGCATGCCACCAACAACCAACTCTGAAAATGGAATAACACATTAGCCACACAATTCATTTATTATTCAATTATCATTTCCATTTCCAATTATCATCAACATTTAGGCATACATGCCTTCTTTCTCTCAATATCATCATCATAGCCAATAACAATGGCTTTGTATCACATTTCACATTTCAATTCATATTATGCATAAAGCATCATTGATATCACATCTTTGATATAACATTTCAAGGTACATTACTCATAAAACACATTACCTTTCACAATGCATAACATAACCTTGTTTAAATCTCAACAATGCAATTAGGGCAAAGAACAATTTATATGATTCATAGCTTTAGGATCTTTCATATGCATTTGATTAGCTCATTCATAGTTAAAAGTATGTTTAGAGTGTTTAAGTTTAGGTTTAGGAACCAACCTACCTTTGAAGAACCAAAACATTGCAACTAGGTCAAGGAAAACAAAACTTACCTAACCCATATGAGAGACACGGGCAGCACACATGAGGGACACGGCCAGGCTTGTGGCCGTGTCTCTCAACTCAATTAGACAGTAGGCAACACGGCTTAGGGACACGGCCGTGTCTCTTCAACCAAAACTCACAGTAGCTCACACGGCTTGGGAACACGGCTGTGTCACCCAAAAATTAATCCAACACGTCCAAAATCATATGACTTGGCCGTGTCTCACATGGCCTTTGGCCGTGTCTTCCAAAACCCAAACCCTAATATGCACAACTTTCCTCTAATTGCACTCAAACTCATCAAACCCCATATAACATGTTTCAAATGAATGGAATCAATGTTTTAAACACCAATTCTACATGATTATCACAATATTCTTTATTAAAACACATCAACCAAAACATTAACATCACATGTAACACATATCCCCTCAAAACCCTAAAACTAACATTTTTCTCCATCTTTCAAAAATCAACTCACTTCTTTCATCAATTCATTCATAAAATTCAAGATCAAGCTAATCAAATATACTTGATTAAAACAAAATCAAGCAACACACTCTTAGATCATCTATCAATTTCACATATCATTTAAAACAAGCAATAATCCAAAAGAGAACTTACCTAAAGTGAAGAAATTCCACAATTCTTCAACTTGATTCTTCAATTCTCCCTTCAATCTTGATTCAAGTATCAAAAACACTTCTCTTTGCCTTTGTCTTCTTCAATGGCCGGCACAAACATGAGAAGAAAAGAAAATGCACAAGTCAACCTCTCTTTCCTTCTTTTAATCTCCACCATGCAATTCATCCAAGCAATTACTAAAATGCCCTCAAACATATCACTAACCTTTTGTCTTATATGAGCCCATAAATGAACTTTCACATGCCATACAAAATATCTCCTTCCACTAACCAACACCTTGACTCTCCCTTTGACCATTTTATATGTTATATATATCACAATATACACAACATATAAACTTGGCTCTAAACCCTAAATTCTTTCCCAACACTTATACTTTTCTTTTCTCAATTTAAACCAACAATACAACAACAACAACAACAACAACATGCAAAACTTCTAGGGCATAAATGAGGATATTACAATTCTCCCCCTCTAAAAAGAAATTTCGTCCTCGAAATTACCTGAAATCAATTCTGAAACAATTGAGGATATTGCTCTCGCATAGTCTGCTCACTTTCCCATGTTGCTTCTTCTTTTGCATGATTCTTCCAAAGAATCTTCACCAATGGTACTCTCTTGTTCCTCAATTCTTTCACTTCCCGTGCCAAGATAGCAACTGGTTCCTCTTCAAATGACAAGTCTGGGCTCACTTCAATAGATTCAAATGGCAACACATGAGATGGATCTGACCTGTACCTCCTCAACATAGATACATGGAACACATTATGAATACGATCTAACTCAGGTGGCAAAGCAAGCCGATAAGCCACTGGCCCAACTCTTTCTAACACTTCATACGGTCCGATGAAACGAGGACTCAATTTTCCTTTCCGACCGAACCTCAAAATCTTCTTCCAAGGAGATACTTTCAAAAATACCTTATCCCCAACCTCAAACTGAATATCTCTCCTCTTCAGATCTGCATAGGACTTCTGTCGGTCTGAAGCTGCTTTCAATCTGCCTCGAATCAACTTCACTTTCTCTTCAGTTTCTTTAATCAAATCAGGCCCAATCAATTTGCTATCACCAAGTTCACTCCAACACAGAGGTGTTCTGCACCGTCTGCCATACAATGCCTCGAATGGAGCCATTCCGATGCTGGATTGGTGACTGTTGTTATAAGCAAACTCTACAAGAGGTAAGAATCTATCCCAACTTCCAGTGAAATCAATGACACAGCTTCTCAACATATCCTCAATGATCTGTATCACCCTCTCAGACTGTCCATCCGTCTGTGGATGAAAAGCAGTACTGAAATGCAGTCGAGAACCCAAAGCACCATGCAAACTCTTCCAAAATTTCGAAGTAAACCTGGGATCTCGATCAGACACTAAAGAAGTTGGAATACCATGCAATCTCACAATCTCATGGATGTATAGCTCAGCCAATCTCTCCAAAGAGTAATCCATCCGAACCGGAAGGAAATGAGCTGTCTTAGTCAATCTATCCACAATCACCCATATGGCATCATGTTTCTTTTGTGTCAATGGCAAACCAGACACAAAATCCATGGTCACTCTATCCCACTTCCATTCTGGCACTGACAACGGTTGGAGCAACCCAGTTGGAACTTGATGCTCTGCTTTAACCTTCTGACAAGTGAGACATTTCGATACAAACTCAGCAATGTCTCTCTTCAACCCAATCCACCAGTAATGCTGTCTCAAATCATGATACATCTTCGTATTACCCGGATGCATAGCAAATAAAGACTGATGAGCTTCCTCTAAAATGATCCTCTTCAAGTCAGCATTATCGGGTACACACAATCTATTCTTAAACCATAGGCTCCCATCATCCTTCACAACAAAATCTCTAGTCTTTCCACTCTCACAATCTAAAACAATCTTCTGAATCTTCTTATCAGCTAACTGAGCCTCTTTGATCTGGTCCAACAAAACAGGCTTCAATTGTAACTGTGCCAATAATGCACCATCATCACAAAGTACAAAACTGGCACGCAAAGCTCTCAACTCAACAAGCAACGAGAGCGAGTAAACTGTTAAACCAGCTAAAGACTTCCGACTTAAGGCATCAGCAACCACATTTGCTTTACCTGGATGATAATCTATCAAACAGTCGTAGTCTTTAATCAATTCCAACCATCTCCTCTGCCGAAGGTTGAGCTCTTTCTGAACACCCAAATACTTCAAACTCTTGTGATCAGTGTAAATGAAACATTTCTCCCCAAACAGATAATGGCGCCAAATCTTTAATGCAAACACAATGGCTGCCAATTCCAAATCATGAGTGGGGTAGTTAAGCTCATGCGGTTTCAACTGACGAGATGCATAAGCTATAACTTTCCCTTCCTGCATCAGCACACATCCCAAACCACTATGTGACGCATCACTATAGATCACATATGGTTTGCCTTCTACAGGTAAAGTTAAAACAGGCGCTTGAGTCAACATATCTCTCAACTGCTCAAAGCTAGCCTGACACTGATCTGTCCACAAAAACCTCACTCCCTTACGAAGCAATCTGGTGAGTGGAGTAGCTATCAAAGAAAACCCTTTCACAAACCGCCGGTAATAGCCTGCCAAACCCAGAAAACTTCTAACCTCTGTCACAGACTTGGGTGGACTCCAATTCAAAATCGCTTCAACTTTACTCGAATCAACTCTGATGCCTTCTGCTGAAACAATATGTCCAAGAAAAGCTACTTGATCCAACCAGAACTCACACTTCGACAATTTGGCAAATAACTGCTTTTCTCTCAAAATCTGCAACACAATCCGCAGATGCATATCATGTTCCTCTTCATTCCTCGAATACACCAGGATATCATCGATGAAAACCACAACAAACTGATCCAAATAGGGCCTAAACACCCTATTCATCAAATCCATGAAAGCTGCAGGTGCATTCGTCAGACCAAAAGGCATAACTAAAAATTCATAGTGCCCATACCTGGTCCTGAAAGCTGTCTTCGGAACATCTTCAGCTCTGACTCTCAGCTGATGGTACCCAGATCTCAGATCAATTTTAGAAAATACTGATGCTCCTTTCAACTGATCAAAGAGATCATCGATTCTAGGCAAAGGATACTTATTTTTAATTGTCACCTTGTTCAATTGCCTATAGTCGATGCACAACCTCATAGTACCATCCTTCTTCTTTACAAAGAGCACAGGAGCTCCCCAAGGAGAAACACTGGGGCGAATGAATCCTTTATCCAACAGCTCCTGTAATTGCACTTTCAACTCCCTCAATTCTGCTGGTGCCATTCTGTAAGGAGTAATCGAGATAGGAGTGGTACCAGGCAACAATTCAATACCAAACTCCACCTCTCTCTCAGGCGGCAATCCTGGCAACTCCTCAGGAAACACATCAGGGAACTCTGCAACTGTGGCAATGCTATCAATAGGAGAACCCTTCACTCTAGTATCTACCACATGAGCAAGATAAGCTTCACACCCCTTCCTAATCAACCTCCGGGCTGCAACAGCTGAAACAAATAAGGAGGCTAACTGTTCCTGCTCATTAGATACTATCACCTCTCTACCATCACTAGTTCTCAAAGAAACAATCTTCTTTTTACAATCCACCACAGCTCCATGTCGAGATAGCCAATCCATGCCTAAAATCACATCATATTCCTTAAATGGCATCTCAATCAAATCTCCAAGGAACTCCTCACCCTGCACCCTCACTGCACTATCTCGATGCACTTTACTCACAATCACACTATGCCCTAACGGATTTGTCACCAAAACATCAAACCCTAGGGACTCAGCATGCATAACAGACACAGGCAATACAGATGCACTAATATAAGAATGGGTGGAGCCCGGATCAATCAAAGCAAGTACTGCAGTATCAAATAAAGAAAAAGTACCAGCTATGACCGCTGATGCATCCGGCTGTCTCTGCATAACATACATCCTCTGGGAAGAACCAACCTCCTCCGGTCTTGTCTCCCTGGATGCAGCACCACCTCTAGAACTGAACCCTGCTCTACCACCTCGGCTGGCACCTCTGCCTCCCCTCACACTGGCTCGAGAAACGGCAGAATCAACTGACATCTGCCTCTGCCTCTCAGGGCAATCTCTCACAAAGTGATCCGGTGACCCACACCTGAAACACACCCCAGCAACACCAGCTTTCCAACATGGACCACCATGGGGCCTCCCACAATGGATGCAAATAGGTAAGGTGGATCTCTGAATCATAGGGGTTGGAGCACTTGCCACTGAAGCTGCAGGTCTGAATCTTTGTCTCTGGAACTGCACTGATCTACCTGCTGGTCTCTGGCTCCTAATACTCCGAGGAACAAAACTTCCTCTACCCCTCTTCACTGAAGAAGACCCTGCCTCAAACTGGGGCCTTCTCACCCTAACCTCATCCTCTGATGCAGCTGCAATCACTTGAGCCCTTTCTACATCTCGAGCTGCTGCCACTAGCTGGGAGAAATCGTGATATCTAGACCCGGCCACTAAGCACATGATCGAGGGCCTCAATCCCTCCTGAAATCGTCGGCATCTATCAATCTCATCAGCAATGATGCCCCCAGCGTAATGACTCAATCTAATAAACTCAACCTCATATTCAGTTACAGTCTTGCTATCTTGCTTCAAGCTTAAGAACTCCATCTTCTTCATATCCTTATACTCCCTAGGAGTATACTTCAACTCAAATTCTCTCAAGAAATCAGTGTAAGACAGTGTTGGAGGATCATCCATAGAATGGGGCACCGTCTTCCACCAATCGTAGGCATCTTTCTGTAGCAAAGATCTTGCATAGTCAAACTTTTCCTCTGAGGTGGCTTGCAACTGAACAAATACTCTCTGGACTCTGTCAAGCCACTGTTCTGCCACAGCTGGATCAGTGGTACCAATAAAATCCTCAGCTCCATATTTCCTTAGTTTATCATAATGCCTTACTGGTACTGAAGGCTGAGGGGGTGGTGGCTGTGGTTGCACAGGTGCTTGTCTCATAGCTTCCATCATATGCACAAACCAAGCTGGTGGAACCTCCTCACCAGTTGGTCTCCCCGACACCGAAGCAGGTGCCTCCCCAGCACTCTCAACTCTAACTCCCACATCAGGAGCAACACTCTCCTCACTGCCCTCAACTGACTGTCTCAAATGAGGATCCATCAACACCTAATACTGCAAACACAACAAGACACACCTTATTAAAGATCAAAGATTGCCAATCCCAAACATGTATTTTCTTTCAAAAACTCACTTTTTAATTCAAAATATTCTTTTTATAACATATTACCTAGGTTGAGAATCTCAAACCTAGGCTCTGATACCAAAACAATTGTAACACCCCCACATCCAATGCACACACACTACAACTACAACCATGTAGCATAAGTGCACCAAACATAGGGATGCTACGGTTTTCTTCAACATTCAAAACATTTAAATAGATACAATACTATTATCATTATATAATATAGAAAAGTAGATCATTTACTTTTAAAATAAAACACATTAGATATATATATACATACATATAGTTATTTCACAGCGGAAGTCATAAAATATTTACATATTTGAAAACACTTAATTCCATATTTACAAATATACAAATATGTACATTTAATCAATACTTTACAAAATATAAAAAGAGTTATACATGATTGGCAAATCTCCTTTGATCTTTAAGTCTCCAAAATCAACTCTTCAATGTCTACCCTCACTCGGTCTCGAAGAGCTCTCGGGTTCGATTCTAACAGTTCTATCACCTGCGCGATTAAACACTATCGCGCTAAGCCAAGGGCTTAGTAAGATAATCATGCTAATGATATGACTTCATGCAATGCAATGTCATTTCTCAAACCATAATATATATGTAACATCATATATGCAAAATTAACAATATACTTTCACATTACATATCACATTTTATTATCTTTTCATATACCTCATTAGTATTCATTTAATCATCAATACAAAGCAAAACAAACATCATTCATGACTCACATTAACCATAGACAAGCATGGGCCCAAGACACACTAATATGCCATTCAATTTTCAGAGTTAATGTTTTGGTTCTATCATCACAATTATCAATATCAATATCATAGACCCAACTAGGCTTCAAGGATTAAGTTCAACCAAGCTTCAAGGGGAGCAAAGCATGCTAAGCTTCTACCCAACTTGGCTTCAAGAACTAACCCAACCTAGCTTCAAGGGTGGTAACATCTCAATTAGGCTTCAAGGATTCAATCCAACCTAACTTCAAGAGATTGTTACACTTATTAGGCATGCCACCAACAACCAACTCTGAAAATGGAATAACACATTAGCCACACAATTCATTTATTATTCAATTATCATTTCCATTTCCAATTATCATCAACATTTAGGCATACATGCCTTCTTTCTCTCAATATCATCATCATAGCCAATAACAATGGCTTTGTATCACATTTCACATTTCAATTCATATTATGCATAAAGCATCATTGATATCACATCTTTGATATAACATTTCAAGGTACATTACTCATAAAACACATTACCTTTCACAATGCATAACATAACCTTGTTTAAATCTCAACAATGCAATTAGGGCAAAGAACAATTTATATGATTCATAGCTTTAGGATCTTTCATATGCATTTGATTAGCTCATTCATAGTTAAAAGTATGTTTAGAGTGTTTAAGTTTAGGTTTAGGAACCAACCTACCTTTGAAGAACCAAAACATTGCAACTAGGTCAAGGAAAACAAAACTTACCTAACCCATATGAGAGACACGGGCAGCACACATGAGGGACACGGCCAGGCTTGTGGCCGTGTCTCTCAACTCAATTAGACAGTAGGCAACACGGCTTAGGGACACGGCCGTGTCTCTTCAACCAAAACTCACAGTAGCTCACACGGCTTGGGAACACGGCTGTGTCACCCAAAAATTAATCCAACACGTCCAAAATCATATGACTTGGCCGTGTCTCACATGGCCTTTGGCCGTGTCTTCCAAAACCCAAACCCTAATATGCACAACTTTCCTCTAATTGCACTCAAACTCATCAAACCCCATATAACATGTTTCAAATGAATGGAATCAATGTTTTAAACACCAATTCTACATGATTATCACAATATTCTTTATTAAAACACATCAACCAAAACATTAACATCACATGTAACACATATCCCCTCAAAACCCTAAAACTAACATTTTTCTCCATCTTTCAAAAATCAACTCACTTCTTTCATCAATTCATTCATAAAATTCAAGATCAAGCTAATCAAATATACTTGATTAAAACAAAATCAAGCAACACACTCTTAGATCATCTATCAATTTCACATATCATTTAAAACAAGCAATAATCCAAAAGAGAACTTACCTAAAGTGAAGAAATTCCACAATTCTTCAACTTGATTCTTCAATTCTCCCTTCAATCTTGATTCAAGTATCAAAAACACTTCTCTTTGCCTTTGTCTTCTTCAATGGCCGGCACAAACATGAGAAGAAAAGAAAATGCACAAGTCAACCTCTCTTTCCTTCTTTTAATCTCCACCATGCAATTCATCCAAGCAATTACTAAAATGCCCTCAAACATATCACTAACCTTTTGTCTTATATGAGCCCATAAATGAACTTTCACATGCCATACAAAATATCTCCTTCCACTAACCAACACCTTGACTCTCCCTTTGACCATTTTATATGTTATATATATCACAATATACACAACATATAAACTTGGCTCTAAACCCTAAATTCTTTCCCAACACTTATACTTTTCTTTTCTCAATTTAAACCAACAATACAACAACAACAACAACAACAACATGCAAAACTTCTAGGGCATAAATGAGGATATTAAATTTTCACTCTTTTCCATACTTCAAAAAAAATCCCTTTTCCAAAATCCTAAATCACCACTTCCATTTCCAAACTCTAATCAACCTCAACAAAATCCATCATTTAACTTTAAATACTTTTTTATACATCAAAACAACTCATTTAGAATCAAATTGCACAATTAAATCGCATGATTCCAAAAATCCAATTCTCTCATAACCTTAAATTCTTTCCCTTCACCAATCTTTACTCAAACTTAACCATTTCTTCAATTTAACCTTAAAATCATTGTTAACGATTAAAACAACTTCATTCATGCCCAAAATAGATAATTAAACATAATATCACAAGAAGTCAAATTTCACATATTCACATCTTTAAGAAAATTCAAGAAAACAAGTTGGAAACTTACCAATTCAAGTGGAAATCACTAAATCTTCCCTTGAAACCTTGATAATCCTTCAACTTTGGAAGCTTGGAAGAAGCAAAAATCCTCTCATGCTGGCTATGGAAAATTAGCACAAGGAAGAAGAAGAAGAAGAAGAAGACCAAAGTTATTTTCTCTTTCTTTCCACTTTCAATTTGCACCTTATATATATATTATTTAATTATATCTTTAATTAATTATCTATTTATTTATTTAATTAATTAAAATCCCAAATAATGATTATTCTAGTTATATTTTTATTGTTATCAATTGAATTTGATCAATCTTTATTGTGAAAGCTAGAATATTCTTCATTTCAAGTATAGAGTTGCAAGTATGAAGAAAAAGCTTATTTTGGCTAAAAATCATGGAAAAATGGAAAGGAGGTCAAATCAAGCTCAAGAATGGAAAATAATGAATTTACATGGTCTTATAAATCATGATACATGATTTTGAACTTGAAAATGGAATTAAAGATGAGAAATCAAGAGGTCGAGATTCGTTTTGAATCCCAGGGCCAAAGCTGTCAAAAAGCCATGGCCATGGGATTTAATTTGAAGTTGTCCAAGTTTTTCAAAGACAGAAATTGCAAGGGCAGAAGCATTTTGAAAGCCACGATCATGGCATTGAAAAGCCAAGACCGTGGCATGGATTTTGGCTCTGTTTGAAGAGATTTTGAAGCATATTGAAAGCCACGACCGTGGCACTCAAAACCCGCGACCGTGGGATTGATTTCTCTACTGTCCGAGCCAAGAAAGAGAAGAAAATCAAGTTGCCAGTTTCAACTTTAATGCCATGACTGTGGCATTGAAAAAGCCATGACCGTGGCCACTTAACTGACCATTTTACAACTCTAAAGTGTTCAAACTGACCAATCCAATTCAGGCCACAACCGTGGGACTCAAAAGCCACGACCGTGGGGCTAAAAATCATGACTTTGAGCAGACAATTGGGTTCGTGGTGAACCAAACAAGATGTGGCCTAACCTGTAACACCCCGATACCCCATATAAATACTGTACATATACCAGGTACACATACAATATGTATATAGAGTATAAGAATGTCACTTTTCATCACCATTATAACTCTTTACTTTAATTTTTAAAACCATAATACATTTAAATCATATGAAAGTATTTACAAAATGGTTATTCTTATCATGGTAATACATAAATATAAGTTACATTGTTTCTTCCAAAGATTCATTTATACAAATGAATACATTCTTATGAAAATACAGTATAATTACATGCATGCACCACCATTTAGTTGGTCTCGAACTACACTTGTCCTCGTTGTGACATAGTAGCTTATCTCCAGCTTCATCACCTATATACCTGCGCGATTAAGATAACCGCGCTAAGCTCGAAAGCTTAGTAGTACAAGTAACCATTAAAATATACAATATAAAGGTAACATACCTCATATGTTTAGTCTCATGTTTTAACATTTTCTTACTCTGTTTTCTCCTTTTTCAATGCATTCTTCATATAATCCTATTAACCTTATAGAGGATATACATATACACATATAACATAACCATCAAACATAATTCAATAAATTGATAGAACCTTCATATTATGATACTTACCAATTTCACCTCATACATATCATATATATCATTTTATACTTTATAATCGCATATTGCATATAACTTCACAAACCATATCTCCTTTCAATAATTCATGTATGTTATATAATCATATCACTAACCACAATTCATCATTCACAACTCACATTTCCAACAAAGGCAACATAAATCCCATTACTCATTTATTTCAACTTGTATATACATCACATTAACAACAAAGACAGACTCGGGCCCAAAAGACACTAATATGTCATTCAAAGTTCAGAGTTAATGCTTTGGTTTTGTTATCACATTTATCAATATCATATACCCAACTAGGCTTCAAGGATTAAGTTCAACCAAGCTTCAAGGGGAGCAAAGCATGCTAAGCTTCTACCCAACTTGGCTTCAAGAACTAACCCAACCTAGCTTCAAGGGTGGTAACATCTCAATTAGGCTTCAAGGATTCAATCCAACCTAACTTCAAGAGATTGTTACACTTATTAGGCATGCCACCAACAACAAAACTCTGAAAATGAATAACACATTAGTCACACAATTCATTTATTATTTCATTATCAATTTCATTCTCATTCTCATCATCATTTACATCATCATAGCCAACCACAATGGCATCATTTAGGCAAAACATGCCTCATTTATCTCATTCTCAATATCATAGTCAACCACAATGGCTTTATACATCATCACCTCTCAATTTACATTTCATATTCCATCACAATATCACATTTCATAGTTCACCACAATATCACATTATCACATTTCATAGTTCATCTTTGATATTTATATACATAATCATTCATTACTCAAGTATGCACAATCAATTACATTACCATATAAATTGGAATACACATCATACAAATCATATCCTCACATCTTTCACATTTCATAACATATATATATTGAATGCCTTCACATCTTATATGTATTAATGTATTATCATATCTCTTATCTTTTCATTGCGTATACAATATTAATATTTATTTTAACAATATACTTATATGCAATCCAATAGGGTTTTGTACTTACCTCTAAAGAACTCACTCCCATATAACTTCTCTTCCATAGATCTTTCAATACTTGGATTAGGGGCAATTCCATCTCTTAAAACCTAATCCAAAAGTAATCATACACACTCACTTAGAAATACACATGAGATAATACAAATAAGAATCAATTAGGGCAAACTCAACACATGACACGCTCATCAACACGGGCGTGTTCCTGATCGTGCCCTAACTCCACAACACAGAAACATTGACACGCTCATAACCACGGGCGTGTCATTGGGCGTGTAATACATTCTGTATCTCAAAAACATCAACACGTCCAATCAACAAGAGCGTGCTCATGGCCGTGTCAATTCTCCAAACTCACAGTAGCTATGACACGCTCAATAACACGGGCGTGTTACTGGTCGTGTCAATTCTACTGCCACACAGAACTTATGACACGCTCAATAACATGGGCGTGTCACTGCTCGTGCTACCAACTCCAAAAAACAGAACCAACGACACGCCTAACAAACTGGCCGTGTCTCTGGGCGTGTCCGACTAAAAACCCAGATTCCGGTCAACACACAACAACATCCAACAATACCCATCTTTTTATCATTACTCACTTCAAACAATCTTCATCAAACACACCCAAAAACCATAACAAACTTACCAAAACATCAACAACACTCAAAACACACACCAATCATCATTATAAACTTCATTCATATACCAATTTATCAAATCCCCAAATTTCATTAAACTCAACCCTTATTCAACAATTCATCATCATCTTCACAAATAATCATATTATCATCATCCAATTACCAAATCAACACATATATATACTTAAATCTTTCAATATCATCATCATCACACATCAACCATACCAAACCCAACTCAAACAATGAAAATCAATTTAAAGAAATAAATACTTACTTGAATCCTTTATCAAATCTTCATCTCTATCATCAAATCTCTTGAATTCCTTAAGAAATTTGGTAAGAAAATCACATCTTTCTCTCTTTCTCTCTCTCTCTCTCTCTCTCTCTCTCTCTCTCTCTCGGCCAAGAAGAACGAAGAAGACGAAGAAGGAGTAGAAGGAAGAAGAAGTTTCTACTTCTTTCCTTTGTCCTTATCCATATATATATATATAATAATAATAATAACAATAACAATAACAATAACAATAACAATAGTAATAATAATAATAATACTTTAAATCTCCACCACATATTCTTTCTTTGATTTTCTTCTTCTCTTTTCTTTTTGTCTTTATTATTATTATTATTATTTAGTTATACAAATATATATACAACTCACTTATCCTTCACCATTATATATATCCCATGTATATGTGATGTATATGTATATGTCTTACATATATTATCCTTATATTTCACATATACACATATACATTAAATCCAAATACAACAACAATAACTCCAAAACTCTTAGGGTCTATTCCGGGATATTACAATTCTCTCCCCCTAAAAAAAATTTCGTCCTCGAAATTACTCAGTACAATAACATTCCATTCTTACCAATACACCATTTAAAATTTTCATCAAATCACATAGTTTGCACTCTCCCCCTTAGAGTCAATTATATTGTTCAATTCCACAACTTGTCACGATAAAAATCTTTATACCTTATTACATTCTCATCCAATATTCAAAATAACTCATTATACTCTCAAATACCTTATCTATATGCAAAAATTCAATCATCCTTTAACATACTTATGTTACATTCCATTATTACATTCAAAATATTTTATCACTTCATCTCTTTATAACTATTCTCTTAACTTTAACTTTCAAGATCATAAACTTATATCTTAATATTAATTATCCCATCATTACAATTATCCTTACAAACAAACATTTATCAAACCTTCATTGATAATAATATTCTTATTTCTCATACACTTCATTCCTTCTCTAGTATTTTCTCACTTAACATCAATATTAATACAATGCTTTTGAACTTACTTTACAGGAAATCAACTTCTTCCCTTTTCTCATCATTAAAATTGATATAATTCAATTAATTCATGTCCGTTCATCTATCAAAATTTTACATTGTATACATCATTATTTATCTCTTATGCCTTTAGCACAACCATACATATTAAATCTCAATAATAATTCACAATTATAGCAAAAATCCAGATCAATTGATTTATTCTCCACAATATCTTAACATCATAATCTTATTTGATTCAAATCAATAGTTCACTTATCTAAATTTATCATGAATAACCATCCACTTTAATTTATCTTTCAATATACACATAGTTTATCTTTCATTATCTCAATACAATTCCACCAAAATTCATAATTATCTCATACCATGCTTATCATTCATAGTTTACTCACTCAAATATTAAACCCATCCACTTATTCACCGTATACCATAAACATAATCAATATAGCTCTCAAACACATTCTGCAATCTTCTTTCATTATCATCTTCTCACTTATCATATCATTACTATATTAACAATAATTACCTTTTTCTCACATTACTCATAACTTAAAGTATTTCCACAATTCTCTTTCTGTCTTTTCTTTTCCAGAATTATAACCAAATTGCTAACACAAAAACCATAAAATACACTTCATCAATCATAACCGTTAATCATGTTTCTAGAAACATAATTATCAATCTTACCAAAGTAGTATTACAGTTATACTTTCTTAGTCTCAATTCTGTGGATAACAAAGTTAATCGGCCAAATACCATAAATACACTATATGGCCATAGGAGATTAATGATCACATCTGAAACTTATAAATCAATACTGTTCCTCTATTATTTTATTTCCAACTTTCCAATTATACTACTAAGTTGCATCACAAATATTATATCTCCATTCTCCAAACTTTACTACATCCAAAATTAACATATGTCAACTCTATCTCAACACAATTTACTCTTAATTATTTGATCACCATTTGCATGTCTCATATACAACAATATTATCCTTAACCTCTCCTTCACACATCATTCAATCTTATACAGATCTTACATAAATTTCATTCTTTATACTTTCTTTTTCCCTTATAATTTCTTATTAAATTTATATACACAGAACATTTCCTCACACAAATACTTTGGCTCATAACATTTATGATAGCCAAATTCAATTATTATCATAACAATATTACTGTCCACCATTTCCCAAATTAATCCTTATTTCCATAACCATTTCACTATCCAACATTTCTTAAGTTTATTCTTATTTTCATTTCATCACATACTCTTTACGTCAATCAAGGCCTAATCTCTCTTAGGTCCACTACTACATGCAATGTCATTTCCAATATACATCAAATATGCAATTATATAACACATCCATAGATCACATTCACAATGTGATTTACTTTCCACATTTCTTACATTTTACAATTACATTCATATCAAAAACTCATTCCACATTTTCTATACATGTATACACATAATCATACAATGATATTTAATTCCTCTTTTACATATTTTCAACACAATTTAACATTTTACTATTCCGTGAACAACATCATTTTTATCCCTTTTTGACATGACTTAAGTTGTTTATCAACCCAACACATATACATTATCACCATGATATTACTTCACAAAATCTTAGTCACGCTACTAAGGTGACATCTCTCTCACATATATTTTTAAATGCATTAGTATACCATCTATACATCCATTTGTTTATTCTTCAACACATAGATATATATATATATATATATATTACTCACATATCTATACACATGTACATTACATCCACTCATATACACATTGGGCTCAATAATCTCTTTATACTCTCCAAGTCTAATTATGACAAATCTCAATTTCTTAAATCCACATTGATCCATCCCATTTCTTACTGTCAATATTATCCCATGACCTAGCTTTGCTCAGGTTTGTCAATGCAAGCATAATCATTCTCATACTATCAATCACATTATTCAATTTAATAGTACTCTCATATACAGTAATATTCATTCCACAAGCTCATGGGTTTAACTTACATTAAGATTATCAATACTCAAATAGTCTTTACCCAAATTCCATTAACACTATAATTTCACAACTTACTACTTTACTTAAACTTCCATTCACTCATCTTATGTTCTTAATATCAACTTAAAAAAAACATCTTATATATACACATTACAAAACAACCTCAAAGTATATTCTTTTCACAAATATTAAAGCTCATTTCCAAAAATCTAATTATCACATCTTTCCACCATTAATATGAGCTTTAACAACACTCAAGCGTATCACATTTCTAACATTAAAATCACAATGTTTGCATTTAAAACAGCAATGCAACAACACCATTATATTTCCTTATTTAACCAACATCATCTCTTTTTCTTTTAAAAACTTTAACTTTACATATTCAAATCATAAATGGTCAAACTTTGTCTATACCCATCAACTCATTCAATATACCACCATACTCTCTTCATTTAAATAACATAACTTTCAATATTCACAATTCGACATTATTTCCTCTGTCTAGCAAACTCAACATAAACTTTCTTATAAAGAGGTTTAAAGTATAGAAGAAAGAGTACATACTCTTATCTTAATTTGATTTTCAACTCATTTCCAACTTTATTTTCCTTTCCATTTCTTTATTTTTCAATTCATATTATGTCATACATAATATTACTCATAAACATCAATATTACATTCCATGTTTCACATGACATAACATTTTTCATATGTCTCATCAACATGCATATTTCACATTACATTTCGTAATTCGTTTCTCATAAATAATTAGGCACTATGCCTCAATTATAATTCATTTCCAACATCATTGCCAACAATCATGGTTTCTTCTCACATCAACATAGTATACACATATATCATCAACTATATTAAACATCTCATGTAACACAAATATTTTACAAATCATATTATGCCATATCCGAGACCAACCTAGGTGTTAATGCATGTGCATGTATCAAAATTTTCATTCTTTTTATTTTCATTTATCATCATTTTTTTTTAAAACTTTTCTTTGTAAATTTACTTAGGCCGAGAATCTCGAAACCTAAGCTCTGATACCAAAATAATTGTAACACCCCGATACCCCATATAAATACTGTACATATACCAGGTACACATACAATATGTATATAGAGTATAAGAATGTCACTTTTCATCACCATTATAACTCTTTACTTTAATTTTTAAAACCATAATACATTTAAATCATATGAAAGTATTTACAAAATGGTTATTCTTATCATGGTAATACATAAATATAAGTTACATTGTTTCTTCCAAAGATTCATTTATACAAATGAATACATTCTTATGAAAATACAGTATAATTACATGCATGCACCACCATTTAGTTGGTCTCGAACTACACTTGTCCTCGTTGTGACATAGTAGCTTATCTCCAGCTTCATCACCTATATACCTGCGCGATTAAGATAACCGCGCTAAGCTCGAAAGCTTAGTAGTACAAGTAACCATTAAAATATACAATATAAAGGTAACATACCTCATATGTTTAGTCTCATGTTTTAACATTTTCTTACTCTGTTTTCTCCTTTTTCAATGCATTCTTCATATAATCCTATTAACCTTATAGAGGATATACATATACACATATAACATAACCATCAAACATAATTCAATAAATTGATAGAACTTTCATATTATGATACTTACCAATTTCACCTCATACATATCATATATATCATTTTATACTTTATAATCGCATATTGCATATAACTTCACAAACCATATCTCCTTTCAATAATTCATGTATGTTATATAATCATATCACTAACCACAATTCATCATTCACAACTCACATTTCCAACAAAGGCAACATAAATCCCATTACTCATTTATTTCAACTTGTATATACATCACATTAACAACAAAGACAGACTCGGGCCCAAAAGACACTAATATGTCATTCAAAGTTCAGAGTTAATGCTTTGGTTTTGTTATCACATTTATCAATATCATATACCCAACTAGGCTTCAAGGATTAAGTTCAACCAAGCTTCAAGGGGAGCAAAGCATGCTAAGCTTCTACCCAACTTGGCTTCAAGAACTAACCCAACCTAGCTTCAAGGGTGGTAACATCTCAATTAGGCTTCAAGGATTCAATCCAACCTAACTTCAAGAGATTGTTACACTTATTAGGCATGCCACCAACAACAAAACTCTGAAAATGAATAACACATTAGTCACACAATTCATTTATTATTTCATTATCAATTTCATTCTCATTCTCATCATCATTTACATCATCATAGCCAACCACAATGGCATCATTTAGGCAAAACATGCCTCATTTATCTCATTCTCAATATCATAGTCAACCACAATGGCTTTATACATCATCACCTCTCAATTTACATTTCATATTCCATCACAATATCACATTTCATAGTTCACCACAATATCACATTATCACATTTCATAGTTCATCTTTGATATTTATATACATAATCATTCATTACTCAAGTATGCACAATCAATTACATTACCATATAAATTGGAATACACATCATACAAATCATATCCTCACATCTTTCACATTTCATAACATATATATATTGAATGCCTTCACATCTTATATGTATTAATGTATTATCATATCTCTTATCTTTTCATTGCGTATACAATATTAATATTTATTTTAACAATATACTTATATGCAATCCAATAGGGTTTTGTACTTACCTCTAAAGAACTCACTCCCATATAACTTCTCTTCCATAGATCTTTCAATACTTGGATTAGGGGCAATTCCATCTCTTAAAACCTAATCCAAAAGTAATCATACACACTCACTTAGAAATACACATGAGATAATACAAATAAGAATCAATTAGGGCAAACTCAACACATGACACGCTCATCAACACGGGCGTGTTCCTGATCGTGCCCTAACTCCACAACACAGAAACATTGACACGCTCATAACCACGGGCGTGTCACTGGGCGTGTAATACATTCTGTATCTCAAAAACATCAACACGTCCAATCAACAAGAGCGTGCTCATGGCCGTGTCAATTCTCCAAACTCACAGTAGCTATGACACGCTCAATAACACGGGCGTGTTACTGGTCGTGTCAATTCTACTGCCACACAGAACTTATGACACGCTCAATAACATGGGCGTGTCACTGCTCGTGCTACCAACTCCAGAAAACAGAACCAACGACACGCCTAACAAATTGGCCGTGTCTCTGGGCGTGTCCGACTAAAAACCCAGATTCCGGTCAACACACAACAACATCCAACAATACCCATCTTTTTATCATTACTCACTTCAAACAATCTTCATCAAACACACCCAAAAACCATAACAAACTTACCAAAACATCAACAACACTCAAAACACACACCAATCATCATTATAAACTTCATTCATATACCAATTTATCAAATCCCCAAATTTCATTAAACTCAACCCTTATTCAACAATTCATCATCATCTTCACAAATAATCATATTATCATCATCCAATTACCAAATCAACACATATATATATTTAAATCTTTCAATATCATCATCATCACACATCAACCATACCAAACCCAACTCAAACAATGAAAATCAATTTAAAGAAATAAATACTTACTTGAATCCTTTATCAAATCTTCATCTCTATCATCAAATCTCTTGAATTCCTTAAGAAATTTGGTAAGAAAATCACATCTTTCTCTCTTTCTCTCTCTCTCTCTCTCTCTCTCTCTCTCGGCCAAGAAGAACGAAGAAGACGAAGAAGGAGTAGAAGGAAGAAGAAGTTTCTACTTCTTTCCTTTGTCCTTATCCATATATATATATATAATAATAATAATAATAATAACAATAACAATAACAATAACAATAGTAATAATAATAATAATACTTTAAATCTCCACCACATATTCTTTCTTTGATTTTCTTCTTCTCTTTTCTTTTTGTCTTTATTATTATTATTATTATTTAGTTATACAAATATATATACAACTCACTTATCCTTCACCATTATATATATCCCATGTATATGTGATGTATATGTATATGTCTTACATATATTATCCTTATATTTCACATATACACATATACATTAAATCCAAATACAACAACAATAACTCCAAAACTCTTAGGGTCTATTCCGGGATATTACATAACTTTTTCAGTTTTTCCCCACTAAAGAAGCTTCCAAACACTCTATTTAAACACACTTCCTCTAAGGTATGAGATAAGTAATAGATTAGATTAGATTCATCCAAACAAATTTAGTTTAAAAGTGTAAAATTTTGCTTCAAGGAGGAGTTCAAGATCCAAGTCAAGATCTTCTTCAAAGATATAGAGTTTGATATTTCTTATTCCTTTTAAATTATGTCTTCATTTACCATTTTGAATATTTGTAATGTTTTTATTTTTAATACTGAAGAACTAATCCTTTTAGGGTTGGTACCTTTAATTGAATTTATCATGGAGTTATAAATGTCTATTTGTTTAAATTAGTTATCCTTTGATTATTTTGTTGTCTTTAATCTTAATGCTTTAATTATCTGGCCAATGATTAATTGATTTGAGATGTTGTGTGATGGAGCGATAGTGGAAGCATGACATTAGTCTAAGGAGATAATAATCTTAAGTAAGTTTCTCACTTAGAGATAAGGTTAAACCCTTAAGAGGTTGATTCAAGATTCTTATAAAACTTAATGAATTGATTTAATTACTTATGATCACTAGAGTAGACGTAAGGATTAAAGTCGATATTAGTTCTAGTACTTGAGAGAGACTTGAGCTTAATTTACGAGAATCTAACCATTAATCAAATGAGAACAAAGTTAAAGCCAATACCTTAGAAAAACCATGATAAATCAATAAAGGTGACCAAACCCTAAGTCTTAAATTATAGAAATTTATTCTTGATTCATTGTCATTTTAGTTAGTTCAATCATAAAATTAAATTTGATTGTCCAAATATTAATTAGTTTAATTGTTTAGTACTTAGAATTAACCTCCTCGTGGGAACTATACTTTACTCATCATTTTATTACTTGTTAACGATCTGTACACTTGCAGATAGCTAGGCTAAGTTCGCGACAATCATCTTCCATTAAAAATAACTTATTTTTGAATTATTTAAATAATTTTAAATTTTTAAAGCTTATTTACCAAAATATCCTTGGAACTTTGACTTTTGACTTTTGTTGACTTCATATATGTTATGTATATTTTGTATATATATCACATATACATTTCACTTTTTCATTTAAAATTCTCCCATTTTTCATTTAAAATTATTTATTTAATTTATACAATATTGAATGTTAAAATATTGACTCTATGGTACCCATAGGAAGTGGAATTAATAATGTAATTATATTAAAAATTTATTACATTAAAAATTAATAATGTAATTTAATTTATTTAATTTTTAAAAATTTCGAATGTTACAATATTGACTCTATGGTACCCATAGGAAGTGGATGACTGGCAACCAGGAACTTAAGAATTGTAATTATGAAATTAATTATGTAATTATATTAAAAAAAAACTTAGTGAATTTTTAATTATAGCACCATATCACTGAGTTCTATGTAGTTTTTGCAGTCATAAGCTTAATTGGACTCTAGGATCATTGCTCTGGATTTGAGGCTTTATAGTATCTATAAATGCCAATATGTTTTATGATTTTTCATATTATAAACCCTTAATTTTGCACTACCATATTAAAATTTGGTCCAATATGGATTATGGGTGCGAGAATGACCTCAAATGGACCCCGAATAGATCCCAAATAGGACCGTCAAAGTCAAATGTGTGTGATGGGCCAAATGTGATACCCCCTATTGTAGGTAGGCCTGTGGCTACTTCAGACTTGCAAATGGAAACTATAGGTGCTTACTTGGCTACTGTGGCTAGCCAATTAGCTATAGTAGGCAGCCTTATGGTTGGAGTGGCCTTTCATGTGGCAGCCAGCTCATTTTTGCATGTATAAATAGCTCCTCCCCTCACCCATATTTCATAAATGCCATCACCAACTAAGCAAACCTAATTACTAGTTGTGTTTTCTCCCACTTGTCTTTAAAAAGAAAAGGTTTAACCCTCTTCGGTGAGAATCTCCTAAAATTTTCTTATTTAGCAAATTTGGGAGTCAGCCTTTCTTTGGGTGATTACTTTGATTTGAGCAATCCCAATTTATCCAACTAAGGTCCTTAACCCTTCAGCTAAATCATGGGACTAAGATCTAGCCATACGTTGCAACCTTTGCCACTAAGGCTCAAAAGAAGGTGATGTACCCTTCATATAAGAATGAAAGACCCAATCACCTTTATGTTTGAAATCAACCCCTTTGAAAGCTAAGTCAGATTTTGTGAATTCCTTAAGCAAATCCCAACTTGTGAGAGAGAAGCTTAGAATTATCTAATAACAAAGTGATTAACTATGAAGTAGCAACCTTGATTAAAGCAAGAACTAAGAATAAGAGCCAATAATAATCTCTCAAAAAATTTGTAAATTCATTTAACAAATTGGCTATCCCTTATAGAGATTCTTAAGATACCTTATATAGGTCTTATAAGTCAGTTTCCCTAATAAGGGCATTTGGTAATTAACTCAAGTCTATCCTATTAGAGCATTTGGTAATTAACTCAAGTCTATCCTCAACCTAGTTAACTAACCCATAACATAACTTAGGCCATTATATATCAAAGCCCAATTATAAATAATCTTAATACAAATCCAGCAAAATAACCAAAGTATAATAAGAGTTAAATAACATAGTCTTTTAAACAAAGCCTTAAATAGCTATTGGCTTAAACATTCAAGGTAGCCCAAATGGTCTTTAAGTATCCAAATGGAGTCCAAGAACCTCTAACAATATGATCAACTTCTCTTTGAATCTTCTTGGTCCATATGTCTCCATACCCACTTTTACTAGGGTTGTAAATAAGTTTGCAATGCTTCCTTCATCATTTTGCTCTTTTTCTTGTGATAAGGCTCCTACGAATATTCAAAATTTAAGTTCCATTGTCTCCATCCATAGGCTCTATGGGCTTCATAGGCTTGCTTACATCATTCCCTCCCTTCTTAAAAAGATTCATCCTTGAAGTTGAATCCAATTCAAAAGGAGATAAGTCAAAAACATTAAAAGAAGCATAAACATTATGCTCACCAGGCAGATCAATTCATCCAACTAAGGTCTCTGCCCTTTAACTACATAATGGAACTAAGATCTAGCCATACATTATAACATTTGCCACCTAAAGTTTAAAAGAAGGTATAATCTTGCCTCACCCTTTTTTAGTGAAATTGCTTTCAAATCTTTGATTGAACAACATGGTTGACCTAAATGGACTTGACCTAAATTGAGCTTAGCAACAATGGATAAAGGCCTAATTAGGGTTTATATGAACCGTGAGCTTAATTCATAATTTTTTTAGACTTAATTTGACTCTTTGGCATAATTGATTCAAAATTAGGGTTTCACATGAACCAACTTGAACATAGGTTTAAAAGTAAACCTACCATAATAATAATTGTAATTAAATTAAATTACTGATAATTGGACCAAATTGAACTTTGCCACTTAGTGGGCCCTAAACATAATTTAATCCAATTGTATAATTTAACTCCAAACATAGTTAGAATTAGGTCTAACGTGGACTTGTTAAAGGATTGAACATCAAGATTATATCAAATATAAAAATTGGAACTAGGTTTTAGATCAAGTTCAAACTTAGGTTTAAGATAGCCTGCAACATGATGGAATTGAGCTTAGGTTTTAAATAAACCCCATGCATTAGATTGAACTTAACTTAGACTTAGATTTTAAATTAACCTAAATTAAGCTTAAACTTAGGTTTTATGCTTACCTAAAAATGGAAATGATCTTAGGTTGAAAAGAACCTATCACTAATCCCATTGTATGATTGGCTTAGGTTTAAGATAAACTAAAACATGATTTAATTGAATATTAGGTTTTAATAGACCTATTTTCTTAATCAGACTAGTAGAGTTGATTGCGTCTAAACTATCAAACTAGGTAGAGGTTTTAACCAAACTTGTTAAGTAGAACCTAACTAGTGGAGTTAATCTGCATCTAGGCCAATTAAGCTAGTTAGGTCATGTCACCCTAGAAGTAGACTAGGTGATACTTTAGGATCAATTCATAAATTGTAATTGGGAGCCACTATCAAAAGATTGGTAGAACAGTATAGGCTTTGATTTCTATAGAAAAAATATGCATGCTTACTTAGTACTTGAGTTCGAGTGATCAAGCCCATCAATCATAAAACTCTTTCCTTTTATTGCACTAATTTGTTTGTTTTATTCTATATCTTATCTTTCATGTTTTTATTGGGAAATGTGTGCTCATCCTAGAATCTATAAAGTAGAGTTGAGATCCCCTATTTTGGATTTTGTTTTGTAATTTAAATTTTATTTTATTGTGGATAGATTATTTTATTGATGGTTCCTATAGTATTGGTGCATATTAATTATCATTCCATGTTCTAATTACATTTTTCATAAAAATAATTTTATAAGTTTGAACTTAACAAATGGCCAAGAGTAAAAACCTAGCCCCTAAATAACAGTGAAAACCTAGCCCCTGAATAATAGTAAAAGCCTAGCCCCTAAATAAATCATTTTGTTTAAGGCTAGCATATTTCTATCCATGGAATGTAATTTGTAACACCCTTATACCCTATAAATATATAATACATATATCAGTATATGTAAAATATGCATCTACGATATAAAAATATCACAGTCCAGTTTAATAAAAAATTTTCACTTTTCAAATTTAAAATCTTAAATACTTTAAAATGTATATTTAAATAACAACTAAAATATTATCATAAATTATAGGTACTAAAATAAGCATTTTTCATAAAAATCTTTGGAAAAAATTCATCAGAGTTTTGTTTGTAATTTGAACATTTTCAAATTCAACAAACAACACAACCTGCACACAAAAATACTCCCAAATAATATCAAATCATCATTTCACCCACACTTCTTAATTTCTCCAAATTTCACAAAATATTTATACACATACATATGTTTATCCAAAAACACATATAAAATCGATAATATAACATATCCAAAACATCCTTTATGATTTACAATTGATATACCAAAAACATAATATAATATATGTAACAGAAAAATGTAATAAAAATATATACATGCTGGCAATCGGCACTGATCTCGAAGAAGCAGCCAAATCAACTCAAGCAAACTCAAAGCTAGACCCGACCCGGTCTAGATGAACTCTTCGGCTCTACCAGGTCTATCATGTCACCTGCGCGATGAATTTCAATCACGCTAAGCCAAAAGCCTAGCGGTACAAACTTTGATAATAATAAAATTCAAATGCAATGCCAATGCACAATGCATATGGATATCATTTCATTTTAACATATTTCTTAATTTTTTCACAATTCATATAAAACAAACACAAGCATGGGCCCAAAGGATCTAATATGCTATTTAAATTTTAGAGTTACTGTTCTGGAGAATATTAACACCCAGTGTCTACTCCGATGGCAAATCATAGGGATGCCCAACATCTAGCGCGAAGGCAAGTGATGCCCAACGTCTAGCTCGAAGGCAAATTAATAATTGCTCAAAAGCTAGCCCCAAAGGCAAATAATGGGGATAACCTCATAGGCATGTCACCAAACACAAAACTCTAAAAATTGAGTAGCATACTAGGCACACAATTAATTCACATTTCTCATTATCAATTCCTTTCTCATGTTCTCATAATCAAGCTAGGCACATTGCCTCATTTTTCATTATCTATTAGGCACATTGTCTTATTTTCTCATCTTTTTCTTACTTTTCTCATTTTTCTCATTATAACAATATCAATCCATCAAATTTCATCATATCATCACATTGCATCACATTTTACCTTAAAACTCATCACCCAAATATTTTGGATAATTTCACATAATCCACATATGATTCACATTTTATGCACTTTAGCCATTACCAATGACTTTTAACAATGCCCTTAATGCATACACAACAAATGGCATTACCCAAACACTTTGGGTCATTTTCACATAATACACATATTTCACATTTTATACAATTTAGCCATTAACAATGGCTTTTCACAATGCATTTAATACATATATGACATTATACATGTCATATCACATTATTCATACATATTCCATGTATCAAGTATTTAACACATTTTCTAATCCAAAATGTGTTAAGCCCAATGTAATGCAAATATGTCCAATTCATCCAAAGTTTGTACATAAACCAAAAGCAAGGTTAACACCAAAAGCAGCCTTCTCTTCCAACTTGCCCTTTAATACTTGGATTGGGCAAATCAACTCTCCTCAATGCCTAAACCAAATGTGATCATATATAATAATTTAGTATCACATTCTAAGGCATTTTCAATCTTAAATCATAATTAAACATCATGTAAATAAAAATCCCAAAGTTAAGGTTGACCTCACTTTAACTTTGGAATACCATACTAAGCCATTCAATTTGATGTTTTAAGTTTATTTATATTATTAAAATCATATTTTAACAAGTTTAAACCAATTACATTACAAAAACACACACTTATAACCAAAATTCTAAAATGGCATAACCTTCCCCCATTTAAGTTTTTCCATTCCAACTCAATCCATTTATTATTTCAAGCATATATTCATCACTTTTATTACCAAACAACATGCTTAAACCATTAAAATCAAACAATTCAACAACTTTGAAAAGTCACTTTTCCAAAACCCTAAATCACCACTTCCATTCTCAAACTCTAATCAAACTAACCAAATCCAATATTTAACTTTAAAATACTTGTTTATGCATCAAAACAACTCATTTAGAATTTATTTTCACAATTAAAACACATGAATTCAAAAGTCCAAAAGTTTCAAAATCCTAAATTCTCTCTCTTCAACAATCCTTACCCAAACTCAACCATTTCTTCAATCCATCCTTAAAATCATTATTAACTACCCAAAATAACTTCTTTCATACCCAAATATACAATTATAACATGCTACTTCAACAACCCTAAATTCACATTTTCTTAATTTTATGGAAATTCAAAGAAAAAGGTAGAAAGCGTACTAATTTTGGTGGAAAACACCAAATCTTCAATTAAAACCTTGAAAATCTATCAATTTTGGAAGATTGAATGAATCAAAATCTTGAGCTTTTCTCCCATGGAAATTTGACACACTAGGAAGAAGAAGAAGATGACCAATATATCAATTTCTCCTTCTTTCCACTCATATTTATAATCATATATCTATAATACTTTAATATATTTTAATTAATTAATTAATTAATTAATAAAAATTCAAAATTCATATCTTCCATTCAAAAATAAATTTTTTTGAATTTTTTTTTAAATTTTTAATTTCAAAGTATATTTACCAAAATACCCTTTGACTTTTTCTTTAAAAAGTGTTGACTTTTTGTTGACTTTATATGTTTTGTATATTATGCATATATATCACATATACATTTTACTTTTTCATTTAAAAACCTCCCATTTTTCATTTAAAACCTTTTATTTAATTTATCCAATTTTTTATAATTTATTTTGTTAAAATCCCAAAAATTAAGAATTTTTAAAAATTTAGGATATTGCACAATCAGAATCACACTTTGGGTTTTTCGCAAGTTTTCTATTTTCCAGAATAAATTTAAGTGAGGACTCAAATTAACTTTCTACATCTAAGACACTAACTTTCTACATCTAAGACACCGAGTGTATCGATTTTAAGAGAGTGACCTTGGCACTTTTGTGTGGGAAATCACCCAATGAGCATTTCGATTCTCTTAATGGGCTAGTCCAGTACTCGAGCGAGGCCTTGCACATATTAAAAGTGGTTATGATTAAAAGCTATCATTCTAAACCAAAAATCTATTTATCATTTATCACTATTAATGATTACTATTGATTGAAAATGCTATGTTTTGAATAGTCATGCTCATGTGTGGCTATTGATGGCCTTCTTCCACAATTGTGAAACCCTAATGATATGGTTTAATGCTTGAGATATAATTAATGAATGATGAATAATATACTATATTAGGTTTCAAAAAATTGCTAAATTAAATGAATAGAATTAAGGAATTTACATAAGTTACAAAACAAACTACTTTAGATTGGTGCTTCAAGATTTCCACCTAATTCTAAAGTTTAGACTCTAAAGATTGAAAATGCTTAAGTAAGATATAAAATAAATTGCTAGAAATTTACAATGCACTTAGATTTTTGCCTAATTATGAATTTTAAATCCAAAGAGTAAAAGAAAAGCACTGAATCAACATAAGCCACTTAAAGCACGTAAGTGAATATAGAATTCATAAACATATGCATATTTTGATTACTCATTGAGCTGACGGCTCACAACATCATCTATAGTAGTTCTCCATTTTGCTGGTTACATTCCTCTGAGTTGGTAGAAGCTTTGTGGCATTACTAGTGAAGTGGCATAGAAATGGGTTGTGGCTACTTCTATTTACATAAATTATGTAAATGTAATAAATAAGAATCAAGGTAGCATAATGTCCATAATAGTTAGTTTGATATGTTTATATGATATAACTATAACTATATGTGATAAGCAGGCTCTAATGAGTGAGTGATTTAGAAACAAAGATGTCCACTGATGAAAGACAATAATAAAAATAAAAGAGGATAAAGGAATTTGCTATAAGCAAATTCAAAAAAGGCAAGTAGCTACAATAAAAATAGATAGTATAAGAAATAGACAACAACACGGTATAGAAAGATTTGGGGATTAGATGTAAGTTCTATAAGATGTCTAGCAGCCTTAAGTTTGCTTGGACCCTAGGATCATCACACCTTCCAAATTATAGGGCGTGACACAATTACCTAAAATCCTAAAATCCAAACACTTCATTTTGAAGTCATAACTCAAATATGCCTTAACCAACAAGCCAGAAGGTAAGAAACACTGCATATCTGTAGTTTTGAGTGGGGTTGCCAACAACAAAATTTATCTCCTAAAACTCTAAACTCTTTTTTCCTTGTTTTTATTGTTTTATTATCTTTATAGTGTTTTCTATTTTTTTTCTTTATTTTTAGGAACTATGCATACATGTTTAGGAAAATGGGTTTTTAGTTGAAAAAATAACTTTTGTTCAGATTTATAGGTAAATTTGTGTTTTTGATATAGATTTACGGTATGAAACTGGCATATTGTTTCCTCATCATTTAGAATTGATAGATTCATTACTGGCTTAGATTAACAAGCTCATCATTACCCATTGACTAGTCGGTTATTCCTTTTATACACAATCTCTTCTATTTTCTCATTTATATTCATACTTGTTTCAGATTTGTTTTATCCTTTATATGTTTATATGTATATGTTTTTCTTGGCTTACATAATAATATTTGCTTTTCTATTATTGAAAGTCATTGGCCTTACATTATTCTCTAGATCATATGTATTTGTTGGACAATTAAACTTTATTTTTATCATTGACAATCAAATTGATACAAACTAATGATTTCAAATAAGTTTATTGTTGTATGCATAAAACCTTAAATCTTGTGCGACCGCTCGAGCGACCGCACAAGCATATAAGGAAAATGCACTAAAGACACAGGAAGGATAGCTAGCTTGTCGAGCGGTGAAGATGAAACACATTCTGGTTGTGTGACCGCCCAAGCCAATTGAGCGATCGCACAATAAACCCAGCTAAAATCAACAATCTTATAGATGAGGTCACGATCTCGCTGTACGATGAAGTCATGACATATGGTAGGCATGCGACAATACCCAAACCCCAAGCGACTGCACAATCCCATGATCCAAAAACCTAAAAATGGCAAAAGTGATAGCAGTTAGCCCGTGTGGTGCTTTCTCAATGCCCAATAATTTGTGTGACCATCTGAGACAACTGAGCGGCTACACAAGTCTAATACATTTGGATTTTAGTGCCAAACACCTTTGATCAATTGGAATTGAACACATGGATGTCAAAATTCAAATCAAATGGTAACATTGTGTCGTGCGACTGCACAAAGGGATGTATGACCATAAGACATGTGATTATGGGCAGTCAAGATCCTGTTAGATAACCATATCTTACTGTTGGAGTTAGTTGTTGGAGCAATATTTGAATTATACAACCACACAAGTGTCTCAACCACAAAATTAATGGAAGATAATCTCTAAACATGTTAGAACCATTTCAAGCGGCTAGTTCAAGTCCAAATGGCTATTGATACCCCCAAGAAACCTTTTATTTTAAGGTATTGTGTAATTCCAATAGCCAAAGCAATATACTTTCAATTTCATATACTATACTAAAACATTTGTAATGTTTGAGTATTGGGTGTGAACATCAAAAGCACCATTTGTAAGTTGAGTGTTAGCTTTGAAATACTAAGGTTTTAGAGTGAGCCTTGGGAAAACTCTTGCAAGGGTTATGAGAATTGATCTCAAATCTTGTTAAAGTTTGGTGTGAGCTTATAAAAACACTGAGTTAGAGTTAAACTTGTAAACACTCAAGATTAGTGGAACCTTAACAAATTATTAAGTGGATATAGGATTGAGGTAATCCAAACCACTATAAACTCATTGTGTTAATTCTTCTCTACTCCATCTATATCTTAATTCTCTTCATCTCTTGCGTTTAATATTTTAATTTGTGATCACTTCTCAAATCGGCCAATTCATCCTCCTCCCTCTCGGTTTCTAGTTTGGGACAACAATTGGTTTCAGAGCCTTCTAAATTTCAAGAAACTTAAGTGTGAAATTTTATCCAAAATGGCAACCATTCCACCAACAAACACCTCTACATCAACTTCTGCTTCCAACTCCATGGCTTCTACACATGGAAACCTAAATTCCTTCCTTAGACCTTATTTTGATGAAACTGATTACTCATATTGGAAACATAAGATGTATTTATTCCTTAATAGTAAAGGAATTGAGCTTTGGCAATTTGTTGAAAATGAGTGTAAACCTCCCTGTAACACCCCTATACCCCGTATACGTATACAGCATGCTTATACGATCGTAATATACGTATACTGAATATGGAAATGCCACCGTTTATAAAATACACAAGTCATATCTTTAAAAATAAGTGAAAACAAATCTCAATCATTTAAAAGAAATTCATAAGACACAATAAATAAAACATTTAATAACCCGCAGCGGAAGTTATTACAAACTTTTACAAGTCTAAATACATAAAAAAATCAAAATCTACAAAACATAGAATATATACATGATTGGCAGCTTGACCCTCTAATCTTTAAGCTTTAATCCAACTCTTCAAGTATAACTCAAATAGGTCTAGCTGAATCCTCCGTCTCAACCCTATCAATCCTATCACCTGCGCGATGAACCACAATCGCGCTGAGCCAACGACTCAGTAGTACAAACCATAATGATATTATGCAATGTCAATATAAATGTTATGCATTCAACCAATAAAGATCATACTTATGAATGTTACATTTCAACATTTCAATAATTATATCATCATCCATTATACTCGTTCAACATAGACACCTATGGGCCCACAAGACACTAATTTCTTATTCAAAGTTCAGAGTTGCTGCTTTGGTCCATAATCACAATAATCAAGCCCGTAGGCAATATACAAATATCTCTATCCATGGATAGCATAACAGACCCAGTCTCTTGGACCATCAACTCGGCTAAACTCGAGGAGATCCTCAACCCGGCTAGACTGTTACTTCAATTCACATTTATCATTTCACATTTATAAAGTAACAGACCCAGTCTCTTGGACCATCAACCTGGATAAACCAAGGAGATCCTCAACCTGGCTAGACTGTTACTACAATAGGCATGCCTGCCAAAATCAGAACTCTGAAGGTTGAATAACACATTTTACACAAAATCTTTTCATTCTCATTTCATTCTCATATTCACAATAGGCAACCATGCCTCAATTGTAATTCATTTACATCATCATAGCCAATAATCATGGCTTCTCATCACATCAATACAATTGATCATATTATCATCAATATGCATACAATAATTACATTTCACAAGGTTAACATTATTCATATATATATATATATCAACAATGCAATAAGATCTCTTAGTACATTCATATCAAAAGGTGTAAGTTCCATTACCACATAATTGTATGCAACAATGCAAGGTATGTACTTACCTCAAAAGCAACCCACACAACTCTAAACACTTCTTCTTCCAAGAATCTTTCACCACTTGAACTAGGGTAATTCACCTTCTTCACAATCTATTCCAAAAGGAAGATGAAACTCACATAAGAACATAAGGCTAAGAACCAACTAGGGTAAACTCTAAACATGACACGCTCACCAACACGGGCGTGTCCATGACCGTGCCCTAACTCCACAACACAGAAGCTTTTACACGCTCAACAACACGGGCGTGTCACTGGGCGTGTAATACATTCTGCCTCTCAGAAAAAAAATATTGACACGACCAACAACATGAGCGTGCTCATGGCCGTGTCAATTCTCCAAAAACACAGTGGCTATGACACGTTCAATAACACGGGCGTGTTACTGGCTGTGTCAATCCTACTGCCACACAGAAGCTATGACACGCTCAATGACATGGGCGTGTCACTGCACGTGCCATCCATCCAAAACACATAACCATCGACACGCCCAAAAATTCTGGTCGTGCCCATGGGCGTGTCAGGCCAAAAACCCAGATTCCGGCCAAAACAACAACACAACCAACAAATCACTTCCTTTCACCAAAATCCACTTCAACCAAACTTAACTCAACATACCCAAAAACCATAACAAAAACACCAAAACAACTAAAAACATCCTTCCAACACAAATCAAAATCATCACCACAAACTCAAAACACAACCACAATACATTCACTTCCAACAACTTACTCTTTCTTTCAATCCATCCCCCAAAACCAGAAATCAATATACCCAAACACTCTTAAACACATCATAATCAAATATATTCACATACCATCTACAAACTCAACTCATAAACTCAAAGAAATCAAAGAATCAAGTGAAGTACTTACCAAGGATGAAGAAAACTCTTAGATTCCAACTTGTTCACTTGAAGACTTCCTTAATCTTGAGTTTGAATGTTCAAATCTCTCCCTTGCTCTCTTGTCTCTATGTCAGCCGGCCAAAAGAAAAACAAAGGAAGAAGAAGAAATGAAAACCAAAGCCCACGTGAAGAAGAAAGAAAGAAGAAGAAGCAAAGTCACATCCCAACCACTTCTCCTCAAAATCCTCTCATCCAAGCAATAAATCTTAAAATAATACAAATATCTTTCCACTACCACCAACTCTAATCCCACTCATAATTAATTAATTCTTTAAACACAATCAATAATAATTAATCTCTTCCTTTGACTTTCTCATTGACTTGTATATATGTTATATATCTAGCCATATACACAACATATACATTAAATCCAATTAAACAACAATTATACCAAAACTTCTAGGGTACATTGTTGGATATTACAATTCTCCCCCTCTAAAAAGAATTTCGTCCTCAAAAATTACCTGATATCAAATCTGAAAAAGTTTAGGATATTGGTCTAGCATCGCTTGCTCATTCTCCCAAGTTGATTCTTCTCTACCATGATTCTTCCAAAGAACCTTTACAATTGGTACTTTCTTATGTCTCAACTCTTTCATCCCATATGCTAAAATAGCCACTGGTTCTTCTTCAAAAGTTAGATCCGAACTCACCTCAATAGATTCCACTGGCAAAATATGAGATGGATCCGATCTATACTTTCTCAACATAGAAACATGAAAGACATTATGGATTCTATCTAACTCAGGCGGCAAAGCCAGACGATAAGCAACTGGTCCAACTCTTTCTAAAACTTCATATGGTCCAATAAAACGAGGACTCAGTTTTCCTTTACGACCAAATCTAAAAATCTTCTTCCAAGGAGACACTTTCAAAAATACTTTATCTCCCACATTATACTCAATGTCTCTCCTCTTCAAATCTGAATAAGACTTTTGTCGGTCTGAAGGTGCTTTCAATCTATTCCGAATCATCTTCACTTTCTCTTCAGTCTCTCTAACCAAATCAGGACCAATTAGCTTACCTTCACCAGTTTCCTTCCAACATAGAGGCGTTCTACATCGCCTACCATACAATGCCTCAAATGGTGCCATACCAATACTTGATTGATGACTGTTGTTGTAAGCAAATTCCACAAGTGGTAAAAATCTTTCCCAACCCCCAGAAAAATCAATGACACATAATTGAGGGTCTCAATCCCTCCTCAAACCTTCTACACCTATCAATCTCATCTGAGATAATACCCCCGGCGTAGTGGCTCAACCGGATAAACTCTAGTTCATACTCTGTTACAGACCGGTGATCTTGCCTCAAGGTCAGAAACTCCATCTTCTTCACATCTTTATACTCCCTCGGAGTATATTTCAGCTCAAACTCCCGTAGAAAATAACTGTAGGACAATGTAGGTGGATCATCCATAGCATGCGGAACTGTTTTCCACCAGTCATATGCATCCTTCTGCAACAGTGATCGAGCATAATCAAACTTTTCCTCTGGAGTGGCTTGCATTTGAATGAATATCTGCTGTATCTTATCTAGCCACTGCTCAGCAACTGCTGGATCAATAGTACCCCGAAAATCTTCTGCTCCAAACTTTCTTAGTTTATCGTAATGTCTCACTGGTACCAAAGGCTGGGGTGGGGGTGGGGGTGGCGGTGGTTGCACTGGTGCCTGCCTCAATAAATCAACCATATACCTAAGCCAAACTGGTGGAACCTCTTCACCAGCTGGTCTCCCTGACACAGAAACAGGGGCCTCTCCAGTTCTATCCACTCTAGCTCCATCATCAGGAGCTACACTCTCCGCACTACCCTCAATAGATTGACATGAATGAGAATCCATCATAACCTATATCTGCAAACACAGCAGAATACACTACATTAAAGATCAGAGGCTGCCAATGCCAAACATGTATTTTATTCAAAAACCACTTTTTAAAATCAAAATATTCTTTTTCTTACTCTTGTCCTAGGCTGAGAATCTCAAACCTAGGCTCTGATACCAAAATAATTGTAACACCCCTATACCCCGTATACGTACACAGCATGCTTATACAGTCATAATATACGTATACTGAATATGGAAATGCCACCGTTTATAAAATACACAAGTCATATCTTTAAAAATAAGTGAAAACAAATCTCAATCATTTAAAAGAAATTCATAAGACACAATAAATAAAACGTTTAATAACCCGCAGCGGAAGTTATTACAAACTTTTACAAGTCTAAATACATAAAAAAATCAAAATCTACAAAACATAGAATATATACATGATTGGCAGCTTGACCCTCTAATCTTTAAGCTTTAATCCAACTCTTCAAGTATAACTCAAATAGGTCTAGCTGAATCCTCCATCTCAACCCTATCAATCCTATCACCTGCGCGATGAACCACAATCGCGCTGAGCCAACGACTCTGTAGTACAAACCATAATGATATTATGCAATGTCAATATAAATGTTATGCATTCAACCAATAAAGATCATACTTATGAATGTTACATTTCAACATTTCAATAATTATATCATCATCCATTATACTCGTTCAACATAGACACCTATGGGCCCACAAGACACTAATTTCTTATTCAAAGTTCAGAGTTGCTGCTTTGGTCCATAATCACAATAATCAAGCCCGTAGGCAATATACAAATATCTCTATCCATGGATAGCGTAACAGACCCAGTCTCTTGGACCATCAACTCGGCTAAACTCGAGGAGATCCTCAACCCGGCTAGACTGTTACTTCAATTCACATTTATCATTTCACATTTATAAAGTAACAGACCCAGTCTCTTGGACCATCAACCTGGATAAACCAAGGAGATCCTCAACCTGGCTAGACTGTTACTACAATAGGCATGCCTGCCAAAATCAGAACTCTGAAGGTTGAATAACACATTTTACACAAAATCTTTTCATTCTCATTTCATTCTCATATTCACAATAGGCAACCATGCCTCAATTGTAATTCATTTACATCATCATAGCCAATAATCATGGCTTCTCATCACATCAATACAATTGATCATATTATCATCAATATGCATACAATAATTACATTTCACAAGGTTAACATTATTCATATATATATATATCAACAATGCAATAAGATCTCTTAGTACATTCATATCAAAAGGTGTAAGTTCCATTACCACATAATTGTATGCAACAATGCAAGGTATGTACTTACCTCAAAAGCAACCCACACAACTCTAAACACTTCTTCTTCCAAGAATCTTTCACCACTTGAACTAGGGTAATTCACCTTCTTCACAATCTATTCCAAAAGGAAGATGAAACTCACATAAGAACATAAGGCTAAGAACCAACTAGGGTAAACTCTAAACATGACACGCTCACCAACACGGGCGTGTCCATGACCGTGCCCTAACTCCACAACACAGAAGCTTTTACACGCTCAACAACACGGGCGTGTCACTGGGCGTGTAATACATTCTGCCTCTCAGAAAAAAAATATTGACACGACCAACAACATGAGCGTGCTCATGGCCGTGTCAATTCTCCAAAAACACAGTGGCTATGACACGTTCAATAACACGGGCGTGTTACTGGCTGTGTCAATCCTACTGCCACACAGAAGCTATGACACGCTCAATGACATGGGCGTGTCACTGCACGTGCCATCCATCCAAAACACATAACCATCGACACGCCCAAAAATTCTGGTCGTGCCCATGGGCGTGTCAGGCCAAAAACCCAGATTCCGGCCAAAACAACAACACAACCAACAAATCACTTCCTTTTACCAAAATCCACTTCAACCAAACTTAACTCAACATACCCAAAAACCATAACAAAAACACCAAAACAACTAAAAACATCCTTCCAACACAAATCAAAATCATCACCACAAACTCAAAACACAACCACAATACATTCACTTCCAACAACTTACTCTTTCTTTCAATCCATCCCCCAAAACCAGAAATCAATATACCCAAACACTCTTAAACCCATCATAATCAAACATATTCACATACCATCCACAAACTCAACTCATAAACTCAAAGAAATCAAAGAATCAAGTGAAGTACTTACCAAGGATGAAGAAAACTCTTAGATTCCAACTTGTTCACTTGAAGACTTCCTTAATCTTGAGTTTGAATGTTCAAATCTCTCCCTTGCTCTCTTGTCTCTATGTCAACCGGCCAAAAGAAAAACAAAGGAAAAAGAAGAAATGAAAACCAAAGCCCACGTGAAGAAGAAAGAAAGAAGAAGAAGCAAAGTCACATCCCAACTACTTCTCCTCAAAATCCTCTCATCCAAGCAATAAATCTTAAAATAATACAAATATCTTTCCACTACCACCAACTCTAATCCCACTCATAATTAATTAATTCTTTAAACACAATCAATAATAATTAATCTCTTCCTTTGACTTTCTCATTGACTTGTATATATGTTATATATCTAGCCATATACACAACATATACATTAAATCCAATTAAACAACAATTATACCAAAACTTCTAGGGTACATTGTTGGATATTACACTCCCACTCATGAAGTTGATGGTGTCCAAGTTCATTTTCCTAGAGCACAATGGACAAGTGACCAAGTGAGAGCTCATTTCAAGAACAATAGGATGGCCTCTATCTTGATGAATTCAATATCAAGAAAAGAAGGTGGGATAGTCCAACATCTTACTTGTACACATAATATTTGGAAAACTCTTGAGAACTATTATGAGGGTACTATCCAAGTGAGGTTCACCAAGAAGCAAATGCTTGTGCATGAATATGAGCTTTTCAAGATGAAGCCCAATGAGAACATCATTGACATGACAAACCGTTTGCTTGCCATTGTTAACAAACTAAAGAAATATGGCAAGGTCTATGATCAAGGTGATGTTAATAGTAAAATTTTGAGAGCACTTAGAGCAAATAGGAATTTTGAGACTAAAGTCTCTTCAATTGAAAAAGCTCATGACCTTAGCTCCTTAAGAACCGATGAGTTTGTGGGAAAACTACTCACCTTTAAATTGCATAGTGAAAAGAAAGATGAAAAATGTGAAAAGGAGAAAAGAAAAGCAATAGCTCTTGAAGCCATCAAGGAAGTTGAGAGCTCGAGTGATGAAGATAGTGATAATGAAGAAGAAATGGCTATGTTATCCAAAAGGGTAAGTGATTGGAAGTGAAAGAGAAGACTACAAGTTAACAAAGATACATTTCCTAAATCCTCTTTCAATGATAAAGAGAAAAAGAATGAAGTAAAATGTTACGAATGTGGCAAAATGGGTCACATCAAATCAAATTGCTTCAAATTTAAAAATAAAAAGAAGTGGGATAAGAAAAAGAAGAAATCACTCAAAGCCATAAGGGATGGTGATTCCTCAAGTGAAGAAGAAGAGGAAGAAGAGCAAGGAATTGCGAATGTATGTCTCATGGCTATTATGAATGATAATCACACCAATGAGGTAGGTATTCAACCCTTAAACTTGATTGCATATGATGATAATGTTAATGATGCCTTAAATAATAGTGATTGTAACATCTATTTTTGGGCTAAAATTAATTTAAATTAATTAAAATAAATAATTTAGGGAAGAATTATTGAGTTAGAATTGAGAAATTAACAAAGGTATATGTGAAATATAAAGAAATATACAAACATATAAACTTAAAAATAAGAGAGAATAAGGCAAAATGTGAATAGTAAAAGAATGGCAAATTAGTAAATATATCTTGTAAAATTTAAAAATTAATAAAATAATTCAAAATAAAAATCTTTTTAAATGGAAGAGGAATATTGGTATTTTTAAAAATAAATAAATAAATAATTAAAATAATAATAAAATAGATAGTGGAAGATGATGAAGAAATTTAAATATTAATTAGATATTATTAAAATAAAATATTTTTAGTGGAAGATGATAATTAGTATTTTAAAAATAATAAATTAAATAAATAATTAAAATAATAAAATATTATATATATATATGGTTGGAATTTGAAAGGATAAGAAAAAAATTAAATTTAAAAGAATTTCTTTCTTCATATTCCACTCTTGGACGTTTTTCCATGGGTGGGCAAGATTGATTTTTGATTCATCTAAACAACCAATTTTCTAAGGATTTTCAAGGACCAAGTGGGTTTTGGTGATTTCTCATAAATTAGCAAGCTTTCCTTTACAATTTTGAAGTTCCATCTAAATATAGGATTATGTATAATTTGAGATTTTGTAGTAATGTATTTTAATTGTTCAAATGGGCATGAATGATGCTATTTTGAGTAGCAAGTTATTATTTTTAAGTTAGATAGGAGAAAGTATTAAGTTTGGTTTGAGTTTCGATGAAGAAGATGATTTAGGGTTATGTATAATTTGAAATTTTGCAATCTTGTATTTTAATTATGCAAATGGATTCAAAAGAACTTGTTTTGATGCCTAAACAAGGACTTTAAAGTCAAATGATAGATTTGATCAAGTTTGGTTCGAGATTGAGAGAGGTAGTGCTGAATTTAGGGTTTTGAAAGAGAATTTTTAAAGTATTGATTTTTATTTGATTTTAATGAATAAATCATGTTATTAAAAGATTTAAATGATGTAAATGGTCTTAGAATAACATTTGGAATGGGTTGGAGTGAAAAACTATAAATGATTGAGGTTATGGCACGTTGTAGGATTTTGTTAAAGAATATGTATTTATTGAATTTAATTGGTTAAAACATGTTCTAATATGTTTTTAATGATAAAAATAAACTTAAAACACCAATTAAAATGCGATGGAATGGAATTCTAATATTAAAATGAGGTTAGTCAAAATTTGGAAAATTAGTAGGAATGTGGTTTAATTGGAGTTTGATATTTGAAATGCCTTAAAATATTACTCTAAATTATTTTATCTACTCATATTTTGAATAGGCATTGGTTGGAAGCATTTTTCCCAACCTTAGTGTTGAAGAGCAATTTGGAAGTGGAAGTTAAAGGGATACTTTAGCTTTAATTTGAGTGTTAATTGAGGTATGTACATATTTTTGATAATTTGAATATATTTGCATTAATTTGTCTTAACACATTTTAGGCAGAAAATGTGTTAAGCTATTTGGTTATTTGAATATGCATATGCATAGTGATATTGAATGTGAAATGATGTATATGCATTATGTACATTGTGAAAAGCCATTTTAATGGCTAAAATGAGTGAAATGTGATCTATGTGCATTGTGTGAAAATAACACAAAATGTTTGGATAAATGATTGTAATGCTATATAACGTACATTGTGATAAAGTGATGAGATATAATGAATTAAAGTGATTTGGCATTGTGATGAATGAGAAAAATGAGAAAAGATGCAATGAGATAAGGAAAATTAATTATGGAAAATATGTACTATTTGTGTGTTGCTTAGTATAATATTCAATTTTTAGAGTTCTGTGTCGTGGCATGCCTATGAGATTATTCTCATCATTTGCAATCAGGGCTAGACGTTGGGAACCACTGATATATGATTTACCTTTGGGCTAGACGTTGGACATCACTATAATTTGCCTTCGGGCTAGACACTAGGTGTCAAAATAAACCATAATAGTAACTCTAGGATTTCAATAATATACTAGGTTAATTGGACATAATGCTTGTGTATGTGTTTATGTGATGTTTAAAAAGATTGATAAATGTGAAGTAAAGTGGAATTCTGTATTACATTATCAAATGTCATGATACAACACAATGCATTGTCTTTCTTTCAAAGTTTCATTATTATCAAAGTATGTATCGCTAGGCTTTCAGCCTAGCGCTAGTGAAATTCATCGCGCAGGTGACAGGGTCGCCGATAGATCTAGAGAGTTCATCTAAACCTTGTTAAGTCTAGGCTTGAGGTTGATAGTGTTTAAAGTGAGTTTTGCTGCCACAGGATCATAGTCAGTTGCTGTCATGTATACATTTTATTTTATAAAAAATGACATAATTATGTATATTATGTTTACATATTTGGAGAATGTTGTAAACTATAAAGAGTTCTAGACATAGTTTTGTGATATGGGATTTATGTTATATATATATATATGTACATATTTGAGTGTTTTTGTAAAAAATTGGAGAATTGTTGGATTTACTATTATTGGGAGTGTGTTTTTCTGCAGGTTGAGAAATGTTAAAAGTTTTTGTATATCTGAATTACAGATAAAAATCTGACGAATTGTTTCCAAAGATTTTTATATAAAATACTTATTTTGGGTACCTAAAACTAAAGAGAAACATTTTATTTACTTATTAAAAATAGATTTTTTTAATATTTGGGAATATGAAATTTTTTTATTAAAACTGAATTATGGCATTCTTTTACTGTATATGTGTATTTTACATAAAATGAGTGTATGTATTGTACGTATATAGGATATAAGGGTATTATATTTATTTTGATATCAGAGCCTATGTTTGAGATTCTCAACCTATGTGGGTTTTGAAATAGAGTAAGGGAAAATTTTAAAATGTGGTTTGAAATATTTTACATGCATATGCATTTACACTGAAATTGGTCTCTGATGTGGCAATTGTGGAAAGAGCAATAAATGAAATGGAAGGAAAGGGTGATCATGAATGATATGATCACATGGGAATAGTGTAGTGAAATGATAAAATGAGTCATGAAAATATGAGTAATGTAAAGAGGAACTTTGGGATAAATGCTTATTCTATCGTGTATATCACTACTTTTATATTTAATGATAGTTGTATTATTAAATGTAATTAGCAATACTTAATATTTGGGGAAAACAAAAGATTTGATAAATAAGAAAGTAAAATTTTTTAGCTTGGTTTATACATGATTTGAAGTATATTTGGATTATTAATTAATTGATTTAAGATGGAATGTATTTTTGGAGCTAAATGGTTGTTTAAGGTATATAAGTTAGAAAGAGGAATGATGAACTATTTGTTATGGTTTAAATAGATTAAATTTAAAGTTAATATTAATTGTAATAGAAGTTATTATATTATATTATCAAGGTGTACCTATTCAAGAATCTGATAATGCAATAGAAAAGAAAATGTTATTGAAGGAAGATTAAAGTGGAATATATATATATATATCTCACTATTATTTGGAGATTTGAAGTATGAATTATTGGCTTATGGGCAGGAATGTATACAATGTTAGATAACTATTTTATATATATCTACATATATATGTATATGAGATAATGTTGGTTTAAATGAGTTATGTTTAGAGTTAAATGTAATATTGATTATAATATTATATAGTTAAGATATGTATAAGCAAGGGGATTGGAGGAAAGAGAGAGAAAAATACTATTTAATTAGCACTGAAAGTAGGTGAAGAGTGATATTTAATTTAATGGAATTTAATATAAATGTATTGAATTATATCTGGTTAATTCGTTTGTGAAAATTTAAATTTGAATTTAATTAATATTTTGGTATGTTAAATATTATTCATTTGATTTAGATGGATGTAGTTAATAATAATATGTTAAATAAAATTTGAGAGTATTTGTAATTAGTGGTGAAATAGTTCTAAGATTGTTGTATGACCAATTTGATTGGTGATAGACTTAGAAGTGGGGAAGAGTGGGAAATATAACACCCTTATACCCTATATATATACAATATATATTTTCAGCATATGTACAATACGTATATATGGTACAAAAATATCACAGACTAATTTAATAAAAAATTTTACATTTCTTATTTAAAATTTCAAAAACTAAATATATAAAATTAAATAGTATATAAATAATCTTTATTTGTTATAGGAACCCAAAATAAACATTTTATATAAAAATCTCTGGAAAAAATTTGCCAGAGTTTTGTCTGTAAATTAGACATCCCAAAATTTAGTAAACTCAACCTGCATAACACTCCCAATAAAATTAAATCTCCATTTCACCAATACTTCTCAATTTCTCCATATTTTCTCAAAATATTTATACATGGATATATATATTAACAACACATAGAATCCCAATTGAAACAAATTATCCAAAATATTCTTTACAATTTACAATATATACTTCAAAAACAAACATAATATACATAATATCAAAATATACTATAGTATCAAATATGTACATGCTGGCAAGTGGCTCTAATTTTGATGTAGCCAAAAATATTTCAAGCTCGATTAGATACAAGCCTAGACATGACTAGGTCTAGTAGAACTCTCTGGCTCTACCAAATTGCCCATGTCACCTACGCGACGAATTACAATCGCGCTAACCTAAAAGTTTAGCTGTACAATTTTTGATAATAATAAAATTGTAAAGTAATGCCAATGCAAAATGCTTATGGATATCACATCATTCCATTTTCTTATACTTTTCAAATATTTCACAATCCACAATTCACATAAAAACAAACACAAACATGGCCCAAAGATAACTAATATGCTATTCAAATTCCAGAGTTACTATTTTGGTCTATAATGACACCATGTGTCTAGCCCTGTAGGCAAAATATCAATGTAATAGTCCAACTAGGTCTGAGCTTACGACCCGGCCATTTCACCCAGCCCAGCTTCAAGGACTTATTTTTTAGGCTTACGACCCAGTCATTTCACCTCAAAAATATTTTCACAGTGACGCCCAGCGTCTAGCCCGTAGGTAAATCATAGGCATGCCGCCAAATACAGAACTCTGAAAATTGAATAACATACTAGGCACACAATTTATTCATATTTCTCATTTATCAATTTCTTTCTCATTGTCACATAATCAAGCTAGGCACATTGCCTTATTTTCTCATATTTTTCTCACTTTTCTCATTTTTCACATTTCTATCGATATCAATTCATTTCATTATGTTTCCACATATCTCATTACATTATACTACATTTTTCTATTTACAACACATTACCCAATTAGATTTGGGTATTTTTACGTAATTCACATATTTCACATTTTGCACAATTTAGCCATTATCAATGACTTTTCACAATGCATTTAACATATATATGACATTACAAATATCATAGCACATTATTCATACATAACCAATGTATCAAGTAGCTTAACACATTTTCCAACCAAAATGTGTTAAGCCCAAATGTCATGCAAACATAACCAATGTATTCAAAGTTTGTACTTACCTCAAATAGCAACCAAAACAAGCTTAAAACAACCTCCAATCCTATCCTTTCGACTTGCCCTTCACCACTTGGATGAAGCAAATCAACATCCCTCAATGCCTAAACCAAATGTGATAGCAAATCATCATTTAGTATCGTATTTAATGACATTTCCATTATTAAATCATAATTAAACCTCATCCAAGCAAAAATCCCAAATTTAAGGCTAATATCACTTTAACTTTAGATTCTCATACTAGGTCATTCATTTTAATATATTAAGTTCATTTATATTATTAGAAACATATTTTAATACATTTAAATCATTTACATTAAAAAAACACACTCTTATACACAAAATCCTAAAATGGCATAACCTTTCTCCATTGAAGGTTTTCCATTCCAACATAATCCATTAATCATTTTAAGATTATATTAATCACTTATATCAGCAAACAACAAGATTAAACTAATAAAATTATACAATTCAACAACTTTGAAAAATTCATTTTCCAAAACCCTTCCATTCTCAAACTCCAACCAAACACAACCAAATCCAATTTTTAACTTTAAAATACTTGTTTATGCATCAAAACAACTCATTTGGAATAAATTTACACAATTAAAAACTATGATTTCAAAACCCCAAAAATTACATAACCCTAAATTCTCTCTCTTCACCGGTCTTACCCAAACTCAACCATTTCTTCAATCCAACATTAAAATCATTGTTAACTACCCAAAATAACATCATACACACCAATTCCAATAATTATAACATACTACTTAAAAATCCAAAATCACACATAATCAAAATTTTCATGGAATTCAAAGAAAGGCATTGGAAACTTACCAAATTTAGTGGAAATCACCAAAAATTAACTTTAAACTTGTTAAATCCTTCAATAAATTGAGTATGGAAGAGCAAAATTCCTTAGACACCATCAATGGAGGTTTCAGCCAAGGAGGAGGAAGAAGAAGAAGATGAAAATGGCTTTTGATTTTCTCTTTCCTTTCATCTTTTAATTTCAACCATATATATATTATTTAATTTAATTTAATAATTAATTATTTATTCAATAAATTAAAAGTCAAAAAATCCCTCTTCCATTCAAAAATTATTTATTTTTGAATTAATTTAATAATTTTAAATTTTTTAAGATTTAATTACTAAAATACCCTTTTTACTTTGACTTTTGACTTTTTCTTTAAAAAATATTGACTTTTATATGTTGTATATATTTTACATATATATCACATATATATACCACTTTTTCATTTAAAATTCATTCATTTTTCATTTAAAACTATTAATTTAATTTATCCAATTTCATTATAATATATTTTATCAAATTTCCAAAAATTAGAAATTTAAAAAAAAAATTTGGGATATTACATATATTCACAAGTAATATGTATCTTATATACACATCAAATGTACCTTATATGTGTATTAAATATATTAAGCATGTAATGTATATATCCAACTTATATAATTAATATACCATATATATATGGTATATATACACTAGGTATATATATTGGGTATATACAATTTTTGTATCTCCAAAATCATGGATATGAAAATTTTCTCCCCCTTAAATAATTTCGTCCTCGAAATTATCTAGTACGGTAATAAATCATCCAAATAAAAACATAATCTTAATATCTCATATTAAATTAATCATCTCATCAAATCATTATTTCATCAAATTACATAATTTTTACTCTCCCCCTTAGGTTTATTCTCAATTACCTTTTTACCATTCCATAACTCATCATTATATTGTCTATTTACTCAAACGGTCACAATAGATTATTATATCATCAATCGAATTGTCATTAGATAAAATTAGTTCATCTCTTATATATATATACATCACACACCTATGACACTCAAGATATTTGATCAATTCATTATCTTAAAAATATACTCTCATAACCTTAAATTCAAATGTTAATATCTTATATCTTAACACAGACTATTTTGTCATTATAGTGATTTTTAAAATTGTATCTCTGTTTAATTACCACCTTGCTTATATTTACAAATAGTTATTTATAAAAACCACAAACGATAACAACTCCCAATTCCAACTAATAAGTCTTAACACAATAATTTTACATATCTTCACTTTGATCCTACTCTTTATACAATTACCACATATTAATTTAATATCACCTTTATACAACAACAAAATCTTATTTCCTTATTAAAAATTCATTCCAATTATACTATAACTAACATTTTTCTCTTATAATTATTTGAAACTAACATAACTTAGCTCCTTTCATATGCATATACATATCAGAACACTGTATTATGCACATTATTATAGCTTGCATATTCTTAATACAACTACATACATTGAATTTCAATAAAGACTTATAAACTTATTACATTTCAGATCAATTGATCTAACTATCACAATATGATCATCACAGTCTTATTCTATTCTGACCAACCTTTAGTCTATTTTAAATTCATCAATCTGTTTTTAATTCATGACCTAATTCTATTAGGTCAAATTTATTCTCAAATCTTAATTCTCTTTGAATTCATCAGTATAGATAATATTCATTTTCCCTAGTCTCATTCACTTTAAACATCATTTTCATCAACTTATTCATTTTATACCACTGACAAACACATTCAATATAACTCTTACTCACATTTCATAATTCCTTTCATTTATCATTTTCTCACATTTCTTATAGTTACCATATTTACAAAAATCACTTTCCTTACACATCATTTATAGCTCATCATATTTTCACAATTTTCTTCTGTTTCCACAGTATCTATGGTCATAAATAAATTTCTACATAAGGTTATGAGTCCAACTATACCAGCCACAAATTTTGCTTGTATCTTATGAAACAAAAACTATCGTGTAGAACCTTAATTTTTGACCTAGTCCGGTCTAATATATTTTAATTAGTCCAAAATAATTTTTTTAATATCTTGATTAAATAATATTTATTTTAGTAATTAATAAAAAATAAAAAATAATAATAATAATAAAATAAAAATAAAAATCGGTGATGAAATTTTTCATTGCCAAAAAGGTTCTGCGGGCGAAATGGCTGGCTTTGCCATTTCGCTCGCAGGAAAATCCAGTGAGTGAAATAGCCAAGGCCATTTCACGCGTAGGAATTTCCTGCGGGTGAAATGGCCCGCAGCCCCGCCCCGCAATTTTTTTGCCAGCGCTCACAGCAGCCCGCAGTAATTTTTTCGCCAGCGAAATTTTTCCAATGTAATTTTTTCCAAAACCAAATTCTATTTGGTTTCAGTTTCCTTTTCCTAATTAATGACAGTTTCCGTAAACAAATTAAATTAATCATATAAATCTCCTATAATTAACACTAAAAAAAGGACACAGAGGGGGAATCGAAGGAGGAATTTTTGAAAGGAGATTGGACTTGAAAATTTTGGCAGTAAAACTATCAGACTTTTTAGAGGAGAATAAGCAAGCAATCAATCCATCAAAGGCAGCCATCTTGCCTTTGTCCTTATTCATCGAAGAAGCAATTTTTGGTGGAACCAACAAATGAAGGTTTGAATATCTAATCTCTTTTTCTTTTCTCTTACAGTAGCTTCAATCAATAAATTGTTTCTTTTGATTCTAAAAATCTTAGAACCCTAATTTACTTCTTCTAAACCTTAGAACCTTAAATCGTCTCCTCTATTTCCAAAAACCCAGAAAAAAATAATATTTTCTGTTTCCAAAAATCTTAAATCGTCTTGTTTATTTCAAAAAGCTTTTAATAAACCCTAAACTGTTTTCCTCCCACTTTTTCCCAACATTCCCAAATGTTTTATTAAATATCCAAACCCTAAATTTATTTTACAGTTTCTGAAAATCACGTAAAGCTTTATAAAACTATAAACTGTTTTCTCAAATTCTAAAACCAAATATATTTTATGAAACACAAAAAACACTAAAAACCCTAATTCAACTTTAAAACCAAAAACAGTAAACCCTAAACTAGTAAACCTAAACCCTGAAGTTCTCTTAAACCCTAATTCCCCTAAAACTGTAAACCCTAATTTTTCTAAGCCCTAATCATTAAAACCTTAAAACCTTATAAATCTAAATATTAAAATTCAACACAGTAAGCCTAAAAACAACAATCCAGTAGCTAATAATCATAAACCTAAGGTTTTAAGGTATCCAAACCCTAATTTCATGATTTTACCCCCTCAAACCCTAATTTGGTTAATCAAAGAACCTTATCAATCCCTTAAATTATAAAACCTTAATCCATTTCAATTCCCTTAAAACATACAGTATCCTAAACCCATAAATTCCAAAACCCTAAACATTAAATAAAGAATCTTAAATAGAAACAGTAACCCTAACTTGAATCTTTACTTGCTTTATTTAATTTTATATTTGATTATGTAATCTATTATATGCTTTAATTTATTTTCAATGCTTTGTTGATTTATTTAATTTCAATGCTTAATTTATTTAGTTTATCATGGATGGATGTTTACTTTCTATTTTGATTGATGTTTAATATCTTTGATGAATGATTTATTTATGATGAATAGTTATTTACTTTTATCGATTTATTTTGATTTCCAAATATTGTAAGAGGTATGTTTCCGCTTGGTGGGTACCTCATTAGTTAAATATCATGTAATTTAAATAGCTTTTATATTTTGGACCAATGTAAAGGACATGTTTCTACCTTTTGGTGGGTATCATATTAATTTAGATATGGATGATGTAAGGGCATGTTTCCATCTTCGGATGGGTGTCCATTTATTTGTTTTGCCTGGACATTACTTTAATTTTAATATAACGATGCTTTATTTTAATTGTTGCGTGTAATATGAATAATATTGTTATAATTAAGAATTTTATAATATTAAGACCTGTAAAGGAGGCCGGTTCCAATGAACTGGGCGTTGTGGGGGGTACTGGGTCTTTTCTCACCTTCCCTACACATACCCAACTTTCCAAACCCATTAGGGGGTTGGGGATTCCTTAGGAATCGAATCATCCACCCCTTTCATTTTCCCAGCCCGTCCGAGTGGCGACTCCATTTTCTCCGAACTTAGGTCCGTGTTCTCTAAGGCCTCGAGCCTAAACAGTGTCGAAGTAACAAGAACCATTCCACCGGGAGGGTAGGCTAAAATCCCCGCTCACAGTGGCGACTCCACTGGGGATAAGAGAAGTTGATTCCGTTGGTCTTTATATTATTCTATTCTTTCTTATAATGATATTATCCATTGCATCATATTAGATTGCATCATGTGCGTGAGTTAGGATGCCCGTGTTACCCGTGTTGTGTTATGTAAGGGATACCATACTTTCACTCAAGGTATGGAGATTGAGCATGGCATAACCACTCATAGCCTCGTGCCATTTGGTATATACTTGCTATGGGAACCTAAGCCTTTTAACCCAAAGACTAAAGCTCATATAATTGGCCTAGTTATTTTCCTTAGGTTTTTACCCCAAATGCATGTTGTTTGACTATGGTTAAAACCCAATTAATCGGAATTATTATGAGTTGATTTCCATTTTTGAAAATATAACTATTGGTTGAAACGTTCGAGGGAATTATTTGAAAACAAGATACCCCATGTTGGTATTTTGTTAACCATATACCTAGGAAAAGAGACTCGCCATTCGTGTGTGGATGTTATAAGGTTGGAAGGAATGTCCTATTTATCCTTGTTTGTTTATTATTTGTGCATACATGCATACATACATTTGCATCTCATATCATTGATCCTTCCTGGCTCATAGACCTGAAGTACAGCAATTCTAGAGCATACAATGATACCACCTACAACATTAATTTTGATTCAAGCACTTCATTGGAAGGATGGATGCAAACCAGCTAAGGGACATAGTTGATGAATTTGTCAAAGCTAGGATGGCTGAGCTACGAGATCAATTGGTTGAAATTAAGAGGACCCAGTTGATTCAAATTCTAGAGATCATCAATAATGCTAATGAGTCATCTCCCATTGACATAAAAAAGAAGGAAAAGGCAGCATTAACAAGAAACATGTCTACTGATAGAGATCGAATGAAAAATGAGAGATCAATCCATATTCTACAAGACCAACCGAACCATGTGCTATCTAAGTGGAGTAATAGAGCGGCTATCACCCTAGTGGGCAAAGTCAAAAAGAAAGAGGAGGTGTTGAGAAAGATACAACAACTAAGCCAACAAAGAATCATAAATTTTCAGACTTAAGGGAACCTTTGTCAAAGATGTTAGAAAATCTAATGAAAATGGATTTGCTACAACCATTGGCACCTCGGCCTCTACATAAGCCTATACCACCAAATTTTGATGCCAAGGTTTTCTGTCAATTTCATCAAATGCAAGGGCATGAGACAGATAAATGTGCTCGATTAAGGCACGAAATTCAAGATTTGATTGACAGTGAAAAGCTGCCTGAGCCTGATAAGCCCAACACTAAGAATAATCCTTTGCCTAAATTTAGAAGGGCCATCGCTTACAACCTTCATGAAGAGTTTTATCTTGTCACCTTGTCATGATATGGATAGAGAAGCTGCTAAAGATGATGATGAAGCAATGATCCTTGATGATGGAGAAAATCCTTGCCCATGAGATGTATAAATAAATGAAGTATCTTCGACTCCAACTCAACAAACTTTCCTTAGCTTGAATGTTACTTTTCAATTTTACTTTCTTTTTTTGGAACTATTGTGTTTTTCAAATTTAAAGTTGCTTGAAATAAATTACTTTCATCAAAATTTTTGTTGGTCTTTGTTCATTTTGGTATTCAACCAATGAGTAATTTAGCTTGAAAACTCATGAATTAATATATTTATGCATCATGACTCGAATGACTTTATAAGGTGAGGGAATTGCTCTATAGCATTGAGTTGTGTATGCTTACTTAGAGAGGGCTCCTGCATAATTACCTTTGTCTAGGTCCTAGTCAGTATTATAACATGTTTTGACAAACTTTCGAGGCAAAATTGAACTATGCTTATTTAAGGGAGAGATGATCTAGGCATTGTTTGGTTAGCCAACAACGAGTATCCACCTATTAAATATCAATCCCTAGTTGTCCCTTTGAGCCTTCATAAAATTTTAGCCTTCTTTTCATTGGCTTACAAACCCCAACAACCTACCCTGAGCTATTGTGATACTTTTAACAAGTCTTATGATTACTAAGATGAAGAGGTAAGAAGATCAAAGAAAGAAATGAATAGTCAAGACCATGAAGATAATTGAAGTTCTCTAGACCATAAGGGTAGTTGAAGTTCTCAAGACCATAAGGGTAGTTGATGTTTTCAAGACCATAAGGATAGTTGATGTTCTCAAAACCATAGGTGTAGTTAAAGTTCACTTACTATCTCCAATATATCAAGATAACATCAACATTAGAGTAACAAATGATTTATCCATGTTAAAGAAGATTTATGTTACTCCACTCCTCCATTATTGGTAGCCCAAGTCAGTACAAACAAGACAACTCTCTTAGAGCTATAACCAAATAAAAAAACAAAAAAAAAGAGAAGAAAAGATAAAAAAAAAAAGAAAAAGAAAAAGAAAAGAAAAAGGACAAAAAAAAAGAAAAAAGGACAAAAGGAAAAAAGGAAAAGTGAAAAGAATAAAAAGATAAAACCTAAAAAGGCAGTTTTGAAAGCCAACTGAGTTCTCTTTTACCTAAAGCAACAAAAGGCTTCAATTTGGTTCATAAGGACATTTTGACTTGAATTGGTCCAACCCAACCAAAGATTCAATCAAAATTGGAGAAAAAAAAGGAGGAAGACCATCCAATTCTTGAAAGTTCTGTACTTGACAGTCCTACAAGGAAGAAGAATAAAATGATAAAATGCTCAAAGAAAGGGAAGAAAAATAAAAAGAAAGAAAAGGGAGAAGAAGAAAAGAAACTGTAATATCCCAAAATATACCCTAGAAGCTTGGTGTAATAATTGTTGTAATTGAAGTAAGTGTATTTGTGTTTAATTGGAAAAGAGAAAATAAGTGAAGAGAGAGTTTATATGTTGTATATATGAAAATATATATAACATATACACAAGTCAATGGGAAAGTCAAAGGAAGAGATTAATTATTGATTAATTGTGTTTAAGGGATAGTTTATATTAAGTGGGATTAGAGTTAGTGGAGTGGAAGAAGATATTTGTATTATTTTATATTAAATGCTTGGAGGAGAGGATTTTAAGGAAAAGAGGATTTGACTTTGTTTATTTGGTTTGTTTTCTTTTCTTCTTCCTTCGTGGCTCCCTATCTTTTCTTTCCTTCTCTTTTCTTTTCTGTTGTTGTCCGGCCATCAAGAAGCAAGAGAGCAAGAGGGAGATTTGCTTTTCCAAGTTCAAGATTGAAGAGAGTTTTCAAGAGATCAAGTTGGAGATTTGAGAGTTCTTCATCATTGGTAAGTCTTTTCCACTTGATTCTTTGATTTATTTGGGTTTGTGAGTTGGAGTTGTGATGGATATGTGTTTGGTTAGATTGTGTGGTGTTTAAGAGTGTTTGGTTTAAGTGGTTTTGGATTTTGGGGTTGGATTGAAGAAAAGAATAAGTTGGTTGGTATAGATTGAGTTGTGGTTATGTTTAGAGTTTTGATGATGTTTGTGATTTGTGTTTGATGTGTGTTTTGGCTTGTTTTGGTGTTGTTGTAAGTTTGAGATGATGTTTGGGTATGTTTTGTTAAGTTCGGTGGAAGTGGATGTTGGTGGATAGAAGTGATTTGTTAGTTGTGGTGTTGTTTTGGCCGAAATCTGGGTTTTTGGCCTGACACGCCCATGAGCACGTCCAGGGTTCTTAGGCGTGTCAATTGTTCTGTGTGGCAGTAGGTTTGACACGGCCAGTAACACGCCCGTGTTATTGAGCGTGTCATAGCTACTGTAAGAATGGAGAATTTACACGGCCAGGAGCACGTTCAGGTTGTTGGACGTGTTGATGTATTTGTGTGAGGCAGTATGTATTACACGCCTAGTGACACGCTTAAGGTCATGAGCGTGTAATAGCTTCTGTGTTGTGGAGTTAGGGCACGGTCAGGAACACGCCCGTGTGGTTGAGCGTGTCATGTGTAGAGATTGCCCTAGTTAACTCTTAACTTGATTACTTCTTGTGTATCCTTAAGTAAGTGTGTGTTATATTTGTTGGATTAGGTCTTGAAGAAGGTGATTTGTCATTGATTTAAGAAGTATAAGAACCTTAGGAAAGGGAGTGTTTTGAGTTGTGTAAATTGCTTTTGAGGTAAGTACACATCCTGCATTATTGCATTGTTGATTCTTGTGAAGAATGTACTTTGCTATGCTTATATCAATGATGATATATATATGTATTATATGAATGATATGATGATACAAATGATTGTACATTTGAAAGAGGAATTGCTAAGATGGGTATTGAGATATGCTATGATATGAGGCCATTGTGATAGGCTATGATAACTCAAATGTGATGTGAAGCCATTGTGTTTGGCTATGATGATTCAATTGAAAGATATAAGGCATGTTTGCCTAATTGATGATGAGAATTGAGAATGAAATAATAAATGAATTGTGTGGCTAATGTGTTATTCAATTTTCAGAGTTTGTTGTTGGTGGCATGCCTAATGATAGTAACACTCTCTTGAAGTTAGGTTGGGCTTGATCCTTGAAGCCAAGTTGGGTAGAAGTTTAACATGTTTTACTCCCCTTGAAGCTTGGTTGGGTCTAGTCCTTGAAGCCTAATTGAGATGTTACAACCCTTGAAGCTAGGTTGGGTTGGTTCTTGAAGCCAAGTTGGGTTGAGACTTTGCATGCTTTGTTCCCCTTGAAGCTTGGTTGAACCTAATCCTTGAAGCCTAGTTGGGTTTATGATAATGATAAATGTGATGATTAAACCAAAACATTTACTCTGAAAATTGAATGGCATATTAGAGTATTTTGGGCCCATGCTTGTCTTTGTATATAATGTGATTCTTGAATGGTAAAATCAATGGAACTATGAAGATGTAATATGAATATTGTTATGACATTGAATGTAGTATGATGTGGTAATGTGATGTGCTTCTATGTGTGTGGTTTATGAAATATAAAGGTATGTTGTTAGCCTTCCATCTATGATGTTGATTTGTTATTAAAATGTGTGACATTATATTGCACTAAAGCATAATACTAGCATACTTTGTACTACTAAGCCGTTGGCTTAGCGCGATAGTGTTTGATTGCACAGGTGACAGAGTTGAACCTGAGAGTTCTTCAAGACCGAGTAAGAGTAGACATTGAAGAGTTCATTTTGGGACTTAAAGATCAGAGAAGAGCTGCCAATCATGTATATATTCTATGTTTTGCAAACTTTGATTTATAACATATTTGTAATACCTTCCGCTGTGAATTATTAAACATTTTATATATAGTGTCTTTTGGATTTCTTTTATTTGTTTGAGATTGGTTTCACTTGTTTACAAAGATATTTGTTGTGTCTTTTTAAACCGTGGCATTTTCTATATTCAGTATACGTATATTACGATTGTTTAAGCATGCTTGGTACGTATACAGGGTATAGAGGTGTTACAATTGTTTTGGTATCAGAGCCTAGGTTTGAGATTCTCAACCTAGGTAAAGTGTAAGAAAAAGAGTGTTTTGATTTTAAAACGTGGATTTTTGAATAACATACATGTTTGGCATTGGCAGTTTCTGATCTTTAATGAGAGGTATTCTGCTGTGTTTGCAGATATAGGTTGTGATGGATTCTCACTCACGTCAGTCAGTTGAGGGTAGTGCTGAGAGTATAGCTCCTGATGAGATTAGAGAGGGAGCTAGAGTGGATAGTGCTGGAGAGATACCTGCTTTTGTATCGGGGAGACCAGCTGGTGAGGAGGTTCCACCAATTTGGCTTAGGCATGTGGTTGAGGCTTTGAGGCAAGCACCTGTGCAACCACCGCCACCACCCCCACAGCCTTTAGTATCAGTGAGGCATTATGACAAATTACGGAAGTATGGAGCAGAAGATTTCTTGGGTACTATTGATCCAGCTGTAGCTGAGCAGTGGCTAGATAAAGTACAGAGAATATTTGTTCAGTTGCAAGCCACTCCAGAGGAAAAGTTTGATTATGCAAGATCATTGTTGCAAAAGGACGCATATGACTGGTGGAAGACAGTGATCCATGCTATGGATGATCCACCAACATTGTCCTATGCTGATTTTCTAAGAGAGTTTGAATTGAAGTATACTCCTAGGGAGTACAAAGATGTGAAGAAAATGGAGTTTTTAAGCTTGAAGCAAGATCACCGGACGGTGACGGAATATGAGTTAGAGTTTATCCGGTTGAGCCAGTATGCTGGGGGTATTATATCTGATGAGATAGATAGATGCCGGAGATTTGAGGAGGGATTGACGCCCTCTATCATGTGTTTGGTGGCTGGATCTAGATATCGTGATTTTCCCCGGCTGGTTGCAGCAGCTAGGAGTGTGGAGAGGGCTCAGGTTATTGCAGCTGCTTCAGAGGAAGAGATCAGGGTTAGAAGGCCCCAGTTTGAGGCAGGGTCTTCGTCTGTGAAAAGAGGTAAAGGAAGTTTTGTTCCTCGGATTAGTAGGAGTCAAAGGCCAGCGGGTAGGTCAGTATAGTTTCAGAGGCAGAGATCTAGACCTACAGTTTCAGTGGCGAGTGCTCCGATCCCAGTGACTCAGAGATCCACCTTACCCATATGCATTCATTGTGGTAGGCCACATGGTGGTACTTGTTGGAAGACTGGTGTAGCAGGGGTATGTTTCAGATGTGGATCTCCCAATCATTTTGTGAGAGATTATCCCGAGAGACAGGAGCGGATGTTAGTGGATACTGCAGCTTCCCGACCTAGTGTGAGGGGAGGTCGAGGAGGCAGAGGTTTCAGCAGAGGAGGATGATCTGGGTTCAGTTCTAGAGGAGGTTCTACATCCAGGGAGAGTAGACCAGAGGAGGCTGGATCTTCTCAGAGGATTTATGTGATGCAGAAGCAACCAGATGCTTCGACAGTCATAGCTGGTACTTTTTCTTTATTTGGTATTTCAGTACTTGCTTTGATTGATCCCGGATCCACGCATTCATATATTAGTGCATCTGTTTTTCCTGTGTCTGATGTGCATGCTGAATCCCTAGGATTTGATGTATTGGTGACAAATCCTTTAGGGCATAGTGTGATTGTTAGCAAAGTGCACCGAGATAGTGCAGTGATGGTGCAAGGTGAGGAGTTTCTTGAAGATTTGATTGAGATGCCTTTTAAGGAATATGATATGATCCTAGGCATGGACTGGTTATCTAGACATAGAGCTGTGGTTGACTACCAAAAGAAATTTGTTACCTTGAGAACCAGCGATGGTAGAGAGGTGTTAGTATCTAGTGAGCAGGGACAGCTAGCATCCTTGTTTGTTTCAGCTGTTGCAGCTAGGAGATTGATTAGAAAAGGGTGTGATGCTTACCTAATAAACTACATAATCAAATCTAAAATTAAATAAAGCAATAAATATATAAGTTTAGGGTTTTAAAGAATTTAGGATTTTTTGGAACTTAGGGTTTTGGAACTTAGGGTTTTAAAATTAGGGTTTTGTAATTAGGGTTTTAAATTAGGGTTTTGAGGGTTTTTGAAACTAGGGTTATGGAATTCAGAGTTTGGAATTAGGATTTTAAAATTAGGGTTTTTGAAACTAGGGTTTTGAAATTCAGAATTTGGAATTAGGGTTTTTGGGATTAACTTACTACCTTAAAAACATAATTTTGGGTTTGGAAAGATAAATTACAGTTTTGAAAAAATTATCAATATTTTATAGTTTAATAATGAAATGGTTTAAGCTTTTGGATAAAAATAGTTTAAGGTTTTGAGCTTTAATAAAATAATTTATGGTTCTTGATGTAAAGTAAATAAAATAGATTCTAACAATTAATTTAAATCCTCGATGGATACTGGATAGTTTTATGTTTTTATGAAACGTGCATGTGGGGTTATGAATACCAACTGATCAATGTGTTAAATAAAGAAAATGATTAAAGTTATTGAAACAAAGATAAATTTACTACATGTTCAAAGATCGATTTACTACACGTTCAAGGATCATGTTACTGCATGCATGCTCTTATTAATCAAAGAAATGAAGCTACTGTGAGCATGAATAATTTATGATTAAAGATCAAACCTCCATTGTTGGTTCCACCAAAAAACTTGAATTCTGGATTAATAATGTGAAGACAATATGGATTCTGCCTTCTTCTTTGGTTGTTTTGATTTTTCTGTTTGTGGTTTCCTTTGCTCTCCAAAAAGCTGTTGTTGTTCTTCTCCCTTTCTTGCCGTCTCTTCTATTTTGTGGTTTTAATCTCTCTTAATATTCATTGCTGACCCTCTTTAATGTTCCCTCTCTCTCTGAATTCTAAAACGATATTATTTGTAGGCCTTAACTTCACTCATAATCCTTAACTTAATATTAATCAGTCCTTAAAATGAATTCTAGTTGAATTAGAAAACTTATCCAATGTAACACCCCTATACCCCGTACACGCACACTACACAATACCACAATGTAGTATACGTACACTGAATATAGAGATGCTACGGTTTTCTCTATCACTTACTTCATTTTAAATGATAAAATATTCTTTCTCAATACACATTATATAGAATAAGTAATTAACTTGTAATATAAAACAAAATATATATATATATACATTTACTTAATACGCAGCGAAATTTATAAAATATTCAAATATATGAACATTTTCAAATCCATATTTACAATTATACATATATTTACATTAAAATCAATACTTTACAAAATATAAAGGAGCTATACATGATTGGCAGCTTTTCTCTGATCTTTAAGTCCCAAAATAATCTCTTCAATGCCTAGACTCACTTGGTCTCGAGGAACTCTCGGGTTCAACTCCGTCACCTGCGCGATCAACCAATATCGCGCTAAGCCAGCGGCTTAGTAATACAAAATATGCTAGCATTATGCTTTCATGCAATACAATGTCACACATTTTGTATTTCATAAACCATACACATATATACATATCACCTTTCAAAATCCTTCCATAGATCTCATTATTCAATCATTTTACCATTAATGAATCACATTTAAACAAAGACAAACATGGGCCCAAAATACACTAATATGCCATTCCACTTTCAGAGTTAATGTTTTGGTTCAATTATCACATTCATCAATATCATAATCCCAACTAGACTTCAAGGATTAGGTTCAACCAAGCTTCAAGGGGAACAAAGCATGCTAAGTATCAACCCAACTTGGCTTCAAGAACCAAACCCAACCTAGCTTCAAGGGTTGTAACATCTCAATTAGGCTTCAAGGATCAATTCCAACCTAACTTCAAGAGATTGTTACTATTAGGCATGCCACCAACAACAAAACTCTGAAAATGGAATAACACATTAGACACACAATTCATTTATTATCTCATTATCAATTAGGCAAACATGCCTCATTAGAATCATTATAGCCAATCACAATGGCTTTATATTCCATCACATCTCAATCCACATTATAGCAATTCATCTTTCAAATACACAATCATTTACATTATATCCTTCACATTATACATATGTCATCATTGATATAAACATAACAATGTACATTATTCTCATGCATCATCAATATCATCAAATGTATGTTCCACATTGTACACAACATAACATTATTCATATGAATTAACAATGCATTAATGCAAGATTTGTACTTACCTCAATAATAATTCACATAACTCTAAACACTTTTTTTTCCAAGATTCTTCACTTCCCAAATTAGGGCAACTCACCTTCTTTCAAAACCTAATCCAAAAATTGATACAATACATGAATTTCAATACAATTTATCACTTATTAATTTCATCTTAGACCTTTAGATTACAAAGTATCACTTAACATCACATTTAAAAGCCCACGGCCGTGGCCACCTCAACCCCCACGGGCGTGGGTTAAAGAATGGTTCTGCCACCCTTGTTCCAATCCTCCACGGCCATGGCTACAAATGACCACGGCCATGGCAACCAAGGCCACGGCGTGGCATCCACAATGCTATTGCCTTCGATCAAATTTCTCATATTTTGAGCTTACAACTCCAATAAACACAAACAACATGAAAATCTATGAAAATACTTGATCAAACTCAATGGCATATTAGTGTGTTTTGGGCCCATGCTTGTCTTTGTTTATATGTGATTCATTGATGGTAAAATAATTGAATAGTGAAATTCATGAAAGGACTTTGAGATGTGATATGCTTATATGATTATGATTTGTGAAAGGCAAAGGTTTGATGTTAGCTCTTCACTTATGATGTTGATATTAATGGAATGTGTGACATTGCATACATACAAGCATAATGTTAGCATGTTTTGTACTACTAAGCCCTTGGCTTAGCGCGATAGTGTTGATCGCGCAGGTGATAGAGTTGATAGAGTTGAACCCAAGAGCTCTTCGAGGCCGAGTGAGAGTAGACATTGAAGAGTTGATTTTGAGACTTAAAGATCAGAGAAGATTTGCCAATCATGTATAACTTCTTTATATTTTGTAAATATTGTTTATAATGTGAATATATAAATATTTAAATGTTTTCCTATATGTAAATAGTTCTAAATTCCGCTGCGTATTAAGTATATGTATATATGTATATATATATATCTATTTTGTTTTATATTACAGGTTAATCATTTATATTTTTTTTCTATTATGTATAATGAGAAAGATTATAGTATCATTGGAAATGTTTTGAATGTTAAGAAAATTCGTAGCATTCCTATATTCGATGCATGTATACTACATTGTGGTGTATGTAGTGTGCATGTATTGGATGTGGGGGTGTTACAATACCAATGCTGGATTGATGACTATTATTGTAAGCAAATTCCACAAGTGGCAAAAATCTATCCCAACTTCCAGAGAAATCAATGACACAGCTTCTCAACATGTCCTCGATAATCTGTATCACTCTCTCTGACTGCCCATCTGTCTGTGGATGAAAAGCAGTGCTGAAATGTAATCGAGAACCCAAAGCACCATGTAAACTCTTCCAAAACCTTGAAGTAAATCGGGGATCTCGATCAGACACTATAGAAATTGGGATACCATGCAACTTTACAATATCATGGATATACAACTCAGCTAACCTTTCCAGAGAATAATTCATCCGAACCGGAAGAAAATGAGTTGTCTTAGTCAACCTGTCAACAATCACCCAAATAGCATCATGCTTCCTTTGTGTCAATGGTAAACCAGATACAAAATCCTTGGTTACTCTATCCCATTTCCATTCAGGCACTGATAACGGTTGAAGTAATCCTGTTGGAACTTGATGCTCAACTTTTACCCTCTAACATGTGAGACATTTGGACACAAAATCTGCAATGTCTCTCTTCAAACCAGACCACCAGTAATTCTGCTTCAAATCATGATACATCTTTGTATTGCCCGGATGCATAGCAAATACTGATTGATGTGCTTCTTCTAAAATGATCCTTCTCAAATTAGCATCATTAGGTACACACAATCTGTTCTTAAACCAAAGACTCCCATCACTTCTCACAATAAAATCTTGACTCTTTCCATTCTGGCAATCTGAAATAATCTTTTTAATCTTCTCATCAGCCAATTGAGCCTCTTTAATCTGATCCAATAATACTGGTTTCAATTGCAACTGTGCCAACAATGCACCATCATCACAAGATATAAAACTAGCATGCAATGCTCTCAATTCAACAAGCAACGAGAGCGAATAAACAGCCAAACTTGCTAAAGACTTTCGACTCAAGGCATCAGCAATAACATTTGCTTTACCAGGATGATAATCAATCAAACAGTCGTAGTCTTTAATCAACTGCAACCATCTCCTCTGTCGAAGATTGAGCTCTCTTTGGACACCCAAATATTTTAAACTTTTATGGTCTGTATAAATAAAACACTTCTCCCCATACAAATAGTGTCGCCAAGTCTTCAATGCAAACACAATGGCTGCTAACTCTAAATCATGGGTCGGATAATTGAGCTCATGCGGTTTCAACTGTCGAGAAGCATAAGCTATAACTTTACCTTCTTGCATCAGCACACAACCCAAACTACTATGTGAAGCATCACTGTAGATCACAAATGGTTTATCTTCCATAGGTAAAGTTAAAACAGGCACTTGAGTTAACATTTCCCTCAACTGCTCAAAGCTAGCCTGACACTGATCTGTCCACACAAATCTAACTCCCTTTCGAAGTAATCTGGTAAGTGGAGTAGCTATCAAAGAAAATCCTTTCACAAACCGTCCGTAATAGCCTGCCAAACCCAGAAAACTTCTAACTTCAGTCACAGACTTTGGTGGACTCCAATTCAAAATAGCTTCAACTTTACTCAAATCAACTCTAATACCCTCTGCTGAAACTATATGACCGAGAAAAGTTACTTGGTCAAGCCAAAATTCACACTTCGATAGTTTAGCAAACAATTGCTTCTCTCAAAATTTGCAACACAATTCGCAGATGCTTGTCATGCTCCTCCTCATTACGCGAATACACCAAAATATCATCGATGAAGACCACCACAAATTGATCCAAATAGGGCCTAAACACCCTATTCATCAAATCCATAAAAGCTGCAGGTGCATTCGTCAAACCAAAAGGCATAACTAGAAACTCATAATGCCCATACCTTGTACGAAAGGCTGTCTTAGGAACATCTTCAGCTCTGACTCTTAACTGATGGTACCCTGATCTCAAATCAATCTTGGAAAACACCGCTGCACCCTTCAATTGATCAAAGAGATCATCAATTCTAGGCAAAGGATATTTATTTTTAATAGTCACCTTGTTCAATTGCCTATAATCGATACACAATCTCATAGTACCATCCTTCTTTTTTACAAATAAAATAGGAGCTCCCCACGGTGAAACACTAGGGCGAACAAACCCTTTATCAAACAACTCCTGCAACTGTACCTTCAATTCTCTCAATTCAGCAGGTGCCATTCTATAAGGAGTAATAGAGATAGGTGTGGTACCAGGCAATAATTCAATACCAAACTCCACCTCTCTCTCAGGAGGTAACCCTGGCAACTCTTCTGGAAATACATCTCGAAACTCTGCAACTGTAGGTATACTATCAATTTGAGAACTCACTACTCTAGTATCCAGAATATGAGCAAGGTAAGCATCACACCCTTTTCTAATCAACCTCCTAGCTGCAACAGCTAAAACAAACAAGGATGCTAACTGTCCCTGCTCACTAGATACTATCACATCTCTACCATCATCAGTTCTCAAGGTAACAACTTTCTTTTGATAGTCTACCACAGCTCCATGTCTAGATAACCAGTCCATGCCTAGGATCAAATCATATTTCTTAAAAGGCATTTCAATTAAATCTCCAAGGAACTCCTCACCTTGCACCACTACTGCACTGTCTAGATGCACCTTACTAACAATCACACTATGCCCTAAAGGATTTGTCACCAATACATCAAATCCTAGGGATTCAGCATGCAATTCAGACACAGGCAAAATAGACGCACTAATATATGAATGTGTAGATCCTGGATCAATCAAAGCAAGTACTGAAATACCAAATAAAGAGAAAGTACCAGCTATGACTGCCGAAGCATCTGGTTGCCTCTGCATCACATATATCCTCTGAGAAGATCCAGCCTCCTCTGGTCAACTCTCCCTAGATGTAGAACCTCCTCTAGGGCTGAACCTAGATCTGCCTCCTCTGCTGAAACTTCTGCCTCCTCAACCTCCCCTCATACTAGGTCGAGAAGCTGCAGAATCTACCGACATCTGCTCCTGCCTCTCAGGGCACTCTCTCACAAAATGATCAGGTGACCCACATCTGAAACATACCCCTGCCACACTAGTCCTCCAACAAGTACCACCATGTGGTCTACCACAATGAATACATACTGGTAGAGTGGATCTCTGAATCACTGGGGTCGGAGAACTTGCCACTGAAACTGTAGGTCTTGATCTCTGTCTCTGAAACTGTACTGACCTACCAGCTGGCCTCTGACTCCTACTAACCCGAGGAACAAAACTTCCTTTACCTCTTTTCACGGATGAAGACCCTGCTTCAAACTGGGGTCTCCTAACCCTGATCTCTTCCTCAGAAGCAGCCGCTATACCCTGAGCTCTCTCCACACTCCTAGCTGCTGCAACAAGCTGGGAAAAATCATGATATCTAGATCCAGCTACCAGACACATGATAGAGGGCCTCAATCCCTCCTCAAATCTCCTGCATCTATCTATCTCATCAGATATAATACCCCCAGCATACTGGCTCAACCGGATAAACTCTAGTTCATATTCTGTCACAGTCCGGTGATCTTGCTTCAAGCTTAAAAACTCCATTTTCTTCACATCTTTATACTCCCTTGGAGTATACTTCAATTCAAACTCTCTTAGAAAATTAGCATAGGACAAGGTAGGTGGATCATCCATAGCATGGGGCACTGTCTTCCACCAGTCATATGCATCCTTCTGCAACAATGATCTTGCATAATCAAATTTTTCTTCTGGAGTGGCTTGTAACTGAACAAATATTCTCTGTACTTTATCTAGCCACTACTCAGCTACAGCTGGATCAATAGTACCCAGAAAATCTTTAGCTCCATACTTCCTTAATTTATCATACTGTCTCACTGATACCAAAGGCTGTGGGGGTGGTGGCGGTGGTTGCACTGGTGCTTGCCTCAACAAATCAACCACATACCTAAGCCAAACTGGCGGAACCTCCTCACCAGCTGGTCTCCCCGACACAGAAGCAGGTACCTCTCCAGCACTATCCACTCTAGCTCCCTCTCTAACCTCATCAGGAGCTACACTCTCCGCACTACCCTCTACTGACTGATGCAAGTGAGAATCCATCACAACCTATATCTGCAAACATAGCAGAATACATCTCATTAAAGATCAGAGACTGCCAATACCAAACATGTATGTTATTCAAAAACTAACTTTTAAAGTCAAAATATTCTTTTTCTTTCATTTTACCTAGGTTGAGAATCTCAAACCTAGGCTCTGATACCAAAACAATTGTAACACCCCTATACCCCGTACACGCACACTACACAATACCACAATGTAGTATACGTACACTGAATATAGAGATGCTACGGTTTTCTCTATCACTTACTTCATTTTAAATGATAAAATATTCTTTCTCAATACACGTTATAGAGAATAAGTAATTAACTTGTAATATAAAAGAAAATAGATATATATATACATTTACTTAATACGCAGCGGAATTTATAAAATATTCAAATATATGAACATTTTCAAATCCATATTTACAATTATACATATATTTACATTAAAATCAATACTTTACAAAATATAAAGGAGCTATACATGATTGGCAGCTTTTCTCTGATCTTTAAGTCCCAAAATAAACTCTTCAATGCCTAGACTCACTTGGTCTCGAGGAACTCTCGGGTTCAACTCCGTCACCTGTGCGATCAACCAATATCGCGCTAAGCCAACGACTTAGTAATACAAAATATACTAGCATTATGCTTTCATGCTATACAATGTCACACATTTTGTATTTCATAAACCATACACATATATACATATCACCTTTCAAAATCCTTCCATAGATCTCATTATTCAATCATTTTACCATTAATGAATCACATTTAAACAAAGACAAACATGGGCCCAAAATACACTAATATGCCATTCCACTTTCAGAGTTAATGTTTTGGTTCAATTATCACATTCATCAATATCATAATCCCAACTAGGCTTCAAGGATTAGGTTCAACCAAGCTTCAAGGGGAACAAAGCATGCTAAGTATCAACCCAACTTGGCTTCAAGAACCAAACCCAACCTAGCTTCAAGGGTTGTAACATCTTAATTAGGCTTCAAGGATCAATTCCAACCTAACTTCAAGAGATTGTTACTATTAGGCATGCCACCAACAACAAAACTCTGAAAATGGAATAACACATTAGACACACTATTCATTTATTATCTCATTATCAATTAGGCAAACATGCCTCATTAGAATCATTATAGCCAATCACAATGGCTTTATATTCCATCACATCTCAATCCACATTATAGCAATTCATCTTTCAAATACACAATCATTTACATTATATCCTTCACATTATACATATGTCATCATTGATATAAACATATCAATGTACATTATTCTCATGCATCATCAATATCATCAAATGTATGTTCCACATTGTACACAACGTAACATTATTCATATGAATTAACAATGCAATAATGCAAGATTTGTACTTACCTCAATAATAATTCACACAACTCTAAACACTTTCTTTTTCCAAGATTCTTCACTTCCCAAATTAGGGCAACTCACCTTCTTTCAAAACCTAATCCAAAAATTGATACAATACATGAATTTCAATACAATTTATCACTTATTAATTTCATCTTAGACCTTTAGATTACAAAGTATCACTTAACATCACATTTAAAAGCCCACGGCCATGGCCACCTCAACCCCCACGGGCGTGGGTTAAAGAATTGTTCTGCCACCCTTGCTCCAATCCTCCACGGCCATGGCTACAAATGACCACGGCCATGGCAACCAAGGCCACGGGCGTGGCATCCACAATGCTACTGCCTTCGGTCAAATTTCTCATATTTTGAGCTTACAACTCCAATAAACACAAACAACATGAAAATCTATGAAAATACTTGATCAAACTCAAGTTACACTTCACTTATCACTTCAAAACCCTAATACAAACACAACTTACTCTTTCAACTCAATCACCAACTTAACTTCTCATATTAAAATCAACTTCAACACTTATAAACAAATCACAAGCACACCTAATCATACTATCCATAATAATTCATCAACCCCAAACACAACTTCAAAAGAACAAAGGAAATCACGAGAAAGAACTTACCAAAGTTGATGAATTTCACAAATCTCCAACTTAATCACTTAATTCTTCCTTCAATTTGAGCTTAGAACTTCAAGATCCTCTCTTGCTCTCTTGCTTTCTTTTGTCTTTGGATGAGCCGGCCACACACATGGAAAAGAAGAAAAGATGATGAAGAAACAAAGTCAACTTCTCTTTAAATCTCCACCAAGTGTTTCAAAAAGACAATTACCAACATACCCTCTTCTCACTTGTTCTAGCTTTCTTCTTAATCAAGTGCCCTTTATAGTAATTTCACATACAACAATTAAAATATCTTCTTCCCTTGACAACTCATTTTGACCAACATATATGTTATATATCTTACCATATACCCAACATATACACTTACTCTCTACACATTACTTTCCTTTTTAAACAATACATAAACATTCTCTTTCAATTTCTATTCTTATCAACATAACATATACATTCAATCCAATTTAAAACAACAACAATATTCAAAACTTTTAAGGCATACATTGGGATATTACATCCAACCTCAGGTCGACCTGGTTGCCCTAGGTCGACATGAGACCAACCTCACGTCAACACATGAAGCAGGCTCATGTCGACCTTGGTAGCTGGGAGACATGAGCATGCCTCATGTCGATCTAGGCTGCCAGATCGACATGAGGCATGCTCATGTCTCCCAGGCCAGCCTCACTCCAATTATTCTGGCCTTTTTTAACTTATGGACCAAAAAGTTTTAATTTAGGCCAATTCCACTTGATTTTAAGGTTTTACAATTGAATTTATGCCTCTTTAATCCGAACCTACTCCTTTAAAAATTATAAACTAGGTTTAAATATTCAAAGTCTGATCAAATTTATTTTGGCATCCTTTAATTAGGATCGTATCAAATTGGGTTCAAAAATTAAGGGTCTATAGTTTGCCCCCTGCTTGAGCGATCTAAGACTACGGAAAAAGAGAGTGAAAAGCAATGTGATTTTTGACTGGGTTTAGAGCCATATAGGACTACTTATCTAAGGTTGGCTTGAGTTCTGGACTAAAAAATTATTTAGGTTCTAGACCCAAGGTATATTTAGGGCTTGGGTTTTGGACCTGAGATTGAGTTTGACTGACCTTTTATCTGTTGAGAATTTTGACTGCTCCAGATGTTCTATGCTTTAACGCATTGTGGGTCTTCACCCTTAAAATGTGTCTTCATCATTGGACCTTGGATCTACATCCTTAGCATCGAATCTTCACCTTTGAAAATGGATCTTCATCCTTGGAGATCGGGCCTTCACCCTTGTAAATAGATCTTCATCCTTGGAGATCAGGTCTTCACCCTTATAAATGGATCTTCATCCTTGGAGATCGGGTCTTCACCCTTGTGAGATCAAGTCTTCACCCTTGTAAATGGATCTTCATCCTTGGAGATCGGGTCTTCACCCTTGTAAATGGATTTTCATCCTTTGAGATTGAGTTTCACCCTTGAAAATGATCTTCATCCTTTGAGATCGGGTCTTCAGCCTTGAAAATGGATCTTCATCCTTTGGACATCGGGTCTTTACCCTTGAAATGGATCTTCATCCTTGGAGATCGTGTCTTCACCCTTGAAAATGGATCTTCATCCTTTGAACTTCGGGTCTTCACCCTTTGAAATTGGATCTTTGTTTTATTAGTTTTTGTCATAGATTTGTATCTTATTTATTATGATGATTATTGTTTTCTTTAGGTATTTTGGTAGTTTTAATATGTTTATTTAGTGTTTTCATTAATTTTGGTAGTTTTAATTTATTTGAGTGTTTATGTCATTTTTGTCTTAGTTTTTAGTGCGTGTTTGTGTGTTGTTAGTTAATGTTTATTTGATTCTTGTTTAAAGTGTGTTTCAAGTGTTTGTGTTAGGTTAATATGCAAGGAACCATATTAAGGGCAAAACCAAGGATCAAGAGAGGAAGGAAAGACTAAGGAACCAAGAGGAAGAAAACAATGGACAGTAGCTGACACATGCGGAGGACACGGCCAAGCTTGTGGCCGTGTCCCATACCAAGCTAAGGAAGAAGACCAAGACACAGAAGGCGACACACTCAAGGGACACGGCCAAGCTTGTGGCTGTGTCCCTCCAAACTTGTCAAACACGGCCAAGCTTCCTCCAAACTGGCCGTGTCACTCACCATTCTAAAGAACAAAAGAAGAAAATCACACAGAAGCGAACACACTCAGGGGACACGGCCAAGCTTGTGGCCGTGTCCCTCTAAACTTTTCAAACACGACCAAGCTTCCAAAGAAACATATATGCAGGCAGAAGCAGACACCTTCAGGGAACACGACCAAGCTTGTGGCCGTGTCCCTCCAAGAACCTCAAACACAGCCAAGCTTGTCTAAGCTTGGCCGTGTCACTCATGGACTAAAGAAGATGTGGATTTTTGGAGCGGAGGTTTCGTATAAATATTAGAATTAAGGTTTTCAAAGGGGTTGTTGAGAGTTCGAGTTTTGTTCAGCCGTCAAAGAAAATAAGTTAGGGTTTCATATTTGTTTTCTTTGATTTTTTTTATTACACTTTGATTAAACTATTCTAGATTAAATTGTTTATGCCATTGCCACATTCTTCTAGCAAGATCTGATCAAAAGATTCTTCAGAAGCTTAAAGGGAGTTTGTAATTTGGTTTTATTCTCGAACTTTATCTCTTTAATTTCATTGGAATTGTATTCATGAATTCTATTATGTCTAAACTGATTTCTTTGAGTTTTAATGAGATGAATATGTTTGATATCATTATGAACTAATTTGATCTAGTCTGGGGTTTGTATGGATCTGCTATGATTGTATGAATTGGTTATTACTCTTAACTAAATTTATTTCTTTAGCCTTGATTGAATGGAATTATTGTTAATATATAATTGATTGGCCACCAATTATGTGTTTAAGGTATTAGATGAAGGATTGAGAGATGAAGTCTAATGCTGGAACAATTTAATTAGGGACTTAGGTGAATTAGAAATATAACCTAAGAAAAGGATTATTTCAATTGTAACAAGATTATTTGAAAGAGGTTTGAATGCGAGAGCTTATTTGCTTGACTCTATTAATTAAGTTGCTTGAGATCTAATCTTTGATTAAATTGGTTGAGAGGAATAACCATTCATACATATAAGTTAGTAGATAAGTGCAAACCCTAGACCTTTTTATAAGTGAATCAATACGTCAGCTCAATTTACTTTTATTGTTTTAAACTCTAATCTATTTGTCTTCATTAGTTGTTAGCAATTTAAATTTATTCTAATTTGTTATTTGCAACCTAATAATCAATTAACTATTCTAGCTTCCTTGTGAGACGACCTTGGGGCGATCACCTTAACTACAGCTACCTCATATACTTGCGAGTGACGCTTTGTAGTAGAGTTAACTAGAGCGCAACAAGTTTTTCATTGTTTACTAGTCATAAATACTTTAGATTATTTTTCATTGTCAGGGAAGCTAATTGGCGTAATTGTTTATTAGTCATAGATACTTTAGATTATTTTTCATTATTTACTTTTGATTTTATTTGTCTTTTGCTTTTAATAATTCTTTTGTTCTAGAAATTCTGATTATGCAAGGTAGGAGATCACTCGGAGGAGAACTATACCCAGTTATTCCAGAAATTCAAAGAGTGAAAAGGAGCAGGGAAGAGTTTGAACTGTACACCGGATTTGATACTACAGAGGAGGACACTTCTGATTTTGAGACGGAATATGCACAATCTACCAACATGGGAGAAGAAAGGCAAAGAACTATGAGAGACTTTGCTAGACCTGTCATTGGAACTTCCACCTCTTGCATAAGATTAACAGATGCAGCAAGAAATTATGAGTTGAAGAACATTCATTACAACATGCTGCCATCATTCTATGGAGTTCCAAATGAAGATCCTTTGAACTTTATCCAGGATTTCTATTCTACCCTCAACACTTTTCCATTGGGAGGACTAACAGAGGATCAGTTGAGGATGAGATGTTTTCCATATACATTGAAGGATAGGGCAAAGAGCTGGCTTATGATGTTGCCCGAAAATTCTTTAACAACTTGGGAGCAAGTTTATAACAAGTTTATGGGCAAGTTTTATTCACATCAGAAGACAGCTGAATTGAGAGGGAAGATAGCTACATTCTCTCAATTTGAAGGAGAGCCATTTCATGAGGCTTGAGACAAATTTAAGATGTTACTAATCCAGTGTCCACATCATCACTACCCACTTCAACTTCTTAATCAGTTTTTCTATGATGGTCTAACCCAGCAATTTCATAACACTGTTGATAACGCAGTTGGGGGGAGCTATGGGAGAAAAGACAACTGATGAAACTTATGAGATCTTTGAGATGTTGGGAGCTAATTCTCAACAAAAAAGTGTAAGAGGAAGAAGTAAAGGGGTAAATCAATTGGAAGCCAATAGTGAGATGGTCAATCAGATAGCTGAATTGACAAGGCAAGTGCAGATGCTGAATATGAAAAACAACACTTCTTCATCCACTCAAGAAGTGTGTGGAATCTGTGGAACTTTTGGGCATGGAGCAAATATATGCCCCTCTGCATATGAATCTTATGGGAATGAAGCTAAGCAAGTCAATGCTATGGTGGGATTTCAGCCAAGGGCCCGAAATGATCCTTACTCAAATACTTACAATCCTGGTTGGCAGAATCATCCTAATTTTTCCTGGGCAACAAATAATTCTCAACAGCCTTTCCATTTGCTCCAGAGACAGAATCAACTGTAGGGTCAATCCTCAAATCAAGAGCAACTTAAGATAGAGAGTTTGGAGGAAAGTTTACAGACTTTTATCCAAGTTAGTGCTAAAAATCAAGAGATGACCAACAAGAGGCTGGATTCATTAGAAGCATCTTTTAAGAAAGTGGAGACTCAAGTAGAGCAACTTGCACAACAGATGCAGATTCAACAAAAAGGGAAATTTCCAAGTCAACCTGTGCAGGCACAATCAGTGACTGTTCTTAGAAGTGGTAAGGTAATTAACAATAATGTTGAAAATAATTCTGTGAATGCAAGTGACAAAGAGAATAAGAAGGAAGGAGAACCAGAGAACAAAGGTGCTGGAGAAAGATCAATGGAGAAATCCCCTTCATCAGATTTACACAAGGCAAGCAATCCATACCGGCCACTTATACCATTCCCCAGCAGGTTGAAGAATGATAAACAAGATAAGCAATTTTCTAACATCTTCAACATGCTGTCTAAGGTAAGTATTAACTTACCCTTACTTGAAGCAATAAAGAACATGCCAGCTTATGCCAAATTCTTCAAATAACTAATCACCAAGAAAAAGAGGTGTGAGCCGAATGAAAAGGTGATAGTTTCAGAGGTAGCTAGTGCTGTTCTGCAGCATAAACTACCTCCTAAGCTAAAGGATCCTGGTAGCTTTATAATTCAACTTACTATGGGGAATGGAAAGGGGACTAATGGCATGTGTGATCTAGGAGCCAGTGTAAATTTGATGCCTTATTCTGTATCAATAATTAGAACTAGGGGAACTTAAACTAACTAAAATGGTGTTGCAATTAGCTGATAGATCTCTTAGATTCCCGAAAGGGGTTATAGAAGATGTGTTAGTTAAGGTTGGAGGGTTGATAGTACCTATGGATTTTATAGTTCTAGACATGGAAGGAAGTGACCCTACACCATCAGCACACACTATTTTGCTGGGTAGGCCTTTTATGGCTACTACCAACACCTTAATAGATGTTAAAAATGGTAAATTATCAATGACTATTTTGGGACAAACGGTTGAATTTTCTATTTTTAACACTTCTCCCATTCCTACAACTGCTTTATATGAGGATTATTATTTAATTGATTGTGTTGATGCAGTTGTTTCAGATGCTTTCTTGCAGATAGGTTCCTCAGATAAATTGGAGGTGGCACTGACTTTAGATCGTTGTTTGGATATTTTTTATTCAGAAATAGTCAGTTGCCTTGAGACATTAGAGAGTGCTGAAATAGAGGAACTTAAGGAGGACCTGGTATTTGAACTTCCCTCCATCCAAAAGGAAGAGAAGAATCCTTCACTAGAGTTAGAGCTGAAAGAGTTACCTAAAAATCTAAAATATGTGTTTTTAGGAGATCACAATACCTTACCTGTGATAATATCTAGTGAACTTAGTGAAGGGGAGGAGATGAGATTGGTGAATGAGCTTAAAAGATTGAAAAAAGCAACAGGATGGGGATTGAGTGACATAAAAGGTATTAGCCCTTCAATGTGCATGCATAGAATCACCTTAGAAGAGCGGGCTAAACCAGTGAGGGATACCCAAAGGCGCTTAAACCCAAAGGCATATGAGAGCTCGAGGATACAAGGATCACACTAAAGCACTTTATGATAGAATTATAGTGCGAAAGACATTGAGTCCAGGTATGAAAGTTTGACTTTTTAACTCTCGTCTCCGTCTGTTTCTAGGTAAACTCAAGTCTCGATGGAGTGGTCCTTTTGAGATAACTCAAGTATATCCTTCTGGTGCCATTGAATTTCTTAACTCTCGAACAAATGAGACTTTTAAAGTAAATGGATGGAGAGTTAAGCCATACAATGAAGTATTTCAAGAAGTGAGGATCATTGACAGCACTTTGATCCAAGATCCCTAAGTCTTGCAGTGATGTCCAGCTATATGACATTAAAGAAGCGCTAAATGGGAGGCAACCCATCGGTTTGCATTTCTTTTCACAGTTGTAATTTTAATTTATCAATTTTGATTTTATGTTTGATTTAAATAAATGGAATGGGTGCTTTGATCGGTTTTTATTTTTCTAATGTGTTTCAGGGTTGATCAAAGAAGAGGTTTACAATTTCTTAAAGATTGGTGATTTTAAAAAAAAATAAAAAAAAAGTTAAAAATGGCAGTAGGCGACATGGCCAACAAGCTTTGCCGTGTCCTTGAACGTGTCACATGGGACATGGCCAAGCTTCACCAAAAATTCCATCTCTTTGTTTTTTTTTTGCACTCTTTTATTCACAGTAGGAGACACGGCCAACAAGCTTGGCCGTGTCCTTGGCTGTGTCACATGGGACACGACCAAGCTTCACAAAAAAAATCACTTTTCTTTTGTTTTTGCAAATTTTCCTTACAGTAGGTGACACACCCATGGGACACGGCCAAGTCACTGGCCGTGTCCCTCCAAGCACATCAGACATGGCTGTGTCCACCCAAACTTGGCCGTGTCTCTTAACTTTTACACTTTAAAAACACAATTTTTGCACTGGTTGCTCATTCCAATCCCTAGATCTGTTTTGCTTTCTCTTTCTCGCTCTCGAATTCTCTCTCTCGCAAACTCCATTGTTTGTGTTTCAAAGCTTCAAAACCTCCATTAAATCTCAATTTTCTTCACCAAAACTAAAATTAATCCATTAAATCTTCTTCTTCTCTTACAAAAGATCAATTTAATCGGTTTAAACTTCAAATTTTTTCAGATCTTTCAAGATGCCAAGAACGAAGATTGTTTCCCACTGTAAGAAGAAGAGACCTATAACTGAAGGTGCATCTTCGTCTTCATCATTTTCATCTTTGAAGAGAGCGAATCTTTTGGCTCGGGGTTTCTTCCCGATGAGGTATGTCAATGATGAATCCCTTAATGCTCTTAATATTAGGGATAATTTTTATCATTATGTTCAAACCCTTGGGTGGGAGAACCTAGTCTCCTTGCAATTTCAAGAGCTGACTTTGGAGTTCTTAACATCTATTAATGTTGAAAGAGATGCGTAGAAAATTTGCTCTAGGTTGAGTTTTAAGTTGTTTGGAAAATCGTTTGTGATTAGTATTGAACAATTAAATGGTATATTTGGTTTCCATCAACATGGTGAAAGGTCGGTACCTAAGGAATTTAAACAACGATTTGCTTGGGGAGCATTGGGCTCGGGGACTTATGTGGCCAAATCAGCCAAAGCAACTAAATTGAGCAATCCCGCTTTGAGGTATTTGCATCGTTTTATGTCCTGCGGATTCTTTGCTAGGAAGGAAAGCCCGAGTGTAGTTGAACTGAGTGAACTATTTTTCTTAGATTGCGTGGTTAATACAGTGCCTATTAGTTCTGGCTATTGGTTAGCCGATGTTTTTGATAGTGTGGCAAACAAAAAGAAGGGGGCTATTTGTATTGGAGGATTTGTTACCACATTGGCCATAGCCCTCCTTGATGATTTTGACCCGAGTACCTGTCACATGACTAGAATTATGGGTAATGATTCATTGGATTTGGCTACACTAGAGAAGATGCATATGGTAGTGAACAGGAGAGGGGCTTATATGATGGCTTCAGCTGAGCCAGAAGTACCGGGGGGCAGACAAAAGAGAACACGAGTCCAGGAGGGGTCCGACTTGGATTCTCTTGATTTGGAAGAAGATGCTCCAGCTCCGGATAATCAAGAGATACTTAATAGGATTGAGGCACTGGAGGGCAAGGTAGATCATAACCATGCTGCGGTCTTGCAATAGTTAGACCAAATCAATAGCAACCTTGCCAAGATTTTGAGTCTTCATCCCTCGGCTGCTTCATCATCACATCCTCCATCACCGTAGATCTTTCGAGACAATTCCTTACTTTCTTGTGTTTAGAATATTTTTGTTTGTATTTTTCATTTTTGTTTTTAATGTTAACATTTTATATTTTGGATATTTTATTTATATATATTTTATTTTGTTTTTGAACATTTACTGTTTGTGATGGAAAGTTAGGTTTTGCCTCACCAGGATACGTTGGAAAACAGGTTGCACCTTAACTCTTTATCTTTATTATTCTTGTTTTCCATTGAGGACAATGTCATTTATAAGTGTGGGGTAATCTTTTAACTTTCCTTTAATTCTTGTTTTGTTTGTCATTAATTCTTGTTTTGTTTGTCGTTTTGTGTTTATATTGTGCGTTGTGCATGGCATAATTGTTGAAAACTTATTGATTTTTTCTATGATTCTAGCATTATAGTTGAGACTTTAGTATCAGCATAGAGATTAGCATTTGAATTCATTCAGGATCAATTTTCACATTCTGCAATTCATAACATATAAATCTTTGAGAACCCACCTTTGTGAGTTTTGAGCCTCATAGATTGAATTTTATTGTCAATTGATTTTCTTTTCTTAAGTGTGCACCTTCATGATTTTGCATCTCTAGAGTTTGCTTTTGCATACTAATTGAACTCACATTATGATTTCATCTCAAGTTTTAAAATGATGGAGGCAAATTAGGTTAGCCCTTTAGCTTAAAAAGACCTCCCTTAATTATGAATTCCTTAGTGAGCCAAGTTGAGCCTTTGACCTTTTCTTGATCAACACAATTCACAACTCAACTTTTTCTTATTATCATCATACCTGCATTAAGGAATGGAGTTTCTTATGATATGACAATAGGGTGGTTTAATTCAAAAGTGTGGGTAAGCAATTTAAAAAAATGGTATTGCTATTTGGGGTTGAAATGCATACTTTGCACATTGTATTTGCTAAGAGTTGGTTATTCTTTTCCTCTTCATTTTAAGCTAGATGTTCCATGCAATTTTATATTTTGTATATATATATATATATAAAAGAAAGAGAAATATAAAATAAAAGAAAAAAAATAAAGAAAAGAAAATAAAGAAAAGATATATATATATATATACAAAATTCATATATTTTCTAGCATTAGTTATCAAAGAGGAATGTTGACTCATGTGCTTTTCTTTTAGTGTGCAAGTATGTAAGATTATCAAGGGTTGGTGAATATGCCATTTGCGGGAGCTATGAGTTTCTGAGAAAGAGTATTGCCTAATTTAGATACTCCATTTCTTGATGTTCCTGCTTAAATGTCTTTTCTCATACCTTCACCTTAACCGCATTACATCCAAATAAAAGACCTTCGGATTATTTCTTGTGAAAATCAGTGAGAGAGATTGGATAATTAAGCAAGTTTATGGTAGTATGTAGTCATGAGTGGTTTGAGTGAATTAACCTATGAAATCGAGTGAAACACTGAGATGAGAGATGAGATTTGTATGTCTGGATTAATGAATGAGTTAAAAAAATCTTGATTAAAGGAAATTGTAATTATTTATGGCTGAGTCTTAAAGGATTTCATTTTATATGCTGGAATTATAGTTGAGGTTGTTTGAGTTTTTAATTTATGCCATGTGAATTTGCTTGAGGACAAGCAAAGTTTTAAGTGTGGGGCAGTTGTTTTATTAGTTTTTGTCATAAATTTGTATCTTATTTATTATGATGGTTATTATTTTCTTTAGGTATTTTGGTAGTTTTAATATGTTTATTTAGTGTTTTCATTAATTTTGGTAGTTTTAATTTATTTGAGTGTTTATGTCATTTTTGTCTTAGTTTTTAGTGTGTGTTTGTGTGTTGTTAGTTAATGTTTATTTGATTCTTGTTTAAAGTGTGTTTCAAGTGTTTGTGTTAGGTTAATATGCAAGGAACCATATTAAGGGCAAAACCAAGGATCAAGAGAGGAAGGAAAGACCAAAGAACCAAGAGGAAGAAAACAATGGACAATAGCTGACACATGTAGAGGACACGGCCAAGCTTGTGGCCGTGTCCCATACCAAGCTAAGAAAGAAGACCAAGACGCAGAAGGTGACACACTCAAGGGACATGGCCAAGCTTGTGGCCGTGTCCCTCCAAACTTGTCAAACACGGCCAAGCTTCCAAAGAAACATATATGAAGGGAGAAGTAGAAAAGAAGAAAAGAAGAAAATCACTCACCAGAAGTGAAAAGAAGAAAATCACACAGAAGCAAACACACTCAGGGGACACGGCCAAGCTTGTGGCCGTGTCCCTCCAAACTTGTTAAACACGGCCAAGCTTCCAAAGAAACATATATGAAGGGAGAAGTAGACACCTTCAGGGGACACGGCCAAGCTTGTAGCCATGTCCCTCCAAGAACCTCAAACACAGCCAAGCTTGTCTAAGCTTGGCCGTGTCACTCATGGACTAAAGAAGACGTGGATTTTTTGAGCGGAGGTTTCGTATAAATATTAGAATTAGGGTTTTCAAAGGGGTTGTTGAGAGTTTGAGTTTTGTTCAGCCGTCAAAGAAAATAAGTTAGGGTTTCATATTTGTTTTCTTTGATATTTTTTATTACACTTTGATTAAACTATTCTAGATTAAATTGTTTATGCCATTGCCACATTCTTCTAGCAAGATCTGATCAAAAGATTCTTCAGAAGCTTAAAGGGAGTTTGTAATTTGGTTTTATTCTCGAACTTTATCTCTTTAATTTCATTGGAATTGTATTCATGAATTCTATTATGTCTAAACTGATTTCTTTGAGTTTTAATGAGATGAATATGTTTGATATCATTATGAACTAATTTGATCTAGTCTGGGGTATGTATGGATCTGCTATGATTGTATGAATTGGTTATTACTCTTAACTAAATTTATTTCTTTAGCCTTGATTGAATGGAATTATTGTTAATATATAATTGATTGGCCACCAATTATGTGTTTAAGGTATTAGATGAAGGATTGAGAGATGAAGTCTAATGCTGGAACAATTTAATTAGGGACTTAGGTGAATTAGAAATATAACCTAAGAAAAGGATTATTTCAATTGTAACAAGATTATTTGAAAGAGGTTTGAATGCGAGAGCTCATTTCCTTGACTCGATTAATTAAGTTGCTTGAGATCTAATCTTTGAAATTAAATTGGTTGAGAGGAATAACCATTAATACATATAAGTTAGTAGAGAAGTGCAAACCCTAGACCTGTTTATAAGTGAATCAATACGTCAGCTCAATTTACTTTTATTGTTTTAAACTCCAATCGATCTGTCTTCATTAGTTGTTAGCAATTTAAATTTATTCTAATTTATTATTTGCAACCTAATAATTAATTAGCTATTCTAGCTTTCTTGTGGGACGACCTTGGGGCGATCACCTTAACTACAGCTACCTCGTATACTTGCGAGTGTCGCTTTGTAGTAGAGTTAACTGGAGCACAACAATCTTCATCCTTGGAATTAGGTCTTCATCTTTGAAAATGGATCTTCATCCTTATAAATTGGGTCTTTACCCTTGAAAGTAGATCTTCATCTTTTAAACAAGATCTTCATCCTTGGAAATCGGGTCTTCACCCTTTAAAATTGGATCTTCATCCTTGGAATCAGGTCTTCACCTTTGAAAGTGGATCTTCATCCTTTAAGCTGGATCTTCATCCTTGGAATTGGGTCCTCACCCTTTAAAGTGGATCTTCATCCTTTAAGCTGGCTCTTCTAGCTAGACTGATCTTTTTTCATTTGCATCTTCATTCTTTTGATAGTTCTAATGTTCCATTCTTTTGTTCTTCCTTTTTGCAAAAATTCAGCTATTTTTAGTTGGCCCTCATATCTTCTCCTGCCCCCTGCGTGGCGAAATATTTGCAAGTGAGTTTGAAAATATTTTGTATATAAACTCAAAATAAAAAATTGAAAAGGAGAAACTTTGCCCCCTGTGTAGGCTTAAACCAAAGATTTTTTTTATGCAAGCTTTGATTGAAGGTTTTGCTGTCTAGTTCTTCGCACAAGCACACACTTCTCTCTTTGCAAAATTACTGGAGCCTTCTCAAGCAATGGGCTTTCCATACCCCCCCTGATTTGATATCTTTACTTCACAATGTGTTTGCCGTTCACTTTGACAATACAAGACAAGAAAGTGTGATGTGATATGCTCATGTATGCATGATATGCATGAATAATACTTACAATGGTTCCATCGATGCACAGATTGAGGTGATTAACAGAAGTGTTCTCATTGACTCCTTTGAGATGCCCATTTAGGTCTTGCTTTGGAATGATAAAATGCTTCACATTTATGGCTTTTATCTTCGAGATGTTGAAAATATGAGTGGTGGAGACCTCAAGCTGCAGAGATACATCCATTTCAAATTATGATTCAGTATGTCAATTGGTAGCTTCATAACCTTACCAGTAATCATTTCCTTTGCCCAATGTGTCTTTTGAGGTTCGACTGTTCAAGAAACTTCTCTTAACTTGAAGGCTTTGTATAATAAAAATATTTTTATTTTTTAATTTTGATTTTGAAATCAAATGTTGGCTTTGCCAAATCAATGTCAATGTACCTCAGGATTTGAATTTTCAAATTAACATATCTATAACATGACAACCCTAGTTACTATACTAAACTCAGGAATTATTCCTATTTAAGAAAGAATTGTTGCACTTCAGATAGGCACATACACATTACTTGGCCAAAGGTCTCATTGAGTTTAAATATTGTCTATCTCATATACATGCTTATTCAAACTATCTCCACTAATAGACTCTACCTACCAAGAGAGATCAACAGGTCTTTAATAGGCTTGAAATGGAGTCTATAAGGGACATGGGTTAAATGAAGGCCATTTGTAAGTTGAAGTTGATGCGACACAATGGACAAACCTTCACACTACAAATTTCTTGTTTGAACTTTAGGCAGCTGGGAGAAATCTTGCTAGACTCTAAATTCTTTCTATCTTCTTGGCATTGATCTGGATCTTGATTAGGACAGTATTTGCCCTTGCAAAAAGTTTGTTTATCCAAATTTGTTTCTTTTCTTCTTCTCCCTTTTCTTTCTTTTTATTTTTCTTACTCTTCCCTTTCTTTGAGCATTTTATCATTTTATCCTTCTTCCTTGTAGGACTGTCAAGTACAAAACTTTCAAAAACTCGGTGGCCTTTCTCCTTTTTCTTTGATTTTGATCAAATCTTTGGTTGGGTTGGACCAATTGAAGTCAAACTATCCTTATAAACCAAATGGAAGCCTCTTGCTGTCTTAGGTAAAAGAGAACTCAGTTGGATTTCTGAACCATTTTGGGTTTTCTTTTTTTCTTTTTTTCTTTTTTTTCTTTTCTTTTGTCCTTTTTTTCTCTTTTTTCTCTTTTTTCTTTCTTTTTCTCCTTTTCTTTCTTCTTCTTCTTTTTTTTTGGTTCTAGCTATAAAAGAGTTGTCATGTTTGTACCAACTTGGGTTTCTAATAATGGATGAGTGGAGTGACATAAATCTTCTTTAACAGGGATAAATCATTTGTTACTTTGATGTCATCTTGATAGATTGGAGATATTAGGTGAACTTTAACTATCCTTATGGTCTTAAGAACATCAACTATACTTACAGTTTTAGCTATGCATTCCATTCTTTGATGTTCTTACCTCTTCTTATTAGTGATCATAAGACTTGTCAAAAGTATCACAACAGCTCAGGGTAGGTTGTTGGGGGGTTATATGCTAATGAAAAGAAAGCTAAAATTTTATGAAGGCTCAAAAGGACAACTAGGGATTGATATTTAATAAGGTGGATACTAGTTGTTGGCTAACCAAACAATGCTTAGATCATTTCTCCCCTAAATAAGTAGAGTTCAATTTCGCCTCAAAAGTTTGTCTAAGCATGTTCTAAGACTGACTAGGACCTAGACAAAAGTAATTGTGCAGGAGCCCTCTCTAAGTAAGTATACACAACTCAATGCTATAGAGCAATTCCCTCACCTAGTAAAGTCATTCAAGTCATGATGCCTAGACACATTAATTTATGAATGTCAGGCTAGATTCCTCATTGGTTGAGCACCAAAATAAACAAAGACCAATAAAAATTTTGATGAAAGTAATTTATTCAAAAAAATTTAAATTTGAAAACTATGATTGTTCTAATTAAATATTAAAGAAAGCAAAATTGAAAAGCAACATTCAAGCTAAGGAAAGTTTGTTGAGTTAAGCTTGTTTTCCTTTCACATCTTCAATATTTCCATCTTGAAAGAATGATAAAATAAAATCTCCTTCCAATACTTTTCCTACCATGAAGGTTGCTGGTGGTGGCACTCTATTGAATTTTGGCAAAGGATTATTCTTAATATTGGGCTTGTCCGGCTCTGGTAGCTTACTACTATCAATTAGATCTTAGATCTCATGCTTTAATCGGGTACATCTATCAGTCTTATGTCCTTGAGTCTGATGAAATTGACAAAAAGCCTTAGTATCAAATTTTGGGGGTAAAGGTCGAGGGGCCAATGGCTGTAATAGTCCCTTCTTTTGTAACTTGTTGAAGACCCAAGACAAAGGCTTCCCTAGATCTGAAAACTGCCTTCTATTTGCTTGACCAGTTATATTAACATCAACTTCTTTTTGCGTGCTTTGATTTCCAGACTAGTAGTTCCCTTTCTTATTCCTTCTTATTGAAAAGCGATTCTTCTCCCTTTCCCATTATTCAATTTGCAGACCAGCTTGGAGAAGATATTTGAAATCACAAATGAGTGTATGAGACATCCATTCGCGAAGGCTAGGCAACGCCCCTCTCACAATTATTCTTTTTTTATCATATTCATCGGGCCTCTTCTTGAGCAAAGCGGCCTTATTTCTCCATCTTTTCACATAGTCCACAAAATTCTCATTCGGCCTTTGTCTAATGGACTCAACTTCCATTAAGGTAACTTCCAACTCGACATTGTACCCATATTGCTGAATGAAAGCCTTGTACAACATGTCCCAATATTTTTGAGTACTTTCCTCTAAGGTGTTGAACCAATTTTGGACAATAGGGTCCAATGAGAGCATGAAATATCTTAGAGTTTAAGCCTTAGTAGCTCGGGCAGACTGCATAGCAGTGATGTACTGCTTCACGTGGAGATGAGGATTTCCAGTACCATTTTACCTAGCGAAGGAAGGCATCTTGAACTTATAAGGGACCTCCTCATCTTGTTCAAATAGTTTATCGATCTTAGACATCTCTTCGATTTTTAGCTTCTTCTCAAATTTCTTTTCTAAATCAGCAATCATCTTCTCAACATCAGATGTCTCGCTCTTTTCAACAGTTGTCTTCTCAATAACCTTTGGCTCCTTTTTGTCTTGAGGATCTTAGAAGTATTGAGCCCAATCATCATCATCAATGATCACCTTATCATCATCAAAAACCACTTCGCCAACTTTAGCCTTCTCCTTGTCCTTTGACTTCTTAGTGCTAGGAGATGCTTCAGCATTGTTTCCTAAATTTGTAGCCAATTGGTTCTTCATGGTCTCAGCCAGGGCCTCTTTTATTTCTTCCATCTAGGCATTGAGGGTGTCGTCCACCATTCTTTGAATTTGTTCGGGCTCCATTACTTTTGGTGAGCAAGTGATTGAGTTGCTACTGGATTCTTCATCTCCAACGTAGGTCGGATTGTCGTAAGCTTTTGAACTGTCATAATTCAGGGCTGTGAGCCAGAGAGGATCAATGATATGAGATGCAAATGTATGCATGTATGCACAAACAATAAACAAACAAGGATAAATAGGACGTTCCTTCCAACCTTATAACTTCCACACATGGATGGCAAGTCTCTTTTCTTAGGTAATATGGTTAACAAAATACCAACATGGGGTATTTTATTTTTGAATAATTCCCTCAAACGTTTCAACCAATAGTTATATTTTCAAACATGGAAATCAGTTCATGATAATTCCCATTAATTAGGCTTTAATCCATCCAACCAACTAAAGTAGCTTTTATGCTATATTGGATTAAAACTAAATTAAGAGGTTTATTACAAATAGATTTCTCAATTGAAAAGTAACTAGTGATTCATGCCAAAAACAAGCCCATGATTAATAACTCGTAGTATAAACTAGGCTCACAATTGATTTTTGGTATTTCGTAATTGAGCTAAATAATTTGTAAGCTCTTTTGGATGAAAAGGTTGGATGAAAATAATTTTGTTTTTAAGCCCATTGTAAAAGATTTTAGAAAAAAATGAATTTTGGGCTGTAACACCCCTTCCCAACCTACATGTGTAAGCCGAGCAGAGGCGCCACACTATCCTAATTGTTGCTATCAATTTACTTAGTCAAATTTTAGTTCTGATTTTTACATAAATTTTGCCATAGTTCCGCCTAGAAATTTGGATCCCAAGTGTCGACAAAACTTTTTTTTTAAAAACATTTTACACAGACCAATGTGAATAAGAATGCCATCAAATTTAATGCACTCCCAATGAATCCACCTTATACCCTCAACTACAAACCTGCACGAAGAGTTCACACTTCTAATATAACATAAAATAAAGATTTATGATTATTACATACTAATAACATACAGTTATAACATAGAAATTCTCTTTTTTATTTATTCATATACATGCCACAACTATCAACTCATAATGGAACTAAAAGATCTACCCCTGAGATTTGCTATGGTCTGGTCGTTGCTTCCCCAAGATTTATCTACTGCTCCGAACCTACGAGTCAAGGAAAACTTAACTCGCTGAGCGTTGTCGCTCAGTGGGTACTTTACCAATAAAAATAAGAGTAGTATATGAAAGTATTTGAAATCAAAGGAAATAATTAAATCAACAATCAACCCACTTTATACCAATAGAAATCATGATACATTCAGTGTGATATGCTTTCAATAATGTAAAATCACAATTCAAACTCATTTGCATTACATTCAACGAAAAATAATGTCTTTGATTCAGGCTCTACTGGTATATAGGGAACCATAGTGATAAGGCAGTGGGCCTCCCCACTGTAACATAGGTGGCCCTCACCACCAATATCAGATCACAGGAATGGGCCTCCCCATCCTGGTTAACTAATGGGCTCCCCATTGGCTTCAGTGGCCTCACCACTGAATAAAATATCATATCACAATAATGAGCAGTACTGCATGCATTAGTATAGTGCACCATACCCTTATCTACCACTCCCACTATCCAGTAGAGCAAAAAGATTAAAATGATTCAATTTAAATCTCAACTTCATTTTAGAATGATTCAAGAAATCAATTTAAATTCTCACTGCGCTTTGCCATTTATGCCGCGCACCACTTTCTTTGGTCAAACCGTTACTCTTTTTCACATATTTAACATCCACAATAAAAACATCCAACATTTCAAAGTATTCCTCAAAAAATCACAAATTGACCAAATGAATAGTGTTGCGGCGAGAAAAATCGGCAACGCAAAATGGCATGACCAAATGAATAGTAAAATCTGGGTTTTCGTCAAAATTTCAGTCCACTTCAGTCATGCATTTGACCAAGTAAATGATCTTATTTTTGGCTGAAATTTTACAGAAAACTTATTTCATATGTTGACTAATTTCATGTAAAATTTCGTTGAAAAATTCATTCGTTTCCTGTCCCAAACAATTTCCCCAAAAATAGTCCAGAAGCTGTCACTTTGGGACCATTTCGGCCCAAACATTTGAAATGCATAGGATAGTTTATTTTTCTTTTGCAAATCAATATTAAGGCTTCTTTAATAGTAAAGTGAAGATTCAAACACTTCCTTTTAAAAATTTTTGCATGTTTAACTCAAATCAAACTAATTTAAGTCCAAACAACTTACCAAATCAACTTTCCAAATTTTCTCAAAACATTTGGTTTCAATTAAATTTTACAACCCAAATTGCCATAAGAAAACAAGAACATAACTCAAATATTTAATTTAAACTCAATCAATATAGTTAAACATCAACTTCAAAACTTCCATAAACCAAAGTTTGTAAGCAAATAGAGTTTCTTTTATGGTAAAGCACCAAATCAAAAGTAATTATTCAAAGGTAAAGTACCAAACCTTATTTCTTTAATTCCTCTTAGCTTTTCCTTCTTCTCCTTCTTTAATTCTTTATTTCTCCTTCAATAAATTCAAAATACAACATAAACCTTAGAAATTTAAAATAATAAGTTATCCTCCATTTCTTTTCCAACCGAAACCCTAATCCAACCTTATTAATCTTTATACAACTTTATTCTTCCATTTAATCAATTAATCTCATCACTTACTTAATATTTTTCCAATTCCACATAAAGACTCTAATCTCCAATCTTCCAATAAATATATAACTACCTAAAATTAATACTAAAATTAAAGTCTACTTACTAGAAAACCTTAAAAACTCACCTTAAAAATCAACTTTGGAGAAACTTGGAAGTCCTTTGGTGTTTCCCTTTGTTGGTCGAAATTTGTACGTGGAAAAAGAGAGAGTTTGTTCTTCATTTCACATATATTTATATACAAAGGAAATGATGATCACCTTATGTGTTGGTTGGTTAAGCTCTTTAAGCCCACTTGTCCACCTTTCTCTTTCTTCATTTATTACACATGCTAAATGCTTACTTTTGATTGGCCAACCTTAGATTTTTATAGTTTTCTTTTCCTTTACTTCTTTCCACTTGTCCCTCATCCCATAGGATATCATAAAGTTGTCCCAGGTTTCCCATCCGGTCCCGACATGAAACCGGGCCCACTTTACATTCCGGCAATTAATCGATCATATCTTTTAAACCGTATAGTTCCACAAGTCAAACTACATATAGTTTTGATCCTCTTGACCACTACTTTCTATTTTTAAAGTCTATTTTAGGTTTCCAAGTCATTTTGAAAAATTACCAATAAGCCCTCGACTTTTTACAAAATTTCCTTTAGGTCCTTTCTTTGTTCGGGTGTTGCCCGGGCCCCGTTTCTACTGACGATCATTTCATATTTACCCCCCTTAACGTCCTCTACCCACTCTTGTTTTTATTTCCTACTTGGGATTCATGTATAATGACCAAAATGTCCCTAGTCAAAATCCCCTATATCTTCCAAACCGTACGTTTTCTGGAAAAACCGTTACGCGTCGTTGTGACCCGATTTTTCTCTATTTTCCATTTTTGGAATCTGTTATGTGCACTATTAAGAACATCCGGTATGACTTTTGGAAATTACATTTACCTTCCCAAAACTATTGAAAATTACAGTCACCTCCCCAAAACTTTTTGAAATTACAATCACCTCCCTAACACTTTGCATTTTTCTTCAAGTAGGTCCCAGTGGTCCTATAGCCTTATCTGGGGCCGTTGTCAGAAATTATCTTCTCCTTTCCCCTTCTCTCACTGTGCACGTGACTACACTGCATAAATACGATAGGCGGATGTGACATGGGCTTTGTATTTGAGTCTTGAGAAAAGAATTTTTTGATTTATTTTTAGAAAAAGTTTTATGTCCAAAGACCATCTTGAAAAGTTTTGAAATTTTCTTTGGTCTTTTTGATTTTAAAGAAAAATTTATTTTGAGCTTACAATGTACTTAAGTCATATTAGAAAAAGAACAAACAAAATAAGCCATGATTTAAACCAAGATAAATTAATCGTAGTCAAACAACATGCATTTGGGGTAAAAACCTAAGGAAAGTAACTAGGCCAATTACATGAGCTTTAGTCTTTGGGTTAAAAGGCTTAGGTTCCCATAGCAAGTATATACCAAATGGTACAAGGCTATGAGTGGTTATGCCATGCTCGATCTCCATACCTTGAGTGAAAGTATGGTATCCCTTACATAACACAACACGGGTAACACAGGCATCCTAACTCACGCATACGATGCAATCTAACATGAAGCAATGGATAATTTCATTATAAGAAAGAATAGAATAATATAAAGACCAACAGAATCAACTTCTCTTATCCCTAGTGGAGTCGCCACTGTGAAAACATGGGCGTAAGCCCAGAGAAAATGGAGTCGCCACCCGGACAAGCCAGGAAAAAGAAAGGGGCAGATGACTCGATTCCTAAGGAATTTCCAACCCAATAATGGGTTCAAAAAGTTGGGTACGTGTGGGGAAGGTGAGAAATGGCCCAGCACCCCCACAGCGCCCGGTTCATTGGAACCGGCCTCCTTTGCAGGTCTTAATATTATAAAATTCTTAAGTATAACAATATTATCCATACTACATGCAACAATTAAAATAAAGCATCATTATATTTAAATCAAAGCAAGGTCCAAACAAAGCAAATAAATGGACACCCATCCGAGGATGAAAACATGGCCTTACATCGTTTATGTCTAAACTAAATAGGACACCCACCGAAAGGTGGAAACATGTCCTTTACATTGGTCCAAAATACAAAAGCAATTTAAAATACATAATATTTAACTAATGAGGTACCCACAAGGTGGAAACATACCTCTTACAACTTTAATACTAAAACAAATAAATAGTAATCATAACAACAAAGAAAATAATCATCCATGATAAATTAAATAAATCAAACATTGAAATTAAATAAATCAACCTTCAAAACATATAATAAACTACATAATCAAATCTAAAATTAAATAAAGTAATAAATATATAAGCTTAGGGTTTTAAAGAATTTAGGGTTTTTTGGAACTTAGGGTTTTGGAACTTAGGGTTTTAAAATTAGGGTTTTGTAATTAGTGTTTTGAATTAGGGTTTTGAGGGTTTTTGAAACTAGGGTTATGGAATTTAGAGTTTGGAATTAGGGTTTTAAAATTAGGGTTTTAAAACTAGGGTTTTGGAATTCAGAATTTGGAATTAGGGTTTTTGGGTTTAACTTACTGCCTTAAAAACATAATTTTGGGTTTGGAAAGATAAATTACGGTTTTGAAAAAATTATCAATATTTTGGAGTTTAATAATGAAATGGTTTAAGCTTTTGGATAAAAATAGTTTAAGCTTTTGAGCTTCAATAAAATAATTTACGGTTCTTGATGTAAAGTAAACAAAATAGATTCTAACAATTAATTTAAATCCTCGATGGATACTGGATAGTTTTATGTTTTTTATGAAATGCGCATGTGGGGTTATGAATACCAACTGATCAATGTATTAAATAAAGCAAACGATTAAAGTTATTGAAACAAAGATATATTTACTGCATGTTCAAAGATCGATTTACTACACGTTCAAGTATCATGTTACTGCATGCATGCTCTTATTAATCAAAGAAACGAAGCTACTTTGAGCATGAATAATTTATGATTAAAGATCAAACCTCCATCGTTGGTTCCACCAAAAAACTTGACTTCTAGATGAACAATGTGAAGACAGTATGGATTCTGCCTTCTTATTTGGTTGTTTTGATTTTTCTATTTGTGGTTTCCTTTGCTCTCCAAAAAGTTGCTCCTGTTCTTCTCTCTTTCTTGCCGTCTCTTCTGTTTTATGGTTTTAATCTCTCTTAATATTCATTGCCGACCCTCTTTAATGTTCCCCCTCTCTCTAAATTCTAAAACGTTATTATTTATAAGCCCTAACTTCACTCAGAATCCTTAACCTAATATTAATCAGTCCTTAAAACAAATTCTAGTTGAATTAGGAAACTTATCCAACCTCATGTCGACCTGGTTGCCATAGGTCGACATGAGACCAACCTCATGTCGACCTTGGGCTGCCCAAGTCGACATGAGTCATGCTCATGTCAACCTTGGGCTGACAAGGTCGACATGAAGCATACTCGTGTCGACATAGATTGCCCAAGTTGACATGAGTCCAACCTCATGTCGATCTGGGCTGCCAGATCAACATGAGGCATGCTCATGTCTCCCTAGCCGGCCTCACTCAAATTATTATGGCTTTTTTTAATTTATGGACCAAAAAGTTCTAATTTGGGCCAATTCCACTTGATTTTAGGGTTTTACAAATGAATTTATGCCTCTTTAATCCGAATCGACTCCTTTAAAAATTATAAACTAAGTTTAAATATTTAAAGTCGGATCAAATTTATTTTCACATCCTTTAATTAGGACTGTATCAAATTGGGATAAAAAATTAAGGGTCTATAGGGAGGAAAAAAGAGATAGAAAACCCTAGGAGCAAGGGACATTAGCAACAAGAAGCAATAATCAACCCATCAAAGGCAACAACATTGCCTTTGCTATTGTTCATCCAGAAATCAGTTTTTTGTGGAACCAACTACGCAGGTTTGATCTTTAATCCTAAATTATATATTCACAGTTGCTTCATTTTCTTTGATTAATAGGAATATGTAGTAATTTGATCTTTGTTTCAATAACTTTAATTGTTTACTTTAGTTAATACATTAATCAGTTGGATTTCAAAAACTCTACTTCCATGTTTTATAAAATTAAAAACTTCAAAAAACCCTAAATAATTCTTCTGTTTCCAAAACTTTAAAAAACCCTAAATTACTCTTCTGCTTCCAAAAACTTTAAAAACACTAAATTGTTTCTTCTGTTTCCAAAAACTTTAAAAACCCTAAATTATTTTTCCCTGAACTATTTTCTTAATCATCTAAACTCTAACTTTTTATCCAAAATTTCCAAATGTCTTCTTAAATCTCTAAACCCTAATCTTCTTTACACTTCCTAAAAACTTTAATCATAATTGTTTCCATAAAACTCTAAACTGTTTTCTTAAATCCTAAGATCAAACATGTTTTCCAAAATATCAAAAACCCTAATTTTCTCAAAACCCAATACAGTAAACTCTAGTTTTCCTAAACCATAATTCTTAAAACATCAAAACTTTATGACAAGTTCATCAACACCCTAAAGCCCTAATCAAGTGAACTTAAAACCCAATCTTTTAAAATTATAAACCCTAATGTCTTAAGGTTCCAAAATCGTAATTTCATGATGTTTGCTTAAAACCCTAACTAAACCTACTTTTTAAAATCACAATAACATTATTTTCATAAAAAACATCCAAAACCTTAAATCTTTTAAACATCCAGTAGCTATGTTATTACTTTAAAATATTTCTCCACAAATTAAACTAGTATATGCAAAACTTTAGTTATTGAACATAAAACCCTAGAAACCCTAATTGATGCATGAATCCCTAAAGTTAATATATTTACTGTTTTATTTAAATTGGATGAATGTTTATTACATATTTTGATTGATGTTTGATAACTTTGATGAATGAGTTATTTATTATGAATGGTTATTTACTTTTATTGATTTATTTTGATTTCCAAATATTATAAGAGGTATGTTTCCACTTTGTGGGTACCTCATTAATTAATTTCTATGTAATTTAAATTGCTTTTATATTTTGGACTAATGTAAAGGGCATGTTTCCACATTTTAGTAGGTGCCCTATTTAGTTTAGACATGAACGATTTAAGGACATGTTTCCATCCTCGGATGGGTGTCCATTTATTTGCTTTGTTTGGACCTTGCTTTAATTTTAATATAATGATGCTTTATTTTAATTGTTGCATGTAATATGGATAATATTATTATATTTAAGAATTTTATAATATTAAGACCTACAAAGGAGGTCGGTTCTAATGAACCGAGTGTTGTGGGGGTGCTGGGCCATTTCTCACTTTCCCCATACGTACCCCACTTTCCAAACCCATTAGGAGGTTGGGGATTTATTAGGAATCGAGTCATCCACCCCTTTCTTTTTCCCGGCCCGTCCGGGTAGCGACTCCATTTTCACTGGGCTTAGGCCCATGTTCTCTAAGGCCCCTAGCCTAAACAGTGTCAAAGTCATAAGAACCATTCCACTAGGAGTGGGGGCAAAAATCCCCACTCACAGATTACTAGGCTGATAATTCTGTTTTGTAGAAATACGATTCTTCTCTCTTTCCCACTCCTCTATTTGCAATCCCACTTGGAGAAGATGTCTAAAATCCCTTATAAGGGTGTGAGACAGCCTCTCATGGAGATTGGGCAGGGCGCCTCTGACTATCATCCTAATTTGGTCCGACTCATCAGGCCTCCTTTTGAGAAGTGCAGCTTTATTTCTCCATCTTTTCACATAGTCCATAAAATTCTCATTTGATCTTGGCCTAATGGTTTCCACCTCCATCAAGGTTACTTCTAGCTCGACATTATACCCATATTGCTGAATGAAAGCCTTGTACTACATGTCCCAATCTTTTTGAGTACTTTCCTCTACGGTGTTGAACCAATTTCAGACAATTAAGTCCAATTAGACCGTAAAATACCTCAGAGTTTGAGCTTTAGTTGCTCTGGCAGATTGCATGGCAGGGATGTATTACTTCACACGGAGATGAGGATTTCCAGTACCATTGTACCTAGCAAAGGAAGGCATCTTGAACTTATGAGGGACCTTCTCATCTTGTTTAAAATAGTTTGTCAATCTCGAACATCTCTTCGATTTTCAGTTTCTTTTCAAATTTCTTTTCTAAATCAGCAATCATCTTCTCAACATCAGATGTCTCAGTCTTTTCAATAGTTATCTTCTCAACAACCTTTGGCTCCTTTTTATTTTGAGGATCTTGAAAGTGTTGAGCCCAGTCATCATCATCATCAACGACCACCTTGTCATCATCAAAAGCTACTTCACCAACTTTAGCCTTCTCCTTATCTTTCTTGGTGCTTGCAGATGCTTCACCGGTGTTCCCAAACATTGTAGTCATTTGACTCTTCATGATCTCAACTAGGGCCTCCTTTAGTTCTTCCATTTTAGCATTAAGGGCGTCATCCACCATTCTTTGAATTTGTTCAGGCTCCATTGATTTTGGTGAAAAAGTGATTGAGTTGCTACTAGATTCTTCATCTCCGGCATAGGTCGAATTGTCGTAAGCTTTTGAACTGTCGTAATCCAAGGCTATAAGCCTATAAGGATTAATGATATGTGATGTGATGCATGTATGCACAAATAATAAACAAACAAGGATAAATAGGACATTCCTTCCCACCTTATAACTTCCACACACGGACGACGAGTATCTTTTCCTAGGTATATAGTTAACAAAATACCAACATGGGATATCTTATTTTTGAATATTTCCCTTGGATGTTTCAACCAATAGTTATATTTTCAAAAATGAAAATTAGTTCATGATAATTCCCATTAATTAGGCTTTAATCCATCCAATCAACTAAAGCAACTTTTATGCTATATTGGATTAAAAATAAATTAAGAGATTTATTATAAGTAGTTTTTTCACTTGAAAAAGTAACTAATGATTCATGCCAAAACAAGCCCATGGTTAATAATTCTTAGTATAAACTAGGCTCACAATTGATTTTTGGTATTTTCATAATTGACCTAAATATTCATAAGCTCTTTTAAAAGATTATGAAAATAATTATATTTTTAAGCGCATTGTAAAAAGATTTTACAAAAAATGGATTTTGGGCTTTGTAATTGGGTCATGAGAAAAGAATTTTTGATTTTTTTTTAGAAACGTTTTATGTCCAAAGACCATCTTAAAAAGTCTTGAAAATAGCTTTGGTCTTTGGACTTTAAAGAAAAGTTTATTTTGAGCTTACAATGTACTTAGGTCATATTATAAAAGGAACAAACCAAATAAGCCATGATTTAACCCAAGATAAATTAACCATAGTCAAACAATAAGTATTTGGGGTAAAAACCTAAGGAAAGTAACTAGGCCAATTACATGAGCTTTAGTCTTTGAGTTAAAAGGCTTAGGTTCCTATAGCAAGTATATACCAAGAGGTACATGGCTATGAGTGGTTATGCCATGCTCGATCTCCATACCTTGTGTGAAAGTATGGTATCCCTTACATAACACAAAACGGATAACATGGGCATCCTAACTTACACACACGATGCAATCTAATATGATGCAATGGATAATATCATGATAAGAAAGAATAGAATAATATAAAGACCAACGGAATCAACTTCTCTTATCCCCAGTGGAGTCGCCACTGTGAGCGGGGATATTTATCCCCACTCTCGGTGGAATAGTTCTTGCGACTTCAGCACTATTTAGGCTCAGGGCCTTAGAGAACACGGGCCTAAGCCTGGAGAAAATGGAGTCGCCACCTGGACGGGCCGAAAAAAAGAAAGGGGTGGATGACTTGATTCCTAAGGAATCCCTAAGCCCCTAATGGGTTTGAAAAGTTGGGTACGTATGGGGAAGGCGAAAAATGTCCCAACACCCCCACAACGCCAGGTTCATTGGAACTGGCCTCCTTTTCAGGTCTTAATATTATAAAATTCTTAAATATAACGATATTATCCATACTACATGCGATCATAAGAATAAATAAATACTTTATTAAAAATCACAACAATGTCAAAACAAAATAAATAAATGGACACCCATCCATGAATGAAAACATGTCCTTACATCATCCATATCTAAAACTAAATAGGACACCCACCGAAAGGTGGAAACGTGTCCTTTACATTAATTTCAAAATATGAAAATAATATAAATTGCATAAAGATTAAATAATGAGGTACCCAATCATGGAAATATACCTCTTATAATTTTTAATACCAAAATAAAAATAATAAAGAAATCATCCATCCATGATAAACTAATCAAATATCGAAATTAAATAAATTAATCATCAAAACATATAATAAACTACATAGTCAAATTTAAAATTAAATAAAGTAATAAATGTATAAATTTAGGGTTTTAGAATTTTAAATACCAAATTAGGGTTTTTAAATAAAGGGAGTTAAACACAAAGGCTTATAATACACAAATAAATATTGACCCCTTGTATACCCTTAATTTTTGACCCAGTCCAGTCCAATATATTTTAATTAATTCAAAATAATTTTTGTGTTGTCCAATATATTTTAATTAGTCCAAAATAATTTTTGTTATCTTAATTTAGTAATATGAGCTTTAGTATTTAATTTTTATTAATAAAATGTAAAAAAAATAATAATAATAAACAAATAAATAAAAAATAATAAAAAAATCGACGACAGAAAAATCAGCGACGAAAAAATCATCGCCGAAAAGAGTTGCGGCGAAATGGCTCCATTTCGCTCGCAGGAATTTCCTGTGGGCGAAATGGCCGCAGGCCAATTCTCACCTGCAGTCCGCAGCCAGCTGTGGCAGTTTTTTCACTAGCGCATTTTTTCTGCAGCAGTTTTTTTTTCGCTAGCGAAATTTTTTCGATGCAAATTTTTCCGAAACCTAATACAATTAGGTTTTGGTTTCATTTTCTTAATCATTATTAGATTCTGTGAATAACTAGAATGATCCATAAAATTCTTCTACAAATAAGACCAAAAATAACACAAAAGGGAGAAAATTTGGGAGGAAAAATTGAGACCGAAATTGAGGAGGAAAACCTTAAATCAATCGGACCTTTTAGAGAGAGCAAACAAGCAATTCAATCCATCAAAGGCAGTAAAGTTTGTCTTTGTTCTTGTTCATCCAAGAAGTGATTTTTGGTGGAACCAACAAACGAAGGTATAAATTTCTTTATTTGTTTCATAAATTCACAGTAGCTTCATCACTATAGATCAAAAATATTTATTTATGTTTCTTCAAAATCAAAAAATCCTAAGAACTTTAATTTACCTTTTCTAAAGCTTAAAAACCTTAATTTGTTTATTTTTTTTTCCAAAAATCTTTAAATTGTTTTTTTTTTTTGCTTCTTCAAAATCTCAAAGCCCTAATTGAACCTGTTTCTTTTCAAAATCCTAAATTTGAGTCCGTTTTTTTCCGCAAACCCTAAAAACATCTTTTCTTGTTTCTATAAACCTCAAATTGTTTTGTTTATTTTCATAAAGTTTCATAAAATTATCAACTATTTCTTCAAATTCTAAAACCTAATGCATTCTCCGAAACCCTAATTCTAAAATTCCAAAACCCTAATTCAACTCCAAAAACCAAAACAGTAAACCCTATCTCCCATAAAACCTAAACCCTAATTTTTCTAAACCCTAATTTTTGAAACCTTAAAACCATATAAATTTAAATATTAAAATTCAAACACAATAAGCCTAACAACCATGATCCAGTAGCTGTAAATCATAAATCTAAATGTTTTAAAATGTCCAAACCCTAATTTCATGATTTTACATCTCAAACCCTAATTTGGTTAATCAAAGAACTTTACCAACTTTTTAAATCATAAAACTTTAATCCATTTTAATTCCCTTAAAATTCACAGTAGCCAAGAATTACAAACCCTAGATAATACTAAAATTCCAAAACCTTAAACACATGAAATAAAGAATCTTAAATAGAAACAGTAGCCCTAATTTGAATCTTTATTTGCCTTATTCAATTTTATATTTGATTATGCTTTGATTTATTTTATATGCTTTAATTTATTTAAGTTCAATGTTTGGTTTATTTAATTTATCATGGATGGATGTTGACTTTCTATTGATGTTTACTATCTTTGATGAATGATTTATTTACGATGAATGATCGATTTATTTAGATTTCCAAATGTTCTAAGATGTATGTTTCCACTTCGTGGGTACCTCATTAGTTAAATATCATGTAATTTAAATTGCTTTTCTATATTAGAACCAATGTAAAGGATATGTTTCTACCTTTCGGTGGGTGTCCTATTTAGGCATCGGATGTAAGGACTTGTTTCCATCTTCGGATCGGTGTCCATTTTTTTGTTTTGCTTGGACATTGTTTTGATTTTCAATATATCGATGCTTTATTTTAATTATTTTGTGTAATATGGATAATATTGTTATACTTAAGAATTCTATAATATTAAGACCTGTAAAGGAGGTCAGTTCTAATGAACCGGGCATTGTTGCTGTGCTGGGCCATTTCTCACCTTCCCCACACGTATCCAACTTTCCGAACCCATTAGGGGGTTGGGGATTCCTTAGGAATAGAGTCATCCACACCTTTCTTTTTCCCGGCCTGTCCGGGTGTCGACTCCATTTTCTCCGAACTTAGGTCCGTGTTCTCTAAGGCCCCGAGCCTAAACAGTGCCAAAGTCGCAAGAACCATTCCACCGGGAGTAGGGGCAAAAATCCCTGCTCACAGTGGAGACTCCACTGGGGATAAGAGAAGTTGATTCCGTTGGTCTTATATTATTCTATTCTTTCTTATAATGATATTATCCATTGCATCATATTAGATTGCATCGTGTGCGTGAGTTAGGACGCCCGTGTTACCCGTGTTGTGTTATGTAAGGGATACCATACTTTCACTCAAGGTATGGAGACCGAGCATGGCATAACCACTCATAGCCTTGTACCATTTGGTATATACTTGCTATGGGAACCTAAGCCTTTTTAACCCAAAGACTAAAGCTCATGTAATTGGCCTAGTTACTTTCCTTAGATTTTTACCCCAAAATGCATGTTGTTTGACTATGATTAATTTATCTTGGCTTAAATTATGGTTTATTTGGTTTGCTCTTTTTCTAATATGACCTAAGTACATCGTAAGCTCAAAATAAAATTTTCTCTAAGTCCAAAGACCAAAGCTATTTTCAAAACTTTTCAAGATGGTCTTTGGACATAAAACTTTTCTAAAAACAAATCAAAAATTCTTTTGCTCATGGCCCAAATACTAAGCCCAAAATCCATTTTTTTCTAAGATTTTACAATGGGCTTAGAAACAAAATTATTTTCACCCAACCTTTTCTTATAAAGAGCCTGCAAATATTTAGGTCAATTAAGATATACCAAAAATCAATTGTGAGCCTAGTTTATACTAAGAATAATTAATCATGGGCTTGTTTTTGGCATGACTCATTAGTTACCTTTTCCAAGTGAGAAATCTATCTATAATAAACATCTTAATTTAGTTTTAATCCAATGTAGCATAAAAGCTACTATAGTTGGTTGAATAGATTAAAACCTAATTAATGGGAATTATTATAAACTGATTTCCATTTTCGAAAATATAACTATTGGTTGAAACGTCTGAGGTAATTATTCGAAAGCAAGGTACCCCACATTGCTATTTTGTTAACCATATACCTAGGAAAAGAGACTCTGTAATATCCCAAAGTGTGCCCTAGAAGTTTTAATACAATTGTTGTTTGATTGGAATTAGATGTATATATGTTTTTGTAAAGGATATGATTGTGTTAATGGAATGTATATGTTGTATATATGTTAATATATATAACATATATGTTGGTCAAATGTAGAGTCAAGGGGAAAAGATATTTTAGTTTGGGATGTGTGAAATTATTATAAAGGGCACTTGATGAAGAAGAAAACTAGACCATATGAGAAGAGGGTATGTTAGTAATTGTGCTTGTAGAATTGCTTGGTGGAGATTTAAAGAGGAAGAAAAGGGTTGATTTGTCTTCATTTTTCTTTTCTTTGCATTTCTTGGCCGACTACAAAAGGGAAAGAGAGAGCAAGAGAGGTCTTCTAAATTCTAAGCTCAAATTGAAGGAGGAATCAAAGGATTAAGTTGGAGATTTGTGGAATTTCTTCAAATTAGGTAAGTACTCTCTTGTTTTCCTTTGTTATTTTTGAAGTTGTATTTGAAGTGAGATTTGATTTGTTGAGATTATGATTTGGTGGGGTTGAGATGTAATTATAAGTGTTTAAAATGGTTGTAAATTAAATTGGTGTTGGTTTTGGTTTGAAAATGGTAAGTTGAGTGGATATTGAAATTGAAAGAATAAGAATGATGTGGGTTTATGGTTTTGAAGTGGTATGTGTTTAAATGTGTTGCTAATGATTTGTTAATGAGAATCTTATGATGAATATGTAAAATAAGTATTGATGACATTGTTTATATCCATTTGAATGAGGCTATGTTGTGCACAATGAGTTTAAATGCAATTAAAAGAGTTTTGGCCACATTTAGGGTTTTGTTCATGTGAGACACGGCCAAACCAAAGGAGGAACACGGCCAAGACTTAAGATTTTTGAGAGACATGGCCAAGTCCATGGAAATTTGGCCGTGTTGGATGATTTTGGAGAAGACACGGCCGTGTTCCTTGCCCATGTTGGTCACTGCTTGGTTTTTGTTGAGAGACACGGCTGTGTCCTTTGCCCGTGTTTGCCTCGGCTTGATTTGGTGTTGAGAGACACGGCCACAAGCTTGGCCGTGTCCCTTGAGTGTGTTGGCCACTGTGATTTTTCCTTGCTCTTCTTTCATGGTTGGGATTGAACTTACATTTGATAATGCATATGATACTATATGAACAAGGTTATATATATTATGCATTGTGAATCTTGTGAATGGTAATGTGTTATATGAATAATGTTGTGTTGTGTACAATGTGGGACATAATGTGAATATTGATGAGGCATATGAATTATGGTAATGTAAATTAAGACATAAAGAGATGTGAGATTAATGTTATGAAATATGACATGTAATATGTGATATGTATAATGAGGAATTGCTTTGATGTTAATGAATATTATAATGATGTAGTTGATTATGGATACGTGATAGATGAAGTAATATTAAAAGATATAAATGAGCGAACCTATCTGCCTCCTGCGGAACCATGCGAACCCCATAAGTTGGGCAACCGATCTTGGACTACCGACCTGGTTGGGGGAAGGTTCAGTACAGTCAGTAGTACGAACCTATCTGCCTCCTGCGGAACCATGCGGACCCTGTGGATTGGGCAACCGATCTTGGACTACCAACTTGGTTGGGGGAAGGTTCGTTACTGATAGTTTTATACGTGCTTATCTGCCTCCTGCGGACCCCTGGGATTGATAGTAGCCTGAGGCTCAGTGGGCAACCGACCTGGTTGGGGGAAAGTTCGTATATGAAGCCATAGTTCGTTGGTTATATTGATAAACTTTGAATGAGTATAATAGATGATGATATAATTATTGATATAATGAAATGTATATTAATAAGTATGATCCTTATTGATTGATTATATGATATTGATATTAATATTGCATATTATCATTATGGTTTGTACTACTGAGCTGTGGCTCAGCGCGATAGTGTTTGTTCGCGCAGGTGATAGAGTTGAACCCGAGAGCTCCTCGAGACCAAGTGAGACTAGACATTGAGGATTTTCTTTTGGGACTTAAAGATCAGAGAAGGGCTGCCAATCATGTATATATTTTATGTTTTGTAAACTTTGATTTATAACATATTTGTAATAACTTCCGCTGTGAATTGATAAACAGTTTTATATATGGTGTCTTTTGGATTTCTTTTAAATGTTTGAGATTGGTTTCATTTATTTACAAAGATATTTGTTGTGTCTTTTTAAACTGTGGCATTTTCTATATTCAGTATACGTATTTTACGATCGTTTAAGCATGCTTGGTACGTATACAGGATATAGGGGTGTTACAGACTCGCCATTCGTGTGTGGATGTTATAAGGTTGGAAGGAGCATCCTAATTATCTTTTTTTGCTGATTATTTGTGCATACATGCATGCATGCATACATTTGCATCTCATATCATTGATCCTCTCTGGCTCATAGCCCTGGATTACGATAGTTCAAAAGTTTACAACAATCCGACCTATGCCAGAGATGAAGTATCTAGCAATGACTCAATCACTTGCTCACCAAAAGCAATGGATCCCGAACAAATTCAAAAATGGTGGACGATGCCCTCAACGCCAAGATGGGAGAAATAAAAGAGGCCCTAGTTGAGACCATGAAGAACCAATTGACTGCAATCTTAGAAAATCATATCGAGGCATCTGCTAGCACTAAGAAGCCAAAGGACAAAGGGAAGACAAAAGTTGGTGAAGTGGTTTTTGATGATGAAAAGCTGATCATTGATGATGATGATGATTGAGCTCAATACTACCAAGATGCTCAAGAGAAGAAGAAAGAACCGAAGATTGTTGAAAGATCAACTATGGAGAAGACCGAAACTTCTGATATTGAAAAGATGATTGCTGATTTAGAAAAGAAATTTGAGAACAAATTGAAAACTGAGGAAATGTCTGAAGTTGACAAATTGTTTGAGCTAGATGAAGAAGTCCCGTACAAGTTCAAGATGCCATCTTTTGCAAAGTTTGATGGAACCGAAAATCCTCATCTCCATGTGAAGCAGTATATCACTGCCATGCAGTTTGCCTGAGCTACTAAAGCTCAAACCCTAAGGTACTTTATGCTCTCATTGGACCCTGTTGTCCAAAATTGGTTCAATACCTTAGATGATGGAACACAAAAGAGTTGGGATCTGCTTTACAAAGCCTTCATCCAACAATATGGATATAATGTCGAGATGGAAGTTACCTTGATGGAAGTGGAATCCATTAGGCAAAGGTCGAATGAGAATTTTGTAGATTATGTGAAGAGATGAAGAAACAAGGCCGCTTTGCTCAAGAAGAGGCCCGATGAATCCGATCAAATAAGGATGATTGTGAGAGGGGTGTTGCCTAGTCTACGTGAAAGGATGTCTCATACACCCATCCATGATTTCAAAGACCTTCTCCAAGCTGATTTGCAAATTGAAGAATGGGAGAGAGAGAAGAACCATTTTTCAATAAGAAGGAATGAAAAAGGGAACTATCAGTCTGGTAGCCAAAGCATGTAAAAGGCAGTCGGTGACAATGCTACTAACCAAGGAACAAGGAGACAATTTTCAGAATTGGGGAAGCCAATGTCTTGGGTTCTCAATAAGCTTCAAAGAAAAGGATTGCTATAACCCTTGAATCCTCGCCTTTTGCCTAACCCTCTCCCACCTAATTTTGACACCAAAGCATTTTGTCAATTTCACCAAATGCAAGGGCATGACACAGATAGATGTGTGAGGTTGAGACATGAGATCCAAAATCTAATTGATAATGGGAAGCTACCCGAGCCCAATAAGCCAAACACCAAAGACAACCCATTACCAAAGTTCAATAGAGTACCACCGCCGGCAACCTTCATGATTGGAGGAGGTTTGCATGAAGATTTTGTCATGTCTTCTTTTCAAGATGTGGGTAGAGAAGCAACCAAAGCAGAAGAGGCATTTAGCAAAACTAAACAAGCTATGGTGGGTAAAGAAGTAACAATTTGTGTTGTCAATGGGTTTTGTGATTCAAGCGATAGTGATGATGATATTGTATCCAAGAAGGAGGAATGGACTTGGTCCGAGCCCGAAGAAGATGAAGTAATGAACACTAGATCTAAAAAGCCTTATGCAAGGCCACCACCTAAGGAGGTAGAAACTAATAAGGGAAAGTAAGTTGAAGTAGGTAATAAAGAAGAAGAAGATGATGTTGTGCTCAAGCAATTGAAAAGAACCTAAGCAAGTGTTAGCATTTGGGACTTATTAGCTACTTCTAAAAAGCTCCGAGAAACTATGGCCAAGCCTTAACTAGCATGCCAATTTCTACCTCCACAACACCGGAGGAGCTTATCAACTTCATAAAAACTGGAGGGGTAATGAAATGTGAAGAGGTTCAAGAAATGAGTGAAGTTAATATGGGAACAGTTTCTTTTTCGGATGCGGACTTACTAGAGGAGGGTAGAGATCACATCCGCCCTCTCTTTATCAAAATAGAAGTCAAAGGAAAGAGGACTCCATGTGTAATGGTCGATGATGGGTCCATCATAAATGTTTGTCCACTTAAGATATTGCCAAAGCTAGCCATGTCAACAAGGGATCTGAACCCAACCGAAGTAACAATTTGGGCTTATGACAACACTAAGAGACACGCCGAAGGGACTTTCAAAGTTGCTGTCAAGGTTGGTCCAATTGAATCTATTGTTGAATTTGTTGTTTTAGACATACCGGTTACCTTCGCCTTACTCTTGGGGCGACCATGGCTTCATCCTCTTGGTGGAGTTCCTTCCACCCTTCATCAAAAGATCAAGTTCCCTAACGGAGATGAGATAGTGGTCATTGAAGCTGAAGATAATGAGATTGTTAATGCTCTAATGATTGAGAGGCCTCTCAATGGTTTTCAAGTAGCTACAATTTCTGATGATGAAGTCGTGGACTCCAAAGTCTTGAATATGATGAAGAACATGAACTACCTTCCTGGAGCTGGTCATGGAAAGGGTAAGGCCGGTTTGACAAAGCTGCCAGACTTTAGAACTCAAACTTCCAAGAAAGGGTTGGGATATGATGAAAACAACGATGTCCTGCCAAAGAAGAGTGAGAAGATGAGCTTCCCACCACTTGAAGAGATTTTTGTCGAAGCTCCAAATATGGGACCACTCCAAGGAAAGCCTGAGCCGATCATGTTCATGGGTAAATTGATCCAAGTTTTGAAATTTTTGCAGATGTTGCCGAGCTAGTCGACCAAGTGAAGAAAGAGCTCACCTTGTCAGCCAACAAAGAATCCAATCCAAAAGAGAAGAATGAAGCTGTCCTGAAAGTCGAGAAGACTCCGGAGGAGATTGCTGTCCTGGTCGAAGAGAAGTTTGAAGACATCATGCCTTATGATTTTGAGAACAATGATTTTAATTTTGATTTTAATTTGTCTGCTTTGTATGAGGATGATGATGTTTTCTTTTCCAAAATGAATTCAATAAAGTTTGATTTTGCTTACTTGTGTGATGTTTCTCCTGATGGTTGCATACATTCAAATAGCAGTTACATGAGCATCTTTAATATTAATTCTATTAACACACAATCATTAAATTTGGGAACAACCAAAAATCCTAAAAATATTAGCACAACATCCGACTTTACTCCTGATGAGAGAGAGAGATTTGAAAAAATATTCAAAAAATACGAAGAAGTGTTTGCTTGGTCTTATGAGGATATGCCTGAAATAGATTGTGACATAGCCGAGCATCATATTCCTACTTACACTCACATGAAACCTATCAAACAAAAGCTTAGGCGATTAAGACCTGAGTGGGCTGAATTGGTTAAAGAAGAGGTCACTAAGCAAATACAAGTGAAGTTCCTCGAAGTGATAGAATACCCAGATTGGCTAGCCAATATAGTACCCGTGCCAAAGAAAGATGGAAGAATAAGGGTCTGAATGGACTATAGAGATTTGAATAAGGCTTCCCCTAAAGATGATTTTCCTTTACCTTATATAGATGTTCTCAATTCTAGTGCAGCCTCTAGCATTCTACACTAGTTTGTAGATGGATTTTTCGGATACAACCAAGTGTTAATGGCCCAAGAGGATAAAGCCAAAACTGCTTTCATTAATACATGGAGTATATTTTATTATAGGGTAATGCCTTTCGGTTTAAAGAATGCTGGAGCAACCTATCAAAGGATGGCCACCACACTATTTCATGACATGATGCATAAAGAAGTTGAAGTATATATTGATGATATGATGGTTAAATCGGATACAAGGGAACAACACTTCCAAAACATAGAATTATTCTTCGATAGAGCTTTGAAATATAAGCTAAGATTAAACCCGAAGAAGTGTGTGTTCAGTGTTACCTCAGGTAAATTATTGGGACATGTAATTGGTCCGAATGGCATTGAGATTGATCCTGACAAAGTTAAAGCAATCAGGGATATGCCAGCCCCTAAGACGGAGAGAGAAGTTTGGGGATTTATTGGTAAATTACAATATATTAGAAGATTCATAGCAAAACTCACAACAATTTGTGAACCTATCTTCAAATTGCTTAAAAGAATCAGCCGGTCATATGGAATGAAGAATTTCAAAAGGCCTTTGAGCGAATAAAAGAGTATTTGTTGAATCCACCTATTTTAAAACCACCTAAACCCGGCAAACCTCTATTACTATACTTAGCAATAGAAGAAGAGTCAATAGGAGCCATACTAGCCCAAGCAGATGAGTCAGGGATTGAGCATGCAGTTTACTATTTGAGTAGAAAGCTCTTACCTTATGAAATTAAGTATAGTATCATTGAAAAGACTTGTATAGCTGTGGTTTGGTCTTCTAAGAAGTTGCGACACTACTTTCAATCGTATAGTGTGCAAGCAATTTCTAGGCTGGATCCGATGAAGTACTTAAGGGAGACACCCTCTTTGATTGGGAAATATGGTCAATGGTTGATAATATTAGAAGAATTTGAGATTGAGTATGTAACCAGGAAAATGATCAAAGGTAGAGCGGTGGCAGAATTCTTGGCCCAACAACCCTTACCAGAAAGTGAAGAGGTAATCTTGGAATTTTTGGATGAACATTTAGAAGCAATTGAAGTACAAGGGTGGAAAATGTATTTTGATGGAGCAGTAAACAGGAAAGGAGCAGGTTTGGGAGTTATACTAGAATCACTTGAAGGGGAACTTATCCCTTTAGCCAAAAAGTTGAAATTTAGGGCAACCAATAATATGGTAGAGTACGAAGCTTGTATTTTCAATTTGGAAACCCTAATGATTATGAAGGTGGATAAGGTAGAAGTTTATGGCGATTCATTACTAGTAGTATCCCAAGTAAATGGAGAGTGGGAGTTGAAAGAAGAAAAATTAAAACCATACCACCACTACTTGACCATGATGAATAAGAACTTTAAGGAGTGTAGGTTTATACACCTATCAAGAGAAGAAAATCAGATGGTTGATGCCCTAGCCACATTGGCTTCGGTATGGGAAAATTCTGCCAGCTTATTTCTTAAGCCTCTGATTTTGACTAGTTCCTCAACTCATTTCTATGAATATGAAACAAACATGGAAATTGATACAGACCATGATGCGTGGTATGATACTATAAGGCAATTTTTGGAAGAAAGAGAATACCCACCGGGGGCAAAAAAGAAAGAGAGAAGAGCCATAAGGCAGTGGTCATTGCAATACATCGCATTCCATGGAGAGTTATATTAAAGATGGCCTGATCGGGTGCATTTGAGATGTTTAAGGAAGCCTGAAGTGGAGTGTATCATGTCAGAAATGTGGGAAGTTGTGGTCCGCACATGAGTGGTTTGTCCCTAGTTAAGAAAATTATTCGACAAGGTTACTATTGATTGACCATGGAGAAAGATTGTATTAAGTTCGTAAAGAAGTGCCAACAATGTCAGATGTATGGTAACTTGAATCACATGCCTTCTGAAGAATTGCATTCTATGTCTTCACCCTTGCCATTTGCCACCTGGGGTATCGACATTATAGGAGAGATACATCCGACAGCATCAAACGGTCATCATTTCATTGTGGTACCAGTAGATTATTTTTAAAATTGGGTCGAAGCCGAATCCTTCAATAAACTGGGTGCAAGCCAAATTCCTAGATTTATTGAAAAGAACCTCATCTGCAGATACGGGGTCCCGCACTATGTGATATCAGACAATGGGGTACAGTTTCAAGGAGCAGTTTAGGATTTATTCTCGAAGTACTGAATCTGTCATCATATATCCTCTCCTTATAGACTAAAGGCTAATGGTGCAGTAGAAGCAACAAACAAGACGATTAAGCAAATTCTGTCCAAGATGACCAACACTTACAGGGATTGGTCAGAGATGCTTCCCTTTGCTTTATGGGGATATAGGACAAGTGTGCGAACACCTACTGGAATGACACCATTCTCTTTGGTTTACGGGATGGAAGCAGTGTTGCCAATTGAAATAGAAATCAAGTCATTAAGAGTAGTCTTGGAAGCCGAATTTCCTGAAATAGAATGGGTAGTAAGCAGATACACACAGTTAGTTCTACTAGAAGAGAGAAGGTTAAAGGCACTGTATCAACACCAACTGTATCAAAAGAAGATAGCTCGGGCCTATAATAGAAGGGTTAAAATCAAAAAACTCAGAGTCGGGGATTTGGTGTTGAAACAATGTAGGCCTAATGTATCTGATCCAAAAGGGAAGTTTAGGCCTAGCTGGGAAGGGCCATATGTCGTGAAACAAGTCATGAACAAAGGTGCGGTGAAGTTATCAGACATGGACGGGAACGAATTTAGTGAGCCAATAAACATTGACAGGTTGAAGAGGTTTTATGTATGATATAAAAAAAAGAAGAGAGAAAGCTCACTAGGTTGAAAACACAAAAAGGGTGGCCTAGGCAAAAGTTAGAGCAGTCCGCTAGTTCTGAAAACCCGAAAGGGCGGGCTAGGCAACAATTAGGGCTAAAAGAGAGAAAATTGTCAATTAGAAAACCCGAAAGGGCTAGTTGGTAGCAGGAGTGATCTTGTGTATGCTGGCTTTATGTTTGGTTGTTCCCCAATTTAATAAAATAGAATTAATGTTAAAATTGTTCTATGTAAACTGTTATAAGTATTTGACCAGATATGGATGAAATAAATAAACAAAATAGCAAAAGGTGATGACAAATTTTAAATGGAAAAGAAGCATCTTTTATTGCTTTAATTATTTTTCATCCTAACAATACACTTTCTGAATTAACAAATGTAAAATATATGGCAGTCGATAGCAAGGGTTCTCACATTATAGACGGATGTGGGTAAAAAAGTTAGTCCAAAATATGAGTAATACGAGTAATATGAGAGATACATGTTCAGATAATGGTAAAAGATTCTATAGGATGAAGCATAAGAAAGAACAAGTAAAGAGTAAGATCAAAATAGAAACTTGGAATATTGGATCTCTTACATGTAAACTAAGAACTTGTTGATACTATGGAGAGAAAAAAAATTAGTATTACTTGTATTCAAGAGACTAAATGGGTTGGAGAAAAAAGTAAAGAAGTTGAGATCACTAGATATAAAGTGTGGTATACGAGTATAGATAGAAGTAAAAATGGAGTAGGTATAATTTTGGATCGGGACCTAAAGGAGACGATTGTAGCGGTGAAAAGAGTAAGCGATAGTATTATTTCAATTAAACTTATGCTCCAGAATGAGACCATCAACATAGTTAGTGCATATGCCCCTCAAGTTAGATTGGATGGGGAGAACATGCAAAAATTTTGGGAGGAAGATATGAGTATGTCATCAAATGATATGTGGATATGTATGTCTACAACAATTAGAAGAGTAGCTAGAAAGATTCTTGGAGAATCTAAAGGGTGTGGACATCCCTCGAAGGAATCTTGGTGGTGGAATGAGGAAGTGCAAAAAGCGGTAAGAAGTAAAAGGGAATGGTATAAGAGTTTGCCCAAGTGTAATAACAATGATGTTTTTGAGCAGTACAAACAAGCAAAAAAAGATGTTAAAAAGGCAGTTAGTCAAGCAAGAGCACAATCTTTAGAGAGTTTGTATGAGAAACTTGGAACAAAAGAAGGAGAAAAAGCTATCTATAAATTGGCTAAGATAAGAGAAAAGAAATGTCGTGATTTAAACCAAGTTAAGTGCATTAAAAATAAAGAGAATAAGGTTCTGGTTCAAGAAGATGATATTAAGGAACGATGGAGAAGCTATTTTGAGGAACTTCTTAATGTTAACCATAGTGATAACATTGAGGGTTTAGACGTTAGGCCGGAGAAAAATGTGAAATACACTGGACGAATTAGATTTTCAGAAGTTAAAGAAGCTTTGAAGAAGATAAAAGTTGGTAAAGCCTGTGGACCAGATGAGATACCTATTGAGGTTTGGAAATGTTTGGGAGATACAGGAGTTACATGGTTGACATCTTTGTTCAATGTTATAGAATCTATACAAATATAGAAAGGAGATTATAGTTGTAATTAGTAGAGATTTTAGTATTAATTATATGATTAGTTTCCTATTCTAGAGGGATTAGCTTCCTATTCTAGGGAATCTCTTTGTATATAAATATGTGTAGTTTTTCCCATTCAATACATAGAAAACATTCTCAATTGCTCTGTGTTTTACATGGTATCAGAGCCTTCCTATTTTGGGTGAGCTTGTTTGCTCGATTTTACTACAGTTTGGAGAATAGTCTAGGTCACCTACCTAGACTGCCTGTTTCTCATCACAGCCCCTACGTTAAGGTAGAACAGGTCCAGTTCGGCCATCCCCTAAAGTCCGGCGGTCCAGAGGGCGGCGAATGAGAATGTTTAAAGAAAATAAAAATTCTATTTAAGAATATGGATGCCAACCATTGGAAAAAAATTTCATGGTAAAAGCTTGATGTTTTAAAATGCTTTCAAAATGTCAAATTGGACCACTCCTTTTTACATGCCGCGGCTTCCTTGTGGAATACGAATTCCAGGGTGTTTAGAATTAATGGCTTTGAAATGTGTCCCTTGGTTGAAGAATTTGAGGCCATCCTTGGACATCCTAATAATCAGCAAATGCCGTTACCCACATTGATCTCCAAAACTCAACAGAAGATGCAGATGTTATTTCAAATTCCAAAACCCGAGATTCTTCGGTTGATGAGAGGTGAAAAAATTCTTCATGCTCCTTTGATTGACTTTTGTTTTTCTCATTTGGCTCCTACTAAGGCCTGGGGGCGCATGCTTTGTCTTTGCTTGCTCGGCCAATTCTTACTTGTTTCTTCTGAAGGCGATATTGACCCACGAGTATTGGATATCATGGATCAAATGGAAGGAGGCTTGTCGCCGGTACCTGTGATCTTAGTCGAAACCTTAGTTGGATTAGACCGATTTAAATCAGGAATGTCAAAGAGACTGACCGGGAGCCCATTGCTACTTCAGGTAATTACCTAAACTGTCCTTCTGGGTTTTCAATTTAGTTTTTTTTATTGCTCTAATTTTTGCCTAGTCCGCCCATGTGTGTTTTCGGAACTAGCGAGCTATCCTAATTTTTGCCTAAGCTGCCCTTGCGGGTTTTCAACTTACCCTTTTTTTTTAAAATTCTTTCTTCACAGATTTGGCTTTAGGAGCATCTTGATTTGCTTGATGCTCCCTCCATGGATTTTTCCAGATACCTTCCACGTCATCATTCTGCTAGGAAGTTGCTCCATCCTGCTTCTTCATATGCTGACTGGGTTGATTGGATCCACTCACACTCCGAAGTCAATATCCATTGGTTAGTACCTTGGTGGAAGATTTCTCATATTACCATGCGGACATACTTGATGTACGTTCCTCTTGCTGCACTTCGTCAAGGTACATGTTATGATCCTCACCGACTTAGGCGTCAGTATGGAGCTGAGCCTCGTGATTCTGACTTTGTTCCTGACCTAGACATGCCTTGCTTGACCGAAGCCTACTTGGACCGGCTGAGGCAAAGCTGGCCTGCACGTTACACTTATCGACTGCCATAGATTTTACATTTTTCAATTCATAAAGTGTTTTGTTAGGATGAAAAAATAACTAAAGTAATAACATATGCTTCTTTTCTATTTATAATTTGTCATCACCTTTTGCAATTATGATTATTTATTTCATCCGTGTCTGGTCATATACTCATAACAGTGCACAAAGAGCAATTTACTCATTAATTCTGTTTTATTAAATTGGGGAACAACCAAACATAAAGCCTGCATATACAAGATTACTCCTGTTGCCAATCAGCCCTTTCGGGTTTTCTAATTGACGATTTTCTCTCATTAGCCCTAATTATTGCCTAGCGCGCCCTTTCGGGTTTTCGGAACTAGCGGACTGCTCTAACTTTTTCCTAGGTCGCCCTTTTTGGGTTTTCAACCTAGCGAGCTCTTTCTTTTTTCATTTTTCATATAAAACCTCTTCAACCTGTCAATGTTTACTGGTTCACTAAATTCGTTCCCATCCATGTCTGATAACTTCACCGCACCTTTGCTCATGACTTGTTTCACGACATATGGTCCTTCCCAACTAGGTCTAAAATTCCCTCTTGGATAAGATACATTAGGCTTACATTGCTTCAATACCAAATCCCCAACCCTAAATCTTCGAATTTTGACCCTTCTATTGTAGGCCCGAGCTATCTTCTTTTGATACAGTTGGTGATGATACAGTGCCTTTAGCCTTCTCTCTTCTAATAGAGCTAACTTAGTGTATCTGCTTGCTACCCATTCTATTTCAGGTAGCTCCGCTTCCAAGACTACTCTCAATGACTTAATCTCAATCTCAATTGTCAATACTGCTTCCATCCCATAAACCAAAAAGAACGGTGTCATTCCAGTAGGTGTTCGCACACTCGTCCTATATCCCCATAAAGCAAAGGGAGCATTTCTGACCAGTCCCTGTAAGTCTTGGTCATCTTGGACAGAATTTTGTTAATTGTCTTGTTTGTTGCTTCCACTGCACCATTAGCCTTTGGTCTATAAGGAGAGGATCGATGATGATGGATTTGGTACTTGGAGAATAAATCCTTAACTGCTCCTTGAAACTGTACCCCATTGTCTGATATCACACTGTGCAGGATCCCATATCTGCAGATGAGATTCTTTTCAATAAACCTAGCCATTTGACTTGCACCCAGCTTGTTGAAGGATTCGGTTTCGAACCATTTCAAAAAATAATCAACTGCTACCATGATAAAATGGTGTCCGTTTGAAGCTGTCGGATGTATCTCTCCTATAATGTCGATACCCCAGGCGGTAAAGGGCCAGGGTGAAGACATTGAATGTAGTTCTTCAGGAGGCATATGATTCAAGTTACCATACATCTGACATTGTTGGCACTTCTTGACAAACTCAATATAGTCTCTCTCCATGGTCAACCAGTAGTAACCTTGTCGAATAATCTTCTTAACTAGGGCCAAACCACTCATGTGCGGACCGCAACTTCCCGCATGTATTTCTGACATGATGCGCTCCACTTTGGGCTTTCTTAAACATCTCAAATGCACCCCATCAGGCCATCTTCGATATAACTCCCCATGGAATGTGGTGTATTGCAATGACCACCTCCTTATGGTCCTTCTCTCTTTCTTTGTTGCCCTCGGCGGGTATTCTCTTTCCTTCAAAAATCTCCTTATGGTATCATACCATGCATCATGGTCTGTATCAATCTCCATGATTGTTTCATATTCATAAAAAGGAGTTGATGAACTGGTCAAGACCAGAGGCTTAAGGAATAAGCTAACAGGATTTTCCCATATCGAAGCCAATGTGGCTAGGGCATCAGCCATCTGATTTTCTTCTCTTGACAAGTGTATAAACTTACACTCCTTAAAATTCTTCTTTATCATGGTCAGGTAATGATGGTATGGTTTCAATTTTTCTTCTTTCAAATCCCACTCTCCATTTACTTGGGATACTACTAGCAATGAATCACCATAAACTTCCACCTTATCTACCTTCATAATCATTAGGGTTTCCAAACCAAAAACACAAGCTTTGTACTCCACCATATTATTGGTTGCCCTAAATTTCAACTTTTTGGCTAAAGGGATGAGTTCCCCTTCGGGTGATTCTAGTATAACTCCCAAACCTGCTCCTTTCCTGTTTGCTACTCCATCAAAATACATTTTCCATCCTTGTACTTCAATTGCTTCTAAATGTTCATCTGGAAATTCCAAGATTACCTCTTCACTTTCTGGTAATGGTTGTTGAGCCAAAAATTCTGCCACCACTCTACCTTTGATTGTTTTTCTGGTTAAATACTCGATCTCAAATTCTTCTAATATTATCAACCATCGACCATATTTCCCAATTAAAGAGGGTGTCTCCCTTAAGTATTTCATTGAATCCAACCTGGAAATTGCTTGCACACTATATGATTGAAAGTAATGCCCCAACTTCTTAGAAGACCAAATCACGGCTATGCATGTCTTTTCAATAATACTATACTTAATTTCATAAGGTAGGAGCCTTCTACTTAAGTAGTAAACAGCATGCTCAATCCTCGACTCATCTGCTTGGGCTAACATGGCTCCTATCGACTCTTCTTCTACTGCTAAGTATAGTAATAGAGGTTTGCCGGGTTTAGGTGGTTTCAAAACAGGTGGATTCAACAAATACTCTTTTATTCGATCAAAGCCCTTTTGACATTCTTCGTTCCATACGACCAGCTGATTCTTCCTAAGCAACTTGAAGATAGGCTCACATATTGTTGTGAGCTTTGCTATAAATCTATTAATGTAGTGTAGTTTACCAATGAATCCCCGAACTTCTCTCTCCATCTTAGGGGCCGGCATATCCCTAATTGCTTTGACTTTTTCAGGATCTATCTCGATGCCATCCGGGCCAATTACATGTCCCAAAAACTTACCTGAGGTAACACCGAATACACACTTTTTCGGGTTTAATCTTAGCTTATACTTCAAAGCTCTATCAAAGAATAATTCTAAATTCTGGAAGTGTTGGTCCCTTGTATCCGATTTAACCATCATATCATCAACATATACTTCAACTTCTTTGTGCATCATGTCATGAAATAATGTGGTGGCCATCCTTTGGTAAGTTGCTCCAGCATTCTTTAAGCCGAAAGGCATTACCCTATAACAAAATATACCCCATGTAGTAGTGAAGGCAGTTTTGGCTTTATCCTCTTGGGCCATTAACACTTGATTGTATCCGGAAAATCCATCTACAAACTAGTGTAGCACGCTAGAGGCTACACTATCAATGAGTACATCTATATGAGGTAAAGGAAAATCATCCTTAGGGGAAGCCTTATTTAAATCTCTATAGTCCACATAGACCCTTATCCTCCCATCTTTCTTTGGCACAGGTACTATGTTGGCTAGCCACTCTGGGTATTCTATAACTTCAAGGAACTTCACTTGTATTTGCTTAGTGACCTCTTCTTTAACCAATTCAGCCCACTCAGGTCTTAGTCACCTAAGCTTTTGTTTGACGGGTTTAATGTGAGTGTAAGTAGGAATATGATGCTCGACTATGTCTCGATCTATCCCAGGTATATCCTCATAAGACCAAGCAAACACTTCTGCATATTTTTTGAATATTTTTTCAAATCTCTCTCTATCATCAGGAGTAAGGTCGGATGCTATGCTAATGTTTTTAGGATTTTCAGTTGTTCCCAAATTTAATGATTGTGTCTTGATAGAATTAATATTAAAGATGCTCATGTAACTGTTATTTAAATGTATGCAACCATTAGGAGAAACATCACACAAGTAAGCAAAATCAGACTTTATTGCATTCATTTTGGAAAAGAAAACATCATCATCCTCATATAAAGCAGACAAATTAAAATCAAAATCAAAATCATTGTTCTCAGAATCATAAAGCAGAATGTCTTCAAACTTTTCTTCAACTAGGGCAGCAATCTCTTCTGGAGTCCTCTCAACTTTCAGGGCAGCTTCATTCTTCTCTTTGTTGATTGACAGGGTGAGCTCTTTCTTCACTTGCTCCACTAGCTCAGCAACATCTGCAAAAATTTCAAAACCAGGGATTAACTTACCCATGAACATAATTGGCTCGGGCTTTCCTTGGAGTGGTCCCATAGTTGGAACTTTGACAAAGATCTCTTCAAGTGGTGGGAAGCTCATCTTCTCATTCTTCTTTGGTTGAACATTATTGGCTTCATCATATCCCAACCCCTTCTTGGAAGCTTGAGTCCTAAAATCTGGCAACTTTGTTAAACCGGCTTTACCCATTCCAAGACCAGCTCCGGGAAGGTAGTTCATGTTCTTCATCATATTGAAGACTTTGGAGTCCACCGCTTCATCATCAGAAATTACAGCTACTTGAAAACCATTGAGAGACCTCTCAACCATTAGAGCATTAACAAACTCATTATCTTCAGCTTCAATGACCACTGTTTCATTTCCATTAGGGAATTTGATCTTTTGATGAAGGGTGGAAGGAACTCCACCAAGTGGGTGAAACCATGGTCGTCCCAAGAGTAAGGCAAAGGTAACTGGTATGTCTAAAACAACAAACTCCACAATAGATTCAATTGGACCAACCTTGACGGCTACTTTGAAAGTCCCCTAGGCATGCCTCTTAGTGTTGTCATAAGCACGAATTGTCACCTCGGTTGGGTTTAAATCTCTTGTTGACATGGCTAGCTTTGGTAGTATCTTAAGTGGACAAACATTTATGGCGGACCCATCATCGACCATTACACAAGAAGTCCTCTTCCCCTTGACTTCTATTTTGATAAAGAGAGGGTGGATGTGGTCTCTCCCTTCCTCTAGTAAGTCCGCATCGGAAAAAGAAACTGCTCCCATACTAACTTCGCTCTTCTCTTGAACCTCTTCACATTTCATTACTTCCCCAATTTTTATGAAGTTGATCAACTCCTCCGATGTTGTGGAGGTAGAAATCGGCATGCTAGCCAAGGCTTTGGCCATAGTCTCTCAGTGCTTTTTAGAAGTAGCTAAAAGGTCCCAAATGCTAACACTTGCTTGAGTTCTTTTTAATTGCTTGAGTACAACATCATCTTCTTCCATTTCAACTTCCTTCCCCTTATTAGTTTCTATCTCCTTAGGTGGTGGCCTTGCATAAGGCTTACCGGATCTAGTATTCATCACCTCATCTTCTTCAAGCTCGGACCAAGTCCACTCCTCCTTCTTGGGTATATCATCATCAATGTCACTTGAATCCCAAAACCTGTTTACAACACAAATTGCTACTTCTCTACCCATCATAGTTTGTTTAACTTCATTAAATTCCTCTTCTTCTTTGATTTCTTCTCCTCCCACATCTTGAAAAGAAAACATGACAAAATCCTCATGCAAACCTCCTCCAATCATGAAGGTTGCTGGTGGTGGTACTCTATTGAACTTTGGCAATGGGTTGTCTTTGGTATTTGGCTTGCTGGGCTCGGGTAGCTTCCCATTATCAATTAAGTTTTGGATCTCATGTCTCAATCTCACACATTTATTCGTGTCATGTCCTTGCATTTGGTGAAATTGACAAAATGCTTTGGTGTCAAAATTAGGCGGGAGAGGATTAGGCAAAGGACGAGGATTTAAGGGTTGTAGCAATCCCTTCCAATGAAGCTTGTTGAGAACCCAGGATATCGATTTTCCCAATTCTGAAAATTGTCTCCTTGTTCCTTGGTTAGTAGCATTAACACTGACGGCCTTTTGCATGCTTTGGCTACCAAGTTGATAGCTTCCTTTCTCATTCCTTTTCATTGCAAATCGGCTCTTCTCCCTATCCCATTCTTCAATTTGCAAACCAGCTTGAAGAAGGTCTTTGAAATCATGGATGAGTGTATGAGACACCCTCTCACAAAGACTAGGTAATACCCCTCTCACAATCATCCTTATTTGATCGGATTCATCGGGCCTCTTCTTGAGCAAAGCAGCCTTGTTTCTCCAACTCTTGACATAATCTACAAAATTCTCATTCGGTCTTTGCCTAATGGACTCCACTTCCATCAAGGTAACTTCCAACTCAACATTATATCCATATTGTTGGATAAAGGCTTTGTAAAGTAGATCCCAGCTTTTTTGTGTTCCATCATCTAAGGTATTGAACCAATTTTGGACAACAAGGTCCAATGAGAGCATAAAGTACCTTAGGGTTTGAGCCTTAGTAGCTCGGGCAGATTGCATGGCAGTGATATATTGCTTCACGTGGAGATGAGGATTTTCGGTGCCATTGTACTTAGCAAAGGAAGGCATCTTGAATTTATAAGGGACCTCTTCATCTTATTCAAATAACTTGTCAACTTCGGACATCTCTTCGGTTTTCATCTTCTTCTCAAATTTCTTTTCTAAGTCAGCAATCATCTTTTCAACATCAGATGTCTCGGTCTTTTCAATAGTTGCCTTCTCTATAGCCTTCAATTCTTTCTTCTTTTCTTGAACCTCTTGGTAGTATTGAGCCCAATCATCATCATCATTAATGACCACCTTTTCATCATCAAAAGCTACTTCATTAATTTTAGTCTTCCCTTTGTCCTTTGGTTTCTTAGTGCTTGCAGATGCTTCGGCATGGTTTTCTAAGATTGCAGTCAATTGGTTCTTCATGGTCTCAGCTAGGGCCTCTTTGATTTCTTTCATCTTGGGATTGAGGGCCTCATCCACCATCCTTTGAATTTGTTCGGGCTCCATTGTTTTTGGTGAGCAAGTGATTGAGCCGTTGCTTGATGCTTCGTCTCCGGCGTAGGTCGGATTATTGTAAGCTTTAGAACTATCGTAATCCAGGGCTGTGAGCCAGAGAGGATCAATGATATGAGATGCAAATGTATGCATGTATGCATGTATGCACAAACAATAGACAAACAAGGACAAATTAGGACGTTCCTTCCAACCTTATAACATCCACACACGAATGGCGAGTCTCTTTTCCTAGGTATATGGTTAACCAAAATACCAACATGGGGTAACTTGCTTTCGAATAATTCCCTCGGACATTTCAACCAATAGTTATATCCTTGAAAATGGAAATCAATCCATGATAATTCCCATTAATTAGGTTTTAATCCATTTAACCAACTAAAGTAGCTTTTATGCTATATTGGATTAAAATGAAAATAAGAGGCTTATTATAAATAGATTTCTCACTTGAAAAGAGGTAACTAGTGATTCATGCCAAAAACAAGCCCATGGTTAATTTATTCTTAGTGTAAACTAGGCCCACAATTGATTTTTGGTATTTCATAATTGACCTAAATATTTTTGCAAGCTTTTTATAAGAAAAGGTTGGGTGAAAATAGTTTTGTTTCTAAGCCCATTGTAAAAGAGTTTAGAAAAATGGATTTTGGGCTTAGTATTTGGGCCATGGGCCAAAGAATCTTTGATTTGTTTTAGAAAAGTCTTATGTCCAAAGACCATCTTGAAAAAATTTTGAAAATAGTTTTGGTCTTTTGGATTTTAAAGAAAAATTTATTTTGAGCTTACAATATACTTAGGTCATATTAGAAAAAGAACAAACCAAATAGGCCATGATTTAGACTAAGATAAACTAACCATAGTCAAACAACATGCATTTAGGGTAAAACCTAAGGAAAGTAACTAGGCCAATTACATGAGCTTTAGTCTTTAGGTAGAAAGGCTTAGGTTCCCATAGCAAGTATATACCAAATGGTATGAGGCTATGAGTGGTTATGCCATGCTCGATCTCCATACCTTGAGTGAAAGTATGGTATCCCTTACATAACATAACACAGGTAACACGGGCGTCCTAACTCACGCACACAATGCAATCTAATATGATGCAATGGATAATATCATTATAAGAAAGAATAGAATAATAAAAAGACCAACGAAATCAACTTCTCTTATCCCCAGTGGAGTCGCCACTGTGAGCGGGGATTTTCTCCCCCACTCCCGGTGGAATGGTTCTTGCGACTTCGGCACTGTTTAGGCTCGGGGCCTTAGAGAACACGGACCTAAGCCCGGAGAAAATGGAGTCGCCACCCGGACGGGCCGGGAAAAAAGAAAGGGGTGGATGACTCGATTCCTAAGGAATCCCCAACCCCCTAATGGGTTTGGAAAGTTGGATACGCGTGGGGAAGGTGAGAAATGGCCCAGCACCCCCACAACGCCCGGTTCATTGGAACCGGCCTCCTTTACAGGTCTTTATATTATAAAATTCTTAAGTATAATAACATTATCCATACTACACACAATAAAAACAAAGCATCATTATATTAAAATCAAAACAATGTCCAAACAAAACAAAACAAATAAATGGACACCCATCTAAGGATGGAAACATGTCCTTACATCACATTCCTAGATAGGACACCCACCAAAAGGTAGAAACATGCCCTTTACAAAGGTTCTAAAATAGAAAAGAAAATTAAATTACATGATGTTTAACTAATGAGGTACCCACCAAGTGGAAACATAACTCTTACAACTTTTGGAAGTCTAAATTAATTGATAAAAATAAGTAATCATTCATCATAAATAAGTCATTCATCAAAGCTATTAATCAAGATATAAAATAAACATCCATCCATGATAAAATAAATCAAGTATTGAATTCAAATAAATTAAAGCATAAGAAATAAATTAAAGCATAATCAAGTATGGAATTGAATAAAGCAAATAAAAGTTCAAGTATAGCTACTATTTCCATTTAGGGTTTTTTATCTCATGTGTTAACGTTTTGGAAATTCTAAAATTAAGCTACTGTGACTTTTTATGGAATTAAAATAAATTAGGGTTTTATGTTTTAAAAGATTGATAAGAATTAACCAAATTAAGGTTTGAATGATGAAATCATGAAACTAGGGTTTTGGACACTTTGAAAAACTTTTTAATTCATGATTTTAAATAGTGATTTAAGCTACTGTGTAATTTTAGAGTTTTTATGTTTTTTATGTTTTACATGTTTTAAAAGGATTAGGGTTCATGAAAATTAGGGTTTAAAGTTTTAAAAGGGTTAGTGTTCATTATTTTAGGTTTAAAAGTTGAATTTTGGATTTAGGCTTTGAAATTAGGGTTCTCGGGTAATGAATTTGAATTAGAGTTTTAAAAAGCAATTTGATGATTTATGAAGTTTTATGAATTTAAACACATGGATTGAAGTTTTTTATGAGTAGAAAAGATGTTTTTTAAAGCTTTTTGAATGAAATAGAACCTACTTTAAAATCTTAAAAGAAATAGAATTTGGTTTTGGTTTTGTTGAAAAATATGTTCAATTAGAGTTATAAGATTTTTAAGAAGAAAAAATAACAATTTTAAGTCTTTTTAGAAAAGAAAGTCACGTTTTAATGTTTTAATCTTGGAAAAATCAAATTAAAGCTCTAAGATTTTTTATTTAAAAAACTCTAATTCCATAATTTGGCTACTGTAAAACATAGATCAAAAAGAATTTAACATACCTTCTTTTGTTGATTCTACAAAAAAATAACTCTTCTTGGATGAACTAGCTCCAAAGACAAGCATTTGTTGCCCTCGAATTGCTTAATTCGTGGTGCTCCTCCCTTTAAAAATCAATTGAATTGATTTATTGCTTTTCCTTCCTTGATTTGGTTTCAAATCTTATACTCACTGTGTAAATTTTTCCTCCTCTAATTTGGTTCAATTGATCCTTATTTATAGTGGTTTTTAGGTTATTTCTTCCTAATTCCATACGGCAATTAATATTAATAAAAAAAGAAATTAAAACCTAATTGGATTAGGTTTCAAAATTTTGGGTCAAAAAAATTTGCGCTGGCAAAAACTGCGGCTGGGCCCGTGGCTGGGCGTGCGGGCGTTATTCCCGAAATAACTGGCCCGTAGCCCCCCGCAGGAAATTCCTGCGGGAAGTTATTTCGCCCGCAGAAATAACTCGCCCGTAGGCCTGCGGGTGAACTGCTACTGGCCCGACAGGCCCGCGCGACCACTTTTTGCTGCCTATTTTTTTTTCCGACTCCGACTCCAATTTTTATTTTTATTTTTTATTTGTTTATTTTTATTTTTTATTAATAAAAATCAGATAATAAAGCAAAAATATTTAATTAAAATTATTTTGGACCAATTAGACAAGAAAAATCATTTTAAACCAAATAAAACACAATGGACCGGATTGGGTCAAAAATTAAGGGTCTATAGCTTCCCTTAAAGATGATTTCCTTTACCCCATATAGATGTTCTCATTGATAGTGCAGCCTCTAGTGTGCTACACTCATTTGTAGATGGATTTTCTGGATACAACCAAGTGTTAATGGCCCAAGAGGATAAAGCCAAAATTATTTTCATTACTACATGGGGTATATTTTGTTATAGGGTGATGTCGTTCGGCTTAAAAAATACTGGAGCAACCTACCAAAGGATGGCCACCACACTATTTCATGACATGATGCACAAAGAAGTTGAAGTATATGTTGATGACATGATGGTAAAATCTATTACAAGGGAACAACACTTCCACAACTTAGAATTATTCTTCGATAGAGCTTTGAAATATAAGCTAAGATTAAATCCAAAGAAGTGTGTATTCAGGGTTACCTCAGGCAAATTATTGGGACATGTGATTGGTCCAAATGGTATTGAGATTGATCCTGACAAAGTTATGGCAATTAGGGATATGCCAGCCCCAAGGACGGAGAGAGAAGTTCGGAGATTCATCGGTAAATTACAATACATTAGCATATTTATAGCAAAGCTCACAATAATATGTGAGCCTATCTTCAAATTGCTTAAAAAGAATCAGCCGGTCATATAGAATGAAGAGTGTCAAAAGGCCTTTGAGCGAATAAAGAAGTATTTACTGAATCCACTTGTTTTAAAACCACCTAAACTTGGCAAACCTCTATTACTGTACTTAGCAGTAGAAGAAGAGTCAATAGGAGCCATGCTATCCCAAGCAGACGAGTTAGGGATTGAGCATGCAGTTCACTACTTGAGTAGAAAGCTCCTACCTTATGAAATTAAGTATAGTATCATTGAAAAGACCTGTATAGCCGTGGTTTGGTCTTCTAAGAAGTTGCGACATTACTTTCAATCTTATAGTGTGCAAGCAATTTCTGGGTTGGATCCAATGAAATACTTAAGGGAGACACCCTCTTTAATTGGGAAGTATGGTCGATGGTTAATAATATTAGAAGAATTTGAGATTGAGTATGTAACTAGGAAAACAATTAAAGGTAGAGCGGTGGCAGAATTCCTGGCCCAACAACCATTACTAGATAGCGAAGAGGTAGTCTTGGAATTTCTGGATGAACATTTAAAAGCAATTGAAGTACAAGGGTGGAAAATGTATTTCGGTGGAGCAGTAAATAAGAAAGGAGTAGGTTTGGGAGTTATATTAGTAGCGCCCAAAGAGGAACTCATCCCTTTAGCCAAAAAATTAAAATTTAGGGCAACCAATAATATGGTGGAATACGAGGCTTGTATTTTTGGTTTGGAAACCCTAATGGTTATGAAGGTGGATAAGGTGGAAGTTTTTGGCGATTCATTGCTAGTAGTATCCCAAGTAAATGGAGAGTGGGAGTTGAAAGAGGAAAAATTAAAACCATACCACCATTACCTGACCATGATGAAGAAAAACTTTAAGGAGTGTAGGTTTATACACCTATCAAGAGAAGAAAATCAGATGGCTGATGCCCTAGCTACATTGGTTTCGGTATGGGAAAACCCTATCAGCTTATTCCTTAAGCCTCTGATCTTGACCAGTTTGTCAACTCCTTGCTATGAATATGAATCAATCATGAAAATTGATGCAGACCATGATGCGTGGTATGATACTATAAGGCAATTTTTGGAGGAAAGAGAATACCCACTGGGGGGCAACAAAGAAAGAAAGAAGACACATAAGGTGGTGGTCTTTGCAATACGTCACATTCCATGGGGAGTTATATCGAAGATGGCCTGATGGGTTGCATTTAAGATGTTTAAGAAAGCCTGAAGTGGAGTGTATCATGTCAGAGATACATGCAGGAAGTTACGGTCCGCACATGAGTGGTTTGGCCCTAGTAAAGAAGATTGTTCGACAAGGTTATTACTGGTTGACCATGGAGAAAGATTGTATTGAGTTTGAAAAGAAGTGCCAAAAATTTCAGATGTATGGTAACTTGAATCACATGCCTCCTGAAGAATTGCATTTTATGTCTTCGCCCTGGCCCTTTGTCACCTGGGGTATTGACATTATAGGGGAGATACATCCGACAGCCTCAAACAGTCATTGTTTCATTATGGTAACAGTAGATTATTTTTCAAAATGGGTCAAAGCCAAATCTTTCAACAAACTGGGCGCAAGTCAAATGGCTAGATTTATTGAAAAGAACCTCATCTGCCAGTACGGGATCCCATACAGTGTGATATCAGACAATGGGGTACAGTTTCAAGGAGCAGTTAAGGATTTATTCTCGAAGTACCAAATTCGTTGTCATAGATCCTCTCCTTATAGACCAAAGGCTAATGGCGCAATAGAAACAATAAACAAAACAATTAAGAAAATTCTGTCCAAGATGACCAAGACTTACAGGGATTGGTCAGAGATGCTTCCCTTTGCTTTATGGGGATATAGGACAAGTGTGCGAACACCTACTGGAATGACATCGTTCTCTTTAGTTTACAGGATGGAAGCAGTGTTGCCAATTGAAATAGAGATCAAGTAGTTGAGAGTAGTCTTGGAAGCCGAACTACCTTAAATGGAATGGATAGCAAGCAGATATACACAGTTAGCTTTACTGGAAGAGAGAAGGTTAAAGGCACTGTATCATCACCAACTGTATCAAAAGAAGATAGCTAAGGCCTACAATAGTAAGGTTAACATCACAAAACTCAGAGTCAGGGATTTGGTGTTGAAGTAATATAAACCTAATGTATCAGATCCGAGAGGGAAGTTCAGACCTAGCTGGGAAGGGCCATATGTCGTGGAACAAGTCATGAACAAGGGAGTGGTGAAGTTATCAGACATGGATGGGAACGAGTTTAGTGAGCCAGTGAACATCGACAGGTTGAAGAGGTTTTATGTATAAAAAAAAGAAAGAAAGAGCTTGCTAGGTTGAAAACCCAAAAAGGGAGGCCTAGGCAAAAGTTAGAGCGGTCCGCTAGTTCCGAAAACCCGAAAGGGCGAGCTAGGCAACAATTAGGGCTAAAAGAGAGAAAATCGTCAATTAGAAAACCCGAAAGGGCTAGTTGGCAACAGGAGTGATCTTGTGTATGCTGGCTTTATGTTTAGTTGTTCCCCAATTTAATAAAACAGAATTAATGTTAAAATTGTTCTATGTGCACTGTTATAAGTATATTGACCAGATATGGATGAAATAAATAAACACAATAGCAAAAGGTGATGACAAATTTTAAATGGAAAAGAAGCATCTTTTATTACTTTAATTATTTTTCATCCTAGCAATTCACTTTCTGAATTGACAAATGTAAAATCTATGGCAGACGATAAGTGTAACGTGCAGGCTAGCTTTGCCTCAGATGATCCAAGTAGGCTTCAGTCAAGCAAGGCATGTCTAAATTGGGAGTAAAGTTGGAAACGCGAGGCTCAGCTCCGTACTGATGGCTAAGTCGACGAGGATCATAGCATATACCTTGACGAAGAGCAGCAAGGGAAACATACATCAAGTATGTTCGCATGGTGATACGAGAAATCTTACACCAAGGTACCAACCAACGGATGTTGACTTCAGTGCGTGAGTGGATCCAGTCAACCCAGTCAGCATATGAAGATGCAGGATAGAGTAGCTTCCTAGAAGAATGATGTCGTGGCAAATATCTGACAAAATCCATGGATGGAGTATCAAGCAAGCAAAGACACTCCTGAAGCCAAATCTGTGAGGAAAGAATCAAATTAAAAAAAAAGAGTCCGCTAAGTTGAAAATCCGCAAGGGCAGCTTAGGCAAAAATTAGGATAGCTCACTAGCTCTGAAAACCATATGGGCAAACTAGACAAAAATTAGAGCAATATAATATATATAAAAAAAAAGAAGAAGAGTCCGCTAAGTTGAAAACTCACAAGGGAAGCTTAGGCAAAAATTAGGACAGCTCGCTAGTTCCGAAAACCCGCATGGGGGACGAGGAAAAAATTAGAGCAATAAAACAAAAAAAAAGAATACCTAAATTGAAAACCCAAAAGGGCAGTTTAGGTAATTACCTGAAATAGCAATGGACTCCCGGTCAGTCTATTTGACAATCCTGATTTAAGTCTGTCTAATCCAACTAAAGTCTCGGCTAAGATCATAGGTACCAGCGACAAGGCTCCTTCCATTTGGTCCATAATATCCAATACTCGTGGATCAATATCACCGTCAGAAGAAACAAGCAAGAATTGGCCAAGCAAGCAAAGACATAGCATGCATCCCCATGCCTTAGTAGGAGCCAAATGAGAGAAACGAAAATCAATCAAGGGAGCAAGTAGAATTTTCTCACCTCTCATCAACTGAAGAACTTTGGATTTTGGAATTTGAAATAAGATCTGCATCTTCTGTTGAGTCTTAGAAATCAGTATGGGTAATGCCGTTTGTTGATTATTTGGATATCCAAGGATGGCCCTAAATTCTTCAATCAAGGGACATATTTCAAAGCCATTAATTTTAAATGTCCTAGAATCCACATTCCAAAAGGAAGGCATGTAAAAGGAGTGGTCCAATTTAACATTTTGAAAATACTTTAAAATATCATGTTTTGACCATGAAATTAGCTTCCAATGAATGGCCTCCATATTCTTAAATAGAATTTTTATCTTCTTCAAATAAAGTTCGATTATGGTTGATGAATGAAGTAAAATCAAAATAGTTAAAGGAGATTTTTATGTTGAAATGGAAAGTATTTTGGCTTCTGTATGAAATTAGGGCATAAAAGGTGATTTATATAGAGAAAACAAGCATTTCCAAAGTTTATAAGGAAAAGGTGATGGGAAAAGGGTGAGACCATGTTGCATGAGGAAAAGTATTAGCGACGAAAATTACTTTACCGTATTACATTTGACTTTGTAAGTAATGCTGTGTAAATATTAAAATATAAAAAAAAGGAAAAAAGTATAATAATTGTGGCACAGGAATGACAAAAAAAAAAGAAGAGAGAAAGTTAGTTACAGTAAAGGCAAAAATTATGTATTATGCTTATTGTACAATGTTTGTACAATTGATACAATATTAATGCATCACTAAGAGGATGGTGGTAGGTCATCAAATAAAGCCCTGAAAAAGTCATCGCCGTTGGAGGAGGGGGCAAATTACTCGTCCCAAGATCACCCGAAGTAGAAGCATCAAAATCCCTATTACCTTAGAGTTTCGATCTGTCACGACTCTCATCAGAAGTAGATGAAAGGATCTCATGGTCATTAGTCTGGGGGCCTCTTGATGAAGAAGCACTAGGATCCCTCATCCCCTGAAATCGAAAGTCTCGGAAATTCTGTTCTGATTGATGATACAAATTTTTCAAATGAGAAGCCAGCTGACGACTTGCGGCCAACTCTTCTTGAAGTTTCTTATTTTGTTCTTCAAGCATTCGCTGTGAGTCAGAAAGAAAAAAGGTAAGAACATACATAACCATGCATACATATAGCATAAATTACCATGGAACAAGAAAACTTACCAGGTAATTCATATCAATGCCCTGCGGATGAGATGGCATCTCGGGGGTGACCAAAATGAGCAAATGAAGGAGTAGTAAAAGAATTTCCAGCCTCATGATCAAATGAGCCAACGGCCTACAACAATCATCAAAAAGTCAAAATAAGAAAGAAGCGATTGCAAAGGAAAAATAGTAAAAGTTTTACCTGAGAAGTGCTAGCCCCAAGATGTGAAACAAATTCTCCTGCCTCTCGATGATGTTCCTCTTCAACTCTACCCTCATTTTCTTTGGGAATTTCTCATACACCAATAGGAGATACATCAAAGTTCAAGAGCCTCATTTGAATAAAATGGGCATAAAATGCACCCGGTGGATGGAGAAATGTATCAACACCATAATCGTACTGAGCCGACCACCATGCATCCTCCGGCATTGATATAATATTTAAAGTATATTTCGAGGAATGCATTGGAACCCTCCACTGCTCTAGACCAAGAAACCACTCATAAACTCTCTCTCCGAGAAACCAACCACTAGACACTGGGCCAGTGATGACTCGGCGAGTATGTTGGAAAGATAGCGCAACCTTCATGAAGAGAGACGAATTTGTCACCTCTTCTGGGTTCCACCAGGGCAAATTCACCTGCAAAATAACATAAGGTAAGTAAACTTTCACATAAATTTTAAAGCATACTAATGCTATTTTACTTGGTCCCAGGTTAAGCTGCTCAACACGAAGCATTGGGTATGCACGTTATAGACCCTTAATTTTGACCTAGTCCGGTCCAATATATTTTAGTTAGTCCAAAATATTTTTTGTGGTATCTTGATTAATTTTAATATTTATTTATTAAAAATGGTAAAGTGAATAAAAAATTAAAAATAACAAAAAATCGGCGACGAAAAAATCGTATCCGAAAGTCAGCGCGGGCTAGTGGCCATTTCGCCCGCAGGAGTTTCTTGCGGGCGAAATGGCCCGCAGGCCAATTCGCCAGCTGCGGCAGCGTTTTTGCCAGCGTAATTTTTCTGCAGCAGTTTTTTCGCCAGCAAAATTTTTCCTAGGCAAATTTTTCAAAACCTAATACAATTAGGTTTCGGTTTCCTTTTCTTAATGAATGTTATATTCCATGAATAACTAGAATGAACCATAGAAATCTTTGACAAATTGTTTGTGCTAGATGAAGAAGTTCCGTACAAGTTCAAGATGCCATCTTTTGCAAAGTATGATGGAACTGGAAATCCTCATCTCCATGTGAAGCAGTATATCACTGCTATGTAGTCTGCCTGAGCTACTAAGGCTCAAAATCTAAGGTACTTTATGCTCTCATTGGGTCCTGTTGTCCAAAATTGGTTCAACACCTTAGAGGAAGGTACACAAAAAGATTGGGACATGTTGTACAAGGCTTTCATTCAACAATATGGGTACAATGTCGAGCTGGAAGTTACCTTAATGGAAGTTGAGTCCATTAGGCAAAGGCCAAATGAAAATTTTGTGGACTATGTGAAGAGATGGAGAAACAAGGCTGCTTTGCTCAAGAAGAGGCCCGATGAATCTAATCAAATAAGGATGATCGTGAGAGGCGTCCTAACCAATCTCCGTGAAAGAATGTCTCACACCCTTATAAGGGATTTTAAAGATCTTCTCCAAGCTGGTCTACAAATTGAAGATTGGGAAAGGGAGAAAAATCGCTTTTCAATAAGAAGGAATGAGAAAGGGAATTACTAGCCTAGCAATCAATTCATGCAAAAAGAAGTTGATGTTAATGTAATCGGTCAAGGAAATAAAAGACAATTCTCAGATCTGGGGAAGCCTTTGTCTTGGGTCTTCGACAAGCTACAAAAGAAAGGGTTGTTACAACCATTGGCTCCTCGACCTTTGCCTAGTCCATTACCCCCAAAATTTGATACTAAGACTTTTTGTCAATTTCATCAGACTCAAGGACATGAGACTGATAGGTGTACCCAATTAAGGCATGAGATCCAAGATTTGATTGATAGTGGCAAGCTACCCGAGCTAGATAAGCCCAACACTAAAGACAATCCATTACCAAGGTTCAATAGAGTGCCACCACCAGCAACCTTCATGGTGGGAAAAGGATTGGAAGAAGACTTTGTTTTATCATCCTTTTAAGATGGAAATATTGAAGATGTGAATGGAAAAGAAGCTTAAACTCAATGAACTTTCCTTAGCTTGAATGTTGCTTTTCAATTTTACTTTCTTTAATATTTAATTGGAACTATCGTGTTTTTCAAATTTAAATTTGTTTGAATAAATTACTTTTATCAAAAAATTTTGTTGGTCTTTCTTCACTTTGGTGCTCAACCGATGAGGAATCTAGCTTGATAACTCATGAATTAATATATTTATGCATCATGACTCGAATGACTTTACTAGGTGAGGGAATCGTTCTATAGCATTGAGTTGTGTATGCTTACTTATAGAGGGCTCCTGCATAATTACCTTTATCTAGGTCCTAGTCAGTCTTAGAACATGCTTTGACAAACTTTCGAGGCAAAATTGAACTCTGCTTATTTAAAGGAGAGATGATCTAGGCATTGTTTGGTTAGCCAACAACTAGTATCCACCCTATTAAATATGAATCCCTAGTTGTCCCTTTGAGCCTTCATGAAATTTTAGCTTTCTTTTCATTGGCATATAACCCCAACAACCTACCCTGAGCTGTTGTGATACTTTTGACAAGTCTTATGATCACTAAGATGAAGAGGCAAGAAGATCAAAGAAAGCAATGATTAGTCAAGATAATGAAGATAGTCGAAGTTCTCAAGACCATAAGGGTAGTTGAATTTCTCAAGACCATGAAGATAGTTCAAGTTCTCAAGACCATAAGGGTAGTTGATGTTCTCAAGACCATGAGGGTAGTTGATGCTTTCAATACCATAAGGGTAGTTGAAGTTTTCTTAATATCTCAAATATATCAACATCAACATCAGGGTAATAAATTATTTATCCCTATTAAAGAAGATATATGTTCCTCCACTCATCCATTATTGGAAGCCCAAGTTGGTACAAACAAGACAACTCTTTTACAGGTAGAACCAAAAAAACAAACAAACCAAACAAAAAAAAGAGAGAAGAAAAGAAAACAAAAAAATATAGAAGAAAAGAAAAAGAAAAGAAAAAAGGAGAAAAAAAAAGAAAAGAAAAAAAGAAAAGAAACCCCAAAATGGTTCAAAAAGCCAACTGAGTTCTCTTTTACCTAAGGCATCAAAAGGCTTCCATTTGGTTTATAAGGACGGTTTGACTTGAATTGGTCCAACCCAACTAAAGATTTGATCAAAATCAAAGAAAAAAGAGAAAGACCATTCAGCTCTTGAAAGTTCTGTATTTGACAGTCCTACAAGGATGAAGGACAAAAATGATAAAATGCTCAAAGAAAGGGAGGAGTAAGAAAAATGAAAAGAAAGAAAGGGTGAAGAAGGAAAGAAATGAATTTGGGTACCAAACTTTATGCAAGGGCAAAGATTGTCCTAATCAAGATCCAGATTAATTGCTCCCAATTGCCTAAATTTCCAACAAGAAATTTGTAGGGTGACAGTCTGTCCATTGTGTCACACCAACTCCAATCTCAAAATGGCCTTCACTTAAACCCGTGTCCCTTATAGACCCCATTTTAAGCTTATCAAAGACCTATTGATTTCTTGGTAGGTAGAGTCTATTAGTGGAGATAGTTTGGATAAGCATGCATATGGGATAGACAATATTTAAACTCAAATGAGACCTTTGGCCAAGTAATGTGTATGTGCCTATCTGAAGTGCAACAATTCTTGCTTAAATAGAATTGATTCCCATGTTTAGTATGGTAACTAGGGTTGTCATGTTATAGATATGTTAATTTAGAAAATTGACATTGATTTGGCAAAGCCAACATTTGATTTCAAATTAAAAAAAAAAGTGTTTTGTCATACAAAGACTTCAAGTTAAGGGAAGTATGTTGAACCTTGAATAACACATTGGGTAAAGGAAATGATTATTGGCAAGGTCATGAAGAAGCTATCAACTGACATGCTAAAATATAGTTCGAAATAGATGAATCCCTGACTCTACTGCTTGGGGTCTCCACCACTCATGTTCTCAACATCTTGAAGATAAAAGCCATAAATGCAAAGCTTTCTATCATTCCAATGCAAGACTTGAACGAGCGTCGAAAATGAGTCAATGAGAATACTTCTGCTGATCATCTCGGTCTGTGATTCAGTGAAACCACTGTGAGTATTATCATGCATACATGAGCATATCACATCACACTTTCTTATCTTGTATTGTCTATTCTTCATCAAAGTGAACAACAAACACTTTGTGAATCAAAAGAAGATATCAAATCAGGGGGGGCATAGAAGGTCCATTACTAGAGAAAGTTCTAGTAATTTTGCAAAGAGAAGAAATGTGTGCTTTTGAGAAGAAGAAGACGAAATACAAACGTCAATCAAAGCCCGCATAGAAAAATCATGGGTTTGAGCCTACACAGGGGGCAAAGTTTCTCCTTTTCAATTTTTTTAGAGTTTATATATTAAACATTTTCAAACTCACTTACAAATATTTTGCCACACAGGGGGCAAGGAGAGGATAAAAGGTCCAATTAAAAATAGCTGAATTTTTGCAAAAAGGAAGAACAAAAGAATGGAACATTAGAACTCTCAAAAGAATGAAGATGCAAAAGACAAAAGATCAATCCAGCTAAAAAGCTGAAGCAAGGGTAAAGACCCGACCTCCAATGGATAAAGATCCATTTGCAAGGGTGAAAACCTGATCTCAAAGGATGAAGATCCATTTGCAAGCGTGAAGAGCCGATCTCAAAGGATGAAGATCCATTTGTAAGAGTGAAGAGCCGATCTCAAAGGATGAAAATCCATTTGCAAGGGTGAAGACCCAATCTCAAAGGATGAAGATCCATTTTCAAGGGTGAAGACCCGATCTCAATGGATGAAGATCCATTTGCAAGGGTGAAGACCCAATCTCCAAGGATGAAAATCCATTTGCAAGGGTAAAGACCCAATCTCAAAGGATGAAGATCAATTTGCAAGGGTGAAGACCCGATCTGAAAGGATGAAGATCCATTTTCAAGGGTGAAGACCCGATCTCAAAGGATGAAGATCCATTTGCAAGGGTGAAGAGCTGATCTCAAAGAATGAAGATCCATTTGTAAGAGTGAAAACCGAATCTCAAAGGATGAAGATCCATTTTCAAGGGTGAAGACCCGATCTCAATGGATGAAGATCCATTTGCAAGGGTGAAGACCCAATATCCAAGGATGAAAATCCATTTGCAAAGGTGAAGACCCGATCTCAAAGGATGAAGATCCATTTGCAAGGGTGAAGACCCGATCTGAAAGGATGAAGATCCATTTTCAAGGGTGAAGAACTGATCTCAATGGATGAAGATCCATTTGCAAGGGTGAAGACCCAATCTCCAAGGATGAAGATCCATTTGCAAGGGTGAAGACCCGGTCTCAATGGATGAAGATCCATTTTCAAGGGTGAAGACCCGATCTCAAAGGATGAAGATTCATTTTCAAGGATGAAGATCCGATCTCAAAAGGATGAAGATCCATTTTGAGGGTGAAAAACCACAATGCATAGAATAACCGGAGCAGTCAGACTTCTCAAATGATAAAAGGTTAGTCAAACTCAGTCTCGGGTCCAAGCACCCAAATTAAATTTAATATCGGGTCCAGAACCAAAAATACCCTTAGGTCCAGAACCTAGAATCTTTTCTAAGTCCAGAACATAGCTCGGGTCTAGAACCCAAATTTTGATTAGGTGCAGAACCTAGAATCTCTTCTAAGACCAGAACTTAACTCAGGTCCAAGTACCCAATCTCAGGTCCAAGTACCCAATCTCGGATCCAAGTACCCAAATCCAATTCAATCTGGGGTCCAAGTACCCAAATCAAATTAATCTCGGGTCCAAGTACCCAAATCAAATCAGTCTCGGATCCAAGTAGCCAATCTCGGGTCCAAGTACCCAAATCAAATCAATCTCGAGTCCAAGTACCCTATCTCGGGTCCAAGTACCCAATCCCGAGTCCAAGTACCCGAATTCAACCCAATCCTGGCTCCAAGTACCCAAATCAAATTTGATTTAGGATTGAGTATCCAAATCCAATTAAGATCGAGTATCCCAATCCAGTTTAGGATCAAGTATCTAAATCCAGTTTAGGGTTGAGTATCCTAATCCAGTTTAGGATCGAGTATCCAAAGCCAATTTTGGATCGAGCATCCCAATCCAATTTAGGATCGAGTATCCCAATCCAGTTTCGGATCGAGTATCCAAACCCTATTTAGGATTAAGTATCCGAATCCAGTTAGGATCGAGTATCCAAGTCTAGTTTAGGATCGAGTATCCAAACCTTTCGGGTCTAGAACCCAAATTTTCCTTAGGTCCAGAACCTAGAATTATCCTCGAGTCTAGAACTCGAATCGGGTCCAGAACCCAAATCTTCCTTAGGTCTAGAACCTAGAATTATCCTTGATTCCAGAACTCGAACCAGGTCCAGAACCCAAATTTTCCTTAGGTCCAGAATCTAGAATCTTCCTTGAGTCCAGAACTCGAACCGGGTCCAGAACCCAAATCTTCTTAGGTCCGGAACCTAGAATTATCCTTGAGTCAAGAACTTGAACTGGGTCCAGAACCCAAAACCTCCACTATTTCAAAAATTAAGTCTTGTTGCTTTTCACTCTCTTTCACTAAAGTTTCAGATTATCAAGCAGGGGGCAAACTGTAGACCCTTAATTTTTGACCCAGTCCGGTCTAATAAATTTTTGTGTTGTCTAATATATTTTAATTGGTCCAAAATGATTTTTGTTATCTTAATTAAATAATTTTTGCTTTAGTATCTAATTTTTATTAATAAAAAATAAAAATAAATAAATAAAAATAAATAAATAAAAGTTGGTCCAGCTTTTTTGCCAGCGCAATTTTTCCTGCGGCAAATTTTTTCACCAGCGAGATTTTTTCTCAGCAGTTTTTTTTCTCAGCGCGATTTTTTCTTATTCTATAATGCATGCCATGAGCAACTAGGAAAAAAATCATAAAAACTTCTATAAATATGGATTAAACAACATGGAAAAAGGATGAGAGAAATTAGGAGATGAAAATTGGGAGAGTTGGAAACCGAATTTGTGAAGGAAAGGCAGCAAATCAATTTGACTTTTTGAGAGTAACAGAAAAGCATTAACAAATGATCAAAGGCAGCAATTGTCTTTGTTTTAATTCATCCAAGAAGAATTATTTTTGGAGGAACCATCAAAAGGAGGTATGTATTAAATTTTTGTTTTGTTATATTTTTCATAATAGCATAAACTATCTAATTGTGGCTTTCAAAATCAAAATCCTAGAACTTTAATTTAGCTTTTCAAAAGTTAAAAACACTAATTCGTTGCTTTATCTTCCAAAGAATTTAAAGTTATTAATTTAGTTTCTTCAAAACCCCAAAACCCTAATTTACTTTCCAAATCATCAAAACCCTTAAATTATATTCTGTTTCTTACTAAAAGCTTTAAAAACTTCTTTTTTGCCTTTTAAAAACTTTAAATCGTTTGTTTATTTTCATAAAACCTCATAAAAATATCAAATTGATTTTCAAACCCTAAAAGCTTCATGCATCACCGAAAACCCTAATTTTAAAACACTAAACCCTAACTCAACTCCAATCCTAAAATAGTAAAATCCTAACCAATTTAAAGCCTTAAACCGTAATTTTTTATAAACCCTAATCCTTTAAAACCTTAAAAATCATATAAACACAAATGTTTTAATTTTACACAGTAAGCTTGAAATCATCATTTAAAACCACAAATCAAAAGTATTTTAAAGTGTCCAAAACCCTAGTTTCATGATTTCACCATTCAAACCTTAATTTGTTTAATCAAAGTGTCTTACCAACCTTTTAAAACATAAAATCCTTAATTTATTTTAATTCTATAAAAAGTCACAGTAGCTTAAACTCATGAAAATCCAAGACCCTAAACACATGAAATAAAGAACCCTAAATGGAAACAGTAGCTATAATTTGGATTTTTATTTGCCTTATTCAATTCTATATTTGATTATGCTTTGATGCTTTAATTTATTTAAGTTCAATGCTTGGTTTATTTAATTTATCATGGATGGATATTTGTTTCCATTAAAAACTTAATACTTTTAATGAATGATTTATTTATTATGAATGGTTATTTACTTTTATCAATTTATTTAGATTTCCAAATGTTGTAAGAGGTATGTTTCCACATGGTGGGTACCTCATTAGTTGAATATCATGTAATTTAAATTGCTTTTCCTTTTTTAGAACCAATGTAAAGGACATGTTTCTACCTTTCAGTGGGTGTCTTATTTAGGCATGTGATGTAAGGACATGTTTCCATCTTCGGATGGGTGTCCATTTATTTGTTTTGCTTGGACATTGCTTTGATTTTAATATAATGATGCTTTCTTTTAATTATTGTGTGTAATATGGATAATATTATAATACTTAAGAATTTTATAATATTAAGACCTGTAAAGGAGGCCGGTTGCAATGAACTGGGCATTGTGGGGGTGCTGGGCCATTTCTCACCTTCCCCACACGTACCCAACTTTACAAACCCATTAGGGGGTTGGGGATTCCTTAGGAATCGAGTCATCCACCCCTTTCTTTTTTCCCGGCCCGTCCGGGTGGCGACTCCATTTTCTTCGAACTTAGGCTCGTGTTCTTTAAGGCCCCGAGCCTAAACAGTGCCGAAGTAGCAAGAACCATTCCACCGGGAGTGGGGGCAAAAATCCCCACTCACATTGCTTTTCACTCTCTTTTGCTAAAGTCTCAGATAATTCAAGCAGGGGGCAAACTGCATACCCTTAATTTTTGACCCAGTCTGGTCTAATATATTTTAGTTAGTCCAAAATAATTTTTATGGTGAAGTGAATAAAAAATAAAAAATAATAAAAAATAAAAAATAACAAAAAAAATCGGCGATGGAATTGTCGCCGAAAGTCAGCGCGGGCCCGTGGGCATTTCGCCCAAAGGAGTTTCCTGCGGGCAAAATGGCCAAAGCCATTTTGCCCGCAGATTTTTTCTGCAGGCGAAATGCCCCGCAAGCCAATTCGTCCACCACTGCCGCAGCCAGCTGTGGAAGCTTTTTCGCCAGCGCAATTTTTCCACAGTAGTTTTTTTCGCCAGCGCAATTTTTCCGCAGCAGTTTTTTTTCCCAGCGCAATTTTTCCTAGGAAAATTTTTCGAAACCTAATAAAATTAGGTTTCAGTTTCCTTTTCTTAATGAATGTTATATTTTGTGAATGAACCATAGAAATCTTCTATAAATAAGGACTAAAACAACACAAAAAGGGAGGAAAAAAGAGGAAATCGGAGGAAAAATTAGGAGAGAAAATTTGAGACCGAAACTGAGTAGGAAAGGCTTTGAATCAATCTGATTTTTTTTTGAGAGAAAACAACAATTCAATCCATCAAAGGTAGCAATGCTTGTCTTTGACCTTGTTCATCCAAGAAGCAATTTTTGGTGTAACCTACTAACGGAGGTTTGAATTCTTAATTTCTTTTTGTTTCTTACAGTAGCTTTGTTCTTTATTTAATTCATAGATTACACACTCAAAAATTCAATCTTTGAAGATGTAATAACTTGATCTTTGTTTCCAAAAACCTTAAGTGACTTCCTCTATTTCTAGATACCTTCAAAAACTTTAATCCGTTTTTTTGTTTTTTTCCAAAAAACCTTAAACCGTTCTAAAACCCTAAAAATCACCCTTCTGTTTCCCTAAAACCTCAAAAACTTAACTTATTCCTTCTGTCCCCCAAAACCCTAAATTGTCTCTTTTGTTTTTATAAACTTTAAATTGTCTTCTCTACTTTCAAAAAACCCTAAATTACTTTTTCTGTTTCTTCATAATATCAAAACCCTAATCTACTTTCCAACTTTCCCAAAACCTTAAATCGTTTTATTGATTCCCCAAAATCCTAATCTGTTTTCCAAAGTTTCAAAACCTTAAAACCATAAACTTCACTTTACAATTTCTAAAAATCACATAAAGCTTTATAAAACTATAAATTGTTTTCTCAAAGTCTAAAATTAAAATCCATTCTCCGAAACACTAAAAACCCTAATTCAACTTCTAAACTCAAAAAAGTAAACCTTAAACCCTAATTTTTCTAAACTTTAATCCTTTAAACCTTAAAACCCTATAAACATATTCAAACACAGTAAGCTTTCAAACACATTCCAGTGACCTCAAATCATAAAACTTAATGTTTTAAAGTGTCCAAACCCTAGTTTCATGATTTCACTTCTCGAACATTAACTTTGGTTAATTAAAGAACTTATCAACCTCTTAAATTATAAATCTTTAATTCATGTCAATTCCTTAAAGTTCACAATAGCTAAGAATTACAAATCCTAAACCCATAAATTCCAAAACCCTAAACACATTAAATAAAGAAATTTAAATAGAAACAGTAACCCTAATTTGATTCTTTATTTTCCTTATTCAATTTTATATTTGATTATGCTTTGATTTATTTTATATGCTATAATTTATTTAAGTTCAATGCTTGGTTTATTTAATTTATCATGGATGGATGTTTACTTTCTATTGATGTTTAATATCTTTGATGAATGATTTATTTATGATGAATGGTTATTTACTTTTATCGATTTATTTAGATTTCCAAATGTTGTAAGAGGTATGTTTCCACTTGGTGGGTACCTCATTAGTTAAATATCATGTAATTTAAATTGCTTTTCCATTTTAGAACAAATGTAAAGGACATGTTTCTACCTTTCGGTGGGTGTCCTATTAAGGCATGGGATGTAAGGACATGTTTCTATCCTCGAATTGGTGTCCATTTATTTGTTTTACTTGAACATTATTTTGATTTTCAATATATCGATGCTTTATTTTAATTATTATGTGTAATATGGATAATGTTGTTATATTTAAGAATTTTATAATATTAAGACCTATAAAGGAGGTCGGTTCCAATGAACCGGGTGTTGTAGGGGTGTTGGGCCATTTCTCACCTTCCCCACATGTACCCGACTTTCCGAACCCATTAAGGGGTTGGGGATTTTTTAGGAATCGAGTCATCCATCCCTTTCTTTTTCCCGGTCCGTCCGAGGGGTGACTCCATTTATTTTGGACTTAGGTCCGTGTTCATTAAGGCCCCGAGCCTAAATAGTGCCGAAGTCGCAAGAACCATTCCACCGGGAGTGGTGGCGAAAATCCCCACTCACACACGTGGTGAGAGCCTGGAATGTCCACGCGATCTAACAACAAAAAATTTAATCTCGGATACCCGATTCTCTCTCGAAAAATACCAGGTACCCTCACAAGGTTGTGTTCATATGCCCATTCCTGCAATAATAGTAAAGATCAAATTCATACAAGAAAGGAGTAGAATTGACATTGGTAGAAGAAAAGTACCTTGACAACCGCCATCAAGCCGACAAAAGACTTCTTATTTTGGCAAATTTTATCAAGACCATGTTAAAGACAGGCGAGGCCAGCTTCACCCCAGCCATAAGATGGTACCGTTCTGAAATAAGAAAGGGCCCTCAACATTGACAAATGGATGGAGGATTTAGTGCTGCCTAAGATGGTCGACCCAAGCAAATATAACAAAAATCCTTGAGCATACAGTTGGGTTGTGTCTCTGTGAACCCGTCCTTTGTAGTTCATCCAATAACTATGAATTGGCTCGATCTTTATTTTAAAAGGCCCTTTATATGATGGGTCCATACCAATTAATTATTGAATTTCTTCAGAAGTCAAAATATCATTGGTCAGAGGAACCGGAACACCATCATACCGAAGGCCGGTTATAGCAGCAAAATCGACCGGACCAATTGTCATCTCTCCAACAGGCAAGTGAAAAGTACGAGTTGTGTCCAACCATCGTTCTGCAAGTACCTGGACCGCACTCTGGTCTATCAGATACTCCTCGGATGGCAATTATAAGATGAAGCTTTCAAAGCCGCAATCTTGGATAATCTGCCTTACCCGAGAAGGCACTACATCATACCATTGTCGAGCTTTATAGATACACCCTCCGTCCCGAACAACGCAACGATCACGCTAACATGGAGCCAGGTAAGTTAATACCAGGTAAGTACATATTATTCTATCTGCTTAAATTAATGTATCTTTCCTAAACTTTCTAAAAAATAATAATATAAAAACATAAATAAATAATAAATAAATAATATAAATAAATAACAGAAAGACAAAAAAATGAACGAAAAATAAAGTTAAACAAAAGAAAATAAAAAAAAAACAAATAACAGAAAGACGAAAAAATCAAAACGAGAAAGAAAGGGAAAAAATAATTACCGTGCTCTTTTTGTTTGAACTACAATGAAGCGGTATCCCGGCTAGTAGATCTACATTTTCATCTTCATGATACCAAATAAACTCTAATAACTCAGCATTAGAATGAGTTTCTGACCTTGAAACATGTATTTTTTTTTTAAAAACTATATGCTAAAATTTGAAAGAGTTTGAGAGAATTATAGAAATTAAGGATTTTGTTGTGAATGAAATGAAGGAATTCGTTTGTTTATATAGAGAAACGGTAAGAAAAAAACAAAATTCAAAATTAAATTACTGTTTGTGAATAGTAAAATTTACTATTGATAAATATGAAATTTTACTATTTATAAAAAGTAAATTACAATTGATGAATAGTAAATTACTATTTACAATAGTAAAATACTATTTACTACTTACAAATATTAAGTTACTATTTATAAATAGTAAATAGTGTATAAATAGTGACTACACAGTAAATAAACAGTAAATTTAATTATTCAATTTAATCATTTAAATGCTTGCGTGTGTATAAATATTTTTACACGCAGGGGGGCAAGGAGAAGACATGTGCATAAAAATTAGTCAAACTTTTTGAAACAAAAAAATTATTTTTTGTAGATAATTAAATCTCTATTAGCTTGGGTCCAGAACCTAAATTTTTTTTAGGTCCAGAACCTAGAATCTTTTCTAAGTCCAGAACTTAGCTCGGGTCCAGAACCTAAATTATCCTTAGGTCCAGAACCTAGAATCTCTTCTAAGTCCAGAACTTAGCTCGGGTCCAAAACCCAAATTATCCCTAGGTTCAGAACCTAGAATCTCTTCTAAGTCCAAAACTTAGCTCGGGTCCAGGACCCAGATTTTGATTAGGTCCAGAACCTAGAATCTTTTCTAAGTCCAAAACTTAGCTCGGGTCTAGAAGCCAAATTACCCTTAGGTCCAGAACCTAGAATCTCTTCTATGTCCAGAACTTAGCTCGGGTCCAGAAACCAAATTACCCTTAGGTCCAGAATCTAGAATCTCTTCTAAGTCCAGAACTTAACTCGGGTCCAGAACCCAAATTATTTTTAGGTCCAGAACCTAGAATCTTTTCTAAGTCTAGAACTTAGCTCGGGTCCAGAACCCAAATTATCCTTAGGTCCAGAACCTAGAATCTTTTCTAAGTTCAGAACTTAGCTCGGGTCCAAAATCCAAATTATCCTTAGGTCAGGAACCTAAAATTACCCTTAGCTCTAGAACCTAAAATTATCCTTGTGTCCAGAACTCGAACCGGGTTCAGAACCCAAAACCTCAACCATCTCAAAAATTAAGTCTTATTGCTTTTCACTCTCTTTTATTAAAGTCTCAGATCGTTCAAGCAGGGGGCAAACTGTAGACCTTAATTTTTGACCCAGTCCGATCCAATATATTTTAATTAGTCCAAAATAATTTTTGTATTGTCCAATATATTTTAATTAGTCTAAAATAATTTTTATGTTATCTTAATCGAATAATATTTGTTTTAGTATTTAGTTTTTATAATTAATAAAAAATAATAATAATAAACAAATAAATAAATAAAAATAAAAGTAAAAATAAAAATAAAAATCGGCGACGAAAGTTAGGACGAAATGGCCTGCAGCCAATTTCGCTCCTACAGCCCGCAAGTTTCCACGGCAATCCCCGCAACAGTATTTTTGCTAGTAAAATTTTTCTGCAACAGTTTTTTTCACTAGCGAAATTTTTTCGACGCAATTTTTTTCCGAAACCAAATTCTATTTGGTTTTGGTTTCCTTTTCCTAATTAATGATAAATTCCTTAAACAACTAAGATTAATGATCTAAATCTCTTATAAATAGGACTAAAAACAATACGGGGGGATGGAGAGGAGGAAAGTTTTAGGAGGACAATCGAGTGAAGGAAAAACTTAAAAAAAGAGATCGGACTTTAAAACTTTTTGGCAGGGTAAACGATCGAACTTTTTAGAGAAGAAGAAGCAAACAAGCAATTCAATCCATCAAAGGCAACCATCTTGCATTTGTTCTTGTTCATCCAAGAAGCAATTTTTGGTGGAACCAACAAACGAAGGTATGAATATCTAATCTTTTTATCTTACAGTAGCTTCAATCATTAAATTGTTTCTTTTGATTCTAAAAACCTTAGAACCTTGAATCGTCTCCTCTATTCTCAAAAGACCTAAAATTACTTTTCTGTTTCTTCTAAAACCTAAGAACGCTAATCTATTTCATCAAAATCTTAAAACCCTATTCTGCTTTCCAATTTTCCAAAAACTTAAATAGTTTTATTATTTCCCAAAACCCTAAATCGTCTTTTCTATTTTCGAAAATCCTAAAGATTATTTTTCTATTTCTTATAAAATTTAAGAGTATTTTTCTATTTCTTCAAAAAATACTTTCTGTTTCCAAAAACCTTAAATCGTCTTGCCTATTTCCAAAAACTTTATAGACTCTAAACTATTTTCTTCAATTCCAAAACCAAGACAGTAACCCAAAACTAGCTAATCTAAACCCTAAGTTTTCTTAAACCCTAATTCCCTTAAAACCTTAAACCCTAGTCTTCCTAAACCCTAATCCTGAAAACTTTAAAACCTTAAAACCTTACAAACCTAAACATTCAAACCCAATATAGTAAATCCAAAATAATAATCCAGTAACCATGAGTCCTAAACTCAAATGTTTTAAAGTATCCAAACCCTAATTTCATAATTTTACTCCTCAAACACTAATTTGGTTAATCAAAGAACTTTATCAATCTCTTAAATTATAAAACTTTAATCCATTTCAATTCCTTTAAAACTTACAGTAGCATGAACCTTAATATATTAAAATCCCAAAATCTTAAATATTAATTAAACAACTTTAAATGGAAACAATAAACGCCAATTTGTATCTTTACTTGCTTTATTTGATTATGTAGTTTATTATATGCTTTGATTTATATGCAATGCTTTATTTAATTTATCATGGATGGATGTTTACTTTCTATTTTGATTGATGTTTAATATCTTTAATGAATGATTTATTTATTATGAATGGTTGTTTACTTCTATCGATTTATTTAGTTTTCCAAATGTTGTAAGAGGTATGTTTTCACTTTCTGGGTACCTCATTAATTAAGTTCTATGTAATTTAAATTGCTTTTATATTTTGAACCGATGTAAAGGACATGTTTCTACCTTTCGGTGGGTGTCCTATTTAGTTTAGACATGAACAATGTAAGGACATGTTTCCATCCTCGGATGGGTGTCCATTTATTTGCTTTGTTTGGGCATTACTTTGATTTTTAATATAATGATGCTTTATTTCAATTGTTGTGTGTAATATGGATAATATTGTTATACTTAAGAATTTTATAATATTAAGACCTGTAAAGGAGGCAAGTTCCAATGAACCGGGCGTTGCGGGGGTGTTGGGCCATTTCTCACCTTCCCCACACGTACCCAACTTTCCGAACCCATTAGGGGATTGGGGATTCCTTAGGAATCAAGTCATCCACCCTTTTCTTTTTCCCGGCCCATCTGGGTGGCGACTCCATTTTCTCTGAACTTAGATCCGTGTTCTTTAAGGCTTCGAGCCTAAACAGTGCCGAAGTCGCAAGAACTATTCCACCGGGAGTGAGGGCTAAAATCCCCGCTCACACTAATTCCAAAACTCTAATTCCTTAAACCCTGAATCCAAAACCCTAAATTTCATAAACCCTAATTCCAAAACCCTAGTTTAGGAAAAACCCTAATTTCTAAAAAATATGAAACCCTAACTTATATATAAATCCTAATTCCCTAATAAAACCATATCCTATAAACCATTTTTCTTTCGGGGGCGCTGCCTCGTATGCGATCCCTCGTCAATGGGGTTAATATTTATTTGTGGATTGTATTCTTTGCTATTTATCTTATTTCCTTTTTAATTAAGTCTTAATTTTATTATTCTTTATATGATGATTATTTATGTGTTTATGAGTCTACATATATTTTGTTTAGACTTCAAGGATGTAAAATGTGTGCCTCGATTTTATTATGTAATTTAATTTATCTTTTAAAGATTTTGGGATTGTTGTAAGAGACACCTTTCCATCTATGATGGGAGTCTCATTTTTTATTTATTTTGTTTTCTTTTTTTGGGCATCGCATTGGACATTATTAAGGCATATTTTCAGCCATGGATGAGTGCCTATTTATTATTTTGTCTGGACTTATTTTATTTTAATGCAATAATTCTTTATTTTAATGTTCACATGTAATATGGATAATATCATAATATTTAAGAATTTTATAATATCTAGACCTGAAAAGGAGGCTGATTCCAATAAACTGGTCATTATAGGGGTGTTGGGATACTTCTCACCATCCCCATGCTTTCCCTACTGTCTGAACCCAATAGGGGGTTAGGAATACCTTAGGAATCGAGTTATCAATCCCATTCTTTTTTTCAGCTCATCTGGGTGATGACTACATTTTCTCCAGGTTTAGGCCTGCATTCTCCAAAGCCTTGAGCCTAATAGTGCTGAAGTCGCAAGAATCATTCCACATGCGAGTGGGGGTGAAAATTCTATACAAACTTTGATAATAACAACACATTAATACAATGCCAATGCATAATGCATTTGTATGCTATGCCACAATGCGGCATACAAGTTCACTTTTAAAGCATAATCTTTCTTGTATAATTAATATAAACACATACACAAGCATAGGCTCAAACAAACTAATACATTATTCAAATCCCAAAGTTACTATTTTGGTTTATATTGACACCAAGTTTCTAGCCCTGAAGGCAAATCATATATCAGTGACGCCAAGCGTCTAGCCTCGAAGGAAAAATCAAGTATAAGTGACGCCAAGCGTCTAGCTCCGAAGGCAAAATTAAGTATCAGTGACGCATAATGTCTAGCCCCAAAGGTAAATAATGAGGATAACCTCATAGGCATGCTGCCAAACACAGAACTCTAGAAATTGAATAACATACAAGGCACACAAATAATTCATATTTTCCATAATCAACTTTTTTTCATTTTCTCATTATCAACTAGGCACTTTGCCTCATTTTCACATTTTTCTCATCACATTACTTCATTTTCTTATTTTTCATCACATTAAATCATTTTCACCTTTTTTTTCATTCATATCAATGTCAATTCATAGTAATTCATTTTATCTCATCATTTCATCATACTGTATCACATTTCACATTAAAATCACATTACCCAAATATTTTGGGTTATTTTCACATATTTCACACTTTATTCAATTTAGCCATTAATAATGGCTTTTCATAATGCATAAAAGGCATACATAACAATACACATGTCATAGGAAAATGTGTTAAGCCCAAATGTAAGATAAACATATCCCATTTATCAAAAGCTTGTACATACCTTAATAAGCACTCAAATACAAGCTAAGAAACTCCTACAAACCTTCACTTCTAAGTTGCCCTTTAAGAATAAGGCTGGGTAATCTACTCCTTCTCAATTCCTATACCAAATGTGATCAAATACAATCATTTAACATCACATTTTAAGGCATTACAAGCATTAAACCTTAATTAAATCTTACATCTATAACATTTCCAAAATTAAGCCTAACCTTACTTTAACATTAGAAAACCATGTGTAGACCCCTAATTTTGGCCCTAAGCTAATTCAATCTCAATTAAAGAAGGCCAAGTTAAATTTGGTTTGATTTTAAAAGCTTAAACCTAGTTTATAGCTTTAAAATAGATCGATCCAGTTCTGAAAGGCCTAAATTAAGTTGGTTTAGTTTTTAAAACCCTAACCTAGTCTGATTTATTTTTCAAAGACCAAATAAAATCTAGTCCAATTTTAAAAGCTTGAATTGAATCTGATCCAATCCTAAATTTAGACCAAGCCAGATTTATTCTTAAAAAGCCCAATTGCCTTAGAACCATGGTGAATTAGAGCCCCAATTCGCCATGGACCATTGTCCGAGGCAAATTGAAGCCCCAATTCACCATGGACAATTGACCATGGCGAATTAGGAGCCTTCTAATTCGCCATGGACACTCCATGGAGAATTAAAGGTATCCTAAATCACCATGGACCATGGTCCATGGTGAATTAGGGGTGCCTCAGTTTGCTGTGGGTCTTTTAGTCATATTTAATTGTAATTTTTTGAACGATCATGTTTCCTAATTGAGATGGGACTCCGGATGACCATCAGATTAGCAGATTAGGGTTTTAATGAGAATCTTTGCCTATAAATATATGGCTTAGCATAGTGGAAAGATAGCAACAACGAGTAACAATTATCAAATAAACAATCAATAATTAGCATGGTTTACCAAAAAAAAAGCAAGATAGAAGCAATAGAAGCTAGGCAGTTGCCAAAACCAAAATTGGGGCAAGTAATTAAAAGCATGGATTAATATATTCAATCTAGGTGGAACCTTCAAATGCAGGTTTAGCTTTCTAATTCAATTTGTTTATCTAGTAATTATAATATTCTTTTAAAGCATCATCACAACAAATTATTTATTCAAATCTTTTTTCATCTAGTAGCTTTCATGCTTTGTATTTGTTTGTTTCGATTTCATAATAACATAGGATTGAATCTTGACTTTTAATTTAATTACCAAAACCATAATTATATTATTGAAAAACTAATCTTAAACCTTATTTTCAAACCTTAGTTTCTAGAAACCTTAATTTAATTAACCTAAACCTTAATCTGTTTTCCATAAAATCCTAAACCCTAAGATGTTTTCTAAAATACCAAAACTCTAATTTGTTTTCCATAAAACCCTAAACCCCAATAATGTTTTTCTAAAACTAAACTCTAGATGTTGTTTTTGTAAAATTAAAACCTTAAAATCCTAATTTGCATGTAAACCCTATTTTAGGAAAAAACCTAATTTTTATAAATATAAAACTTTAGCTTACAAAGCTTACATATCAGGACTGCCGTATGCGATCATTCGTCGATGGGGGTCAATATTTATTTTTAGATTGTACATTATGATTAACCTTTTATTAAACTTTAATTTATTAATATTTTTGGATTATTTGTTTTTCTATGAATGGTTGAGTGTTATTAATTTTATTATTAGAATTTTAAGAATGTAAAAGGCATATTTCCATTTGTGGGTGCCTTATTTGTCTAAGTTATTTATTTTCTATAATTTAATATATTTAAATGTTTTGGAGCAATTGTAAGGGATATGTTTTCACCTTTTGGTGGGTGTCCTATTTTATTTATTTTCTTTATCGATAGTTGGACATTTGTAAGGGCATGTTTCCATCTTGTATGGTTGTCCATCTTTGATTGATTTTTTTTAATTAATAATATGATGTTTTATTTTATTCATTGCATGTAGTATGGATAATATTACAATATTTAAGAATTAAATAATATTTAGACCTGAAAGTAGGCCGGTTCTAATAAACTGAGCATTATGGGGGTGTTGGGACACTTCTCACCTTCTCCATGTGTACCCAACTTTTCGAACCCAATAGGGGGTTGGAGATTCCTTAGGAATAGAGTCATCCACCACTTTTTATTTTCCCAACCCGTCTAGATGGTGACTCTATTTTCTCTGGGTTTAGGCCCGTGTTCTTTAAGGCCCTGAGCCTAATAGTGCCGAAATTGCAAGAACCATTCCGCATGGGAGCGGGGGCAAAAATCCTCGCTCACACCATGTTAAACCATTTAAATTGGTGTTTTAAGTTTATTTATATCATTACAAACATATTATAACATCTTTTAATCAATTACATTCAATAAACACATTCTTTAAATAAAATGCTAAAACGGTATAACCTTAACCAATGAAGGTTCTTCATTCCAACTAATTCCAATTATTAATCCAAGCTTATTTTCATCACATATATCATTAAATAACATGCTTCAAACATTAAAAATCAAACAATTGACCATTCTTTGAAAATTCCCTTTCCAAAGCCCTAAATCAACACTAGCTCATCCAATCTCTATCCAAACTTTACCAAATCCATCATTTGTCTTTAAAATCCTTATTTATGCATCAAAACAACACATTTAGAATCAAATTGCACAATTAAAACTCATGATGTCAAAAATCCATATGTTCCATAACCCTAAATTCTATCTCTTCACCCAACTCAACTCAAACTTAACTATTTCTTCAATCCAACCTTAAAATCATTAACAACTACCCAAAATAACTTCATTCATACACAATTAAGCAATTAAATCATGCTATCACAAAAACCCAAACTCAACATATTCATATAATCATGGAATTCCAAAGAAAAAGTTTGAGAACTAACTATTTATAGTGAAAATCATTAAAACTTCATTTGAAACCTTAAATTATCTTCAATTAATTAAGCTTGGAAGAAGAAAAAACTTGAGCTTGGTCACCTATGTAGTTTCAGCCATCACAAGAAGAAGAAGAAGATGTTGACTTTGAATTTCTCTTTCCATCCACTAACTTAAAGACTATAGATATATATATATATTATTTTATTATATTTTTAATTAATTATTTATTTAATAAAAACCATAAATTACATATTCCATTCAAAAATAAATTATTTTTAAATTATTTAAATAATTTATATTTTTCAAAGTATATTTATAAAATTGCCACTCGACTTTCACTTTTCTTTTAAAAATATTGACTTTTAGTTGACTTTGTATATATTACGTATATTTCATGTATGTTTCATATATACATTCCACTTTTTTACTTAAAATCATTCAATTTTTCAATTAAATAATTTATTTAACTTTAATTTATTTTATTTAATTTTTTAAAATTAGGGATGTTACAGTAAATGACATGTTTCCACTAGTTGGTGGGTGCCCAATTTTATTTGTTTTCTTTTGGATATTGGACATTTGTAAAGGCATATTTCTATCCATGGATGGGTGCCTATCTATTATTTTTTTGGACTTGTCTTGATTTCAATTAAATGATTATTTATTTTAATATTCACATGTAGTATGGATAATATTGAAATATTTAAGAATTTTATAATATCTAGGCCTGAAAATGAGGCCGGTTCCAATGAACCGGGAGTTATTGGGTGCTGGGTCATTCTCACCTTCCCCATGCATACCCAACTTTTTGAACCCATTAGGGGGCTGGGGATTCTTTAGAAATCGAGTTATTCACCCCTTTCTTTTTCCCGGCCGGTCCGGGTGGCAACTCGATATTCTTCATATTTAGACCCGTGCTCTCTAAAGCCCTGAGCCTAACAGTGCCAAAATCAAAAGAACCATTCCACTTGGGAGTAGGGCTAAAAATCCTCACTCATAGTGGGATAAGGAAAAGAAGAGATCATTCAAGGCAACATGGGATGATGATTCCTCAAGATTAGAAGAAGAGGAATAAATTACAAATCTATGTGTCATGGCCGTATAAGATGATAACAACTCCAAAGAGGTAGTTACTCCATCCTCAAACTCGATTGCATATGATGATGATGTTGATGATGCTTTAGATGAAAATGGTTTTATTGAATATATGAACCTTATAATAGAAAAGTATTTCTCTAAGATGAAATTTTATAAAGATAAATGTTCTAAGTTAGAAAAGGATTTTGTGTCTTTAAAGAGTTCAACATTAGAATTGAAGACCCCAAATGAAAACTTGTTGAAATCAATTAATGAAATGACCAAAAACTCATATAGATTAGAAAATGTGATTAAGGAAAATAAATTATTAAAGGATAAAATAAATGAGTTAAAAGAGTCAATTTCAAAATTTTCCAAGGAAAAAGAAGCTTTAGATACATTGACTCTTTTAACTCATTTATTAGAAGCTTTAGATACATTGATTAATAACCAAAGACTACCCTCATTGAAACATGGCTTAGGGTTCATTTGAATATCTAACACTTCATCCATTGCACCAACATTTGTAAAAGCATTCACAACTCAAACCTCTAGTGTTGAAGTTATGAAAAACACCAACGCACAAACTAAACCAAAAAATCCTAGGATTGCATTGGGTTTACAAAGCTTTAGAACTAAAATTCCAAGAGCAAACCATGCATTCATGTATAAATGGAATGTACATAAACACAAAATGCACAAAAATAATCTCATTCACTACACACTTGCAATTGTGTGCATGGCTCATTGAATTTCAATATGAAAGTGCATGTGTATAAAATCTTGTTTCAACGTACTTGTTGTATAAAATTTGGACACAAGAGCACATTTTGTTATATTAGGAAGGCTCATCTCAAGTTAGAAGATCCTTCTACTACTAACCCCCAAGGACCCGACATCATTTGGGTAACTAAAAGAAGATGAACATTTATATTTTGTAGGTATTCCTAAAATCCACTATCAATGAAAATGTTTGGCTTGTGGATAGTGGATGCCCAAGGCATATGACGGGTAATGCAAAGCTTTTTATAACACTTACTTACAACCATAGAAGTAAAGTTACTTTTGGAAATAATGCTAAAGGAAGAATAATTGGGATTGGTTCCATTAGCATGCTTGGTAAAAATATGATTGATAATATTTTGCTTGTTGATGGATTGAAACATAATTTACTTAGTGTAAGTCAATTATGTGATAAAGGGTATGATGTAAGTTTTGACTCTAAAGGATGCAAAGTTACCAACTTGAGTGGTGAACTTGTATCCAAAAGAGTTAGAATTAGCAATACTTATAAATTTGACTTACATACCAATAATGCATTTGAATGTTTGATTACTATTAGTAATGATGCTTGGTTATGGCATAGAAGACTAGAACATCCTAGCATGGACCACTTACAATGCATTAGTAAAGAAGAACTAGTTGATGGTCTACCTAAAGTAAAATTTGATAAATATAGGGCTTGTGAACCTTGTCAATTGGCAAAGCAACATAAAAAAATTCATTCAAATCTAAAAATATTGTAAGCACTTCTATACACTTAAAACTCATTCAATTGGATTTGTTTGGACCAAATAGATTTGCTAGCTTAGGTGGCAAGTTATATGCATTTGTACTTATTGATGATTACTTAAGGTTTACATGGGTTAGTTTCTTAGCTCAAAGAATGATGCTTTTAATTACTTTAAAATATTTTTAAAAAGAGTTCAAAATGAAAAAGGCTATGTAATAACACCTATTAAAAGTGATCATGGCAAAGAATTTTAAAATGAGTACTTTGAAAATTTTTACAATGAGTTTGGTATTTCACACAATGTTTCGGCTCCTAGAACACCAGAACAAAATGGTATGGTTGAAAGGAAAAATAGAACATTAATTGAAATGGCTAGGACAATGCTCAATGAGTATGATTTACCATCTTACTTTTAGGCGGAAGCCATTAATACTGCATGTTATATTTCAAATCATGTTTACAGAAGGCCTTTGATAAACAAAACTTCTTATGAACTATGGAATGAAAAAATACCTAAAATTTCATACCTTAGAATGTTTAGATGGAAATGCTTTATATTGAATACAAAGGACAATCTTGGAAAATTCTCATCCAAATTAGATGAAGGCATATTTTTAGGATATTCATCATCTAGCAAAGCATATAGAGTATTTAATAAGAGAACACTAGTAGTTGAAGAATCAATCCATATTGTTTTTTATGAATCCTCTAAACTTGATCAAAGGAAAGGTAGTGTTCTTTATGATTTTGTGGGTACATTTGAACAATAAGAAACAATCAATGTTCCAAGGAATAATCATGATGAACAAAAAGAATAATCTCAAGAGCTACCCAAAGGTTGGTATTACAACAAGGATCATCCAAAAGAACGAATCATTGGTGACACCTCAAAGGGAGTGACTACTAGATCTCAACTTAAATACTTAGATTCTAATATTTCTTATGTTTCTCAAATTAAGCCAAGGACCATTGCGGAGGCTCTTAGTGATGAATGTTGGGTGATTGCTATGCAAGATGAACTCAATCAATTTGAGAGAAAAAAATATGGGAACTTGTTCGTAAACCTAAAGATCATCAAATTATAGGGTGTAAATGGGTATATAGGAATAAGATTGATGAAAATGGTCTCATTACTAGAAACAAAGCTAGATTGGTAGCAAAAGGCTATGACCAAGAAGAAGGCATTAAGTATGATGAGGCATTTTCTCCCATTGCTAGATTAGAAGCCATTAGAATATTGCTTGCATTTGTATGTCACATGAATTTTAAGCTTTTTCAAATGGATGTTAAAAGTGTGATTCTAAATGGATTTATAAATAAGGAAGTTTATGTTGAACAACCACCTAGTTTTAAAGATTATAAATTTCCAAATCATATTTTTAAACTTACCAAAATACTATATGGATTGAAACAAGCTCTAAGAGCTTGGTATGATAGACTTAGTGCATATTTACTTGAAAATGGATTTTCAAAAGGCAAGGTTGACACAACTCTTTTTGTCAAAAAGAAAATGCATAACATTTTTATTATGCAAATTTATGTTGATGACATTATATTTTATGCTACTAATGAATCATTGTGCAAGGAATTTGCTTCATGTATGACTAGGAAATTTGAAATGAGCATGATGGGTGAACTTAAATTCTTCCTTGGACTACAAATAAAGCAATGCAAGGATGAGATCTTTATAAACCAATTCAAGTACACAAAGGAACTCCTCAAGAAGTTAAGAATGGATGGATATAAGATTAGCAAGACTCCAATTAGCATATCCTTAAAACTTGATGAAGATGAAAGTGGTAAGGCAGTAGATGAGAAGAAATATCAAGGTATTATCGAATCATTACTTTACTTGACCGCATCTAGACCAAATATAAAGTATAGTGTATGTTTGTGTGTAGATTTCAATCTTGTCCTAGGGAATCACATTTGAATGCAACTAAAAGAATTTTAAAATACTTGAGTGGTACATTACATTTAGGTCTATGGTATCCTAGAAACGCATCATTTGACATATTAGGCTTTTTCGATGTGAATTTTACCGATAGCCTACTAGATAGAAAAAGCACCACCAAAGCATTTTCTTTGTGGATGCTTAGTTTTCTGGTTTAGCAACAAACAAGTGTCGATTGCTTTATTTACCATGGAAGCCAAATACATAGCTGCATTTTTTTGTTGCACACAAGTTTTTTGGATGAAATAACAATTGCTTGACTACGGAAAAACATTTGATCACTTTCCTATTAAATATGATAACACAAGTGCAATTAATTTGTCAAAAAACCCCATTCAGCATTCTAGGTCTAAGCATATAGACATCAAACATCACTTTTTAAGGGATAATGTTCAAAATCACAATATAGTTTTAGAATTTGTTGAAACTCAAAATCAACTTGCAGATATTTTATAAAACCCTTAAACAAATAAAGGATGAATTTTATAAAGCAAAATATTGGCATGGTTGATGGAAAATCTCTTACATGATCATTCTCTAATTCCCTAAAACTTATTTTAATCATTTATACTTAAAATTATTCAAAATCCAAAATGGCTCTTTTTGTACGACTCCCCCATATACCAAGAGGTCGCACATCACTTGCTCTCTACTAAGCCCAAACCATAAAACAATTCTCCTGAGCTTTAACATGTATTTCTACAGAGCCCGAGCTGCAAAGCGTCTTCCTTCAGTGAGTACCAACAACGCACATGGTTGGTCAAACTTATCAATTTCAAAATTCTTTTATGGTTACGCTCCTCTCAAGCATGTACAAGCAAGCACTACTAAGAGAGCTTGCCAAATTGAGCTGGCGGTCACACAGTAGTTCGGGCAACTGCACAAACTCTATGACTGACACTCTCTTTAACATTGGAACTTTCAAAAATTCAAAATTTTCTACTCCTAAATGGTCAAAATGGCTATTTTTTAAACATTTTCTATAAATACCTCTATTTTGCATAAGAATACATCTTTACAAACTCAAAAACACATATTCAAACAATTTTCAAAAATTTGATATTTAAGAAGAAGATTTTAAAGGTTTTTCATCAATTTGAAGTGGTTTGTTCAAAGCATCTTCCACAATATATTTCTTTCAATCTTATACATTTCTATGTCATTTTACTTTTGTTTTTGATAGAGGATATGGAACCCAAACCCAAAATCACCAAAAAGAAAACCACAACCAAGGGAAAAGGGATTGCCATTAGTGAACCCTAACCTTAATCTCAACCTAAGCCTAAACAATTCACTAGAAAAAGTGTCCAACCACACAGACCCAAGTACAGAAAAGAGGATGAGAAAACCATGTACTATATGCTTAAAAAAAAGACCCTTGAACCAACCAAAATGCTTGCAGAAGGGATGCTCCTAACTTTAAACATCCAAGGTGAAATTATAGCTACCTAGATAGAATTGGGTGGAGGTAATTTGCATTTGCTAAAAAGCTAGATTACTCTAGCCTCTCAAGGGGATTTTTAATGTCTCTATGGGTAGAGAAAAACTACAATGCACCTCTAGGATTCTATGAAGTTTATTTTAGGCTTTTTGACCTAGATTTTTCTATTTCCTTAAAAGAATTTGGAAAAGTTTGGGGATCCAAACTCATGGAGCTTTCTCCTACAATGATGTGGATTTTCCTTTAAAGAATTATTCTTTATTTTGGAGTGAACTATCCATTGAAACCCAATTTAATAGTAGGTCATCCAAAGCCATTCACTTTAGGGCCCTTCTCTTTTGGCTCTTGCATAGAATCATCACTTATATCATTCACTAAAGAAGTGATGGAAATGAAAAGGTTACTCAACGAGATTTATTTTTCCTATATGCTATTTTGCATAATGAGCCAATCCAAAGTGTTAGGTTTCTCATAGACACCTTCATTCATCTTGGGAAATTTAAGGTAGGAACTTTCTTTCTATCTTCCCAAATTACACAACTTGTTAGACACTTAGGGCTCTTGACCCCTAAAAATCTTGCAACCCTTAGTGACCCCCTTGATTTGGCTGTAAACTCCATCAACCTAGACTACCTTGAAAATCCTAGATGTATCCAAAAGGTTGATAATCACTATGAGTATGTATTTGGTAGCAAAAGAGTTATCCAAAGGGAAAGGAAGAGACCTATGTACCACATTATGGAAGAAGAAGGTGAACCTATCGAAGTTTAAGTTGAGCACCCATCTAGACCTTCCAAATCCACCAAAGAAAAGGGTAAATCAACCAAAACCCTTAAACTTATCCTCAAGGCCATATCTTCTCTCCAAAAACAATTTACTTATTTTAAGAAGGATGTCACAAAGAGAATCACAAAACCTAACTAAAGGTTAATCTTATTTCCCACATTCATCATGACATATATGACTTGCAAGGGAAATTTGATCTTACCCGATGTGAGCTAAGTGAATGGAATGTGAGTAAACATATTGAAAGTCCTTATAAAGGATCCTCACATGACTCCTCTCCAACTCCTTCCCTTGATAATGATGATGAAAGAACTCCTACTCCTCCTCCACCATTAAGAAAGGGAAAAGAAAAAGTTTTAGATTAATCATTTTCTTATATTTTCTTTCAATTGCTATCAAATTTATTTATCTCTTGTATTCTCAATTATTGGCATCAATGAATTTCATCTTTCTTTTACTTTAATTGTTTGTTTGCCTTTATCAAAGGGGGAGGAACATGTATGTAATTGAATTTAAATGATTTAATTGTCAAAGGGGGGAGATAAATTTAATTCTCTAATAAGTTAAAAGAATAATTTGAAATCAAGAATAGCATGCATAAATTATTTAACATAGTGGGAGAAAAATTTTTTGGTATAAAAAATGCAAGCTTCAATCATTTCACATAGGGGGAGAAAATTTATTGTCTTTGCATTACTTGCTTCATGCATCTTATTATGTTTAACTAAAATTCAATTTGATTTCCAAAGTTAAAAAGGGGAACATTGTTGATTGATGGACAATCAAATTCTATTTTGATAATTAACAATCAAATTGATAAAGAACTAATGATTTCAAATAAGTCTATCAATTTTATTTTATAGAAACTGAGCTCCTATGCAACCGCCTAAACAAACTATCGAGTGACTGCACAAAAAATCAAATGGACATATGAAACACTGACATGCCTAGTAGAAAAAGAAAAACTGAATAGGCATATGACATACATAATTGTCTAACAGAAAGCATAAAATTGAATAGACATATAGTGTGTTGAAACAGATATAGAACTGGCAAGATAAGAAGAACCAAACTATCCAGCCCAAAGCAGTAAGATGGAACAATTGAGCTAAGCAAGCAGTGCAACTCTATACCAAGCTATACGAGCCAACTACGGTCAACTAAGCTAAGTCTATAATTTCCACATAAGAGTTTGCATTCATAGTGAGTGATGAAGTAATGTACGAAAGAATTGAGTGACTGCATCAAATTAGGGTAAAAATTCATAAACTCACAAAAAGAATAGCGATCTTAGTGAATAAGAAACTCAAAATGCTAGATCTTCAAGCGACTACCCCAGATACCTGTTTAGATCAATTTTGTATATATTTTCTATGATATTTTTGTTGGTTTTAAGTTAATTTTCATGTTTAATTGTACTTAAATATGTTTGAAGTTGTTGATTTAGGTTGAAGTACATTTGATGGAGCTAAGGAATCAAAAATGGGTGAATTTGTTGAAGAAAACAAGTGACACGGCCAAGCTTGCCAAGGCTTGGCCGTGTCCATCATCAAAAGAAGAAGAATCAAGGAAAAACATGAGACACGGCCAGGATTAACATGGCTTGGCCGTGTCCCTCAAGGAAACAAGTCCAGTAGCGAACACGGCCAAGCCATTGGCCGTGTCTCTCCAAGGGAACAAAAAGAGCAAAGAAGCAAGGAAAGAAAAGAAAGACACAGAAGCAGACACCATCACTGAACACGGCCAGGACACTGGCCGTGTCACATGACACGGCCGTGTCCTTGGCCGTGTCTCACAAGGACAAGCACACAAAATGGGACACAGCAAGGAGCTTGGCCGTGTCCCCAAATAAGAAAGTCACTAGACACGGCCAGGCTCCATTTGGCTTGGCCGTGTCACCCTGGGTCCTTAGCTGATTTGCACGAGAAATGAGCTGGTGTGTTTTTAGTGGGAGACAAAAGAACAAAAAAGAGTGAAAAGTGGGAGGATTTTATGGAAGAAAGGTATAAAGAAAGTAGTAAGTGGGAGACAAGGCATGATGGGTGTCTTAAACAATTGAAAGTGGAAGAACATGGGGATGAGAAAAGGGGATTTTGAATTAATTTAGTGGACATTCTCTACACTTCCCACTACTTCTGGATCTTCCTCATCTTCTTCCTTGGTTCTTGGCTTGGGAGAGCAAGACCATTCACCATTTCTTCACACACACCAAGAGCAAAATCAATTGTTGGTTTTGAAGTGAGTTATTAGTTCTTGAGAATTAGGGTTTAAGAGGCTTGATTGGAGAATTGAGAATTTGAGAAAGCTATCATCCAATCCTTCAAGAAGAGAACCAACTGTTCAAGAGAGCTGGAAGTTCATCATTACACACCAAGAAGGAGCCACGAAAGAGACGAGAGCCCGATTTTAGCATCTTGAAAAAGGGGTTTATCTAACTCTTTCTTTTAATCCATTTCTTATTTGTTGTTGTGTATTAAGAACATTAATATTGCAATGTATAATTTTGATTTGATTTATATTGAATTGTGTAATTGTTTAAAACATATGATGAGCTAAATTACTCATGCTTGGGGTTGTAGTATATTTGATTAAATGATTTGATTTGATGATTCCATTGATATACCTTGTTATTTGTTGATTGCATTGAATTAAAGGTAAATTGATAGAATGGCCACCTATTGATTACTCAATATTGAATGACAAACCGAGAGGAGAAGTTTAATATCGGAACTATGCAATTGACTACCCTAAGAATGAATTAGAAATATAAATTCTAGGGTTTATTAATTTGATAATGTTAAACGATTGGTTGTTGTTAATTCATAAATGTGAGAACTAGTGAATTGATAATTGGCTAATTAATCTTAAGAAACAAATTAAGATTCAAGGTTATATTAATGGATAATCGGATAATTGAACATTTGATTAAATAGACCTACAACCCTAGGCATCATCTCCATAATTGAAATTCTCTTGCATAAAATCACTCGTTTTAATTTCTAAGGATAATTAAGGTCCACCAATTCAATCACAAAATCGAATTTATTATTCCATGCTAATCGAACTATTACTTGCAAGTCCTTCCTTAGGAAACGACCTTGGGGCGATCACCTTTGCTACAGCCACCTCGTATACTTGCGAGTGACGCTTTGTAGTAGTACTTAATTTGAGCGCAACAAGTTTTTGGCGCCGCTGCCGGGGAAGGCAATTTGTGTGATAGTTTGATTTTTTATTTTATTTGTTAAATTGTTTAAAGTGTTCTTTTTGAATTGCTTAGGTACTCAAGGAAACGAACTTGTTCCATTTATTGACAATATCCATAGACGTCCAAGATCCGAGAGACCAAATCCTTTTGAGCAAGAAGAAGAAAATACCGAAGAGCAATTTGAGGAGAACACAGAAACAGAGATGGGTGATGCACAAGAGCCACCCATGAAGGAGTTTGCTCGACCGATCATCGGAGTGACCACATCTTGTATCCGGTTGAGCAACGCAGCAAGAAACTATGAACTCAGAAATACTCATTATAGTATGCTACCATCCTTCCACGGACTGCCGAATGAAGATCCTCTCAACTTCATTCGAGATTTTTATTCAACATTGCATACGTTCCCGTTGCAAACATTAACGGAAGATGAACTGAAGCTGAGATGTTTCCCATACAGTTTAAAGGACAGGGCAAAAGCGTGGTTAATGACCCTACCGGAGAATTCGTTAACCACATGGACTGAAGTCTACAACAAATTTATGGGAAAGTTCTATTCTCATCAAAAGACCAAGGAGCTTAGGGGGAGTATTGCAACTTTCACCCAGTTTGACGGAGAACCATTTCACGAGGCGTGGGATCACTTCAAATCATTATTATTTCAGTGCCCTCACCACTATTATCCACAACAGTTGCTCAATCAATTCTTTTATGATGGGCTAACTCAACAATCTCAAAATACAGTGGATAATGCAGCAGGGGGTGCAATGGGTGAAAGAACAGCTGCAGAAACAGTTGCATTATTCGAGATGTTAGGGGCAAATTCCCAACAAAAGAGCATTGGAGAAAGAAGAAGAGGAGCACATGAGATAAGTGCAAACTCAGAAATGGCTAGGCAAATTGCAGAACTGACAAGGCAAGTGAAATTGTTGAATGCAAAAGGGAACTTGTCGGGACCAAGCCAAGAGTCATGCGCATCATGCGGTCTTGTAGGCCATCAAGCAAATGTGTGCCCCTCAAATTTTGACTCATTTCAAGAGGAGCAAGAGCAAGCTTTTGCTTTTGAAGGGTTCCAACAAAGGGGTAGGAATGACCCATATTCAAATTCTTATAATCCCGGTTGGAGGAATCACCCCAATTTTTCATGGAAGAATCAACAACATGCTCCACCTCAACAACCCTTCCAACCATATCAAAGAGGTCCCCAATTTCAAGGGCAAACCTCAAATCAAGAGCAAGTCAAGAAACCTTCATTTGAAGACAACTTGAATGCTTTCATTCAAGTAAGCACTCAAAATCAAGAATTGAACAATAAGCGATTTGACTCTTTAGAAGCATCGCTTAAGAAGGTTGAAACTCAAGTGGGCCAATTGGCTAATCAACTTCAAGCCAATCAAAAAGGGAAATTTCCAAGCCAACCGGAGCAAGCCAAAGCAATCACCATTTTGAGAAGCGGTAAGGTACTTGATAATAAAATCGGTGATAGTAACATTGATAATTCCTTTGATGCAAGTACAACACAAGGCAATGGCAAGGAAATGCAAGAAGAAGAAGCTGAACAAAATGAGCTTAAGGAGGACAAAGAGGAGGCATCCATTGCACCAAAATTGCACAAATCTCCAAATCCGTATAGACCACCAATTCCATTTCCCAGCAGGTTAAAAAATGAAAAGCATGATAAGCAATTTTCTGAAATTTATAACATGCTTTTGAAGGTAAGTATCAATCTACCCTTACTAGAGGTGATAAAGAATATGCCATCTTATGCCAAATTCTTAAAAGAGCTTAACACTAAGAAGATAAGGTATGAGTTGGATAAGAAGGTGATAGTTTCGGAAGTAACAAGTGCTGTTTTACAACATAAGTTACCTCCTAAACTAAAAGATCCTGGGAGCTTTATTGTTAAATTCTATGGGGAATGGGAAAGAGACCATTGGCATGTGTGATCTTGGAGCTAGTATTAATTTGATGCCATACTCAATTTATCTGAATCTAGAGCTAGGGGAACTCAAACCAACCAAAATGGTTTTACAATTAGCAGATAGAACTCTTAGATACCCTAAGGGAATCATAGAAGATGTTCTAGTGAAAGTAGGAGGTTTGATTGTACCCGTCGATTTCATTGTCTTAGACACGGGGGGAGAAATCCCACGGGATGCCGAGCATGCAATTTTGTTAGGGAGACCTTTTATGGCCACAACTAACACTTTAATTGATGTTAAAAATGGAAAATTAACCATGACCGTTTTGGGACAAACTGTAGAATTTTCAATTTTTAACACTTCCCCCATTCCCACTAGTGCTTTATATGAAGATTGCTCTTTCATTGATATTACTGATAGTGTTGTCCAAGAAGTTTTCTTGCAGGAAAATGGCGAACACAAGCTAGAAAAGGCTCTAAAATTGCAAGAAGAAGCAGAGATTTCCAATGAGGAGAATGAAGAAGACAAATCCATTTTGGACGATGAGAGTGTTGAGGAGGAAATTAAAGTTGAAAAAGGGCAAGTTCAACTACAAGGGGTTGAGCTTAAGGAACTCCCCAAGCATTTGAAATATATTTTTCTTGGGGAAAATAATTCTCAACCAGTGATAATTTCTGCTACCCTTACCCGTGATGAAGAAAATAAGCTTGTAACAATGTTGAAAAAATTCAAGAAGGCTATAGGTTGGGGGTTGAGTGACATTAAGGGTATTAGTCCCTCTATGTGCATGCATAAGATCATTTTAGAGGAAGGGGCTAAACCGGTGAGAGAGTCTCAAAGGAGACTAAACCCTAACATGAGCGAGGTTGTTAAGAAGGAGGTCCTTAAATTACTGGATGAAGGGGTAATTTACCCTATTGCTGATAGTGAATGGGTTAGTCCCGTTCATGTTGTGCCTAAGAAAACAGGGTTGACAGTGGTCCAGAATGAAAAAGGAGAGTTGGTACCAACACGAACACAAACTGGGTGGCGGATGTGCATAGATTATAGGAAATTAAATAAAGTCACCAAGAAAGATCATTTTCCTTTGCCATTTATTGATCAAATGCTTGATAGATTATCTGGACATTCTTTTTACTATTTTCTTGATGGTCTTTCAGGTTACTACCAAGTCCCGATAGCACCAGAAGATCAACCAAAGACTACATTTACTTGTCCCTTTGGGACGTTTGCATTTCGAAGGATGCCATTCGGACTTTGCAATGCACCGGGCACATTTCAAAGGTGTATGCTTTCCATATTTTCTGATATGTTAGACAAGTGCATTGAGGTATTCATGGATGACTTTTCTGTCTTTGGTAATTCCTTTGATGATTGTTTGGAAAAGTTGACTCTAGTACTTAAAAGGTGTATTGAATGTAATCTTACATTGAGTTGGGAAAAGAGTCACTTTATGGTTGATCATGGAATTGTTTTAGGGCATGTTATTTCCCATGAAGGGATTGAGGTAGACAAAGCTAAAGTTGAATTAATTGTGAACCTACCTCCACCCACATCAGTTAAGGGAATTAGAAGTTTTTTGGGACATGCATGATTTTATAGGAGGTTCATAAAAGATTTTTCCAAAATTTCACGTCCTTTGTGTCATTTGTTAGGAAAAGATGTCCCATTTGTTTTTGATGAAAAGTGCTTAGAGGCTTTTAAAATTTTGAAAGAAAAACTAACTTCTGCCCCTATAATTGTTGCCCTAAATTGGGATTTGCCATTTGAAATTATGTGCGATGCATCGAATTTTGCCATTGGAGCTGTTTTGGGCCAAAGAGTGAATAAGTTGATGTGTGTAATTTATTATGCAAGTTTATCTTTAAATGATGCACAAGTAAATTACACAACCACTGAGAGAGAAATGTTAGCTGTGGTATTTGCACTAGACAAATTTAGATCTTACTTGATAGGTTCTAAGGTCATAGTATTCTCTGATCATACAGCCTTGAAATACCTATTGACCAAACCACAAGCTAAACCTAGGCTCATTAGATGGGTGTTGATGTTACAAGAATTCGATGTAGAAATCAAAGATAGGAAGGGAAGCGAAAATGTAGTGGCCGACCATCTTTCTAGACTTAACTCTTGTGAAAATAATGCTGAAATTGCTTGTGAAAATGCTTTTGAGAAATTCTCGGATGAACACTTGTTTTCCTTAACTCAAGCACCATGGTATGCTGATATTGCTAATTATCTTTCTTGTGGTGTAGTGAGAAAGGATTTGAGCTTCCAAGCAAAGAAGAGATTCCTGCATACATGTAAGTATTATTTTTGGGATGAACCTTACTTGTTTAGAATTTGCAGGGATGAAGTGATAAGAAGATGTGTGCCGGAAGAGGAACAAAAACAAGTGCTTCAATATTGCCACAATTTGTATTGCGGGGGACATTTTGGAGGAAAGAAGACAGCCGAGAAAATTCTTCAAAGCGGTTTGTATTGGCCTACTCTTTTTAAAGATGCTTATCATTTTTGTATAAGATGTGATGAATGCCAAAGAGTAGGGAACATTAGCAAAGGGAACGAAATGCCCCTTAATATTTTTATTGTGGTTGATATTTTTGATGTGTGGGGAATTGATTTCATGGGGCCATTTCCCAAATCATTTGGTTTTGAATATATTCTTCTAGCAGTGGACTATGTGTCTAAGTGGGTTGAGGCAATCCCCACTAGGACAAATGATGCTAACATTGTGTTAAAATTTGTGAAGGAGAATATTTTGATTAGGTTTGGAACCCCCAAGGCGATAGTGAACGATGGAGGAAGCCATTTTTGCAACAAATGGTTTGAAAAGTTGATGACCAAGATGGGCATCCGACACAAGGTGGCAACTCCATATCATCCCCAAACATCCGGGCAAGCTGAGATTTCAAACAAGCAGATCAAGGGGATTTTAGAAAAGACAGTGAGCACAAGTCGAAAGGACTGGTCAATCCGACTCTCGGAAGCATTGTTGGCTTATAGGACTGCTTATAAAACCCCATTGGGAATGAGTCCTTATAGGTTGGTCTTTGGCAAGGCATGCCACGTCCCGGTGGAATTGGAGCACAAGGCTTATTGGGCAATAAAGACCACAAATATGGACTTAGGTGAAGCAAGGGAGCAGAGAATGCTACAAATTTCCGAGCTTGATGAGCTTCGGAATGAGGCTTATGAGAGTTCAAGGATCTTCAAGGAAAAGACCAAAGCTATTCATGACAGGATGATTCTACGAAGGACCTTTGAACCGGGAATGAAAGTCCTTCTCTTCAATTCAAGAATGCGGTTGTTTCCCGGAAAATTGAAGTCGCGTTGGAGTGGACCCTTTCAAGTTACTCAAACATTTCCCTATGGGGTTGTTGAGTTGCTTAATTTAAAGACCAACGAGACGTTCAAGGTCAATGGACAAAGGGTGAAGCCCTACTTGGAAGACATCGAAGTTGCAAAAATGGTAGAAAGCATGGTGTTCATTGACGAATGATGCAACAGTGTCCAGCTATACGACATTAAAGAAGCGCTGAATGGGAGGCAACCCATCGGTTTGCAATTCTTTTCGCTGTTATAATCTTATATTTTGCATTTTTAATTTCATGTTGAGTTAAATAAAACGGAATAGGTACTTTGATCGGTTTTTATTTTTCTTGAATGTGTTTCAGGGTTAAACCAAGAAGAAGACTGCATCTTTGGTGATTTGGTGACACAAATAAACCAAATAAAAAAAAATTTTCAAAACCATTTTGGCAGAAGCAGACACGACCAGAGGTCCTGGCCGTGTCTTTGCCCGTGTCCAACAAGCATCAAAGTCATAGAGGCACTACAAAAAAAAACGCTATCTGCAACGGACAGAATCCGTCGCAGATCGGTCGCAGATTTAGATTTGCGACCGATCTGCGACGGATACGATCCGTTAATAAAAAAGGCGTCGCAAATTTCATTTTTGCGACGGGCCGTCGCAGATTTGCGACCGATTTGCTACCACTAGGCGGTTGCAAATTTGCCGCTTAAATTTTCGCGGGCAAACAGTAACCGTCGCAAATTCGTAGCAGAAACCATCGCAGATTGTCGTTGTAGATTTTCCGTCGCAGATTTCGTCGCAAAACTCGTCGCAAATCCGTCACAAAAGCCGTCGCAGATTGTTCTGGAGTATACATGCCGTGGTGTTTTCCGTCGCAGATGCCGTCGCAGATGTTCTGGAGTATATATGCCGTGGTAATTTCCGTCGCAAATTTCGTCGCAGATCCGTCTCAGAAAACCGTCGCAGATCCGTCTCAGAAAACCGTCGCAGATTGGCGTTGTAGATTTTCCGTCGCAGATTTCGTCGCAAAACTCGTCGCAAATCCGTCATAAAAGCCGTCGCAGATGTTCTGGAGTATACATGCCGTGGTGTTTTCCGTCGCAAATTCCGTCGCAAATTCCGTCGCAGATGCCGTCGCAGATGTTCTGGGTATATATGCCGTGGTAATTTCCGTCGCAAATTCCGTCGCAGATGCAATGAATTTACAATTTTTGTGTCATTATATGAATTTTTAATATAAAATACACACCTGTAGTAATAATATTTACAATTTAATTACATAAATCTAAATTTATATCAATTTTCATTTATATAAAATGCAATAGTTAGTTAAACTAACATAATTCAAAAGTCATTACAATATATAAGTTTTAAACATTTCAAAGTATTAAACAAAAAACACTGTCAAAAGTAAAAACTAAGCCGAAGGCATACACTAGTCATCATCTGGATGTTCTGCTGTTACTTGATCTTCTGCTGGTGGGGTTGGTTCTGTTGGAGCCCATCTAGGAGGTTTAGTTGGCCGTCCTAGTAACATATTCTGAATCCAAGTCTGGTTCTCAACCAAAAATCGAGTCATATCTGCAATTTTGGTCTCTAATTTGCTCTCTATATGACTGACTTTATTGCTTATCTCATCACGTATCTCAGTTAACATATTTTCATTCACTTGTTGAGATGTACTTCCACTGCCCTTAGAGATGTGAGAAATCGCTAAATTTCCCAATCCATATAATCTGGCCTTCTTTGTTCCTCCTGCCGCTTCAACAAATAAATCATCATCATCCTTAGTACAAGATTGAACTTCCTCTCCATTTGCCTCTTCTGTAGACTGTGATGCTTTCAATTTCTGAAAGCTTTCCTAAAAAAGAAAATCAAAACAACGTTAGAGTCAAAAGAATCCAGTAACCAATACACATAATTCACAAGCAATATTCATAAAAAAAAAGCATGTTAACAAACCAAGCATGTTAAAAGTATGTTCTTAATAAAAAAATATAGTACTAATAAAAAAACACTTGCTGCACCAACGTTTCTAGAATTACAGCAGAAACAATCTTTTTTTGTTACAATCAAATTGCTCCTATTCACAGCAGAAACAATCTTGTAAGCGCAATAGAATTACAGATATATTATGCCAAAATAGATGTCCTCAGAATATTGTATAATAACTGCCTAAAACATTTCAATACTACCCAATCCTTGTTTTTCTTTTCACCTAAACTAGAAGAAATTCAATTACTATTCATCCAATGGTTGTAGATCTGTAAAGACAATGGAAAAAAAGAAGGCTTAGATGGGATAACCTGATGAATAATTAATTGGAAAAAAATTAAATAGAATTAGTGATTCTGAAGCGCAAATGCAGATGCGACTGCAGTGCTTCCCAAAGCAATTGGACTTTACAGAGTTGAGGAATTGAGGGAAGAACAAGTAAACAATTAATAACATAATTAGATTTGTATCATATAACAAGATTATGAGAAAAGGAAAAGACAAGAAGTTGATTAGTTGCTTGCTTATTCTTTCTTGTTGAGTATTCTAGCTATATATATATTTTTTCTATAAATTATTTAATAATTTTGCATAATTTAATTATTTATCAATAATGGAAACTTATTGGAGAAGAAATAGTGATATATTAAGTGATAAAAAAAGAAAACAAAAAAAAAAGAAGCATGATTCTTCAATTGTATATATTCATATATTCTAGATGAGTCAAAAGTGGATTCCAAGATTTTGGACGACTGGTAGGAAGAATGATCAAGTCAATAATTATTGCGTAATATGACTTCTAAGCTAATTAAAGGGCAGAATCAGCAAAGAAAACGATGCCTTGTATAGCTTTTAAAATATAGGAAATTTCGCTGCACATAAACAAGAATGCAGGCTCCAATTAACGAAGAGAATTCCTATGAATTGAATTACCTTAATTTTTTTTATCAGAAAAGAAGAAATATCATTAATGAATTACCTTAATTAGAGATATATCACATTGTCACATAGTATTACTTCTTTTTTTATATTCAAATATGAAAACAATTGCATTTGTGATTTGCTAATAAGATATCCAAACGAAACATGTTCTAATCTTTGGTGCTATAATCATATAGTTGCGTAAGTTTTTCTTCTCTGCTAATCTGGGTATGCATGGTTGAATTTCTATCCTTAATTCTTAATTAATTCTAAGTAACATAATTTATTAATTTCGTTTAACATTATTATCAAGCTAAAAAGGGGGACCGAACGTTATAATATAAAAAACAACGCAAAGGTCTAAATCTAAGATAAACTAGCAGAGTTGTTAGAGGTTGTCTTTGCAGGAAAGAAAAGACTCATCTAGGACACTGTCTGCAATGTCCTTTGATGTAGACCTCTCCTTTTTTCACTTCTTTTGAGAAGAATAGTAAACGGGGTCCTCAACTGGGGCATCTATTGATTGTGAAACTTCAACACAGAAAGATTAAGAATTTTACTATTTTTTCTTGCAAAAAATAAGAAGATGATTCAGAGAATAATGGAGTTTGTATTCAATTAGGGTAATGGAAATGCATGCCAATTTGTACATATGTAAAATTAACATGCAATTAAAATATAATTTCATCTGCATATTTTTGGTTTGAAATTTTTTTTCTCTAAATCATAATTTCACCATTGTATATAAATATAAATATATATGTATATATAAATTTATCAGTGCATGTTGTATACTTACATTATCTATAATCAGATTTTATATTTACCAAAAAAATAAAAATTGTAAAAATTAATACCAAAATCAAGTCAACTTACACTATATTTTTATAATTGTTAATATAGTTTTTGCAGTATGTGCACATGTGATTTTCTAATGGCTTAATACATAAATTCATATTTATATTTATAATAAAAAATCTATTAACACTTTATACTATGTGAGTTCCTACCACACACCTTTACAGTAAAAAAATAAACCAAATAAACATTTGAATCAGCTAGAGAAAGCACGTATAAGAAGCGTCATTATATGCGCGTTAAGTGTTCTTTTCCCATTTTAGATAGCTTTGTTCTTTCCCAAATCAAGCTATATTTGTGGGATAACCATATGAAAATAGCCCTATTTGTGGGATAACTATAATATCCTAGATAATTCCTATATTTTATTTTTAGCATAAAACCTTATTCATTAATGAATACTGGCAATGAACACATTGTCATTCTTGATTTCTCATTCATATTCCACTCAATTAAAGTTTGCCGATGCTTGAAGAGAGGAAATGAAGATATAATTTCCACTGCTGGTGTCTCATTCTTGGTCAACAGGACTTTATTTTATAAAATACCCCAAAATTGAAGAAAACTGAGAAACAAAAAATTAGTAAAGTTTAAGGGTTGAGAATTACAAACAAGTTGTCTGAGTATTAAGAGCAAGGGAAGAAATAATTGTGATAACCAAGACAGATATTCAATAAAGTTAATTCTATAATGCATTGTCATTGATTCCACATTGGAATGTTGTCCATCATACATGACATCACTAAGCACAAGGGCAAAGATACAGTCAGAAAGCATGAGACTGAATTTTTCCCATACAAATTCAGCCAAAATTTAAATATACCAATCTGCTGAAGAAAGATTCGATTAAAATATTTCAAACTAAAAAACATCACTTGTTGGCTTGAAAATTAATTGTAGGATAGTGGGTTTCCTGTCTGGTTTTATACAGAGAAGCCATCATAGGAACAACAGAGAAGCCATCATTAGGCTTTATGAATTAGATCAAGTAACTCCTATAATTATAGCATCTATATTGACACACACAACAAATCATTTTAGAAATTGTGAATGCAACGGCAGTAGGGGAAAAAAAGATTCTAACATACTGTGATATGATATATACATACCTTATCCTGCTGGATGACAAATTCCCAATCATCAACAAGTTGCTTCTTCAGTGTTGATGGAATTTGGATCTTAACAAGCTTCTCAACAGACAAATTATCATTCTAGCAAAATAATAATAATAATAATAATTATAACGTTTGGAATCAAGAAATACATTTAACTGCAGAAGGGAAAATTGCATTTGTGTTTTATTCTTTTTTTTTTACCATTTTTTGTGGTTGATCTCATATATTTGATTGTGGAATAAAAAAAATTAGGTCTATCTAAAACAAGTGAAAATCCAGGAGAAACAAGATATAAATAATTGCATGGGAAATGCAGTGCATCCAACATATAGATCAAAATGAAGCACAGCATGTTGAAGCACTAAATGAAAAAATAAAACAAACCTCAATTCCTGAGTCACTCTTACGCTTCTTCCCTTTTGCCACTACAAAAAAATAAATATATATGCTATAAACACAAAACTCTGTTGTTTTTGCTAAGACATTATTGACAATAAGCACTGAAAAAATGTAAATTCTGAATATGTCCGTAAGCTCTGTTTGTAATGAAAGATTTTAATGAAAATCCTTGCAAATAACAGATGTATCTGTGAGATATACATGGCCCCGTAGGTTGGGCTATCAAAAAATTATGGGCCAAATGAGAATTGATCAACTCATGGTACGATAAATTAAGATTAAAAATTTGCCTTCTGGAGGGTAAAAGAATTTGCCTTCTGGAGGATGTTCAAATCCAGAATCTACAATGGCTCGAAGAAGCTCTGGCTTCAACAGGAAGTCTCTGAATCCTGAACTGTGAATTCCAACAGCCCCTGGCATTGTTCAAAAAATAAACCAATATCAACACAAGAAACATTTTAATTGCAAAATGAAAACAAGAGGAATTTCCCCAGTGCAGAGGAAAAACCAGAAACTGAATATGCTACAAGAGTTTTATCAAGAATTACAAAAGCCAGAAACAAAGATCTAAGAAAACATTAAGGCTATACATAATCAAAACAAATTAAAAACGAGAAACCCAGATCAAATTTCTAATACAAAGTGAAAAATGATTTACAAAGAGGTTAATTCATACCAATTACATCACCAACTTGGAAAGTTTTAGTAGCTGCCCACTGTTTTAGTCAATATTACCAATGGTGGTCCAACCAGCAGAATCGCCAACCTTGTAAACAATAGTATCGAACACCTGAGACATTAATGACATTATTAATAGCGTTAGCAGAACCAGAGCTCTCTTCACCAATTCCATGGCTACCAAACACTGAATGGAGGAGTTAATTTGGGGTCTGAGAACTGGAGGAGTAATAGCCAAGGTTGATTCGAAATGGAGATTTGTACTGCTAATAAAGAGTCAGATTCGAAATGGAGATGGTGTGTGGAGGACATACCAGCAGGCTGAGATGAAGATGGAGGTGCCGATGACGGCGGTAACCTCTCTGTGAAGGCGAGAGGAGGCTGAGATGAAGATGGCGAGCTGCGATGGTGGGCGGAGATGAAGATGATGCCTCACTGCAGAGAGGAGAAGTGAGGGAGCGGCGCAAATGGGAGAGTGAGGATTCTGAGATTAGGTTAGGCAGTAAAAGCTTTCATACATTAACCCTTCGAAAATATATCAAAAATTCAATTTTCTTTGTAAACTTTAAAAGTATCATTTTTTCAAATATTTATTTAATTTATTAAAAAATATATTTTATTTTTAAATAGATATTTCTCAAAATTCCTCTGACTCGTCCTTCCGTCGCAAATCCGTCTCAGATCCGTAGCAAATTTGCGACGGAAAACGTGTCCGTCGCAGATCCGTAGCAAATTTGCGACGGAAAACATGTCCGTCGCAGATTTCCGTCGCAAAATTCCAAATATTTTTATAGTGAAATTTGCGACGGCAATAGATGGTAGCAGATCTCCGTTGCAAATTGGTTTTTTTAGTGTTTTTTCTCTCGCGCCAAGTTTCCGCGCCAACTTTTGCGACGATTATTTGCGACGGAATGATTTTCGTCGCAGATCTGCCACGGATTTGCAACGGATTTGCGACCAATTTCTCAAAATTCCTCTGACTTGTCCTTCCGTCGCAAATCTGTCGCAGATCCGTAGCAAATTTGCGACTGAAACATGTCCGTCGCAGATTTTCGTCGCAAATGCCGAATATTTTTGTAGTGAGGCAGACACGGCCAGAGGTCCTGGCCGTGTCCTTGGCCGTGTCAGATAGACACGGCCAAGCCTCTCCCCGTGTCACTCATATTGCCTTTCAAATTTTTTTTAATCCAGAAACAGACACATTCAAGGGACACGGCCGTGTCCATGGCCGTGTCCCTCAAAAACCATCAGACACGGCCAAGCTTCACCAAGCTTGGCCGTGTCACCTAAACTTTTTGTTTTAAAATCACGAATTTTGCCCAGCTGTTCATTTTAAATCCCTAAATCTCTCTCTCTCCTCTCTCGTTCTCTCTCGCTTTCTCTCTCGATCTCTCTCTAAAAACCTCCATAGCCACCATCTTCAAGCTTCAAAATCATAGTAAATCTTTCACTTTTCTTCACCAAAACTGATTTTAACCCATCCACTTCTTTTCTTTTCTCATTAAAATCAATTAAATTTGTGAAATTTTCATTTTCACCAAATCATCAAAATGACAAGAACAAAAATGGTGTCTCACCACAAAAGGACGCGACTTCCACCTTCAGCTCCATCTTCATCATCGTCAGCACCAAGGAGAGCAACTCTTCTCGCTCGGGGTTTCTTTCCGACGAGGTATGTTAACGAAGAATCCCTCGATGCTCTTAATATTCGAAGTAATTTCTATGGATTTGTTCATAATCTTGGGTGGGATAGATTTGTTTCCCTTAAACCTTTGCAATTTGAGGAGCTTACATTGGAATTTTTAACCACACTTAAGGTTGAAAAAAATGATCAAAGAATTTGCATTAGGTTACACTTTAAACTGCTTGGGAGACAATTTGTGCTAAAAATTGATCAATTGAGCGATATATTTGGTTTTCACCAACAAGGGGAACAATGTGTGCCTAAGAGTTTTCGACAACAATTCGCATGGGGAGCTTTGGGCTCGGGTACCTATGTGGCCAAATCGGCCAAGGCTACGAAATTGAAAAATCCAGCCCTAAGGTACTTACACCGGTTTATGTCGTGTGGATTTTTTGCAAGAAAAGAAAGCACAGGGGTTGTAGAACTAAGCGAACTATACTTTTTAGACTGTGCTAGCAATAACGTACCCGTTTGTACCGGCTATTGGTTAGCCGATGTGTTTGACAGTGTGGGACATAAAAAGCGGGGTGCCATTTGTATCGGAGGATTAGTTACAATTTTAGCAATGGCACTCCTTGATGATTTTGACCCGAGCAATTGCCGACTGACTAAGATATCGGGGAATGATTCATTAGATCTTGCCACCCTAGAGAAAATGCGCATGGTTTCAAGAAAAGGAGGAGCGTATGTTATGGGTTCAGTTGAGACTGAGGTCCCAGAGGGCCGCCAAAAGAGAGCACGAGTCGAGGAGGATTCCGACTCGGATTCTCTAAATTTAGATGAAGATGCTCCAATACCGAACAATCAGGAGCTCCTTCATAGGATTGAAGCATTGGAAAGTAGGGTTGACCGAAACCATGCTGCAGCCATGGAACAAATTGACCGTAATCATACTGCAGTCATGGAACAAATGGACCTAATCAACAGCAACCTCGCTAAAATTCTGAGCCTTCACCCATCAGCGGCATCATCGTCCTATCCTCCACCACCGTAGATCCTACCAGCTCCAACCTTTTGACATCACTTGTTATTTTCTTATTTGTAGTTATTTCATGTTTTTGTTGTTTCGGATTTTAATGTTAACTCTTTATATTATGTTTATTTTATATATTGTATTTTGCTCTTGAACAATGGTTGTTTGTGGATGAAAAGGTAGCACTTGCGTCACAAAGGATCGATGGAAAAACAGGTTGCACCTTAACTTTTTACTTTACATATCGTTGTTTCCATTGAGGACAATGTAAAACTTAAGTGTGGGGTGTGTGCTAAGCCTTTTGTTCATGAATATAAATTGTCTATTTTCGTAAATGTTTTTGTTTTGTTATTTTCGTAAGTGTTCTTGTTTTGTTAAGTTTCTTCTTTTGTATTATAATTGATTTTGATGTATATTAATAAGTTCAATTGTTATAATAATGTTGATAGATGACTTTTAAATTTTTGAAGCATGAATTTGAGGATTGATTAGAGTTAGTACTTATTGTCAATTTTGATGGTTATTCTTTGCATTGCCATTAACTAGTGAGGAATTGAGCTATCAACTTATCATTCTTTTTATGTGTGAACATCTTTGATTGATGAATTGCTAGAACTTGCTTTGACATGCATTTTGAGACTACATAAAAATTTCAATTAAGCATCATCATGATTAAGGCAATTTAGGGCAACCCATTTTGGCTTAAAAAGACCAACCTTACATCCGACCTTAGTTCGCCAACTTTGAGCTTATTTCATTTTCCCTTCTTTCTTTTTCACAACACCGTCGGCTTGAACCATTATATTTTAACTTTACCCGTTCATTTGATCAAGAGAATTTCAAGAGCATTAATGGAGTGTTGTGCTAAATAAAGTGTGGGGTTGAACTCAATAGGCTCTAAATTACAAATTATTGTACTCTTTAGTTGGATACCCTATATAAAATATATATATATATTGATGAAATAAATAATGAAAATCAAAATAATAGTTGTTGTTCTTGTGGGAAGGGTTGTATTGAGTTTGGAAATCATCTTTGCAAATTAAACAAATGGGATTGTTGATCATGCTACATTGCTTACTTCACTCTTGAAGTACTCTTGACCTAAATGAACTAAATCACTCTCCCAAATGTCATACCTTTTCCTTAGCCCCATTACAACCAAATAAAAGACCTTATGATTGATGCTTGATTGTGATTAGGTGGTGGAGAATTGATTGATAAGCAAGCCTATAGTCCTAATCTTTCATTGAATGTTGAGAGCTTAAACACTACCCAATTAAACACTTGAGAGGTTTGTGAGGGAGTGACAAATTTTGGTATGCATGGATTGACCATTAAGTTACTTGAGTACCGATTATTCTTGATTCGATTATGATTGCGGATTTAATAAGATGGGAGTCTTAATGCATCCTTATAACTCTTGAACTTGACAATATCATCTTGTTTTATTTGTTTTGATTCTAACTTTGCTTGGGGACAAGCAAAGGATTAAGTGTGGGGTAATTGTTTAGATCAATTTTGTATATATTTTCTATGATATTTTTGTTGGTTATAAGTTAATTTTCATGTTTAATTGTACTTAAATATGCTTGAAGTTGTTGATTTAGGTTGAAGTACATTTGATGGAGCTAAGGAATAAAAAATGGGTGAATTTGTTGAAGAAAACAAGTGACACGGCTAAGCTTGCCAAGGCTTGGCCGTGTCCATCATCAAAAGAAGAAGAATCAAGGACAAACATGAGACACGGCCAGGATTAACATGGCTTGGCCGTGTCCCTCAAGGAAACAAGTCCAGTAGCGAACACGGCCAAGCTATTGGCCGTGTCTCTCCAAGGGAACAAAAAGAGCAAAGAAGCAAGGAAAGAAAAGAAAGACACAGAAGCAGACACCATCACTGAACACGGCCAGGACACTGGCCGTGTCACATGACACGGCCGTGTCCTTGACCGTGTCTCACAAGGACAAGCACACAGAATGGGACACGGCAAGGAGCTTGGCCGTGTCCCCAAATAAGAAAGTCACTAGACACGGCCAGGCTCCATTTGGCTTGGCCGTGTCACCCTGGGTCCTTAGCTGATTTGCACGAGAAATGAGCTGGTGTGTTTTTAGTGGGAGACAAAAGAACAAAAAAGAGTGAAAAGTGGGAGGATTTTATGGAAGAAAGGTATAAAGAAAGTAGTAAGTGGGAGACAAGGCATGATGGGTGTCTTAAACAATTGAAAGTGGAAGAGCATGGGGATGAGAAAAGGGGATTTTGAATTAATTTAGTGGACATTCTCTACACTTCCCACTACTTCTGGATCTTCCTCATCTTCTTCCTTGGTTCTTGGCTTGGGAGAGCAAGACCATTCACCATTTCTTCACACACACCAAGAGCAAAATCAATTGTTGGTTTTGAAGTGAGTTATTAGTTCTTGAGAATTAGGGTTTAAGAGGCTTGATTGGAGAATTGAGAATTTGAGAAAGCTATCATCCACTCCTTCAAGAAGAGAACCAACTGTTCAAGAGAGCTGGAAGTTCATCATTACACACCAAGAAGGAGCCACGAAAGAGACGAGAGCCCGATTTTAGCATCTTCAAAAAGAGGTTTATCTAACTCTTTCTTTTAATCCATTTCTTATTTGTTGTTGTGTATTAAGAACATTAATATTGCAATGTATAATTTTGATTTGGTTTATATTGAATTGAGTAATTGTTTAAAACATATGATGAGCTAAATTACTCATGCTTGGGGTTGTAGTATATTTGATTAAATGATTTGATTTGATGATTCCATTGATATACCTTGTTATTTGTTGATTGCATTGAATTAAAGGTAAATTGATAGAATGGCCACCTATTGATTACTCAATATTGAATGACGAACCGAGAGGAGAAGTTTAATATCGGAACTATGCAACTACCCTAAGAATGAATTAGAAATATAAATTCTAGGGTTTATTAATTTGATAATGTTAAACGATTGGTTGTTGTTAATTCATAAATGTGAGAACTAGTGAATTGATAATTGGCTAATTAATCTTAAGAAACAAATTAAGATTCAAGGTTATATTAATGGATAATCGGATAATTGAACATTTGATTAAATAGACCTACAACCCTAGGCATCATCTCCATAATTGAAATTCTCTTGCATAAAATCACTCGTTTTAATTTCTAAGGATAATTAAGGTCCACCAATTCAATCACAAAATCAAATTTATTATTCCATGCTAATCGAACTATTACTTGCAAGTCCTTCCTTGGGAAACGACCTTGGGGCGATCACCTTTGCTACAGCCACCTCGTATACTTGCGAGTGACACTTTGTAGTAGTACTTAATTTGAGCGCAACAATACCCAAGTGATCGCATGTAAAAAAGAGCTAAAATGCTTAAAAGAATATTAGAGATGGCGGTTAGCTCTTGCAGTGCTTTATCGACACTCAAACTCTTGTGCACCCACCAAGAATAATCGAGCACCCGCACAAGTCTAGTAGATTTGAATATTGTCACCAAACACCTTAGACTAATGATAATCAAACACGTGGATGATGAAATTTGAATTGAACGGTAACCTTTGTGCTGTGCAACTGCATGGCTAGCTCAAACTACCGCACGACACAAAAGTATGGGTAGCTAGATTCTATCAGACAATAAAATTTGACCGTTGGAACTAATCGTTAAACAGAACTTTCAAGCCGTGCGATCGTCCACTGAGTCGAGCGACCGCACACTGAGCTCTAAACATAGAATTAGTGGAAGACATGAACTAAACATGTGGGATCCACCCTAAATGGCTACCTTAAGGAAAATGGCCTTAAATATTACATTAAACTTCAATTTTTAAAGTTAGAGAACATTGTGATTATTATTGTAAATTCCATGAACAATATTTTTCATTGTATTATTTAAAGATCAAAGATCAAAAGTCTTAGAGTGTTGGGTGTGAGCATTAAATACCATTAAGTTTGAGTTTGAGCTTAGAAACACTTAGGTTGTGGGAGTGAGATTGGGAAAACTCTTGTAAGGGTTGTGAGAATTCATCTCAAACCATTGTAATAGTTCGGTGTGAGCTAGGAAAACACCAAGTTAGAGTTGAGCTTGTAAAAACTCAAGTCTAGTGGAACCTTAACAACTTGTTAAGGAAGTGGATGTAGGATTGAAGTATATCCAAACCACTATAACTCTTTATGTTTCTTTCTTCTCAACTCTACTCCATCTCCATCTACATCTTCTTCATTTCTTGTTTTTAATATTTATTTTACCAACACTCTTTATCTCAACCAATTCATCTCCCCTCTTGGTTGCTAGTTTGGGGCAACAATTTATAATATAATGATTATTTATTTCAATAATTTGATATAGTATGGATAATATTGTAATACTTAAGAATCCAATAATATTTATACATGAAAATGAGGCTGGTTCCAATGAACCAAGTATTATGGGGGTGCTAGGCCATTTCTCACCTTCTTCATGCATAGCCAACTTTTCGAACCCAATAAGGGGTTGAGGATTCCTTAGGAATCATGCCGTCCACCCCTTTCTATCTTCCCAACCCATCCCATTCGTGACTCCATTTCTCTGTATTTAGGCCCGTATTTCTTAAGGCCTAGAGCCTAATAGTGCCAAAGTCATAAGAACCATTCCACTGGAAGTGGGGGCAAAACTCCCCGTTCATAGTGGTGACTCCACTGGAGATAAGAGAAATTGATTTCATTGGTCTTTATATTATTTTATTCTTTCTTATTATGATATTATCCATTGCATCATTTAGATTGCATTGTGTGTTTGAGTTAGGACGGCCCGTGTAACCCGTGTTATGTTATGTCATACTTTCACTCAATGTATAGAGATCGATCATGGCATAACCACTCACAGCCTCATACCTTTTGGTATATACTTGCTATTGGAGCCTAAACTTTTGAACTTAAAGACTAAAGCCCATATAATTGGCCTAGTAACTTTCCTTAGGTTTTTCTCAAATGCTTGTTGTTTGACTGTGGTTAACATATCTTTGTTTGAGTTATGACCCATTTAGTTTGTTTTTTTCCTAATATAACCTGATTACGATATAAGCCTAAAATAATTTTATTCTTTAAAGCCCAAAATAATTTTAAATCCCAAAATAATTTTTACCCTTTTAAGCCCAAAAGACCATATTATTTTCAAACTCTTTTTAAGATGGTTTTTGAACATAAAACTTTTTAAGAAAGGCCAAAAATCCTTTTTCTATATCATGGCCCAATACTCATTTTGAAAACATTTTTTTTACAATGGAGCTTTGAAACACTTTTTAATGGGCTCAAAACCACACTTCATTCAAAATATAATTTTTTCTTAAATGGCTTGCAACTGGTTGGGTCAATTAAGGAATATTAAAATCAATTGTGGGTATGATTTACACCAAGACTTGTTAATCATGGGCTTGTTTATGGCATAAATCATTAGTTTCTTTTTCAAATGGAAAATTTATTTATGATTAACCTTTTAATTTAGTTTTAATATACAATATAGTATAAAAGCTATTTTTAGTTGATCCAATGGATTAATGCTTAATTAATGAGAATTATCATGGACTGACTTTGAAAATCAAAATTATAACTATTGGTTAATCTGTCTGAGTGGATCTCTAAAAAAAAATTCTATGTTGATATTTTATTGACCATATACCTAGGAAAAGAGACTCGCCATTCATGTGTGGGTGATATAAGGTTTGAAGGGTCATTCCTACTCTTTTTGTTTATTTATCTGTTACTTGTGCATACATGCATTGCAATGCATAACATTGATCCTTTCTGGTTCATAGACCTAGAGTATAGTAGTTCAGGTATGACAATTTGACCTACTATAGTGACATAGAATCCAGTCAGAACTCAGTCAACTTCACACCAAAAGCAATGGACCCTGAGCAAATTTAGAAATTAGTGAATGACACCCTCAACTCCAAGATGGAAGAATTAAAGGAGGCCCTGGCTGAGACTATAAGGAGTCAGTTACTCTCATTATTTAAGGACAACAATGTTGAAGCTTCTGCTAGCAATAAGAAGCAGAATGATAAGGAAAAGTCTGAGGTATCTTATATGACCTCTGAGGAAGACAAGCTAGCCGGCCAAGGAGAAAAGAAAAGAAGAAGAAGATGAACAGAGAAAAGCAAAGTCAACACTCAACTCTTCTCTCAACCATTCAATCATCCTTTAAATCTCAACCAAGCAATTTCATTAATATAATATTCATAAAAAATCTTCATCCACTTACTAATTTCCATTTCAATTAATTTAATAAAAATAAATAAATCTTCTTTTGACCTTTCATTTCTTTGACTTGTATATGTTGTATATATCTCATATATACAACATATACACTCTTCTCTTTACCTCTTTTCTCTTTCCACTTAAACATATACATTTAATCCAAATACAACAATAAATATTCCAAAACTTTTAGGGTATACTTTGGGATATTACAATTCTCCCCCTGTAAAAAGAAATTTCATCCTCGAAATTACTTGATCTCAATTCTGAAACAGCTGGGGATACTGGTCTCGCATCGCTTGCTCACTCTCCCAAGTTGCCTCTTCCTTCGCATGATTCTTCCAAAGAACCTTTACAAGTGGCACTTTCTTATTTCTCAACTCTTTCATTTTATGTGCCAAAATAACCACTAGTTCTTCTTCAAAAGTTAGATCCGAACTCACCTCAATAGATTCAGCGGACATAACATGAGATGGGTCTGATCTGTACCTCCACAACATAGAGACATGGAAGACATTGTGAATTATTTCCAACTCAGGCGGCAAAGCAATTCAATAAGTAACTGGTCCCACTCTCTCCAATACCTCATAAGGTCCAATAAATGAGGACTTAGCTTCCCTTTGCGGCCAAATCTCAAAATCTTTTTCCAAGGAGACACTTTCAGAAATACTTTATCTCCAACGTTAAACTCTATGTCTCTCCTCTTCAAATTTGAATAAGATTTCTGCCGATCTGAAGCTGCTTTCAACCGATCCCGAATTATTTTCACTTTCTCTTCCGATTCTTTAATCAAATCAGGACCAACCAATTTGCCTTCTCCAACTTCATTCCAACATAGAGGCGTTCTGCATCTTCTACCATACAATGCCTCATAAGGTGCCATTTTAATACTAGACTGATAAGTATTGTTATAAGCAAATTCCATTAATGGCAAAAATCTGTCCCAACTTCCAGAGAATTCAATGACACAGTCTCTCAACATGTCCTCCAAAATCTGTATCACTCTCTCTGACTGCCCATCTGTCTGCGGATGAAAAGCAGTGCTAAAGTGCAATCAAGAACCCAAAGCACCATGTAAACTCTTCAAAAACCTCGAAGTAAACCGGGGATCTCGATCAGACACTAAAGAAATTGGAACTCCATGCAATCTTACAATTTCACTGATATACAGCTCAGCCAACTTCTCTAGAGGATAATCCATCCGAACTGGAAGAAAATGAGCTGTCTTTGTCAACTGATCAACAATCACCCAGATAGCATCATGCTTCTTCTGAGTCAAAGGAAAACCAGACACAAAATCCATTGTCACAAGTTCCCATTTCCATTCAGGCACTGATAAAGGTTGAAGCAACCCTGTTGGAACTTGGTGCTCAGCTTTCACCCTCTGACAAGTGAGACATTTAGATACAAACTCCGTTATTTCCCTCTTCATACCTGACCACCAGTAATGTTGCTTCAAATCATAATACATCTTGGTACTCCCAGGGTGCATAGCAAAAACCGACTGATGTGCTTCCTCCAAAATAATCTTTCTCAATCTTACATCATCAAGAACACACAATCTATCCTTGAACCAAAGGCTACCATCTTTTCTCATATAAAAATCTCGGTTCTCTCCTTTCTGGCAACCCAAAATAATCTTCTGAATTTTCTCATCAGCCAATTGAGCCTCTTTAATATGATCCAACAACATCGGTCTCAAATGCAACTGAGCTAACAAGGCTCCATCATCACATGATTCAAAACTAGCATGCAACGCTCTCAACTCAACAAGCAATGAGAGCGAATTAATAGTCAAACCTGCCAAAGACTTCCGACTCAAGGCATCTGCAACAACATTTGCCTTACTAGGATGATAATCAATCAAATAGTCATAATCTTTGATCAGCTCCAACCATCATCTTTGCCAAAGATTAAGCTCTCTCTGAACCCCCAAATATTTCAAACTCTTATGATCTGTATAGATAAAACACTTCTCCCCATAAAAGTAGTGTCCCCAAATCTTCAAAGCGAAAACTATGGCTGCTAACTCCAAATCATGCGTCGGATAATTAAGCTCATGCTGCTTCAACTGCTGAGAAGCATAAGCTATGACTTTACCCTCTTGCATCAAAACACAACCTAAACCATTATGTGAAGCATCACTGTAAATCACATATGGTTTATCTTCCACAGGCAAAGTAAGAACAGGAGCTTGAGTCAACATTTCTTTCAACTGCTCAAAACCTGCTTGACACTGGTCTGTCCACACTTCCGTGGCATTTTAAAATTACATATAAGTTCTTTAAACTCTTACTACATGAAGAGTTAACACATTTCAGCTCTGTTTCAAAGCAATTTACTTTTAATACTAAACAACATGCTTAAACAAATAAAATCACACAATTCAACCACTTTGGAAAATCACTTTTCCAAAACCCTAAATCTCCACTTCCATTCTCAAACTCCAACCAAACATAACCAAATCCAATATTTGACTTTAAAATACTTGTTTATGTAACAAAACAACTCATTTGGAATCAATTTACACAATTAAAAATCATGATTTCAGAACCCCAAAAATTACATAACCCTAAATTCTCTCTCTTCACCAATCTTACCCAAACTCAATCATTTCTTTAATCCAACCTTAAAATCATTGTTAATAACTTAAAATAACTTCATATATACCCAAATAGACAATTAAATCTTAGAACTTTAAAAACCCAAAACAAACATAATCACAATTCCTATGAAATCCAAAGAAAGAAGTTGGGAACTTACTAATTTTGGTGGAAATCACCAAAAATCCACTTTAAACTTGTTGAATCCTTCAATTTGTGGAGTATGGAAAATCAAAATTCTTGAATTCAATAGCTATGGTGGCCGGCCCTTGATGGAGAAGAAGAAGAAGATAAAAACTTTTAAATTTTCTTTTTCTTTTCATCTTTTATTTTTAACCATGTATATATATAGTAAAATAATTTAATAATTATTTATATAATTATTTATTTAATAAATTAAAAGTCATAAATTTTCTCAATTTATCATAATGCCTCACCGGTACTTGTGGCTGTGGTGGCGGTGGCTGCACTGGAGCTTGCCTCAACAATTCTACCACATGCCGTAACCAAACCGGCGGAACCTCATCAGCAGCTGATCTCTCTTGTACAGGAGCAGGTGCCTCTCCAGCTCTCTCAATCCTAGCTCCATCTCTACCCTCTTCAGGAGCTACACTCTCAGCACTACCTTCTATGGACTGACGTGACTAAGACGCCATCACTACCTCTATCTGCAAACACAGCACAATATACCTCATCAAAGATCAGAGACTGCCAATACCAAAACATGTATCTTATTTAAAAACCAACTTTTAGAATCAAAATGTTATTTTTCTTACAATTTACCTAGGTTGAGAATCTCAAACCTAGGCTCTGATACCAAAACAGATGTAACACCCCTATACCCCGTATACGCACACTACATACTACCATACCTGTAATATACGTATATCGAATACAAGAGTGCCACGGTTTATATTAGATAACCCAATTTTTCTCTTCTGCAATAATATAAGAAAACTTAAAACACTTCATATTATATTATAAACTATACTAGATAAAACATTTATTCATTATGCAGCGGAAAATGTAGTGGTATTTACATATATAAATACATCAAAATCCATGTTTACAAAACATAAAGTTTATACATGTTTGGCAGTTTGTCTCTGATCTTTAAGCCCAAAATCAACACTTCAAAGTCTAGACTCGACTCGGTCTAGCTGAACTCTCCGGTTCTACCCTGTCACCTGCGCGATTAACCACAATTGCGCTAAGCCATAGGCTTAGTGGTACAAATCACAATAACAATATGCTTTAATGCAATGTCAATGTCATACTTTCAAACAATAGAGATCATAATCAAAAATGCTATATTTCATAACATTACATTTCATTATCTTATTTAATTGTTTTACCATTTATGATTCACATTGAAACAAAGACAAGCATGGGCCCAAAAAGGATCTAATATGTTATTCAAAATTCAGAGTTACTGCTTTGGTCCATAATCACATTCATCAAGCCCGTAGGCGATATATATATATCTATCCATGGATAATGTAACAGACCCAGTCTCTTGGACCTCAACCCGGCTAGACCCTAGGGCCCTAGTATCTTGGTCCTCAACCCGGCTAGACTGTTACTATTTTTGAGGCTTACGATCCGGTCTTTTCACCTCAAAAATTTCATATTTCATATTTATCAGCTGGGCTCGGCTTACGACCCGGTCTTTTCACCTGCCCAGCAATTCATAGGCCAAACCCAGAACTCTGAAAATTGAATAACATACTAGGCACACAATTAATTCATTTATCTCATTATCAATCACTTTCATAATTCATTTCTCATAATCAAACTAGGGAACCATGCCCCAATTATTTGATTTGCATCATTATAGCCAACAACAATGGCTGCACATCTCATCATTAAAGTATACATAACCAATTGCATTGGACATACATTTTGAATGATCATCATATCTTTCACATTATGCAAACCATAACATTAATCAAATGTATTAACAATGTAATAAATTACTTAACACATTTACAACCAAATTTGTTAAGTCTCAAAGTCATGTAAATGTATGCAACCATGTAAGTTTGTACTTACCTCAAGAGTAACTCACACCAATCTAAACACTTCCTCTTCCAAGAATCCTCCAACGCCTGGATTAGGGCAACTCAATCTCTTCAAAACCTAATCCAAAAGTGATAATACACACTCACTTAAAGATACACATGAGATAATAAGGCTAAGAATCAACTAGGGAAAACTCTAGACACGCTCAACAACACGGGCGTGTCCCTGACTGTGCCCTAAACTCACAACACAGAAGCTTTGACACGCTCAGTGACATGGGCGTGTCAATCCTCCCTTGACACAGTAGCTATGATACGCTCAGTGACATGGTCATGTCACTGGTCGTGTCACCCATCCAGAAAACAGAATCATTGACACGCCTAAAGACTTGGCCGTGCTCATGGGCGTGTCAGGCCAAAAATCCTAATTCCGGCAGCAACAACATCACATCCAACAAACCTCTTACTTCCACCATCTTCCACTAAAAAAAACTTAACTAAACACACCCATAAACCATACTAACTTGCAAAAGCATCAAAACAACTCAATACATACATCAAACACCAATTCACAACCATCACATACACACAACTCAAACACAACACTTGTTTTCTTCGAACACCAAACTTAACTCTATCTCAAAATCAACACCAATAAGATCAAACACCCTCAAATACACCATAATCAAATATACACATACCATCAACAATCAAACAACAAACTCAAAACACAAACTTAGAAGAAAACCAAAGAATCAAGTGGAGAACTTACCAAAAGTGATGAAAACTCTTAGATTTCCAACTTGATCACTTGAAACATCCTTCAATCTTGAGTTTGGAAAGACAAAATCTCACTTTCTCTCTTGCTATGGAGCTAGCCGGCCAAGGAGAAAAGAAAAGAAGAAGAAGATGAATAGAGAAAAGCAAAGTCAACACTCAACTCTTCTCTCAACCATTCAATCATCCTTTAATTCTCAACCAAGCAATTTTATTAATATAATATTCATAAAAAATCTTCATCCACTTACTAATTTCCATTTCAATTAATTTAATAAAAATAAATAAATCTTCTTTTGACCTTTCATTTCTTTGACTTGTATATGTTGTATATATCTCATATATACAACATATACACTCTTCTCTTTACCTCTTTTCTCTTTTCACTTAAACATATACATTTAATCCAAATACAACAATAAATATTCCAAAACTTTTAGGGTATACTTTGGGATATTACAAGAAAGGGGTGGATGACTCGATTCCTAAGGAATTCCCAACCCCCTAATGGGTTCAAAAAGTTGGGTACGTGTGGGGAAGGTGAGAAATGGCCAAGTACCCCCACAACGCCCAGTTCATTGGAACCGGCCTCCTTTGCAGGTCTTAATATTATAAAATTCTTATATATAACAATATTAGCCATATTACATGCAACAATTAAAATAAAGCATCATTATATTAAAATCAAAGCAATGACCAAACAAAGGAAATAAATGGACACCCATCCAAGAATTGAAACATGTCCTTACATCATCCTTATCTAAACTAAATAGGGCACCCACCGAAAGGTAGAAACATGTTCTTTAAATTAGTCCAAAATATAAAAGCAATTTAAATTGCATGATATTTAACTAATGAGGTACCCACAAAGTGGAAACATACCTCTTACACTTTTAATACTAAAACAGACAAATAATAATCATAACAATAAAGAAAATAATCATCCATGGTAAATTAAATAATTCAAGCATGGAAATTAAATAAATCAACCATCAAAGCATATAATAAACTACATAATCGAATCTAAAATTAAATAAAGTAATAAATATATAAGTTTAGGTTTATGTCTTAATTTAGGGTTCTTTAATTAACATTTAGGTTTTTGGGCTTTTGAAATTACTACTATTATTATTTAGGCTAGTGCGAGACTTTTTGAAAAAATGGAATGGATTAGGGTTTTATAAATTTAAGAAATTAGTAAGGTTCTTTGATTGATCAAATTAGGGTTTAAGGGTGACATCATAAAATTAGAGTTTTGGAATCTTAAGACATTAGAGTTTATAATTCATGGTTTCTGGATTGTGATTTTAGGTTTACTGTATTGAGTTTTAGGGTTTAGATTTATTTGTCATAAGATTTTAAGGATTTAAAGAATAGGATTTAGGAAAACTAGGGTTTACCGTATTAGTTTTGAGAGGATTGGGGTTTTTTTCATATTTTAGAAAACATATTTGATTTTATGATTTAAGAAAATAGTTTAGAGTTTTATAAAAATAATTATGATTTTTAGAAAATATGAAGAAGATTAGAGTTTGGAGATTCAAGAAAATATTTGGAAATTTTGGACAAAAAGTTATGGTTTAGAAGAAAATAGTTTGGGAAAATAGTTTAGGGTTTTAAAACTTTTGGAAGCAGAAGAATAGTTTTAGGGTTTTTAAGGCTTTTGGAAATAGAAGAGTAATTTAGGTTTTGTGAAGTTTTTGGAAATAGAAGAGTAGTTTAGTGTTTTTAAGATTTTTGGAAGCAGAAGAGTAGTTTATGGTTTTTAAGATTTTTGGAAACAAAAGAGTAGTTTAGGGTTTTTAAATTTTTGAAAACAGAAGGATCAATTTATGGTTTTTAGGGTTTAGATCATTGACTAATGCTACTGGAATAATGTATGATACATTACTAAGTTTAATAATTTAGATCACTTAGAAAAGTAAACGATGGAAACATTGTAAATAACATTAAACTAAAGATTTATAATCAAACCTCCATTCATTGCTTCCTCCACAGTTTGCTTCTAGATGAACAAAGATAAAGGCAGTGTTGCTGCCATTGAATGAATTGTTGATTGCTTTCTTTGTTACTAATCTCTTGTGCTAGGGTTTTTCTGTCTCTTTTTTACTCCGATCCAATCAAAGTTCAAAGTCCAATTTAGCAACACAAATTTTCTATCCCCAGTTCTGAGTTTTAATGTCTTATTTATAGGAAAAATTATAAGCCTACTTTTAACTGTTTAAAGAAATTAAAACCAATTAAGAAAAGAAACCAAAACCAAATAGAATTTGGTTTTGGAAAAAACTGCGTTGAAAAAATTTCGATGGCGAAAAACTTGTTGCGGGCCAAAAATTGCGAGCTACTAGGAAATTCCTGTGGGCGGGCGCCAATTTGTTGCAGGAATTTCCTAGGCATCGACGAATTTTTCTTTGCCGATTTTTATTTATTTTTTATTTTATTAACTTTACCATTTTTTATTTTTATGAAAAATTATAAATAATAAATACCAAAATAAATATTATTTAATTAAAATACCACAAAAATTATTTTGGACTATATAAAAAATATCGGACCAGACTGGGTCAAAAATTAACGGTCTACAGGACTCAACTAATAGTGATGATGAATTAGATACTAAGGAATGAGACTGGGCATTTGAATCTGAAGTAGAAGAGGTATAGAGTCATAAGGTCATCACCCCTGAGATGCCTAAATAAATGAAGCATCTTCGACTCCAACTCAACCAACTTCCTTTGGCTTATTTAGTTTTTGTTTCATATTATTTCTTTGATCTTTTCTGGAAAAATTATCTTTTTCAAATTAAAATTATTTGAATAAATCACTTTCATTAAATTTTTATTTATTTTGGTCTTTCTCCATTTATGTGCTCAACCAATGATGAGTCTAACTTGATATTCATAAATTGGTGTATCTATACATCATAATTTGAATGACTTTACTGGATGATGGAATTGTTCTATAACATTGAGCTATGTATGCTTACTTAGAGAGGGCTCCTGCATAATTACCTTTGTCTAAGTCTTGGTCAATTTTAGAACATCCTTTGATGAACTTTTGAGGTAAAATTGAACTCTGCTTATTTAAGAGAGAGATTATCTAGGCATTATTTGGTTAGCCAACAACTAGTATCCACCCTATTAAGTATTAATCCATAGTTTGTCCCTTTGAGCATTCATGAGATTTTAGCTTGTTTCTTGATTGGCTTATGAATCCAATCACCTACCATATGCTATTATGATACTTATGACAAGTCTGATGATCGCTGAGGAACTAAGGTAAGAATGTAAAAGAAAATGATTTATATAAAAGACTATACAGATAACTGAAGTTTACCTAAACTGGACTTAATATCTCAGATCTATTTCATCATTGAAATGACATTAAAGCAGTAAAAGATTAATCCTTATTGGATTTCATCATTGAAATGACATTAAAGCAGTAAAAGATTCATCCTTATTGGAACATACTTGCACTACTCCACTCATTCTTAGCCAAAAGCATAAGATGGTACAAACAAGATAACTCTCTTAGATGCTAGGGCAAAAAAAAAACAAAAAAACAAGAAAATAAAATAAAACCCAAAAAGGGAGATTCATAAAGCCAATAGAGTTCTTTTTACCTAAAGCAGCATAAGACTTCCATTTAGTTTACGATGATAGATTGACTTGAAATTGTCCACCTCATTCAAATAAAATCAAAGAAATAATGGAAAGACCATTTTTCATTTTATCCAACACAACTCCAAATCCGTAATCATGAAAGTCATTTCATATTCCAAAAAGGGAAAAGGGCAAAATAATGGTCCTGCATTTTTGCAAAAGAGAAAGATCAACATTGTACTAAGTAAAGTCAGATTTCTACAAAGAAGATAAGCTTTATATTTTCATGAAGCAAGATTTCAAGTTTTATTTTTTCATGACTCAAGATAACAAGATGCTTAAATGGTGGAAATGAAGTCTAGAGTTTAATGTTTCCAATTATCTAAGTTCTAACTATAATATCCGTGATTTTAGTTAAAATAAAATATGTATTTGGTGATTAATTAAAGTGTGGATAGAGGTAAATGTGGTTATGTACTTGATTTATACACAAAAGATACATAAAATATACAAAAGTATATACATAACATATACTTATTGTATATGTTGAATACATATTATACACCTAATATATATATATATATATAAGATATATACACGTTGTACACATTATGTGTAATTTCCCCATTTTCTGGGTGTTTATTGATGTGAGTAAAATGGATGATTAAATGAGTGTGCTTGGCCGAAAGAAATATAAGAGATATATATATATATATATATTGATTGTTTGAGATATACATGGAATATATAAGATACATACATATACATGAAATATATAATATATATAAATGAAGTATAAAATTGTGTCGGAAAAGTTGATGATGATGATGATGATGATGATAATAATAATAATAATAATAATAATAATAATATTAATAAGAGAAGAAGAAAATTCAAAGAAGGAAGAAAAGCGATTGGTTGAATTAATTATTTAATTAATTGTATAAGAGATAGGGATGAGAATTGAAAAGGACATTTTTCTTTTTCTTCTTCCCCTTTTGGAGTGCAAGATTTTTTTTATCAATCAAATACTATAAGAAATTCAAGATTATTTAAAGAGGTATTGAAGATTTATTGATGAAATCAAGCAAGTACACATCCTATAGCTTTTAATTTTGAGTTTTTGAGTTTATGTATGAAAAGAGTATGTATAAATAGCGTTTCCAACATGGGTTGTTTTAAATATGGAAATGAGATGAATTAGGGTTATTATAATGTAAATGCTATGAATTTATAAGTGAAAAAAATAATATGAGTGGATTGAGGTAAAGTTGATGTTTATGGTTGTAATATGTGAAAATGTGGTTTTTGTAAGAAATGTTTATAATTGTTAAATTGAATTGTTTTGGTACTATTTTGGTTTATGAATAATGATTTCATGGTAAAATGATCAAAGTAAATTTGATTTGTTGAAGTTTGAACAAAGTAGAAAAGAGTGAAAATAAGTTTTGTGAGTGTTAAAGGAAACAATGATGTCTTGTGTAATATAGGCGATGAGTATTACTTAAGCATTGGTTTAATGTAAAATGATGGTTGTATTTGAAATATATGAAGAGTATTAGTGTTATGTATTATAAGGAAATTTAAGGACATTTTGCTAATTATGGGATATATTATGATTATAATTTAAAAATGTATGTATATGTGTTAAAGTATATGCAATGTCAGGAAGTATGGTGAGAAACATAGGAAATTGATCCAAGGAATAAGGATATGAAAACGGATGTGGAAACTTGGAAACATGATGATAAAATATTATTATGTATGAAAATATGTGAGTGGACATAGTTATAATATATGGATTAAAGGTAATAAATAGTAATAGTATATATATATATAATGTACGGGAAAAATATGGGAATTGGATATACACGTAAGGATTTAAAAAGTGATGAAATATGGTAAATTATGTAAAAATATGAGAAAATGGATAAGAGAATGCTAATGTTTGATGTAATGTGTTTGTAATGAGAAAAAATATATGGAATGAGTCACATTGTAGATGTGACTCATGGTTATTGTGAAGTGAGGGTTAAATGGTTATGAATATATGCAATATGTTTTGAGTGTGTAAATGGAAATGGTTATGTTTGAGATATGTGATAAATTGTGTGGAATTGGGTCACATTGTGAATGTGACTCATGATTTGGTATTGTGAATGTTAAATGGGGATGCAAAAGAGAAAATGTGTTTATTGTGTAATGTGGAATGATTATGAAAAGTTGTAGTCGGTATAGTTGAATCAACTTACTAATAGTAGGTCATGCTGAATATTGTGCCTTCGGGCAAGGTATTATGTCTTCGGGTGAGACACACTAGTGTCAAGTGTATTTATACTGAGGAGAGGACCTTCGGGCGATGATAGGCACTTTATCTCCGGTGTTGAGAGAGGGCAGCCTTCGAGTGATTTAAGTGACACTTGCCCTCAGTGTTAATAGAGGCAGCCTATGGGTGATGATTTTACACTAGCCTCGGTGTCAAAAGAGGCGACCTACTGGTTATGATTTGACACTAGCCTCGATGTCTATAATGGCAGCCTTCATATGATTAGTGTGGCACTTGCCCCAATGTCGATGTGAATTAAATTAGTTTGGTGCAAAAATTAGTTGGGCCAACGTGTGTGTGCATGAGAATGTTTGCATGTACAAGCTACTGAGGTGTTTTGTATTAGGGTCCATGAATCCTTAAGTATCATTGTAATATATGTGATGCATTGCGTAGTGGTCTTTATATGTTTATAAGTATTTATTTTTATATTTTTAATTATTTATTATTATTAAGATATGTACCACTAAGCAAGATTACTTAATGCGGTTGAATGTGTCGCGTATGTAACAGAACTACAGAGTAGAGTGACTAGAGTTAGTTTGTGAGTGAATCATTAATTTTGCCACGAGACCAATAGTGCCAAGGTTAGCATACATGTATTAATTACAATATTGTGTATTTTAGTAAATACATTATATGTATTCTAAACATATGTTGAGAAATTATATTTATATTTATGTGTATATATATATTAAATATGAAGTTTTGGCTAAATTGTTGAGGCTATTGGAATATTATTGCTAGATGGAGGTTTTGTGAATTTATTATTATATTTTGGGAGCAAAATTTAATGCAGGTTATGTAATTGAATTTTTGGAATTTTTGAATTACAGGCAAAACTCTAGAGAATTTTTCCCAGAGATTTTTCCTAAAACTATGCATTTTTTTATATTTAGTCTACTAATGAATATTTTATTTAATTACTAAAGTATATTATATGATTTAAAATGTTTCTTATTAATATGGTAAATTTTAAATGACAGGTAATAGTGACACTTTCAAATTTTATATATGCATTTTACATATACGGGGTGTATATATTATACATATAAGGGATATAAAGGTGTTACATTTATTTTTATATCAGAGCCTAGGTTTGATATTCTCGACCTAGGTGGGTTTTAAAATAATGAAAGGAGAAATTTTAAGACATAAATTGAGTTTTAATACATGCATATGCACTCGCACCTAAGTTGGTCTCTGATGTGGTAATATGTATTTGTTGTTGCAGGTATAGGGTGAGATGGCATCTGGAGGACCGGATCATGGGATAGTGTAGGGAGTATGGCTTCGGGTGAGGATGGAGCTAGAGGTAGAGTTGATGCTAGAGAGGCTTCAGGAGTAACTAGACCTTAGGTGCAGGGTCCTCCAGCATGGGTTCATGAGATGGTGGAGTTGCTTCGTCCAACCCTAGTTCAATAGCAGCAGCTGCATACTAGTAAGTATGACAAATTGAGGAAATATAGGGCTGTAGATTTCTTTGGTACTGTGGACCCAATCGAGGTAGAGCAGTGGCTAGATAGGGTGGAGAGGGTGTTTGTCCAATTATAGGCTACTGCAAAAGAAAATTTTTATTATGCTCTTTCCCTTCTGTAGGTAGATGCACACGATTGGTGGAAGATAGTTCCTTAGGGGTTGGTTGATCCACTAGTGCTCTCATATGAGGATTTTCTTAAGGAATTTGGAGAAAAGTACACACCTAGGGGTTATAAGGATAAGAAGAAGAGCAAATTTCTTGATTTAAAACAAGGAGAGAAGAGTGTAACGAAATATGAGAAGGAATTTCTGAGACTCAGTAAATATGCAAGAGGGATTATAACTAATGAGGTGGATAGATGTAGAAGATTTGAAGAGTGATTAAAGCCATCTATTATGTGTAAGGTGGTTGCAATGCAATATAAGGATTTCTATAAGTTGGTGTCTATTGCACGTAGTGTGGAGAAGGCTCAGGGACTTGTAGCTACAGCTAGGACAGAGGAGAGTAGAGCTAGGAGACTTCAGACTGAGGTAGAGTTAGTATCTTGTAGGAGGGGGTGGGAAGATTCTTTGTAGAGTGTTGGTGAGAGTCAGGGTCAATCTGGTAGGGCTATTCAATCAAGACAGAGGCATGTGTTAGTAGATGTTAGTGCCCCTACCCCTACATTTCAGAGGTCTATTCCACCCACTTGCGTTCAGTGTGGTAGGGCGCACAAGGGTATCTGTTGGGGACCTAGCTCAGGAGGTTGTTTCAGGTATGGATCTAGAGATCATTACGTGAGAGATTGTCCAGAGCCACCTGGAGCTAAGCAGATGGAGACAAGTGTATCTAGATTGAGTGTTAGAGGAGGTAGAGGTAGCAGAGGAGGTAGGGCAGGATCTAGTCAGAGAGGAGGATCTGCATCAGTAGGCAGACAGGAAGAGCCTAAGACTACATAAAGGGTTTATAGATTACAGAGGAGGCAAAATACCTCGGATGTGGATGAAGGTAAAATCTTTCTACTTGATATTAATAATGCATTAAATAGTTATGATATGTTGATCTCGATAAAATTGAGTGTTATTTGTGTTAATTTAAGAATTGAAGAAAATAATTAAGCATGTTCATAAGGGGAGAGCAAAGAATAAGTGGATTGAGATGGTAATTAGTATTATAAAAAAAAAATGGAGTTGAGTTTTTTTTGAATGGTTTAGTTTTCTAATAGACAATTTTCAGGACGAAATTACATAAGGGGGAGAGAACTGTAATATTCACTATTTTAGTTAAATTAAAATAAGTATTTGGTGATTAATTAAAGTGTGGGTATGTACTTGATGTATACACAAAAGATACATAAAATATACAAAGTATATATATAACATATACTTATTGTATATGTTGAATACAGATTATACACCTAGTATATATATATAAGATATATACATGTTGTACACATTATGTGTAATATCCCCATTTTTTTTTTTGTGTATATTGATGTGAGTAATATGGATGATTAAATGAGTGTGATTGGTAGAAAGAAATATAAGAGATATGTATATTGATTGTTTGAGCTATACATAGGATATATAAGATATATACATATACATGAAATATACTATATATATAAATGAAGTATAAAATGGTGTTGAAAAAGTTGATAATGATGATGATGATGATGATGATGATGATGATAGTAATAATAATAATAATAATAATAATAATAATAATAATAATAATAACAACAACAACAACAACAATAATAAGAGAAGAAGAAAAGTCAAAGAAGGAAGAAAAGAGATTGGTTGAATTAATTAATTAATTAATTGTATAAGAGATAGGGATGAGAATCAAAAGGGATATTTTTCTTCTTTTTCTTCCCCTTTTGAACGTGAGTTTTAGTAAGAGAGTAAAAAGAGTGCAAGATTTTTCTATACATCAAATACTACAACAAATTCAAGATTATATAAAGAGGTTTTGAAGATTTCTTGATGAAATCAAGTAAGTACATATCTTAAATCTTTTAATTTTGAGTTTTTGAGTTTATGTATGGAATGTTTAGAGAGTGAAAGTGTATTTTATTTGTTTAAATTATTAGTAATTGAGCTAATATGATGGATAAGTGATGATTTGATGATTTGTTAGTGAAAATGAGCATATCTTGTTAAAATAGGGTTATGTAGGGAAGTTGTATAAATTAGGATTTTGGAAGGGATGATGATAATTGTTCAAATGGAATAATTAAATTTTATTTTAATATATATGGTATGATTCTTTGGTTAGAATCTTGATATGGATGAGTTTAAGTAAGTTCAGGGTTATGGAAAGAGTATGTATAAATAGGGTTTCCAACATGAGTTATTTTAAATATGGAAATAAGATGAATTAGGGTTATTATAATGTAGATGCTATGAATTTATAAGTGAAAAAAATATTATGAGTGGATTGAGGTAAAGTTGATGTTTATGGTTGTAATATGTGAAAATATGGTTTTTGTAAGAAATGTTTATAATTGTTAAATTGAATTATTTTGGTACTATTTTGGTATATGAATAATGATTTCATGGTAAACTGATGAAAATAAATTTGATTTGTTGAAGTTTGAAAAAAGTAGAAAAGAGTGAAAATAAGGTTTGTGAGAGTGTTAAAGGAGACAATGATGCCTTGTGTAATGTAGGCGATGAGTATTACTTAAGCATTGTTTCAATGTAAAATGACGGTTGTATTTGAAATATATGAAGAGTATTAGTGTTATGTATTATAAGGAAATTTAAGGACATGTTGGTAATTATGGGATATATTATGATTATAATTTAAAAATGTATTTATATGTGTTAAATTATATGCAATGTGAGGAAGTATGGTGAGAAACATAGGAAATTGATCCAAGGAATAAGGATATGAAAATGGATGTGGAAACTTGGAACCATGATGATAAAATATTATTATGTATAAAAATATGTAAGTGGATATAGTTATAATATATATATTAAAGGTGATAAATAGAAATGGTATATATGTATAATTTACATGAAAAATATGGGAATTGGATATACATATGTGAATTTGAAAAGTGATGAAATATGATGAATTATGTAAAAATATGAGAAAATGGATAAGAGAATGGTAATGTTTGATGCAATGTGATTGTGATGAGATAAAATATGTGGAATGAGTCACATTGTATTGTTATGAAGTGAGGGTTAAATGGTAATGAATATGTGCAATATGTTTTGAATTTGTAAATGGAAATGGTTATGTTTGAGATATGTGATAAATTATGTGGAATTGGGTCACATTGTGAATGTGACTCATGATTTTGTATTGTGAATGTTAAATGGGTATGCAAAAGAGAAAATTTATTTATTGTGTAATGTGGAATGATTATGAAAAGTTGTAGTCGGTATAGTTGAATCAACTTACTAATAGTAGGTCATGGTGAATATTGTGCCTTTGGACTAGGTATTGTGTCTTCGGGTGAGACACACTAGTGTCAAGTGTATTTATATTGAGGAGACGACCTTCGGGCGATGATAGACACTTTATCTCCGGTGTTGAGAGAGGGCGGGCTTCGGGTGATTTAAGTGACACTTGCTCTAGGTGTCAATAGAGGCGGCCTATGGGTGATGATTTCAAACTAGCCTCATTGTCTATAGAGGCGGCCTTCGGGTGATTGATGTGGCACTTGCCCCGATGTCGATGTGAATTAAATTAGTTTGGTGTAGAAATTGGTTGGGCCCAACATTTGTGTGTGTATCAGAATGTGTGCATGTATAAGCTGCTGAGGTGTTTTGTATTAGGGTCTAACCTTAAGTATCTTTTTAAAATATGTGATGCATTGCGTAGTGGTCTTTATATATTGATAAGTATTTATGCCTATATTTTTAATTGTTTATTATTATTAAGATATGTACCACTAAGCAAGATTGCTTAGCACGGTTGAATGTATCGCGCAGGTGACAGAACTGCAGATTAGAGTGACTAGAGTTAGTCTGTGAGTGAAGCATTAATTTTGCCACGAGACCAACAGTGCTAGTGTTAGCATACATGTATTAATTACAATATTTTATATTTTAGTAAATAAATTGTATGTATTCTAAACATATGTTGAGAAATTATATTTATATATATGTGTATATATATTAAATATGAAGTTTTGGCTAAATTGTTGAGACTATTGGAATATTGTTGCTAGATGGAGGTTTTGTGAATTTATTATTATATTTTGGGAGTGAAATTTCATGCATGTTGTGTAATTGAAATTTTGGAATTTTTAAATTATAGACAAAACACTGGTGAATTATTCCTAGAGATTTTTCCTTAAACTATACATATTTTTTATATTTAGTCTACTAATGAATATTTTATTTAATTATTAAAGTATATTAAATGATTTAAAATGTTTTCTTATTAATATGGTAAATTTTAAATGATAGGCAATGGTGACACTTTTAGATTATATGTATGTATTATATATATATGGGGTGCATATATTTTGCGTATAAGGGATATAAGGGTGTTACACTAACAAAAAGTTTAGAGTGTGAAGGTTTATCCATAGTGTTACATCAGCTTTAATCTAAAACTGGCTTTCATTTAACCTATATCCCTTATAGATCTCGTTTCAATCCTATTAAAGACTTATTGATCTTTTTTTATAGGTAGAGTCTATTAGTAAAGATTGTTTGAAAAAGCATAGATACGAGATAGGCAATATTCAAACTTAATGCGACCTTTAGCTAAGTAATGTATATGTGCCTATCTAAAGTGCATCATCTATTGCTCAAATGGAAATGATTCTCGAGTTTTGTACCAGAACTAAGGTTTTCATGTTATAAATATGCTAATTTAGAAAAATTGATCCCTGAGGTATATTGACATTGATTTGAAAAAGCCAAAATGTGATTTTAATTTGAAAAAACAAAGTTTCTTATCGCATGAACCTTTAAGCTTAGGAAAGTGTGTCGTATTGTCAAACTTTAAAGGACACTTTGGGAAAAGGTATACTAATGAAAGGATCACTTGTATGGTCATATTATGAAGTAGTTGCCAACCAAATGTGTTGAAATGGATATCTCTCATGCCTTTAACTACTGTACTTGGGCCTCCACTACTCATGCTTTCATCTTGAAGATAAAGCGATGAATGTGAAGTCTTTTGTTTTTCTAATATAAGACTTGAATGAGCATCAGGAAGGAACCAATGGTAGTGCTTTGGCTTATCACCTCAGTCTGTAAGTTAATGGAACCACTGTAAGTATCCTCCATGCATACACGCATATATAAGCATATCATACTGCATTTAAGGGGTGTTCATGTGGCCCAATAATAAGAAAAACCGACCCTACCCGAGTGGTTCAGGCCGAGTTAGGCGGGCCCAAGACACATATAGGGTTGGACTTCAGGGTAATGGGGAAGACTAGATATATTTGTCTGGTCCGGCCTCAGGTTATCACTTAAAACCATCGTGCTGACTTGACCTGACCTAATGGTTTATCTTATATATGTATGCATATATATTAGTCTTACACTTCAAAATAACCCTAAAAAAGCACCCGCAACCATACCTCACCTTGCTCTCTCCCTTTTATTTTGCTTCTCTCTTATTTTCTTGATCTCCCTTTTCCTTAAACCTCAGCTCGTCCACTCACCTGCACGGCCTCACCACAGTAGTCACTCATCCCAGCAGCAACTCCTCTCGACCAGCAGGTTGTGTCGCCCAATAGCAGTAGCAACAATAGAAGGCAATAGCATTGGTAGGCAGCAGCAGCAACTCATCCACAACAGGTAGCAAGCATAGAGTATTTTCTTTTTTCATATCCATTTTTTATTTCTTAATAATTTTTAGATTCTCAAGCACATAGATAAATTTTTGACTATTAGTTATTTAGTTCAATTAATCATATTAAAATTCTTAAACCATTAGTATTAGTTAGATAAATTATAATTCTTTCTTAAATTTGATTACAACTTTTGAATTAATTTTTGGAAAGTTTAGGAAATGCTTAAAAAATGGTGCTATGGACATAAGCATATCATGGTTGATACCAGTTTTACTGGTTGAGCATAGTGAATGAAGAAATGTATTTTTTGAAAATATAGATATTGATGAAAGTCAAACCAAGCAATACCTTTTTTCGCCTAATTTGAATGAGACTTTTAAGTAGTTGGTGTATAATGCTTGTTATTAGGTCTTCTTGTGATGTTACTCATTTGATAGCTGGGTTGTGCTCATTTTTCAATTTTTGACATGATTAATTCATTGTGCCATGCTTTTATGAGCCCAAGCCTTGTTATATCATTGTCTCAATATGAAAGAAACATGACCTTTCATCATATTACTCTTTTTTTTTGAAATCTTGGTCTTTCCATTGTGTTAGAAGCTAGATTAAAAGACTGGTTTATGAATTAGTTATTTGCAAATCAAATTAATTTTTTGGCAGTTAATGAATTTTTTTACTGTTAATGAATTTATTTTATCAATTTTTATAATTTTTAATGTACTTTATAGTTTATATTTATTATTGTTAATTTCTTTATTTTTACAAATATTGCAGCAGGAGTTTCTATAAGTTTAACCCAAGAATCAACATGTACAAAGGATAAAATGTGGAGATTAACCAACCAATTTGAGATTTTATTTCATTATGTTGAGATTTAATTTTTGGATTTGGATCTTGTATGGTTTATTAATTTGGTATTAAATTTGTGTATTGCATTGAATGGTTTTTTTTATATAAATTGTATGTTGACTGATGCTTGGGATTATTTTAATTCCATGTTGATTGATATTTGGGATTATTTTAATTGCATGTTAATTGATGCTTGAGATTATTTTAATTTCATTTGAATTTTAAAATTTGAAGTATGCTAATTTGTTGATTTATGTTGATTTAATTAATTTTTTTGATTTATATACTTTATATAAAAGTTAAAGTATTGTTTGGAAATGTTATTTTCTCATTTAGAAGTCAATATTAGATAAAAAATTGTAATAAAAATACTAGAAAATTTTAAATTAAATAAAGATTAAAAAATTTTCAACATAAAAAAATTACATTCAGCCAGGCTCATGGTTGGGCTACAGGCTTATTCCTATATCCTGAATCTAGCTTAGGCCTGGCTTCAGGCTGCCAGTAAACCCAACCCGAGTACACCCCTACTACATTTTGTTGTCTTATTGTTTGTCAAAGTAAACAATAGACACAGTGAAGTAAACAACCAGAAGCATATATGGAATCATAGGTGCATGAAAGGGCCATTGCAAAATGAAAGAAGAGATGCATGTTTGTGTAAAAGAACCAGACAAAATACAAACATTAGTCTGAGCTTGCTTTGGTTTGAGCCTACATAGGGGGCAAAACTTTTTCTTGTTTGTTGTTGATTTATACGCATGTAAAATATTTTTAGATTCACTTTCAATGTTTTGCCACACAGGGCCAAAGAGCGGATATGATGACTAAAAATAGCTGAATAGCTAAATTTTTTACAAAAATGCAAAGTGAAGAGTGGAACATGTAACACACCCTACATAGCCCATACACTTGCCTATATAGAAAATTTAACCTAACATTCACAATACTTCTAAATATGTGCCTATGTATGTATTAAAGAAATAAAGACGAAATACTTTTAATCATTAATACAGTTGTTAAGCTTTCTATAGTATAAACATATATCTATTAACTTATATAGAATACTTAATGATAACTTACATTATTATAAAATTCTCAAACTACTCTCAAACTTGTACAACTATCATACAAAATTACAAAATATTGCCATGTGAACTATATAGAATACAATATTTACAATATTGTTCTTTGAACCTTGGTGATACAGTTGATTAGAAATGAATATTTCTCACTCTGCAGTATCAACTCTCCTCGTTTGATCTACGAGTCAGAAAATAATTCTAACACGCTAAGCAAAGCTTAGTGGTGCTTATGTATAAATTAAAGAAAAGAGATCTATACATTAAATAGTTTAGAAACAATGAAAAATCTTACTTTCATATCATTTAACAAAGAAAGTAATAAATCTATTGAACTTTGAAAAACTAAATGCAATTATATGCAAAAATTATTAAATTAACAATAATCATATAACACATTATTTTCAAAGTAGATAACTTCTTCAGTTATGCCTATACACGCTGAACTCAGATTCTAGATTTGGATAACGGGTCACTGTTTGCAATTTAATGCCCACTGTATAAAATTTTGGCCAATGGACCACTATGGCACGAATGTCCATTGAGTATGATGACACAGAGTGTCTATTGATGGCACAAAGTGTGCACTATCACTTTGGATATCCTCCCTTTGGCTAGCCATTCAATCTCAAGCTAGATCTAAAATCAATATGTTTGGGGCAATCCATTAGTTATTAATAACATTAAATTATGCACAACACTTCAGTAAAACATTTCTTAACCAACACTTAGTATCACACAAATTTTATCATATATTCAAATAAATCTATTACACTACTTGTTAGGGTTAACTTTAAAAAGAAATCCTTTACACTTTGAGAACGTATAATCATTACAATTAGAATTACAAATGAAAAACAAAAAAAAAAGTTATTTTGAGTAATTTCTTCAAGTGACACACCCAGTGACATGGGCGTGTCATTGACCGTGTCATAAGCTCATTCTCACAGAAGTTTTAACACAACCAATGACATGATCGTATCTCTGGTCGTGTCATTTAAGTTGCATTACAGTAGCTATGACACGCCCATTGACACGAGCGTGTCACTGGCCATGTCATTTATCTTTTATCACAGTAGCTATGACACGCCTATTGACACGGGAGTGTCACTGGCCGTGTCATATATCTATTATTACAGTAACTATGACACGCCCAATGACATGGGCATGTTATTGGTCGTGTCTTCAATATTGAAACACAGCATCATTGACATGCCCAGTGACATGGCCGTGTCACTGGTGGTGTCAAGCAAAACTCTGTATTTCAAACACTTATCAACTTAAACTCCATATAGCCAAATATATGATATCAATGGATCAAAACTAGTTTCTTTAACATAGAAAGAGCATATATCAAATAGTTTTCAATAAAAAATCATCAAGACAATTCAATCAATGATTTTAAACAATAAATTCATAAAAATTCAAATAGTTGTAAATCAAAATATACATAAGCACATACCTCTTTAAACTCTTCTTTTTTCTCTAATCACTTGTTGATAATCTCAACTTTTTTAGCTTAATCTTCTAAAAACTTATAACTAGATATTATTTTCTCTTAGGTTTTGATCAAAGTCTTGGAAGGAAGGAAGAAAGAAGGAGTTTTGGTGATGAAGATGGTGATGAACGTGGAAGGAAGAAGAAGAAAGAAAGAAAGAAAGAAAGAAAGAAAGAGAAGTTTCTATATCATTACATCTGTCCACAGACATGCACACACACACACACATATATATATATATATCTTAATCTTGTGAGCCAATCTCATCTTAGTTATGGTGCACCCTCTTTTTTATCCTTTGATTCTAATTCGATTTTAAATCTCATAAAACTATAAAAATAAATAATTTCTTCGGTAAATTTTTGAGATCCACTATTTACATCACTTATCCATACTACTTATATCACAATTCATTATCAATTATCAATATTAAATCAAAGTTTAGTATTTAAAATTTTAAACATTACAATTCTCCTCCACTGAAGAAATTTCATCCTCGAAATTTACCTGTTATCGACGCTTGAAACAATTGAGGGTATTGTTGTCTCATTGTTTCTTCACTTTCCCAAGTGGCTTCCTCTATCGAATGATTCCTCCACAACACTTTTACTAGAGGAATGTGCTTATTATGCAACTTTTTTATTTCACGAGCTAAGATAGCCACTGGTTCTTTTTCATAATTCAAATGTGGCTGAATTTCAATGGACTCTACTTGAATCACATGTGTAAGATCTGATCTATATCATCTAAGCATCGACACATGAAATACATTATGAATTTTAGCTAATTCTGGAGGCAAAGCTAGTCAATAGGCTACTGGACCTACATGTTCAAGTATTTCATATGGTCCAATGAGACTTAATTTACCTTTCTTTCCAAAGCGAAGAACTTTCTTCCATGGTGATACTTTCAAAAATACCTTATCCCCCACACTATATTCAATATCACGCCGTTTCAAATCTGCATAAGATTTTTTTCTATCCATTGCAATTTGTAATTGATCCTTTATAAGCTTTACTTTGTCTTCAGTTTGCTTTATGAGATCAGGTCCCACAAGTTTGCTCTCATTCAATTCCACCCAACACAATGGAGTTCTATACTTCCTTCCATTAAGTGCCTCATATGGAGCCATTCCGATACTCGTTTGATAACTATTGTTATAAGCAAATTCTACTAAAGGCAAATATTTATCCCAACAACCTTTAAAATTGATTACACAACTTCTAAGCATATCCTCAAGTATTTGTATCATCCTTTCTGATTGACTATCTATTTGTGGATGAAATGCAGTACTAAAATGAATTCGAGTACCCAGTGCTTTCTAAAAACTTTTCCAAAATTTTGAAGTAAAATGAGGGTCTCTATCTAAAATTATAGACACTGGTACTCCATGAAGCCTGACTATCTCATTAACATACAACTCTGCAAGTCTAATCATTGAATAGTCAACTTGAATGGGAAGAAAATGAGTTGATTTGGTTAATTGATCAACAATTACCCAAATTGTGTCATGATTCTTTTGGGTGTTTGGAAGACCAGTCACAAAATCCATGGTGATTCTATCCCACTTCCATTATGGTATTGATATAGGTTGCAAAAGACTAGATGGAACTTGATGTTCTGCTTTGACTTGTTGACATACTAAACATCGAGTCACATAATATCTCTTTTCATACCAGGCCCCAAATAATGAGAATTCAAATTCTGGTACATCTTATTGCTTCCGAGATGTATAGTATACATAATATTGTGAACTTCACCAAGAATACAATCCTTTAGTTCCTTCACATCAGGTACACACAATCGATCTCTATAATACACTCCACCTTCTTTTGACACAACATAATCTGGTTTTTCCCCTTCATGCACTTGTTTCAAAAGTTCTAACAATTTTTTATTTTGTTTTTGAGCTTTTATCATATTTTGCCTAATGGTTGATTCAACCCTCAATTCTGCTAAAGTCTTTTGACTTAAAGCATCGGCTACTACATTAGCTTTCCCAGGATGATAGTCGATGATACAATCATAATCCTTGATCAATTCCATCCATCTTCTCTACCTTAAGTTTAGTTCTTTTTGTGTTGGCAAGTATTTCAAACTTTTATGATTAGTGAAAATATAACATCTTTCACCATACAAGTAATGTCGCCAAATTTTAAGAGCAAATACAATAGCACCTAACTCCAAATCATATGTAGAGTAATTCAATTCATGAGATTTTAATTGCCTTGAAGCATAAGCAATTACCTTACCTTCTTGCATCAATACACAACCAAGTCCCTGATGAGAAGCATCACTATAAATAACATAGTCTTTACCTATAATTGGTTTTGTCAAGACAGGCACTTCAGTCAATATAGCCTTCAATTGTTCAAAACTAGTTTGACACTGAGCATTCCACTCAAATTTAATTTCTTTTCTAAGGAGCTTAGTTGAGGGAAGTGATATCTTAGAAAACCCTTGCACAAATCTTCTATAATATCCAGCCAACCCAAGGAAACTTCGGACTTCTGTTATATTCTTTGGTGGCTGCCAATTCAAAATAGTCTCAACTTTACTGGGATCTATACGAATACCATTAGCTGACACTGCATGACCTAGAAATGCCACTTCTGTCAACAAAAAAAAACACTTCGATAATTTAGCATACAATTGATTCTCCCTTAGTGTCTGTAGTACAATTCTCAAATGCTTATTATGCTTCTCTCTATTTCTAGAGTAAATCAGTATATCATCAATAAAAACAACTACAAACTGATCTAAATAGGGTTTAAAGACTCAATTCATTAAGTCCATAAAAGCTGTTGGAGCATTAGTTAAACCAAAGGGCATAACCAAAAATTCATAATGTCCATATCGAGTTCTAAAAGTTGTCTTCTCAACTGATCAAACAACTCATCAATCCTAGGTAACGGATACTTATTCTTAATAGTCAATTTATTCAACTGTCGATAATCTATACATAATCTTAAGGTACCATCCTTCTTCTTCACAAACAAAACTGGTGCACCCCAAGGTGACACACTAGGTCTTATAAATCCTTTTATCAAGCAATTCTTGGAGTTGCACCTTTAATTCTTTTAATTCCAGAGGTGCCATTCTATAAGGTGGAATAGAAATTGGTGTTGTACTTGGAACTACATTAATAACAAATTCTACATCTCTCTCTGGTGGTATTCCATGTAATTCTTTCGAAAAAACATTCGAAAACTCACTCACTGTAGGTATGTCTCCTAAAACCTTGCTTGAATGTCGTGTATCATTAACATAAGCAAGATAAGCTTCACATCTCTTCCTAATCAACCTTCTAGCTTTAGCTGTAGAAATCAAATTAGAAGGATAAAATTATTTTTTTCCCTCGAACTACAATTTCACCATAACCCGGAATCTTAAAAATTTACAATTTTACTATAGCAGTCCATAACTGCTTGATGTCCAGACAACCAATACATTCCCAAGATTACATCAAAGTCATGAAATGGTAGTTCAATCAAATCAGCAGAAAGCTATACATCATGAACTCTAAGTGGACAATTTTGATATACTCTATTTACCTTCACACTATGGCCTAAGGGATTTGTAACTTCTATCTCATAACCAAGTTTATCAACACACATTTTCTTCCCTAAAGCTATAGTTGTACAAACATAAGAATGTGTAGAACTAGAATCTAACAATGCATACACACCAAGATCAAGTAAAGAAAATTTACCAACTACAACATTAGAAGCATCCTGATCCTCCACAGCTTTCATGGCATAAGCCCTAGCAGGAGCACTGCCTCGAGTCTGAGGTCTATCCACTGTTTTAGATCCTCTTTGCTGACTAACACTGGATTGACCAACTCTACCTATCTTATGGCTTGACTGAGACCTCTATATAGAACTATGTCCTTTAACAACTTTTAATTCTTTTATCGTTGGACAATCTTTAATTTTATGCTCTAAAGAACCACATTTCAAGCAAGCCCCCTTTTGATCCAACAATCTTCACTTGCATGGCCCTTACCAAATATTGACAAGGTGTAGTAACAACTCTTGAGGATGAGCTTGTAGCCACTCCAAGCCTACCACCTCTAGATTTATGAAAACTAGCTCCACTTCCTCTACTAAACCCCTGAGTTTGGGCATGAATATTTCTCTGTCTTTTCTGGCCACCTTATTGTTGTTCACTAGAAAATCCCTTCCTTGATTGTTGTTTTCTTCCCTGCTCCTGTTTAATCTCATTTTCTATAGAAACTGCAGCATTAACAAGAGTGGAAAACTCTTTAATCCTCATTGCTACTAAATACACTCGAATCTAACTGTTCAACCATTGTTCAAACTGCATACACTTCTCTTCCTCAGATACAACTATCTCTGGAAAATATTTACTGAGGCAAACAAACTACCTCTCATATTCAGACACAGATGATTGCCTTTACTTAAGATACAAAAACTCTCGATGCTTCTCCTCCAAATAAAACACACTAATATATTCCTTTTTAAATTCTTCTTGAAAAAATGCCCAAGTAAGTCTACCTGCGGGTACACCTTTCTGCTTTGCATCCCACCAGGCAAAAGCTTGTTCTTGCAACAAGGAAACTGCACACTCTAATCTTTCCTCATCAGTACAATGCAGAATATCAAAAGCTCTCACAATCCTCTCCATCCAATACTCTGCTACTAAAGACTCATCAGTATCATGAGCTTTAAAATCTTTTGCTCCCAATTTTCTAATTCTCTCCAATTGAGATCTTTGGGGCACTGGCAGTGGAAGTTGTGCAGGAGGAGCAACTCTTACAATTTGCCTGAGAACTTCCCCCATATTTCTCACTAATTGGGGATCTAATGGAATTTGTTCCGCAGAAGGTTCCGATGGCTACTGATTTCCCACACTAGCTTGACTGTGTGAGGAAGCAGCTAGATCCTCGGCACCTTGACGGGATTCAGAGGCCATCTTATACCTTTAAACATTAAAAATCAACTGCATCAAACGTTTATTCAATTATATAGTTCACATAGCAATGACAGTTGTACTTCTCTTTTCTTTTAACCCACAACTTAGAACCGTCTAAACCAGGCTCTGATACCACTAAATGTAACACCCCCTACATAGCCCATACACTTGCCTATATAGGAGATTTCACCTAACATTCACAATAATTCTAAATATGTGTCTATGTATGTATTAAAGAAATAAAGTCAAAATACTTTTAAGCATTAATACAGTTGTTAAGCTTTCTATAGTATAAATATATATCTATTAACTTATATAGAATACTTAATGATGACTTACATTATTATAAAATTCTCAAACTACTCTCAAACTTGGACAACTGTCATACAAAATTACAAAATATTGCTATGTGAACTATATAGAATACAATATTTACAATATTGTTCATTGAACCTTGGTGATACAGTTGATCAGAAATGTATATCTCTCACTCTGCAGTATCAACTCTCCCCGTTTGATCTGCGTGTCAGATAATAATTCTAACATGCTAAGCAAAGCTTAGTGGTGCTTATGTATAAATTAAACAAAAGAGATCTATACATTAAATAGTTTAGAAATAATGAAAAATCTTACTTTCAAAACATTTAATAAAGAAAGTAATAAATCTATTGAACTTTGAAATACTAAACGCAATTATATGCAAAATTGATTAATTTAACAATAATCATATAACACATTATTTTCAAAGTAGATAACTTCTTCAGTTATGCCCATACACATCGAACTCAGATTTTAGATTTGGATAACGGGTTAGTGATGGCAATTTAATGCCTGTTGCGGACTTAGCCTAGTATCTGCAAGTGCACATATTGTTAACAAGTAATATAATGATGATTTGAGCATCTTTCCCACGAGGAGGTTAATTCTAAGTACCAAACAATTAAAGTGATTAATATTTGGATATTCAAATTTAATTTTATGACTTAACTAGCTAAAATGACAATAAATCAAGAATAAATTTCTAATAATTTAAGACTTAGGGTTTGGTCACCTTTATTGATTTATCATGGTTTTTCTAAGGTATTGATTTAATTTTGTTTTCCTTTGATTAATGGTTAGATTTTCCTAAATTAAGTTGAAGTCTTTCTCAAGTACTAGAACTAATATTGATTTTAATTCTTACGTCTACTCTCGTGATCATAAGTAATTAAATCAATTCATTAGGTTTTATGAAAATCTTGAATCAACCTCTTAAGGGTTTAACCTTATCTCTAAGTGAGAAACTTACTTAAGATTGTTATCTCCTTGGACTAATGTCATGCTTCCACTCTCGCTCCATCACACTGTTAGGAAATCAAGGAGATCACTGCAAACCAAAAACACGCAGCGGAAAAATTTTTTGATCTCTGATTTCCCACCAGGATCCATGCTATTTGTTTAATTCAAAGAAAGTGTTCAAAGAACTAACCTGTTGATGATTCGAAATCATAGTTTGGAAGAGATGCCTCGATCGCGAAACACCCTCTATCGCGTATCCATACGAATGCTACCGTATGGAGTGCTAGCTCTCTGCAACGGCAAAGGCTGGAAAAACATTTTCTCTAAAACGTATTAGGGTTCCTTTATTTTCGTTCTCTTTCGTTTTTTAATCTTACCTCTGAGAAGACTTAACGTCTGGAGTGAATATAATCACTCCAGAATCCAATTCGAAATTGGATAAGGTAAGTCAAATTCAGAATCCAAATCTAATAAGGATTCTAAATATATTATCTAATAATATATATAAAAAATGAAAATAATAATAATAATAAATATTAATATCTAACATTAATATTATTAATATTATATCCAGCCCAAAGCGCATTCTTGTGTGTGACCCGATAGGCCCATATTAATTGGCAGTCAATTTAATCTCTATTAAACCAACAAGTCGTAATTGGCCTCTAGCAAGGCGTTACAACTACCCAATTAATATAAGGAATGTCCAATTTGCCTGATAATAGTACATGCATTAATCCCTTTGTCACACGATATCTGGCTTGAACATAAGTCATGGTCAACGTCATACTTATATTGTCCAAACTTATGATTACTCGATCTCCAAGTAGACTGATAAAAAAAGTAAAATTGATCACACTATCAATTCATTTGAGCACGGCCATGCATTTCACAGTCTCACTTATCGAGGGGCCCAAAAGATATCTCTCTCAAAGAGAGGGACAAATTCTATCTTGATTGTTCATTATCCTCTACATAATTTCTATCATATATGATCATAACCTTTATTACTATCCAGTTACGAATAATGTTTGATCATGTCAAAATATAATAGTCCTTATATTGGAAACTATAACAATCTCAAGTCAAAGAATTAATACATAACTATCATGAGATTTACTTATGACACTAACCCATGTAGTAATCTCATGATGGGTCTATCCAATACATTGTTCTCTAACAAGTATCTATGAAATTGATTTATATCACTATACACATAACCATCTGATGATTATCAAATCAATGTTCATACTGGTTAAGAATTATTTTTTTTATCTCTATAACAATAATAAACCAGGGACAAATATTAAAATTGTGTAACATGCAAACAAACAATAATGATAATAAAACCTCATTTATTAATAATGAATGTATAACATAAAGATCCAAATAAATGGCCTAGGGCACATACACTAACAATCTCCCACTTGCACTAGGCCTACAAATTTCTAAGACCCATAGATCTAGTGTGCTAATCATGCTTGACCCGTGAGAGAGGCTTTGTTAATGGATCTGCTATGTTATCATTTGTGTCAACTTTGCATATCTTGATATCTCCTCTATCGATAATGTCTCGAATGAGGTGAAAATGCCTGAGTATATGCTTAGACCTTTGATGAGATCTAGGCTCTTTTGCCTGTGCTATGGCACCATTGTTGTCACAATAAATGTCCACAGGATTTGCAATGCTAGGCACCACTCCTAGCTCAGTGATGAATTTCTTCAACCAGACTGCTTTCTTAGCTGCATCTGATGCTGCTATATACTCAGCCTCTGTTGTAGAATCAGCCACAGTGCTTTGTTTTGAACTCTTCCAACTAACAGCTCCACCATTCAATGTGAATACAAAACCTGACTGCGATCTAAAATCATCTATGTCAGTTTGGAAACTAGCATCTATGTAACCATTTACAACTAGCTCATCTTCCAAACCTCCATAAACCAAGAATACATCTTTAGTCCTTCGAAGGTACTTAAGAATATTCTTGACATCTGTCCAGTGACCTTCACCAGGATCAGCTTGAAATCTACTAGTTGCGCTTAATGGATATGAGACATCTGGTCTAGTGCATAACATGACATACATAATAGATCCTATAGCAGAAGCATAAGGAATCTTATTCATTTGATCTCGCTCATCTGATGTCATAGGACATTGACTCTTGCTGAGATGAATGCCATGAGACATAGGCAAGAATCCCTTTTTGGAATCTTGCATGTTGAACCTCTTCAACACTTTATCTATGTATATACTTTGACTCATGCCAATTATCCTTCTAGATCTATCTCTATAGATCTTTATACCAAGGATATAGGCAGCCTCACCTAAGTCTTTCATTGAGAAAGAATTCCCTAACCAAGTCTTAACCTTTTGCAAGGTAGGGATATCATTCCCAATGAGTAATATGTCATCCACGTATAAGACTAAAAACACTACTGCACTCCCACTAACCATCTTGTAAACACAAGGTTCATCTTCATTCTTGATGAAACCAAAGTTCCTAACTGTTTCATCAAAACGAAGATTCCAGCTTCGAGATGCTTGCTTCAATCCATAAATGGATCTTTGAAGCTTGCAAACCTTTCTAGAATTCTCAGGATTTACAAAACCCTCAGGTTGTGTCATATACACATCCTCAAGCAAGTTTCCATTAAGGAAATCAGTTTTGACGTCCATTTTCCATATCTTATAATCATAGTATGCTGCAATGGCAATGAGAATTCTAACAGACTTAAGCATAGCAACTGGTGAAAAGGTTTCATCATTGTCTATACCATGAGTTTGCTTGAAACCTTTTGCAACAAGCCTTGCTTTATAGGTCTGCACATTCCCATCCATGTTAGTTTTCTTCTTGAAAATCCATTTGCAACCAATAGTCTTAATACCCTCTGGAGGATCAATTAAAGACCAAACTTGTTTGTCAAACATAGATTGCATCTCAGATTTCATGGCTCCAAGCCATTTGTCTGAATCTGGACCTGACACAGCTTCTTGATAGGTAGTAGGCTCATCTTGATCTATGAGCATTACTTCACTATCATTAGTTACAAGAAATCCATATCTCTCTGGCTGACGACGTGTCCTATCAGACCTACGAGGGATTTGTGTTACATCTTCAGACTCCACAACTATTCGTGGTTCTGAAATAGGCTCTATAGATGGCTCAATGATTTCTTGTGGTACTTGAGTTTCCTCAAGTTCTACTATACTCCCACTAGTTCTCTTAGAAAGAAATTCCTTTTCCAAAAAGATCCCATTTCGAGCAACAAACACTTTGTTCTCTGAAGGAGTATAGAAATAGTATCATTTAGTTTCCTTAGGATACCCCACAAAATTACATTTGATAGACTTTGGAGCTAACTTATCTGAAACTGGTCTTTTCACATAAGCTTCACAACCCCAAATCTTAAGAAAAGACAAACTAGGTGTCTTACCTGTCCATATCTCATATGGTGTCTTTTCAACCACCTTAGATGGTACACGGTTCAGAATGAATGCAGCTGTCTCCAAGGCATAACCCCAAAAAGATAAAGGAAGATCCGCTTGACTCATCATTGATCGAACCATATCTAATAGAGTTCGATTTCTCCTTTCAGAAACTCCATTCCATTGTGGAGTTCCTGGAGGAGTCAGTTGTAAACAATTCCAAAATCCCTTAGATGATCATCAAACTCTTGGCTCAAATATTCACCACCTCGATCTGATCGAAGTAGTTTAATTGTTTTACCAAGTTGATTTTGTACTTCATTTTGAAAAGTTCTAAACATTTCAAAAGACTCATGCTTATGTTTCATTAGGTAGACATAGCCATACCTACTGATATCATCTGTAAAAGTAATGAAGTATCGAAATCCTCCTCTGGCACTAATGCTAAAAGGACCACATACATCTGTATGTATCAAGCCCAATAAATCATTAGCCCATTCACTATGCCCAGTAAAAGGATCCTTTGTCATCTTACCAAGCAAACAAGACTCACATGTTTCAAATGATTCAAAATCAAATGAATCTAATAATCCATCTTGATGGAGCTTAGAAATGTGTTTCTCATTGATATGGCTAAGGCGACAATGCCATAAATAAGTAGGGTTTAACTCATTTGGCTTAGTTCTCTTAGAAGTTATGTTATAGATATCATTACCATTAGAATCATCAAGATTAAGGATATAAAGGCCATTATAAGAATTTGCAATACCATAAAGCAAATCATTTTTTTATCAAAAATATAACATTTCTTATTCTTAATAAAAAATGAATAACCTTCATCATCCAAAACAGATACTGAAATAAGATTCCTACTCATAGTAGGAACATAAAAGCAATTGTTCAAAATTAACAAAAACCCATTGGGCATAACAAGTTCATAAGTTCCTACAGCTATAGCAGCAACTCTTGCTCTATTGCCAACACATAGGTCCAATTCGCCCTTCTTCAGCATCCTACTCCTTTTGAGTCCCTGCATATTTGTACAAATATGTGATCCACATCCGGTATCTAATACCCAGGAAGAAAGAATAGATAAATTAATTTCTATAACATAAATACCTGAAGATGTAGTCACACTACCCTTCAACTTCTTTAACTCATCCAAATTGAGTTGACAATTTCTCTTCCAATGCCCAGGCTTGTTGTAATGGAAACAAGTCCCTTCCTTAGGAACTTTAGCCTTAGGTTCAGGTTTTGGTTTAGCTTGTCCCTTGGACCCTTTAGCACCTTTTGCCTTACCCTTGCCTTTAGTATCTTTGGCTTTCTTTTTCATTTGTTTAATATTGACATTCAATATTTGGGTAGGCTTTTTGATATTCCCCTCAGCAGTTTTGAGCATACCATGTAGCTCAGGAATGGATTTCTCCATGTCATTCATGTTATAGTTCATGACAAACTGTGAGAAACTGCTAGGCAATGAATGCAGGATCAAATCCGTGGAGAGTTCTAAACTCAGGGGATATCCAAGTCTAGCAAGGTGATCTAGATAGCCTTTCATCTTCAAAACATGAGCACTAACAGATTCACCTTCAGACATTTTGCAGTTAAATAACAACAGCGGTGTCAAACCTATCTTGCCTAGCCTGTTGTTGGAAAGCTTGTTTGAGATGCACACTCATCTCATAAGCCTCTAAGTGTTCCAGATCCTTCTGAAGTCCTGGACACATAGTAGCCAACATAAGACATCCTATGTCATTGGAATCATCCACATGCTTCTTATGGTTACTCTTAGCAGCATTAGAAGCATCAGTAGGAGGTGGGTCAGGGACAGCTTCATCAAGCACGTAGGACTTTTTCTCTTGTTTGAGAAAAATTCTCAGGTTCCTAAACCAGTCAACAAAATTAGTCCCACATTCTTTCAGTTTTTCCTTCTCAAGGATAGATCATAGTGATAAGGTGGAATTGTTATTAGCAGCCATCTATAAAATAAATATGCAAAGTCAAATTTTAATTAATAATGAGGTTAAAATTATTTAAACTCCTACTAAAAATATAACCCTCTAAAGAAATATTTTAGTAGGCTAAGATCCGTATTTCACTTAATTCTAAACTCAGCTTTGGCGTGACGCTTAAAATCAAGTTATTTAGGTAGGTAACATCTTTACCAATTACATCTCATGTAACTCTTAGTAATTTGTTGCGCTCTAATTAACTCTACTACAAAGCGTCACTCGCAAGTATACGAGGTAGTTGTAGCAAGGGTGATCACCCCAAGGTCGTCTCACAAGGAAGCTAGAATCGCTAATTGATTATCAGATTATAAATAAGAAGTGATTAATAAATTTAAATTGCTAACAACTAATGAAGACAGATCGATTGGAGTTTAAAATAATAAAAGTAAAATGAGCTGATGTATTGATTCACTTATAAAAAGGTCTAGGGTTTGCACTTCTCTACTAACTTATATGTATGAACGGTTACTCTTCTCAACCAATTTAATTTCAAAGATTAGATCTCAAACAACTTAATTAATTGAATCAAGAAAATAAGCTCTCGCATTCAAACCTCTTTCAAATAATCTTGTTACAATTGAAATAATCTTTTCCTTAGGTTATATCTCTAATTCACCTAAGTCCCTAATTAAATTATTCCAGCATTAGACTTCATCTCTCAATCCTTCATCTAATACCTAAAACACATAATTGGTGGCCAATCAATTATATATTATCAATAATTCCATTCAATCAAGGCTAAAGAAATAAATTTAGTTAAGAGCAATAACCATTTCATACAATCATAGCAGATCCATACAAACCCTAGACTAGATCAAATTAGTTCATAATGATATCAAACATACTCATCTCATTAAAATTCAAAGAAATCAGTTTAGACATAATAGAATTCATGAATACAATTCCAATGAAATTAAGAGATAAAGTTTGAGAACAAAACCAAATTACAAACTCCCTTTAAGCTTCTGAAGAATCTCTTGATCAGATCTTGCTAGAAGAATGTGGCAATGGCATAAACAATTTAATCTAGAATAGTTTAATCAAAGTGTAATCAAAATATCAAAGAAAACAAATATGAAACCCTAACTTATTTTCTTTGACGGCTGAACAAAACTCAAACTCTCAACAACTCCTTTGAAAACCCTAATTCTAATATTTATACGAAACCTCCGCTCTAAAAATCCGCGTCTTCTTTAATCCATGAGTGACACGGCCAAGCTGAGGCAAGCTTGGCCGTGTTTGAGGTTCTTGGAGGGACACGGCCACAAGCTTGGCCGTGTCCCCTGAAGGTGTCTGCTTCTGCCTGCATATATGTTTCTTTGGAAGCTTGGCCGTGTTTGAGAAGTTTGGAGGGACACGGCCACAAGCTTGGCCGTGTCCCCTGAGTGTGTTCGCTTCTGTGTGATTTCTTCTTTTCTTCTTTGGAGTGGTGAGTGACACGGCCAGTTTGGAGGAAGCTTGGCTGTATTTGACAAGTTTGGAGGGACACGGCCACAAGCTTGGCCATGTCCCTTGAGTGTGTCACCTTATGTGTCTTGGTCTTCTTCCTTAGCTTGGTATAGGACAAGGCCACAAGCTTGGCCGTGTCCTCTGCATGTGCCAGCTACTGTCCATTGTTTTCTTCCTCTTGGTTCCTTGGTCTTTCCTTCCTCTCTTGATCCTTGGTTTTTCCCTTAATATGGTTCCTTGCATATTAACCTAACACAAACACTTGAAAAACACTTTAAACAAGAATCAAATAAACATTAACTAACAATACACAAACACACACTAAAAACTAAGAAAAAAATGACATAAACACTCAAATAAATTAAAACTACCAAAATTAATGAAAACACTAAATAAACATATTAAAACTACCAAATAACCTAAAGAAAACAATAATCATCATAATAAATAAGATACAAATCTATGACAAAAATTAATAAAACAACTACCCCACACTTAAAACTTTGCTTGTCCTCAAGCAAATTCACATGGCATAAATTAAAAACTCAAACAACCTTAACTATAATTCCAGCATATAATATGAAATCCTTTAAGACTCAGCCATAAATAATTGCAATTTCCTTCAATCAAGATTTTCTTAACTCATTCATTAATCCAAACATACAAATCTCATCTCTCATCAAAGTGTTTCACTCGATTTCATAGGTTAATTCACTCAAACCACTGGTGACTGCATACTACCATAAACTTGCTTGATTATCCAATCTCCCTCACTAATTTTCTCAAGAAATAATCCGAAGGTCTTTTATTTGGATGTAATGGGGCTAAGGTGCAGGTGTGAGAAAAGACATTTAAGCTGGAGCATCAAGAAATGGAGTATCTAAATTAGACAATACTCTTGCTCAGAAACTCATAACTCCTCAAATGGCATATTCACCAACCATTGATAATCTCACATACTTGTATACTTAAAGAAAAGTACATGAGTCGACATTCCTCTAATGCTAGAAAATAAATGAATTATGTATATATATATATATCTTCACTTTTATTTTCCTTTTTCTTTTATTTTTCTTTTTTTTAATATATATATATATATACAAAATATAAAATTGCATGAAACATCTAGCTTACAATGTAGAGGAAAAGAATAATCGACTCTTAGCAAATACAATGTGCAAAGTATGCATTTCAGCCCTACATCTTACTAAAGCAATACTATTTTGTTGTTTTTTTTCTTTTTTTTTAAATTGCTTACCCCACACTTATGAATTAAACCACCCTATTGTCATATCATAAGAAACTCCATTCCTTAATGCAGGTATGATGATAATAAGAAAAAGTTGAGTTGTGAATTGTGTTGATTAATCAAGAAAAGGTCAAAGGCTCAACTTGGCTCACTAAGGAATTCATAATTAAGGGAGGTCTTTTTAAGCTAAAGGGCTAACCTAATTTGCCTTCATCATTTTAAAACTTGAGATGAAATCATAATGTGAGTTCAATTAGTATGCAAAAGCAAACTCTAGAGATGCAAAATCATGAAGGTACACACTTAAGAAAAGAAATTCAATTGACAATAACATTCAATCTATGAGGCTCAAAACTCACAAAGGTGGGTTCTCAAAGATTTATATGTCATGAATTGCAGAATGTGAAAATTGATCCTGAATGAATTCAAATGCTAATCTCTATGCTGATACTAAAGTCTCAAATATAATACCAGAATCACAGAAAAGTCAATAAGTTTTCAACAATTATACCATGCACAACGCACAATAAAACACACCAAGACAAACAAAACAAAAATTAAAGAAAAGCTAAAAGATTACCCCACACTTTAGAATTTACATTGTCCTCAATGGAAAACAAGAATAATAAAGAAAAAGGGTTAAGGTTCAACCTATTTTCCATCGGTCCCTGGTGAGGCAAAACCCTAACTTTTTATCACAAACATAAATGTTCAAAAATAAAATACAATATATAAAATAAAATATCCAAAATATAAAATGTTAACATAAAAAACAAAAACAAAAAAAAACAAAAATATGCAATAACTAAACACAAGAAAGTAAGGAAAATCTCTCCAAAGATTAGAGCCGATGCGATCTATGGTGAAGGAGGATGTGAAGATGATGCAGCCGAGGGATGAAGACTTAAAATCTTAGCAAGGTTGCTATTAATTTGATCCAACTATTGCAAAACCGCAGCATGGTTACGGTCTACCTTGCTCACTAGTGCCTCAATCCTGTTAAGTATCTCCTAATTATCCGAGACCGAAGCATCTTCATCTAAGTCAAGAGAATCCGAGTCGGACTCCTCTTGAACTCGAGTTCTCTTCTGTCTATCCCCCGGTACTTCTAGCCCAGCCGAAGCCATCATATAAGCCCCTCTCCTATGCATCACCATATGCATCTTCTCTAGTGTAGCCAAATCCAATGAATCATTACCCATAATTCTAGTCATGCGATAGGTACTCGGGTCAAATTCATCAAGGAGGGCTATGGCCAATGTGGTAACCAATCCTCCAATACAGATAGCCCCCTTCTTCTTGTTTGCCACACTATCAAAAACATCGGCTAACCAATAGCCGAAACTAATAGGCACTGCATTAACCACACAATCTAAGAAAAATAGTTCACTCAGTTCCACTACACCCGGGCTTCCCTTCCTAGCAAAGAATCCGCAAGACATAAAACGATGCAAATACCTCAAAGCGGGATTGCTCAATTTAGTTGCTTTGGCCAATTTGGCCACATAAGTCCCGAGCCCAAAGCTCCCCAAGCAAATTGTTGTTTAAATTCCTTAGTTACTGACCTTTCACTATGTTGATGGAAACCAAATATACCATTTAATTGTTCAATACTAATCACAAATAATTTTCCAAACAACTTAAAACTCAACCTAGAGCAAATTTTCTGCGCATCTCTTTTAACATTAAGAGATATTAAGAACTCCAAAGTCAGCTCTTGAAATTGCAAAGGTCGCAAGGAGACTAGGTTCTCCCACCCAAGGGTTTGAACATAATGATAAAAATTATCCCTAATATTAAGAGCATTAAGGGATTCATCATTGACATACCTCGTCGGGAAGAAACCCCGAGCCAAAAGATTCGCTCTCTTCAAAGATGAAAATGATGAAGACGAAGATGCACCTTCAGTTGTAGGTCTCTTCTTCTTGCAGTGGGAAACCATCTTCATTCTTAGCATCTTGAAAGATCTGAAAAAATTTGGAATTAAAACTGATTAAATTGATCTTTTGTGAGAGAAGAAGAAGTTTTAATGGATTAATTTTAGTTTTGGTGAAGAAAATTGAGATTTAATGGAGGTTTTGAAGCTTTGAAATGCAAACAATGGAGTTTGCGAGAGAGAAGTCGAGAGCGAGAAAGAAAAAGCAAAACAGATCTGGGGATTGGAATGAGCAAGTAGTGCAAAAATCGTGTTTTTAAAGTGTAAAAGTGAAGAGACACGGCCAAGTTTGGGTGGACACGGCCGTGTCTGATGTGCTTGGAGGGACACGGCCAGTGACTTGGCCGTGTCCCATGGGTGTTTCACCTACTGTAAGGAAAATTTGCAAAAACAAAAGAAAAGTGACTTTTTGGTGAAGCTTGGCCGTGTCCCATGTGACACGGCCAAGCTCCTTGGCCATGTCACCTAGTGTGAAAAAGCAAAAATTTTGCAAAAATAAAAGAAAGAACTTTTTGGTGAAGCTTGGTAGTGTTCCATGTGACACGGCCAAGGACACAGCCAAGCTCCTTGGCCATGTCACCTTCTGTGTTTTGACCCTTTATATATATATATATCACCAAATCTTAAAGAAATTGCAAACCTCTTCTTCGATCACCCCTAAAACACATTAGAAAAAATGAAAAACCGATCAAAGCACCCATTTCATTTATTTAAATCAAACATAAAATCAAAATTGATAAATTAAAATTACAACTGTGAAAAGAAATGCAAACTGATGGGTTGCCTCCCATTTAGCGCATCTTTAATGTCATATAGCAAGACTTAGGGATCGTGGATCAAAGTGCTGTCAATGATCCTCACTTCTTGAAACCCTTCATTGTATGGTTTAACTCTCTGTCCATTTACTTTAAAAGTCTCATTTGTTTGAGAGTAAAGCAATTCAATGGCACCAGAAGGATATACCTGAGTTATCTCAAAAGGACCACTCCATCGAGACTTGAGTTTTCCTGGAAACAAACGGAGACGAGAGTTAAAAAGTAAAACATTCATACCTGGACTCAAAGTCTTTCGCACTATAATTCTGTCATGAAGTTCTTTAGTGCGATCCTTATATATTCTCGAGCTCTCATATGCCTCATTCCTCAGCTCATCTAACTCTGAAATTTGCAGAAAACGCTCTCTCTTTGACTTGTCCAAGTCTAAATTCAGAGTCTTGATTGCCAGTATGCTTTGTGCTCCAACTCCACTGGTAAATGACAAGCCTTACCAAAAACCAGTCGGTATGGACTCATACCCAAAGGAGTCTTGAAAGCAATTCGATATGCCTATAGTGCATCATGCAATCTATTCATCCAATCTTTTCTTGATAAGATGACTGTTTTCTCCAAAATACCTTTTATTTGCTTGTTGGATGTTTCTACCTGTCCAGAAGTCTGTGGATGGTATGGGGTTGCCACCTTGTGCTTCACACCAGATTTGTGCATTAACTTCTCAAAACGTTTGTTGCAAAAATGACTTCCCCCATCACTGACTATCACTCTTGGCGTGCCAAATCTGCTAAGAATATTTTCCTTCACAAATTTAACAACCACATTAGCATCATTAGTACGGGTGGGGATTGCCTCCACCCATTTGGAAACATAATCAACAGCAACTAAAATATATTCATAACCAAAAGACTTGGGGAAAGGACCCATGAAGTCTATTCCCCACACATCAAATAGTTCAACAGCAATATATGATTGAAGGGGCATTTCATTCCTCCTTCCAATGTTACCCACTCTTTGACAGTGGTCACAGTGCTTACAATACTCTTGAGCATCTTTAAATAGAGTAGGCCAGTAAAAACCACTTTGGAGCACCTTTTCTGCAGTCTTCCTCCCTCACCACAGTGAAGGCCATGACAAAATTTAAGAACACTCAGTTGTTCTTCTTCAGATACACACCTGCGAACTATCTCATCTTTGCAAATCCTGAATAAGTAAGGTTCATCCGAAAAATAAAATTTACTCACGTGCAAAAACCTTTTCTTTTCCTGAAATGAAATGTTAGAACGCAATATACCACAAGCAAGATAGTTAACAATATCTGCAAACCAAGGTGCATCAATTACCACAAACAGCTGCTCATTAGGAAATGCTTCTAAATTTTTATGAATGCTATCAGATGCAAGATTTTCACTAAAAAAGGGTAATCTAGATAAATGATCTGCAACAACATTTTCACTCCCCTTAGTATCTTTGATTTGGAAATCAAATTCTTGCAGTAATAACACCCATCTAATTAAGCGCGGTTTAGCATATTGTTTTGTCAAAAGATATTTTAGAGCTGCATGATCAGAATGCACAATAATTTTTGACCTAATTAAATATGCTCTAAACTTATCTAAAACAAAAACAACAGCTAACATTTCCTTTTTAGTTGTTGTGTAATTCATTTGCGCACTATTTAGGGTCAAACTAGCATAATATATGACTCTCAAAAATTTATCAACCCTTTGCCCAAGAACAGCTCCTACTGCATGATTAGAGGCGTCACACATGATTTCAAAAGGTAAAGACCAAACAGGAGCTACAATTACCGGTGCACTAGTCAGTTTTTCCTTAAGGGAATTAAAAGCTTGCATGCATTGTGCAGTAAACTCAAATGGAACATCTTTCCCTAGCAAATGGCACAATGGTTGGCTTATTTTAGAAAAATCCTTAATAAACCTCCGGTAAAAACCTGCATGCCCTAGAAAACTTCTTATTCCCTTAACAGAGGTAGGTGGGGGTAATTTAACAATCAATTCTACCTTGGCCTTATCCACCTCAATCCCCTTACTGGACACAACATGACCTAATACAATGCCCTGAGTAACCATGAAATGACTCTTTTCCCAACTTAAAGTAAGGTTACATTCAATGCATCTCTCAAGCACAAGAACAAGTTTATTGAGGCAATTATCAAAGGAACTACCAAAAACAGAAAAGTCATCCATAAATACCTCAATAAAATCATCTATCATGTCTGAGAACACAGACATCATGCATCTTTGAAAGGTTGCAGGTGCATTGCACAAGCCAAAGGGCATACGCCGAAATGCATAAGTCCCAAAAGGGCAAGTAAAAGTAGTCTTGGATTGAACCTCTGGCGATATCGGCACCTGATAATAACCTGAAAGGCCATCCAAAAAACAATAATGTGAGTGTCCAGAAAGTTTATCTAACATCTGATCAATAAAAGGAAGAGGGAAATGGTCTTTCTTTATAGCATTGTTCAACTTCCTATAATCGATACACATTCTCCACCCAGTAGTAGTCCTAGTAGGAACCAATTCATTATTTTCATTTTTCACCACAGTGATTCCTGATTTCTTAGGAACTACATGTACTGGGGTCACCCACTCACTATTAGTAATTGGATATATTACTCCTTCATCTAGCAATTTGAGCACTTCCTTCTTAACCACTTCACTCATATTTGGGTTAAGGCGCCTTTGGGTCTCCCTCACAGGTTTAGCTCCCTCTTCTAAAGTGATTCTATGCATGCACATTGAAGGGCTAATACCTTTAATGTCACTCAATCCCCATCCTATTGCTCTTTTCAATCTTTTAAGCTCACTCACCAACCTCATCTCCTCCCCTTCACTAAGTTCACTAGATATTATCACAGGTAAAGTGTTGTGATCTCCTAAAAACACATATTTCAGTTTTTTAGGTAACTCTTTCAGCTCTAACTCAAGTGAAGGATTCTTCTCTTCTTTTTGAATGGAGGGAAATTAACATACTGGGTCCTCCTTAAGTTCCTCTATTTCAGCACTCTCTAATGTCTCAAGGCAACTGGATATTTCTGAATAAAAAATATCCAAATCACTATCTAAGGTCAGTGCCAACTCCAATTTATCCGAGGAACCTGTTTGCAAGAAAACATCTGAAACAATTGCATCAATACAATCAATTAAAGAACAATCCTCATATAATGCAGTTGTAGCAATAGGAGAAGTGTTAAAAAATAGAAAATTCAACCGTTTGTCCTCAGACAATCATTGTCAATTTATCATTTTTAACATCTATCAAGGTGGTGGTAGTAGCCATAAAAGGCCTACCCAGCAAAATAGTGTGTGCTGATGGTGTAGAGTTACTTCCTTCCATGTCAATAACTATGAAATCCACAGGTACTATCAACCCACCAACTTTAACTAACACATCTTCTACAACCCCTTTCGGGAATCTAAGAGATCTATCAGCTAATTGCAACACCATTTTTGTAGGTTTAAGTTCCCCTATTTCTAATTCAAGATAAACAGAATAAGGCATCAAATTTACACTAGCTCCTAAATCACACATGCCATCAGTCCCCTTTCCATTCCCCATAGTAATTTGAATTATAAAACTTCCAGAATCCTTTAGCTTTGGAGGTAGTTTATGCTGCAGAACAGCACTAGCTACCTCTGAAACTATCACCTTTTCATTGGGCTCATACCTTTTTTTCTTTGTGTTCAGTTCCTTGAAGAATTTAGCATAAGCTGGCATGTTCTTTATTGCTTCAAGTAAGGGTAAGTTAATACTTACCTTAGACAGCATGTTGAAGATGTCCAAAAATTGCTTATCTTGTTTATCATTCTTCAACCTGCTGGGGAATGGTATAGGTGGGCGGTATGGATTGCTTGCCTTGTGTAAATCTGCTGTAGGGGACTTCTCCATTGATCTTTCTCCAGCACCTTTTTTCCCTGGCTCTCCTTCCTTTTTATTCCCTTGCTCACCTGCATTCACATAATTATTTTCAACATTATTGTTAATTACCTTGTCACTTCTAAGAACAGTCACTGACTGTGCCTGCTCAGGTTGACTTGAGAATTTCCCCTTTTGTTGAATCTGCATCTGTTGTGCAAGTTGTCCCACTTGGGTCTCCACTTTCTTAAAAGATGCTTCTAATGAATCCAGCCTCTTGTTGTTCATCTCTTGATTTTTAGCACTGACTTGGATAAAAGCCTGTAAGCTTTCCTCCAAACTCTCTCTCTTAGGCTGCTCTTGATTTGAAGATTGACCCTGCTGTTGGTTTTGTCTCTTGAGCAAATGGAAAGGTTGTTGAGAGTTATTTGTTGTCCAGGAAATATTTGGATGACTCCGCCAACCAGGATTGTAAGTATTGGAGTAAGGATCATTTCGGGCCCTTGGTTGATATCCCCCCATAGCATTGACTTGCTCATCTTCATTCCCATAAGACTCATATGCGGAGGGGCATATATTTGCTCCATGCCCGAAAGTCCCACAAATTCCACACACTTCTTGAGTAGATGAAGAAGTATTGTTCTTCATGTTCAGCATCTGCACCTGCCTTGTCAATTCAGCTATTTGATTGACCATCTCACTATTGGCTTTCAGTTGATTCACCCCTTTACTTCTTCCTCTTACACTTTTCTACTGGGAATTAGCTCCCAACATTTCAAAGATGTCATAAGTTTCATCAGCTGTCTTTTCTCCCATAGCTCCCCCAGCTGCGTTATCAACAGTGTTCTGAAATTGCTGGGTTAGACCATCATAGAAAAACTGATTCAGAAGTTGAAGTGGTTAGTGATGATGTGGACACTGGATCAGTAACATCTTAAATCTGTCCCAACCCTCATGAAATGGTTCTCCTTCAAATTGAGAGAATGTAGCAATCTTCCCTCTCAATTCAGCTGTCTTCTGATGTGAATAAAACTTGCCCATAAACTTGCTCCCAAGTTGTCAAAGAATTTTTAGGCAACATCATAAGCCAGCTCTTTGCCCTATCCTTCAATGTATACGGGAAACATCTCATTCTCAACTGATCCTCTGTTAGTCCTCCCAATGGAAAAGTGTTGAGGGTAGAATAAAAATCCCAAATAAAATTCAAAGGATCTTCATTTGGAACTCCATAGAATGATGGCAGCATGTTGTAATGGATGTTCTTCAATTCATAGTTTCTTGCTGCATCCGTCAATCTTATACAAGATGTGGAAGTTCCAATGACAGGTCTAGCAAAATCTCTCATAGTTCTTTGCCTTTCTTCTCCCATGTTGATAGATTGTGCAGATTCCGACTCAAAATCAGAAGTGTCCTCCTCTGTAGTATCAAATCCTGTGTACAGTTCAAACTATTCCTTGCTCCTTTTCACTCTCTGAATTTCTGGAATGACTGGGTATAGCTCTCCTCCAAGTGATCTCCTGCCTTGCATAAATAGAATTTCTAGAATAAAAGAATTATTAAAAGCAAAAGACAAATAAAATAAAAAGTAAACAATGAAAAATAATCTAAAGTATCTATGACTAATAAACAATTATGCCAATTAGCTTCCCCGGCAGCGGCGCCAAAAACTTGTTACGCTCTAATTAACTCTACTACAAAGCATCACTTGCAAGTATACGAGGTAGCTGTAGCAAGGGTGATCGCCCCAAGGTCATCTCACAAGGAAGCTAGAATAGCTAATTGATTATCAGATTATAAATAACAAGTGATTAATAAATTTAAATTGCTAACAACTAATGAAGACAGATCGATTGGAGTTTAAAACAATAAAAGTAAACTGAGCTGATGTATTGATTCACTTATAAAAAGGTCTAGGGTTTGCACTTGTCTACTAACTTATATGTATGAACGGTTATTTTTCTCAACCAATTTAATTTCAAAGATTAGATCTCAAGCAACTTAATTAATTGAGTCAAGGAAATAAGCTCTCGCATTCAAACCTCTTTCAAATAATCTTGTTACAATTGAAATAATCTTTTCCTTAGGTTATATCTCTAATTCACCTAAGTCCCTAATTAAATTATTCCAGCATTAGACTTCATCTCTCAATCCTTCATCTAATACCTAAAGCACATAATTGGTGGCCAATCAATTATATATTATCAATAATTCCATTCAATCAAGGCTAAAGAAATAAATTTAGTTAAGAGCAATAACCAATTCATACAATCATAGCAGATCCATACAAACCCTAGACTAGATCAAATTAGTTCATAATGATATCAAACATACTCATCTCATTAAAATTCAGAGAAATCAGTTTAGACATAATAGAATTCATGAATACAATTCCAATGAAATTAAGAGATAAGGTTTGAGAACAAAACCAAATTACAAACTCCCTTTAAGTTTCTGAAGAATCTCTTGATCAGATCTTGCTAGAAGAATGTGGCAATGGCATAAACAATTTAATCTAGAATAGTTTAATCAAAGTGTAATCAAAATATCAAAGAATGTGGCAATGGCATAAACATTTTTTTTCTTTGACGGCTGAACAAAACCTCAAACTCTCAACAACTCCTTTGAAAACCCTAATTCTAATATTTATACAAAACCTCCCCTTCAAAATCCGCGTCTTCTTTAATCCATGAGTGACACGGCCAAGCTGAGACAAGCTTGGCCGTGTTTCAGGTTCTTGGAGAGACATGGCCACAAGCTTGGCCGTGTCCCCTGAAGGTGTCTGCTTTTGCTTGCATATAAGTTTCTTTGGAAGCTTGGCCGTGTTTGAGAAGTTTAGAGGGACACGGCCACAAGCTTGGCCGTGTCCCCTGAGTGTGTTCGCTTCTGTGTGATTTCTTCTTTTCTTCTTTGGAATGGTGAGTGACACGGCCAGTTTGGAGGAAGCTTGGCCGTGTTTGACAAGTTTGGAGGGACACAGCCACCAGCTTGGCCGTGTCCGTTAAGTGTGTTACCTTCTGTGTCTTGGTCTTCTTCCTTAGCTTGGTATAGGACACGGCGACAAGCTTGGCCGTGTCCTCTGCATGTGCCAGCTACTGTCCATTGTTTTCTTCCTCTTGGTTTCTTGGTCTTTCCTTCCTCTCTTGATCCTTGGTTTTACCCTTAATATGGTTCCTTGCATATTAACCTAACACAAACACTTGAAAAACACTTTAAACAAGAATCAAATAAACATTAACTAACAACATACAAACACACACTAAAAACTAAGACAAAATGACATAAACACTCAAATAAATTAAAACTACAAAATTAATGAAAACACTAAATAAACATATTAAAACTACCAAAATACCTAAAGAAAACAATAATCATCATAATAAATAAGATACAAATCTATGACAAAAATTAATAAAACAACTACCCCACACTTAAAACTTTGCTTGTCCTCAAGCAAATTCACATGGCATAAATTTAAAACACAAACAACCTTAACTATAATTCCAGCATATAAGATGAAATCCTTTAAGACTCAGCCATAAATAATTGCAATTTCCTTCAATCAAGATTTTCTTAACTCATTCATTAATCCAGACATACAAATCTCATCTCTCATCTAAGTGTTTCACTCGATTTCATAGGTTAATTCACTCAAACCACTCATGACTACATACTACCATAAACTTGCTTAATTATCCAATCTCCCTCACTGATTTTCTCAAGAAATAATCTGAAGGTCTTTTATTTGGATGTAATGGGGCTAAGGTGCAGGTGTGAGAAAAGACATTTAAGCTGGAGCATCAAGAAATGGATTATCTAAATTAGACAATACTCTTGCTCAGAAACTCATAACTCCTCAAATGGCATATTCACCAACCATTGATAATCTCACATACTTGCATACTTAAAGAAAAGTACTTGAGTCGACATTCCTCTAATGCTAGAAAATAAATGAATTATATATATATATCTTCACTTTTATTTTCCTTTTTCTTTTTTTTATTTTTTTAATATATATATTTATATACAAAATATAAAATTGCATGAAAAATCTAGCTTACAATGTAGAGGAAAAGAATAATTGACTCTTAGCAAATACAATGTGCAAAGTATGCATTTCAGCCCTACATCTTACTAAAGCAATACTATTTTTGTTGTTTTTTTTTCTTTTTTTTAAATTGCTTACCCCACACTTATGAATTTAACCACCCTATTGTCATATCATAAGAAACTCCATTCCTTAATGTAGGTATGATGATAATAAGAAAAAGTTGAGTTGTGAATTGTGTTGATTAATCAAGAAAAGGTCAAAGGCTCAACTTGGCTCACTAAGGAATTCATAATTAAGGGAGGTCTTTTTAAGCTAAAGGGCTAACCTAATTTGCCTTCATCATTTTAAAACTTGAGATGAAATCATAATGTGAGTTCAATTAGTATGCAAAAGCAAACTTTAGAGATGCAAAATCATGAAGGTGCACACTTAAGAAAAGAAATTCAATTGACAATAACATTCAATCTATGAGGCTCAAAACTCACAAAGGTGAGTTCTCAAAGATTTATATGTCATGAATTGCATAATGTGAAAATTGATCCTGAATGAATTCAAATGCTAATCTCTATGCTGATACTAAAGTCTCAAATATAATACCAGAATCACAGAAATGTCAATAAGTTTTCAACAATTATACCATGCACAACGCACAATAAAACACACCAAGATAAACAAAACAAAAATTAAAGAAAAGCTAAAAGATTACCCCACACTTTAGAATTTACATTGTCCTCAATGGAAAACAAGAATAATAAAGAAAAAGGGTTAAGGTTTAACCTGTTTTCCATCGGTCCCTGGTGAGGCAAAACCCTAACTTTTCATCACAAACACAAATGTTCAAAAATAAAATACAATAAATAAAATAAAATATCCAAAATATAAAATGTTAACATCAAAAACAAAAACAAAAAAAATAACAAATATATGCAATAACTAAACACAAGAAAGTAAGGAAAATCTCTCCAAAGATTAGAGACAATGTGATCTACGGTGAAGGAGGATGTGAAGATGATGCAGCCGAGGGATGAAGACTCAAAATCTTAGCAAGGTTGCTATTAATTTGATCCAACTGTTTCAAAACCGCAGCATGGTTACAGTCTACCTTGTTCTCTAGTGCCTCAATCATGTTAAGTATCTCCTGATTATCCGAGACCGGAGCATCTTCATCTAAGTCAAGAGAATCTGAGTCGGACTCCTCTTGAACTCGAGTTCTCTTCTGTCTGTCCCCCGGTACTTCTGGCTCAGCTGAAGCCATCATATAAGCCCCTCTCATATGCATCTTCTCTAGTGTAGCCAAATCCAATGAATCATTACCTGTAATTCTAGTCATGCGACAGGTACTCGGGTCAAAATCATCAAAGAGGGCTATTGCCAATGTGGTAACCAATCCTCCAATACAGATAGCCCCCTTCTTCTTGTTTGCCACACTATCAAAAACATCGGCTAACCAATAGCTGGAACTAATAGGCACTGCATTAACCACATAATCTAAGAAAAATAGTTCACTCAGTTCCACTACACCTGGGCTTTCCTTCCTAGCAAAAAATCCGCAAGACATAAAACGATGCAAATACCTCAAAGTGTTATTGCTCAATTTAGTTGCTTTGGCCGATTTTGCCACATAAGTCCCCGAGCCCAAAGCTCCCCAAGCAACGTTAATCTCATTAACATTTTTCTTTGGCGAAACCCTAAAACAGAATCGTTAATCTCATTAACCTTCTTACTGTTTTTATTTCAAATATGTACAACCCATTATAGAATCATTACCAAATGTTTATATCACATATAAACTTAATCGTTTTCATCATATGAAAATATTTTTATTCAACCAATCATATATACGTGATCATCTCATGAAAACGAAATTAAAAACACCAATCCTTTCTCATCATATGAAAAATGAAGTAGGGTTTTACAGAAATGAAACCAAAAAACCAATCCTTTCTCATCATATGAAAAATGAATTAGGGTTTTATAGTTAACATGCCATACGAAATCAATATATCTCATGTAATCATATCAACATGGCACTTTCGACTTAAACAAAAACAACAAGTGGCTCTGATACCACTGTTAGGAAATCAAGGAGATCACTACAAACCAAAAACACGCAGCGGAAAATTTTTTTATCTCTGATTTCCCACCAGGATCGATGCTGTTCGTTTAATTCGACGAAAGTGTTCAAAGAACTAACCTGTTGATTATTCGAAATCACAGTTTGGAAGAGATGCCTTGATCACAAAACACCCTCTATCGCGTATCCACACGAATGCTACCATCTGGAGTGCTAGCTCTCTGCAACTGCGAAGGCTGGAAAAATGTTTTCTCTAAAACGTATTAGGGTTCCTTAGTTTTCATTCTCTTTCGTTTTCTAATGTTACCTCTGAGAAGACTTAACGTCTGGAGTGAATATAATCACTCCAGAATCCAATTCGAAATTGGATAAGGTAAGTCAAATTCAGAATCCAAATCTAATAAGGATTCTGAATATATTATCTAATAATATATATATATAAATGAAAATAATAATAATAATAAATATTAATATATAATATTAATAATATTAATATTATATCCATCCCAAAGTGCATTCTTGTGTGTGACCCGATAGGCCCATATTAATTGGCAGTCAATTTAATCTCTATTAAACCAACAAGTCGTAATTGGCCTCTAGCAAGGCATTACAACTACCCAATCAATATAAGGAATGTCTAATTTGCCTAATAATAGTACATGCATTAATCCCTTTGTCACACGATATCTAGCTTGAACATAAGTCATGGTCAACGTCATACTTATATTGTCCAAACTTATGATTACTCAATCTCCAAGTAGACTGATAAAAAAATGAAATTGATCACACTATCAATTCATTTGAGCACGGCCATGCATTTCACAGTCTCACTTATTGAGGGGCCCAAAAGATATCTCTCTCAAAGAGAGGCACAAATTCTATGTTGATTGTTCATTATCCTCTACATAATTTCTATCATATATGATCATAACCTTTATTACTATCTAGTTACGGATAATGTTTGATCATGTCAAAATATAATAGTCCTTATTTTGGAAACTATGACAATCTCAAGTCAAAGAATTAATACATAACTATCTTGAGATTTACTTATGACACTAACCCATGTAGTAATCTCATGATGGGTCTATCCAATACATTGTTCTCTAACAAGTATCTATGAAATTGATTTGTATCACTATACACATAACCATCTAATGATTATCAAATCAATGTTCATACTGGTTAAGAATTAATTTTTTTTATCTCTATAACAATAATAAACCAGGGAGAAATATCAAAATTGAGTAACATGCAAACAAACAATAATGATAATAAAACCTCATTTATTAATAATGAATGTATAACATAAAGATCCAAATAAATGGCCTAGGGCACATACACTAACACACACAACATCTCAAATTAATTAATCATTGGCCAGATAATCAAAGAATTAAGATTAAAGACAACAAAATAATCAAAGGATAACTAAATTAACCAAATAGACATTTATAACTCCATGATAAATTCAATTAAAGGGACCAACCCTAAAAAGGATTATTTCTTCATTTTTGAAATAAAAACATTACAAATATTAAAAATGGTAAATGAAGACATAATTAAAAGGAACAAGAAATATCAAACTCTATTTCTTTGAAGAAGATCTTGACTTGAATCTTGAACTCCTGCTTGAAGCAGAATTTCACACTTCTTTTCTAAGAAACTCTAAACTAAATTTATTTGGATGAGTCTAATCTAATTCTTGCCTCTCTCTCCCTCAAACCTTAGAAGAAGTGTGTTTAAATAGAGTGTTTGGAAGCTTCTTTAGTGGGGAAAATAGAAAAGCTTAGACCACATCTTGTTTGGTTCACCACCAACCCAATTGTCTGCTAAAAGTCATGAATTTTGGCCCCACGGTCATGGCTTTTGAATGCCACGGTCATTGGCTGAGTTGGATTGGTCAGTTTGAGAACTTTAGGGATGTAAAATGGTCGGTAAGGTGGGCCACGGTCGTGGCTTTTCAATGCCACAGTCGTGGCTTTTCAATGCCATGGTCATGGCATTGAAGTTGAAACTGCCAACTTAAATTTTCTTCTCTTTCGTGGCTTGGACAATAGAGAAATCAATCCCACGGCCGCGGGTTTTGAGTGCCATGATCATGGCTTTCAATATGCTTATGAAATATGCAAAATCTCTTCAAAAAAGAGCCAAAATCCATGCCACGGTCGTGGCTTTTGAGCCCCATGGTCATGGCTTTCAAAATGCTTCTGCCCTTGCAATTTCTGTCATTGAAAAATTTGGACAGCTTCAAATCAAATCCCATGGCCATGGCTTTTTGACAGCTATAGCCCTGGGATTCAAAATGAAACTGGACCTCTTGATTTCTTATCTTTAATTCCATTTTCAAGTTCAAAATCATGTATCATGATTTATAAGACCATGTCAATTCATTATTTTTCCATTTTTGAGCTTGATTTGACCTCCTTTCCATTTTTCCATGATTTTTAGCCAAAATAAGTTTTTTCTTCATACTTGCAACTCTATTCTTGAAATGATGAATATTCTAGCTTTCACAATAAAAATTGATCAAATTCAATTGATAACAATAAAAATATAACTAGAATAATCATTAAATTATGTGCAAAATATAGTCCTAGCAATGCCCACTGTATAAAATTTTGGTCAATGGCCCACTATGACACGAATGCCCACTGAGTATGATGACATAGAGTGTCTATTGATGTCACAGAGTGAGCCATTCAATCTTAAGCTAGATCTAAAATCAGTATGTTTTGGGCAATCCATTAGTTATTAATAACATTAAATTATGCACAACACTTCAATAAAACAATTCTTAACCAACAGTTAGTATCACATAAATTTTATCATATATTCAAATAAATCTATTACACTACTTGCTAGGGTTAACTTTAAAAAGAATACTTTACACTTTGAGAACTTATAATCATTACAACTAGAATTGCAAATGAAAAACAAAACAAAAAGTTATTTTGAGCAATTTCTTCAAGTGACACGCCCAGTGACATGGGCGTGTCATTGACCGTGTCATAAGCTCATTCTCACAGAAGTTTTGACATGTCCAATGACATGATCATGTCTCTGGCCGTGTCATTTATGTTGCATTACAGTAGCTATGACACACCCATTGACATGGCCGTGTCACTGGTGGTGTCAAGCAAAACTCTGTATTTCGAACACTTATCAACTTAAATTCCATATAGCCAAAATATATGATATCAATGGATCAAAACTAGTTTCTTTAACATAGAAAGAGCATATATCAAATAGTTTTCAATAAAAAATCATCAAGACAACTTAATCAATCATTTTAAACAATAAATTCATAGAAATTCAAATAGTTGTAAATCAAAATATACATAAGCACATACCTCTTTAAACTCTTCTTTTTCTCTAATCACTTGTTGATAATCTCAACTTTTTTAGCTTAATCTTCTAAAAACTTATAGCTAGATATTATTTTCTCTTATTTTTTTTTATCAAAGTCTTGGATGGAAGGATGAAAGAAGGAGTTTTGGTGATGAAGATGGTGATGAATGTGGAAGGAAGAAGAAGAAAGAAAGAAAGAAAGAGAAGTTTCTATATCATTACACCTGTCCACACACATGCACACACACACACACACATATATATATCTTAATCATGTGTAGCCAATCTCATCTTAGTTATGGTGCACCCTCTTTTTTATCCTTTGATTCTAATTCGATTTTAAATCTCGTAAAACCGTAAAAATAAATAATTTCTTCGCTAAATTTTTGAGATCCACTATTTACATCACTTATTCATACTACTTATATCACAATTCATTATCAATTATCAATATTAAATCAATTTTTAGTATTTAAAATTTTAACCATTATAGAACAAGTGGCTAGAAGAAATTCAGAACTCTCAGATGATGGAAGGCTAGCATAATCCATTACAGAATTGAATACTGGCTAGAAGAAAGCTAGAATGCTAAGATGATAAAAGGTCAGCAAAATCCATTGAAGAATGGAACAATGACTAGAAGACAGCCATAACTCTCAAATAATAGAAGGTCAGCATAATCCATTAAAGAATGGAACAAGTGGTTAGAAGAAAGCTAGAACTCTCAGATGACAGAAGTTCATTAGAATCCATTGAAAATGTAGCAAGTGGCTAGAAGAAAGCCAAAATTCTTGAATGATAAAAGATCAATCAAGCTAGAAGAGCTGAAGTTGATCTGGCTTTTCTTGACTATTTGAACCATCCACAATAATCTTGACTCCAGAACCCAAATTCAGTCTTTGGTCCAGAACCCAAATCCATTCTCGGGTCCAAAATCCAAATTCAGTCTCAGATCCAAAACCCAAATCCAGTATTGGAACCATAACCCAAACCAAATCACGAGTCCAACACTCAAAACATCCAAGATTCATCAAGGTAAATTACTTTTCAATCTATGAATAAATTTGAGATCATTAAAGTAGGGGCCAACACAATAGACCCTTAATTTTTTCCTAGTTTAAATTTAATTTAAAAAGCTGGATCAAGTTTGGTTTCAATTACAAAATCTAAGTTAAATCAAGTCTAATTTTGGATTAGGTTCAATCATAAAAGAAATTGGGTAAATAAAATAAGAATCGATTCGACTCTTGCCAATTCCATATGGGCTTTATGATACATCGAATTGGTGGTTGCCAATTCGATATGGGCTTACCTCATATTGAATTGGCAAGCCACCAAGTCCATCAATTCATGAGGCTCATGTCGAATTAATGGCCACCAATTTGACATGAGGCTCATGTTGAATTGGTGGCTATGAATTCTACATAAGGCTATATACCCATATTGAATTGGTGGCCACCAATTCAACATGGGCCAAACCTAGTTCTACTTGCTAGGCTAAATCCAATAGAAGCTCGGTTTTATGCAGCCTACCAGCATAAATTAGTTTCCTAATCAAGCTAAAACTAAAAGACTTTTGGATTACAATAAAGTGTCTGAGCAACATTAGGATTATGAAAGAAGGTTCTCCCTAATTAAAAATTATAAATATAAAGGAAAACCAATAGCTAGAGACAATAGCAATTGTCAAAAGAAAAGCAATTAATACATAAACGAAAATAGACAGCAATCAAAGAGGCATTAGCTAAACAAATCAATTATCCTCCAATAGCGTTAAACCTCCAACTAAAAATTAGAGTGATTTAGGCAGTGGCTTAAGTAGGCTTGGCTCAACATATATACATTGGCAGAGCCTAGGGCGTAGGTTTAGTTTTCTAAACTTAATTTGTTTAAAACATCTAGTAGCTTTGCTCATCCTTTAAAGTATCATTAAATGGTTTGAATGTTAAGAAGTTGTTTCATTCAGTAGGTTGTTTAAACAATATTAAGATTTATTTGTTTTAAAGTTACAATAGCTTAAGATTTATTTCATGGAGTAGATTAAAATCTTGAATCTATTTTGATCCAAAAAATCTAAAAACCCTATTTTGATCCAAAACCCTAAAAATCATAATTCACACGTAAAATCCTAGTTTAGAAAAAGCCCTAATTTGTATAAATATAAAACCTTAGTTTAGATAGAAACCCTAATTCCCAACAAGACCATATCAAGTAAATCTTTTACCTTTCAACAGCGCTGCCCCCCTTAACCTCTGCCTGCTAGTCGGCTAGTGGGAGTGCCATATGGTCGTGCCCTATATTTCATTAATGGGTTAATATTAAGCATTGTAGTTCTTGTGATTAATTTTGATTTACTTTTAATTAAACCCTAATTTTATATTTCTTGTATCGTGATTATGTTTATAGATTGCAATTTTTATTATTTGATTTTTAAGGATGTAAAAGGTATATTTTCACTCAGGGTGCCTTATTTGTTTTTTTTTATTTATTTTGTATAATTTAATTTACTTTGAGGATCTTTAGGGCAATTGTAAGGGATACATTTCCACCTTTTTGTGGGTGTCCTATTTTATATATTTTCTTTGTGGACATTGAGACTTTGTAAGGGCATGTTTTCATCTTTGGATGGGTGCCCATTTTATTTGTTTGTATGATTTATAATATAATAATTATTTATTCCAGTAATTGCATGTATTGTGGACAATATTATAATGCTTAAGAATCTAATAATATTTAGACCTAAAAAAGAGGTCGGTTCTAATGAACCAGGCGTTATGGGGATGCTGGGCCATTTCTCACCTTCCCCATGCATACCTAACTTTTCAATCCTAATAAGGGGTTTGGGATTCCTTAGGAATCAACTCTATTTCTTTGGGTTTAGGCCCGTGTTCTCTAAGGCCTAGAGCCTAACAGTGCCAAAGTTGCAAGAACCATTCCTCTAGGAGTGGGGGCAAAAATCCCTGCTCATACATATAACTCATCCATTTTTCAGGCATGAGTTCTCTTGTTCCTTCTAATCTCAACCTCCTCAATGTCCTTTAGATTGGGGTAGTATGATACTAGATATTTAGGGAATGAAGCAAACCGTTACTGATTTTTACCCAAACCTGCACTAAAAAATAATTCATATTCTTCATAATATGGCTCATAACCAAACTGACACTATGATATAATTCCAAAGGCACCAACTCCTTATCTAGCTCTTTCTCAATCAACAAGATTGTATTAAAGGTGAAATAGAAAAAGGATAGGTATTGGGTTTTAATTTAATCATAAGTGTAATATCCATAATTTTTGATAAGTTAAATAAATATTTGGAGGTTAATTAAAAAATAGGGAAAGGTGTATATATTATACATATCTAATGTATACCTAGTGTATACTTACATATATAACTCACATATACTTCTTACATATGTTGAATTCAAAATACATATATATATATATACATATGCTATACCCATAATATATACATGATGTACACATAAAATATACATTACATATACATGTAAGTAAAAATATGCAAAACATATATCTAAGGTACAAATGACATATACATATACATGACATATAAAAGACATATAAATATACATATTTATGTGTGGAAGATAGAATAATAAATAAATAAATAAAAGTCAAAGAAAGAGAATAAATATGTGGGTGGGAAAAAAGATAAAAATATTTAAATAATTAAATATTTAAATAAATAATTAAATAGTTAATATATATGGATGAAAATGAAAGAAGAAAATGAAAAAGCTTCATCATCTTCATCTTCTAAACATGGGGAACGAAATTAGAGAGAGAAAATAAGAGATTTTTCTCATCCAAAACACCAAATTTCATGGAGATTTCAAAGGTTTGAAGGAGATGCTGAAGAAAAATAAATAAATCAGGTAAGTTTACTATTATTTAAGCTTTGTTTTCTTCCATTTTAAGATTATGGTTTGATGAGTTAGTTAGAGAAAGTTTATTTGAAATTGTTAAATTGATAAAATTAGTTAATATGATAGATAGATGATGATTATGTGATAAATTAATGGTGGATTGATTGAAATAGACAAGTTGGTAAATTTAGGGTTATGGGAAGGTTATGTTCAAATTGGGATTTTGGTATGGGCAGATTTAATTATTGTGATGAAGTAATTTAATGTTGTTGTTTTAATATATATATATATATGGTGATTTTATGGTTGAAATTGAATATGGCTAAGCTTTGATGGAGTTAGGTTTTATGGCAAGTGCATGTCAAATTAGGGTTTGTAATGGGAATGATTATAATTATTGAATTAAAGTATTTTGATGTTGTTTTGGTATATAAGTAGTGATTTTATTATTAAATGTTGGATATGAGTTGGGTTGGATGAAGTTTAAATAAAGTAGAAAATGGTGAAAGTAGAGTTTTGTTGAGATTTTGGTAGAAATTGCATAAATAATGATGGTTTGATATAAATTAAGCATGGAAGTGATATTATTTGAATAATTATGTTTATTGTATGATTTGTATGTGTTTAGGCCAAGTTGGTGTAAGTGGTGAAATGTAGGATTTGATGGAAGTAAAGCTTAGAAAGAGATTTTGGAGCAAATGGAGGTTAGTACATTTATCGGTTACTTTTATATTGAAAATTCATAATTGGTGTATATCATTTTGGTATACTTAAAAGAATAATATTCTTTAAAGTGATATAGTGTATGGTTATATTAAAATGGTGATTTATGCCTTGTATTGAAATTAAAAACTAATGTGTAATGGTAAATGTTAATGAATTATTCAATATATTGCAAATGTGTGTGCGAGTCACATTGTAAACATATGATAAATTTATATGTTTGGAGAAAATTGTGAAAAGTATGAACAATTTATTGGAAACATGGAAAAATATGAAAATTGAATAAAGAACATGGAAAAATATGAAATTGTGGGAAAGACATAAATAAGATGATAAGAATGAGGAATGATAACATGACTATGGTAATGTGATGAACATGGATAAAATGGTAATGTTTTATGCAATGTGTTGGGGAAATGAATTGTGATATGGATATGCCTTATGCAATGTGATGTGAGACATGTATATCTATACGCAGTGTAAAAATTGTGAAATGTGTTAAAATTTGATAACGGGATGAGAATATGTAGTAGAGGTGTGACAATGTGTATATGTTTGTGCTAATGAAATGCTTTATATACATATATATGTGTAATTAAGTGAAAATGGATATGTTTGAAATATGTGATAAAATACATGGAAATGGGTCACATTATGGATGTAGCTCACTATAATGTGATTTGAATATGAAATGGTAATGTGTTTAATATGTATTGTGGATTGTTTAAGAAAGGCTATTGTTGGCATAGTCGAGTTGGCTTGCCAACAGTAGGTCATGTTGTTTGTTTATGCCTTCGGGCGAGAGATATTGGTGTTGAGAATATTAATGGTAAGGAGACGATCTTTGGGTGTTGATAAACACTCTGTCTCCGGTGTCAATAAGAGGCAACCTTCGGGTGCATTATGTGATGCTTTCCTCCAGTGTCGAGAGGTGGGGGGCATATGAGTGATTTATATGACACTTGCCCTTGGTGTCAATAGAGGTGGCCTACGGGCAATTATATGATACTAGCTTCGGTGTCAATAGAGCAGGCCTACGGGGGATTATATGACACTAGCCTCCGTGTCAATAGAGGCAGCCTACAAGCGATTATATGACACTAGCTTCGATGTTAACAGGGGCGGCATTTGGGAGATTTATATGGTACTTGCTTTAGTGTCGAGATAGATTGAATTGTTATTTCTAAAATTTGAGTATTATGCAAGATCTAGTTGGGCCCAATATGTTGATTTGTGTGTAAATATGTGTGATTTATTGTGGTTGTGCTATGCTTATATGGTTTATTAAACCATAAGTATTATTGAGGGTCACATTTATAGCCGAGTGCATATATGGAGTGTTGTGAGATGGCATAATGTTTACATGCCATTAAAGTATAGTTGAAACCATCAATGTAATGGTGATGTGTTGGTGATTGTTGTAAGATAGAGAATATAATATTTAAGTAATGCATGTTATAATACCATGATTATTTTATGTATTTTAGAATAGTAAATATGGGAGAATATATTGGTGTGATAGGTAGAGAAAAATTGAGATGGATGTGTATGATGGATGTATATATATATTATATGTATGTGAAATACATGGGAAATAAAAATAGAATATATATGACATCTACATATACCTAAGATTTACACTACATATATATTATGCATAATTGATTGTTGGGAAAGTTAATTAATATAATAATAATAATAATAATAATAATAAAGAGAAGAAACAAAGTCAAAAGAAGGAAGAAGATTATTGGTGGAAAATTAGTTATATTAATTTATATATTAAAGATAAGGATGAAAATTTAAAGAAGAGCCTTCTTTCTTTTTCTTCCTCTTTGAAAGTGGGAGTTGAGAGATAGTGAGGAGAGCTTGATTTTATTCATACACACACCAAATTCATAAGAGTTTTAAGAGATTTGAAGGTGGATATTGAAGATTTGGCAAAGTAGTCAAGTAAGTGCTCTTTTCCTTGAATCTATTTTATGGATTTTAAGTATATATATGTGTGATATGATTAGTGAGAGAAAGTGATGATTAATTGAATAAGATAATAACTATAATATGTTAGAGTATATATATATGTTGAATTGATGCATAGATGAAGTAAATATGGTTAGACGTTGAGGATGATGATGAGTAGTTGGATTTGAGGAAAAGAGTAAGGGTTTTGTAGAAATGAGTTGGGATTTGAGTGAATTGATATAGGGATGATTGTATGAATGAATTATATGATGATTATTGTTGATGATGTTGTGTTTAGACTAACAGGGATCAAGTGGAGAAGATTAAGCTTGGATTAACTAAGGTTTGTACATAAAAACTTTTTAGTTTGTGCATGTGATCCTGAGTTTGTACATATAATCTCTTTGGTTTATACATATGATCTTAAGTTGTATACATTTAATTTAATATGATTTTGATTTTCTTATGTGATGTTTGTGTTGTATTGATGAAAATTGGTGTAAAAGAGTGATTCTGGGATGCCATGGCCTTGGCCATACAGGGCCACGGTCGTGGCATTGGATGAGGGGCTGTTTCGTATGAAAATGATGAAGAGGTAGAAGCAGAATGGATGCCATGGGCATGGGCTTTGGATGCCACGATCGTGGGTGTTTCCAATGGTGTTTTACAGCTTCATTTCACATCCCACGGGCATTGCTATTGGATGCCACGACCGTGGGGTTGGTTTGTCAAGGTTTAGAGCTATATTTTTTGTTATACGAGCATGGTTTGTGGCTTGTGTAGTCATTTTTTATTTCTATTACGTTGGAAATTCATATATGGACCTATTAATGTGAAAAGAGTAATGAATATGTTGAATGAAAGTATGTGTATGTGATATGAATCACATGATGAGTGTGGCTCATGTTTGCATGATGTGAATGTTAAATTCTAATGTGGTGTGATCACGCACAATGGTGGTCACTGGAAAAGTATAGAGTAAAGTGATGTTATAGGTGTATAGCCTATACCATTAGTTGTTCAATTGTGTTGAGATTGATTGAATATGCATGAGAGGTCTTGAGCAAAGCTAGGCCTAAAGGTGCATATGTTGATAGACTTGAGCAAAGCTAAGTCTTGACCTGAGCAGTGCTAGGTCATGTGATTGAGATCGGTGATGGTTTCGAGCAGAGCTGGACCATGATATTGTGTTAACTAGACATGATAATTATATAGAAGTGTTGGGCCCAATAGTGTATTTGTGTATGGGTAAAATATATGTGTATGAGTATGTGATTGAGATCAATGTATGTATATGTTGTTTATGTGTACCACTAAGCTTTCAAGCTTAGCACGGTTGTGTGAATCGCGTAGGGGAGTAGATTGTTGATCTAAAAGTCAGATGGTTGTGCCACAAGCAGAGTAAGAGTGGTTCGAGACCAACTAGAAGGTGTTGCATGCATGTATAATTTTATAATATTGTATTTTGGTCATATGTATATGTATATAAGTGAATTTTGGAAAAGATAATGTATATTTATATATATGTAATCAAATGAATATTATAATGGTTTTGGAAATGTTACATTTATAAGAATGTAATCTAATAATGGGAAATGTTCTTCTATTAAATATATATAAATGATGTGAAACTAAAGTAAGGGTTTAAATGGCACTATAATGTGGCATCCTTATGTCTTATATGCGTATTGTATGTATACAGGGTATATATACGATACGTATATAGGGAATAGGGGTGTTATACATGTTTCATTGCAAACTAAGTGTCATGATTTAAATATTTGTTGTTATTAAAATATATGTACCACTAAGCTATATGCTTAGCGCGATAATTTGTATCATGCAACTATTAGAAATGTAGACTAGAATGATTGGGATTGGATATAAAGTGTGCCACGAGCCCAACTAAGACAATATTGCATTCATGTATTATTTGAGTATTGTGTAATTTGGGTCCTGTATATTCAACATGTTTTGGGAAAACATTATGTATATATATGAATACTTATGATGAGTATTGTTGAGTAAAATATAATTTTGTAAGGCATATTGGCTATAGTTTAGAATGTTTCAGTATTTTTAACGACACAACAAATATTAATTAACTTTCAAGAAGTTGGAAAAATTATTGGAGATGGTATTTATAAATATAGGGAGTGTAATAATTTTATTTGCAGGTTGGGTTATTTGTTGTTTAGGATTTATTAGAAATACAGACACAACTCTGACAAATTTGTTTTAGATATTTTTCTTTAAAACCAGTCTTTTTGATATTTAAATTCCTTATGTTTACACTTATATATTTATTAAAGAATATTTTAAGGATTAAAACATTTTCTTATAATTGTGGGAAATCTTTCAAATGATAAAGATATTAACATTCTTGTATTTTTTATAGTAATACTCAATTATTTAATGATGGTTATGTAACTAAAAGCATTTAACAACCCTTAATATTTTTGGAGTTGTGAAAAGTTTGATAAATGGGAAAGCAAATTCTTTACTAAGGTAAATAAGTTAAAGAGTTGAAATATTGCACTATTTGTTTAATTATAGGAAATGTAAGAGAAGTTACATGAATAATGTATTAAAGAATAACTTTGGGTTAGTAAATTATATGTAAAGTTGGTGATAATATTATTATTTGAGTTACGAGGAGTGGAAGAACAATTAAATGGAAAAGAAAGTTTGAATTTTACTGTGACGTTAAGAAGTAAGATATTAACTATATGATTCGGTAAGTGAATATAGTAGTGAATTGTTGGGTTATTTAGTTGGAGATTATAAATACATATATTTATTGGTTGTGAAAAAAAATTTATAGATACACAGATTATTTGTTATGCAATTATGTATGGATGGAAATTTTCATATTGATTATAATTGTGCATGTTAGGAGGGATGGGGAAAACTAAAGTGAGTTTAATTATATACATGTTATGAATATAATATTTATAAGTTATGCAAACAAATAAGATGGAAATAGTGATAGTCTAAAATTATATGGGCGCGTTGTGAATTGGTGACATGTTATATTGAGGCAGAAGAAGTTTAATCTATACGAGCATATTTTATCGAAAAAAATATGATTTGAATATTGCAGTATTATAGAATAGGTGGCGTTTCTAATAATTTATATATAGGGCGAATGAAGTGTAAATGGTGGTTTTGATCTAAAAGAATTGTGAGTAAGGTTAATTATTGTAAAAAAAATGCATATTAGATTTATTGGTTGGTGATGAAGCTACTATTATTTGCAGTACTATAAATATTTCTTTGTGAATAAGAATGGCAATAATTAAGCAAAGTTATAAATATTGGAGATAATTTTGATGAATTGGTATTTAAATTTGAAGATGTAATTAGAAGATTCATAAGGGGAAGAGTAAGGATTATTTAATTAGAAATGGTAATAGTTGTTCCTTTAAAGTAGATTATGTCAAGTGGATAGTATGAGGAATTCAAAATTTGGTGTTGGTGTTAGTAGAATCTCTTCATCGTAATAGATAATTTCATGAATGAAATTATTTAAGGGGGAGATAATTATAATATCTGTAGTTTTGGATAATTTAAATAAATATTTGGAGGTTAATTAAAAAATAGTGAAAGGTGTATATATTATATATACCTAATGTATACCTAGTCTATACTTAATTTATGTACTTCACATATACTTATTGCATATGTTGAATTCATAATACATATATATGTATGATGTTTGCCATATAATCTCAATTTTGATCATTGACACTCAAATTGAATGATGCATTTGACATGTTTGTAAGACAATTATTGCAGGACTAGGTTGCTCAACATATTGCCTGAACAGGGCACAAAGTGCGGTCTCTACAGGCCAAAGGAGGACCGCCATGAATTATTCAAGGAACAAGTTGGCTTATAGTAAGGTTTGTGGTCAGAATCTCAACATAAGTAGGGGCTGTAAAAGCAACATTAGCGTCCATCCTTAGATTGGGACGATCACACCAAAAGTGATCAAATCTCCAATACTCACTATAGGAAATGTGGTTGCCAGTGTGGTCTGAGGAGTAGCCTTTCTATACAATGTCGTGCCCATCCCAAAAATATCGTAACCGTCCATTCATTTTGAGAGAAAATCTCAAGGACTGGCTGTAGTGTTCATGACCTCGGGTGCAACCATAAGTTCGACGTGAGATACCTAATCTGATCTCTAAATGAACCATAGCGTGACCGCAACTTTCATATTTTGGTAGAATTTTAATTTGTCCAATAAAGGAGTGCCACATGAAATGACCTTTGTAAACCCACTTTCATATTCAAAAAGGGCTCCCTGGTCCTTGGGCGATCACCCCGACAGCCACAACATGGGCAAGATTCCACCTACAGAGCACTAACTATTGACCGTTAGAGAATTTTAGAAAGGAGCGACTGTCCCAAGCAGAAGGACGAAAGCACATTGTGTCTGGGGGACCATCCTCAATACCAGGATGACTGTTGCCTGTGGATATTTTCCTTCAAAATAAGTACTAGTCTACTAAAGCACACCACATGACTTATAACGGCTAGTTAGACCAAATTGGCTATAAGTACCCTATGAAACATCTTGTAAAAGGGCAATTTTTGATTGTAATATCCTAAGCAACATACTTTCTTTTCATTTTCACAATAATTAACAATTAAATTGTTAGAGTGTTTGGTGTGAGCATTAAAACACGAAATTGTAAGTTTGAGTGTGAGCTCGAAAATAGTTAGGTTGTGAGAGTAAGCCTGGGAAAACTCTTGTAAGGGTTGTGAGGATTGATCTCAAAACCATTGTATAGTTGGGTGTGAGCTAGAGAAAACACCAAGTTAGAGTTAAGCTTGTAGAAACTGAAAGCTAGTGGAACCTTAACAAGTTGTTAAGAAAGTGGATGTAGGATCAAGGCAAATTCGAACCACTACAAATCTCTTATGTTCATTCTTCTACTCTCTACTTAATCTCCTACATCTTCTACATTTCTTGTTACTTTAATTTTTGAAATTTGCCATCATTCTTCAAACTAACCAATTCACCCCCTCTTGGTTGCTATCTTGGGACAACATATGATATACCCATAATATATACATGATGTATGTTGCTCTCGAATTAACTCTACCACAAAGCGTCACTCACAAGTATACGAGGTAGCTGTAGCAAAGGTGATCGCCCCAAGGTCGTCTCACAAGGAAGCTAAAGTGGCTAATTGATTATCAGATTATGAATAACAAGTAATGAAGAAAATTTAAATTGTTAACTAATTAAGAAGATTGATTGAAGTTTAAAATGAATAAAAGTAAATTAAGCTGATGTTTTGATTCACTTGATAAAAAGGTCTAGGGTTTGCACTTCTCTACTACTTATATGTATGAACGGTTATTCCTCTTAACTAATTTAATTTCAAAGATTAAATCTCAAACAACTTAATTAATCGAGTCAAGGAAATAAGCTCTCGCATTCAAACCTCTTTCAACTAATCTTGTTTTAATTGAAATAATCTTTTTAATAGGTTATATCTCTAATTCACCTAAGTCCCTAATTGAATTGTTCCAGCATTAGACTTCATCTCTCAATCCATCATCTAATACCTAAAACACATAATTGGTGGCCAATCAATTATATATTAACAATATTCCATTCAATAAAGGCTTAAAGAAATAATTGAGTTAAGAGTAATAACCAATTCATACAATCATAGCAGATCCATACAAACCCTAGACTTGATCAAATTAGTTCATAATGCTATCAAACATACTCATCTCATTAATATTCAAAGAAACCAATCCAGACATGATAATATCCATAAATACAATTCCAATGAAAATAAAGAGATAAAGTTCAAGAACAAAACCAAATTACAAACTCCTTGAAGCTTCTGAAGAATCTCTTGTTCAAATCTTGCAAGAAGGATGTATAAATGGCTAGAACAATCTAATCTAAGCTAGTTTAATCCAAAGTGTAATAAAAAATCAAAGAAAATAAAGTTATCAAAACCTAAACTGTCTTTGACGGCTAAAACGCTCTCAAAATCTCAACAACCCCTAAGAAAACCCTAAAATCCCATATTTATACGAATCTCCGCTTTAAAAATCCGCTTGCCTTTGGTCCATGAGAGACACGGCCAAGTTGGAGTGAACTTGGCCGTGTTGGTGGCGAATTGGAGGGACACGGCCACAAGCCTGGCCGTGTCCCTTGCTTGTGTTCGCTTCTATCTCAGAGTTTCTTCTTTTCTTCTTTGGTTGAGTGACACGGCCGTGTTGGAGTAGGCTTGGCTGTGTTGGACCTTTTTGGAGGGACACGGCCAGTGACTTGGCTGTGTCCCTTGCCTGTGTTTGCTTCTGTGAGAATTGTTCTTCTTTGCTTTGGATGTAAGTGAGACACGGCCAAGTTGGAGCAACTTGGCCGTGTTTGAGCATCTTTGGAGGGACACGGCCACTGACTTGGCCGTGTCCCTTGCATGTGTCTCTCTCTGTGTTTTGAACTTCCTCTTTAACTTGGTATGGGACACGGCCACAAGCTTGGCCGTGTCCTCTGCCTGTGTCAGCTACTGTCCCTTTTTTCCTTCAATTTAGTTCCTTGGCTTTTTAACCTAAAACAAAACTTGAAACAAACCTTAAACACAAAGTAAATAAACAATAACCAACAAAACATAAACACCATACTAAAAACTAGATCAAAAATGACATAAACACTGAAATAAACTAAAACTACCAAAATTAATGAAAACACTAAATAAACATATTAAAACCAACAAAATACCTAAAGAAAACAATATTTATCATAATAAACAAGACACAAATCTATAACAAAAACTAATAAAACAACTACCCCACACTTAAAACTTTGCTTGTCCTCAAGCAAATTCACGTGGCATAAATTAAAAACTCAAACAACCTTAACTATAATTCCAGTATATAAGATGAAATCCTTTAAGACATCAGACATAAATAATTACAATTTTTTTCAATCAAGATTTTCTTAACTCGTTCATTAATCCAGACATACAAATCTCATCTCTCATCTAAGTGTTTCACTCGATTTCAAAGGTTAATCACTCAAACCACTCATGACTGCATACTACCATAAACTTGCTTAATTATCCAATCTCCCTCACTGATTTTCTCAAGAAATAATCCGAAGGTCTTTTATTTGGATGTATTGGGGCTAAGGTGCAGGTGTGAGAAAAGACATTTAAGCTGGAGCATCAAGAAATGGAGTATCTAAATTAGACAATACTCTTGCTCAGAAACTCATAACTCCCTCAAATGGCATACTCACCAACCCTTGATACTTTCACATACTTGCATACTTCAAGAAAAATACACGAGTCAACATTCCTCTAATGCTAGAAAATATATGAATTTTGTATATATATATCTTTTTTTTATTTTATCTTTATCTTTTTCTTTTATTTTTATCATCATTATATATATATATACAAAATATAAACTTGCATGGAACATCTAGCTTAAAATGTAGAGGAAAAGAATAAGCGACTCTTAGTCAAATACAATGTGCACAGTATGCATTTCAACCCCAAATAGCAATACCTTTTTTTTTATTTGCTTACCCCACACTTTGAAATAAACCACCCTATTGTCATATCATAAGAACTCCATTCCTTAATGCAGTTATGATGATAATAATAAAAAGTTGAGTTGATAATTGTGTTGATCAATCAAGAAAAGGTCAAAGGCTCAACTTGGCTCACTAAGGAATTCAATATTAAGGGAGGTCTTTTTAAGCAAAAGGGCTAACCTAATTTGGCTTCATCATTTTAAAACTTGAGATTAAATCATAATGTGAGTTCAATTAGTATGCAAAAGCAAGCTCTAGAGATACAAAATCATGAAGGTGCACACTTGAGAAAAGAAAATCAATTGACAATAAAATTTAATCTTATAAGGCTCAAAACTCACAAAGGTGGGTTCACAAAGATTTACATGTCATGAATTGCAGAATGCGAAAATTGATCATGAATGAATTCAAATGCTAATCTCTATGCTGATATTAAAGTCTCAACTATAATGCTAGCTTCACAGAAAAGATCAATAAATTTTCAATAATTATGCCATGCACAACACACAATAAAACACACTAAGACAAACAAAACAAGAATTAAGGAAAAGCTAAAAGATTACCCCACACTTTAGAATTTACATTGTCCTCAATAGAAAATAAGAATAATAAAGAGAAAGGGTTAAGTACAACCTGTCTTCCATCGTACCTTGGTGAGGCAAAACCCTAACTTTTCATCACAAACATAAATGTTCAAAAATAAACAAAATACAATATATAAAATAAAATATCCAAACTATAAAATGTTAAAATTAAAAACAAAAACCAAAATTAACAAAAATACACTAAACACAATAAAGCAAGGAACTCAAAATCTATGGTGAAGGTGGATGAGAAGATGATGCAGCCGAGGGGTGGAGACTCAAGATCTTCGCAAGGTTGCTATTAATCTGTTCCAACTACTGTAAGACCTCAGCATGGTTATGGTCCACCTTGCCCTCCAGACGATCTACCTTTCCCTCCAAGGCCTCAATCATAATAAGTACCTCTTGACTTTTTGAGACCGGAGCATCCTCATCTAGATCAAGAGAATCCGAGTCGGACTCTTCTTGAACCCGTGCTCTCTTCTGCCTGTCCCCCGGTGCTTCTGGCTCAGCTGAAGTCATCATATAAGCCCCTCTCCTAGGCACCACCATATGCATTTTCTCTAATGTGGCCAAATCTAATGAGTCATTACCCAAAATTCTAGTCATGTGATTGGTACTCGGGTCAAAATCCTCAAGAAGGGCTACTGCTAATGTGGTAATCAACCCTCCAACAAAATTTGCCCCCCTCCTTTTATTAGCCACAGTATCAAAAATATCGGCTAACCAATAGCCGGCACTAACAGGCATTGCATTACAAGCACAATCCAGGAAAAATAGCTCACTCAATTCCACCACACCCGGGCTCTCTTTCCGAGCAAAGAATCCGCAAGACATGAAACGATGCAAATACCTCAAAGCGAAATTTCTTAATTTAGATGCTTTGGCCGATTTGGCCACATAGGTCCCCGAGCCTAATGCTTCCCAAGCAAATTGTTGTTTAAATTCTTTAGGTACCGACCTTTCCCCATGCTGGTGGAAACCATATATAACATTCAATTGTTCAATATTAAGCACAAATGATTTACCAAGCAATTTAAAACTTATTCTAGTGCAGATTTTTTTATCATCTCTTTCAACCTTAAGAGATGTCAGAAATTCCAAAGTCAGCTCCTCAAACTGCAAAGGTCGCAAGGAGACTAGATTCTCCCACCCAAGAATTTGCACATAACGATAAAAATTAGTCCTAATTTGCAGAGCATCAAGTGATTCATCATTAACATACCTCGTCGGGAAAAAAATCCCGAGCCAAAAAATTTTCTCTCTTCAAAGATGAAATTGATGAAGAGGAAGAAGCACCTTCGGTTGTAGGCCTCTTCTTCTTACGGTGTGAAACAATCTTTGTTCTTGGCATCTTGAGAAATCTGAAAAAATTCAAACCAAAACTTGATCAAATCAAACTTTTATGAGCAAAGAAGAAGTTTTAATTGATTATTTTTAGTTTTGGTGAAGAAATTTGAGGTTTAATTGAGGATTTGGAGCTTGGAATCACAGATAATGGAGTTTGCGAGAGAGAGAGAACGAGAGAGCGAGAGAGATAACAAACAGGAAATTAGGGATTTAATGAGGAAAAAGGTGAAAGAATCATGTTTTTTAAAGTGAAAAAGTGAGAGACACGGCCAAGTTGTGGGCAACACGGCCGTGTCTAGTGTGTGAAAGTAAAGAGACATGACCAAGTCTAGGTGACACAGCCGTGTCTGATGCACTTGGGGGGACACAGCCAGTGACTTGGCCGTGTCCCATGGGTGTGTCCTCTTCTGTACAAAAATTTGCAAAAATGAAAGAAAGTTGATTTGGTGGTGAAGCTTGGCCGTGTCACCTGCTGCCCTTTTTAACCTTTTTTTTATTTATCTTTATTTTTATTTTATATCACTAAATATCAACAAATATCAAAGAAATTGCAAACCTCTTTTTCGATCAACCCTGAAACACATTAGAAAAATAAAAACCGATCAAAGCACCCATTCCATTTATTTAAACAAACATAAAATCAAAATTTGCTAAATTTAAAATTACACTATGAAAAAGAAATGTAAACCGATGGGTTGCCTCCCATTTAGTGCTTCTTTAATGTCATAAAGCTGAACATACTATAAGGCCTAGGGATCGTGGATCAAAGTGTTGTCAAAGATCCTCACTTCTTGAAATCCTCCTTTATATGGTTTAACTCTCTGTCTATTTGCTTTAAAAGTCTTATTGGTTCAAGAGTTAAGCAATTCAATGGCACCAGAAGGATATTCCTGAGTTATCTGGAAAGGACCACTCCATCGAGATTTGAGTTTACCTGGAAACAGACGGAGTCGAGAATTAGAAAGTAAAACTTTCATACCTGGACTCAATGTCTATCGCACAATAAATCTGTGATGAATTGCTTGAGTGTGATCCTTATAATTCCTCGAGCTCTCATATGCCTTTGGGTTAAGGCATCTTTGAGTCCCCCTCACTGGTTTCGCCCCCTCTTCTAAGGTCAGTTTCAACTCCAATTTATCTGTGGAGTCTGTCTGTATGAAATCATCTGAAACAACTGCTTCAACACAATTAATTAAAGAACAATCCTCATATAAAGCAGTTGTAGGAATGGGAGAAGTGTTAAAAATAGAAAAATCAACAGTTTGTCCCAAGACAGTCATTGACAACTTACCATTTTTAACGTCTATTAAGGTGTTGGTAGTAGCCATGAAAGGCCTACCCAGCAAAATAGTGTGTGCTGATGGTGCAGGGTTACTCCCTTCCATGAAAAGAACTATGAAATCCACAGGTACTATCAACCCTCCAACCTTAACTAACACATCTTCCATAACCCCTTTCGGGAATCTAAAAGACCTATCAGCTAATTGCAACACCATTTTTGTCGGTTTAAGTTCCCCTAGTTCTAATTCTTTATAAACATAATAAGGCATCAAATTCACACTAGCTCCTAGATCACACATGCCATCAGTCCCCTTTCCATTCCCGACATTAATTTGAATTATAAAGCTTCTGAAATCCTTTAGTTTGGGAAGTAATTTATGCTGCAGAACAGCACTAGCTACCTCTGAAACTATCACCTTTTCATTCGGCTCATACCTCTTTTTCTTGGTGATCAGCTCTTTGAAGAATTTGGCATAAGCCGGCATGTTCTTTATTGCTTCCAGTAAGGGTAAGTTAATACTTACCTTAGACAGCATGTTGAAGATGTTAGAAAATCGCTTATCTGGTTTATCATCCTTCAACCTGATGGGGAATGGTATAGGTGGCCGGTATGGATTGCTTGCCTTGTGTAAATCTGCTGAAAGGGACTTCTTCATTGATCCATCTCCAGCACCTTTGTTCTCTGGTTCTCCTTCCTCCTTGTTCTCTTGGTCACCTGCATTCACAGAATCATTTTCAACATTATTGTTAATTTCCTTACCACTTCTAAGAACTGTCACTGATTGTGCCAGCTCAGGTTGACTTGGGAATTTTCCCTTTTGTTTAATCTGCATCTGTTATGCAAGTTGCCCTACTTGAGTCTCCACTTTCTTAAAAGATGCTTCTAAGGAATCCAGCCTCTTGTTTGTCATCTCTTGATTTTTAGCACTGACTTGGATAAAAGCTTGTAAACTTTCCTCCAAACTCTCTATCTTAGACTGCCCTTGATTTGAGGATTGGCCTTGTTGTTGGTTGTCTCTGGAGCAAATGGAAAGGTTGCTGAGAATTATTTATTGCCCAAGAAAAATTTGGGTGATTCCTCCAACCAGGGTTGTATGTATTTGAATAAGGATCATTTCAGGTCCTTGGTTGAAATCCCCCCATGGCATTGACTTGCTCAGCTTCATTCCCATAAGACTCATATGCTGAGGGGCATAAATTTGCTCCATGCCCGAAAGTTCCACAGATTCCACACGCTTCTTGAGTAGATGAAGAAATATTGTTCTTCATGTTCAGCATCTGCACCTGCCTTGTCAATTCAGCTATTTGACTGACCATCTCATTATTGGCTTCCAGTTGGTTCACCCCTTTACTTCTTCCTCTTACACTCTTCTGTTGAGAATTAGCTCCCAACATCTCAAAAATCTCATAAGTTTCATCAGCTGTCTTTTCTCCCAAGGCTCCCCCAGCTGCATTATCAACTGTATTCTGAAATTGCTGGGTTAAACCATCATAGAAAAATTGGTTCAAAAGTTGAAGTGGGTAGTGATGATGTGGACACTGGATCAATAGCATCTTAAATCTATCCCAAGCCTCATGAAATGGTTCTCCTTCAAATTGAGATAATGTAGCAATCTTCCCTCTCAATTCAGCTGTCTTTTGATGTGAATAAAACTTGCCCATGAACTTGTTATAAACTTGCCCCCAAGTTGTCAAAGAGTTTTCGGGCAACATCATAAGCCATCTCTTTGCCCTATCCTTCAATGTATAAAGGAAACATCTCATCCTCAACTGATCCTCTGTTAATCCTCCCAATGGAAAAGTGTTGAGGGTGGAGTAGAAATCCTGAATAAAGTTCAAAGGATCTTCATTTGAAACTCCATAGAATGATGGCAGCATGTTATAATGGATGTTCTTCAATTCATAGTTCCTTGCTGCATCTGTCAGTCTTATGCAAGAGGTGGAAGTTCCAATGACAGGTCTAGCAAAATCTCTCATAGTCCTTTGTCGTTCTTCAGCCATTTAAACATATTGTGCATATTCTGACTCAAAATCAGAAGTGTCCTCCTCTGTAGTATCAAATCCTGTGTAAAGTTCAAACTCTTCCCTACTCCTTTTCACTCTCTGAATTTCTGGAATGAATGGATATAGCTCTCCTTCGAGTGATCTCCTGCCTTGCATAAAAAAAATTTCTAGAAAAAAAGAATTATTAAAAGAAAAAGAAAAAATAAAATCAAAAGTAAACAATGAAAAATAATCTAAAGTATTTTTTTTGCCTAATAAACAATTACGCCAATTAGCCTACCCGGCAACGGCGCCAAAAACTTGTTGCGCTCGAATTAACTATACCACTAAGCGTCACTCGCAAGTATACGAGGTAGCTGTAGCAAAGGTGATCGCCCCAAGGTCGTCTCACAAGGAAGCTAAAGTGGCTAATTGATTATCAGATTATGAATAACAAGTAATGAAGAAAATTTAAATTGTTAACTAATTAAGAAGATTGATTGAAGTTTAAAATGAATAAAAGTAAATTAAGCTGATATTTTGATTCACTTGATAGAAAGGTCTAGGGTTTGCACTTCTCTACTACTTATATGTATGAACGGTTATTCCTCTTAACTAATTTAATTTCAAAGATTAAATCTCAAACAACTCAATTAATCGAGTCAAGGAAATAAGCTCTCGCATTCAAACCTCTTTCAACTAATCTTGTTATAATTGAAATAATCTTTTTAATAGGTTATATCTCTAATTCACCTAAGTCCCTAATTGAATTGTTCTAGCATTAGACTTCATCTCTCAATCCATCATCTAATACCTAAAACACATAATTGGTGGCCAATCAATTATATATTAATAATATTCCATTCAATAAAGGCTTAAAGAAATAATTGAGTTAAGAGTAATAACCAATTCATACAATCATAGCAGATCCATACAAACCCTAGACTTGATCAAATTAGTTCATAATGCTATCAAACATACTCATCTCATTAATATTCAAAGAAACCAATTCAGATATGATAATATCCATAAATACAATTCCAATGAAAATAAAGAGATAAAGTTCAAGAACAAAACCAAATTACAAACTCCTTGAAGCTTCTAAAGAATCTCTTATTCAAATCTTGCAAGAAGGAAGTATCAATGGCTAGAATAATCTAATCTAAGCTAGTTTAATCCAAAGTGTAATAAAAAATCAAAGAAAACAAAGTTATCAAAACCTAAACTGTCTTTGAAAACGCTCTCAAAATCTCAACAACCCCTAAGAAAACCCTAAAATCCCATATTTATACGAATCTCCGCTTTAAAAATCCGCTTGCCTTTGGTCCATGAGAGACACGGCCAAGTTGGAGTGAACTTGGCCGTGTTGGTGGTGAATTGGAGGGACACGGCCACAAGCCTGGCCGTGTCCCTTGCTTGTGTTTGCTTCTATCTCAGAGTTTCTTCTTTTCTTCTTTGGTTGAGTGACACGGCCGTGTTAGAGTAGGGTTGGCCGTGTTGGACCTTTTTGGAGGGACATGGCCAGTGACTTGGCCGTGTCCCTTGCCTGTGTTTGCTTCTGTGAGAATTGTTCTTCTTTGATTTGGATGTAAGTGAGACACGGCCAAGTTGGAGCAACTTGGCCGTGTTTGAGCATCTTTGGAGGCACACGGCCACTGACTTGGCCGTGTCCCTTGCATGTGTCCCTCTCTGTGTTTTGAACTTTCTCTTTAACTTGGTATGGAACACGGCCACAAGCTTGGCCGTGTCCTCTGCCTGTGTCAGCTACTGTCCCTTTTTTCCTTCAATTTAGTTCCTTGGCTTTTTAACCTAAAACAAAACTTGAAACAAACCTTAAACACAAAGTAAATAAACAATAACCAACAAAATATAAACACCATACTAAAAACTAGATCAAAAACGACATAACCACTGAAATAAACTAAAACTACCAAAATTAACGAAAACACTAAATAAACATATTAAAACCAACAAAATACCTAAAGAAAACAATATTTATCATAATAAACAAGACACAAATCTATAACAAAAACTAATAAAACAATGTACACATAAAATACACATTACATATACATGTAAGTAAAAATATATAAAACATATATCTAAGGTATAAATGACATATACATATACATAACATATAAAAGACATATACTTAATTATGGATGGAAGATGGAATAATAAATAAATAAATGAATGAAAAGTCAAGGAAAGAGAATAAATATGTGGATGTAAAAAAATTAAAAAAATTAAAGTTAAATAAATAATTAAATTGTTAATATATATGGATGAAAATGAAAGAAGAAAATGAAAAAGCTTCATCATCATCTTCTTCTAACCATGGGGAATGAAATTAGAGAGAGAAAATAAGAGATTTTTTCTCATCCAAAACACCAACTTTCATAGAGATTTCACAGGTTTTAAGGAAATTTTGAAGAAAAATCAAGAAATTTGGTAAGTTTTATATTATCTAATCTTTGTTTTCTTCCATTTTAAGATTATCTATTGATGAGTTAATGAGAGAAAGTTGATTTAAAATTGTTAAATTGATATAATTAGAGTTAATATGGTGGATATGTGATAATTATGTGATAAATTGATGGTGGATTGACTGAAATAGATAAGTTGGTAAATTTAGCATTATGGGAAGGTTATGTTCAAATTGGGATTTTGGTATGAGTGTATTTAATTATTGTAGTGAAGTGATTTAATGTTGTTTTAATATATATATATATGGTGATTTTATGGTTAAAATTGAATATGGCTAAGCTTTGATGGAGTTAGGTTTTATGGCAAGTGTTTGTGAAATTAGGGTTTGTGAAGGAAATGTTTATAATAATAGAATTGAAGTTTTTTGATGTTGTTTTGATATATAAGTAGTGATTATATGGCTAAATGTTGAATATGAGTTGGGTTGGATGAATTTTAAATAATGTAGAAAATGGTGAAAGTTGAGTTTTGTTGAGATTTGGTAGAAATTGCATAAATAATGATGGTTTGATATAAATTAAGCATGGAAGTAATATTATTTGAATAATTACGTTTACTGTATGATTTGTATGTGTTTAGGCCAAGTTGGTGTAAGTGGTGAAGTGTAGGATTTGTTGAAAGTAAAGCTTGGAAAGAGATTTTGGAGCAAAAGGAGATTAGTACATATATTGGTTACATTTTTATTGAAAATTTGGTGCATCTCATTCTGGTATACTTTAAAGAATAATAATATTCTTTAAAGTGATATAATGTATAGTTATATTAAAATGGTGATTTGTGCCTTGTATTGAAATTAAAAACTAATGTGTAATAGTTAATGTTAATGAATTGTTCAATCTATTTGAAATGTGTATGTGAGTCACACTGTTAATTTGACTAAGAGTTTTGACTAATATGGTTTTAAATGTGGAAAAATGGTTATAGAGTATGGAAATTGTTAAAAGAATGTTTTTGTTTAAATATGATTGTAAAATATGAGAAATTTATATGTTTGGAGTAAATTTGAAAAGTATGAAAAATATTTTGGAAATATGAAAAAATATGAAAATTTAATAAAGAACATCGAAATATGTGAAATTATTGAAAATACATAAATAAGATGATAAGAATGAGGAATGATAGCATGACTATGGTAATGTGATGAACGTGGATAAACTGGTAATGTTTTGTGCAATTTGTTGAGGAAATGAATTGTGATATGGATATGCCTTATGCAATGTGATGTGTGACATGGATATTTATATGTAGTGTGTAAATTGTTAAATGTGATAATGGGATAAGAATATGTAATAGGGGTGTGACAATGTGTATGTGTTTGTGCTTATGAAATGCTTTATATACATGTACATGTGTAATTAAGTGAAAAGGGATATGTTTGAGATATGTGACAAAATGTGTGGAAATGGGTCACATTATGGATGTGACTCACGATAATGTGATGTGAATGTTAAATGGTAACATGTTTAATATGTATTATGGAATGTTCATGAAAGGCTAGTATTGGCATAGTCGAGTCAGCTTGCCAACGGTATGTCATGTTGTTTGATTATGCCTTCGAGCAAGAGATATTAGTGTTGAGAATATTAATGCTAAGGATATGACCTTTGGGTGATGATAGACACTCTGTCTCTGGTGTCAATAGTAGGCGGCCTTCGGGTGCATTATGTGAAACTTGCCTCCAATGTCTAGAGAGGGAAGCCTAAGGCTAATTTATATGACACTTGCCCTCAGTGTCAATAAAAGCGACCTGTGGGTGATTATATGACACTAGCCTCGGTGTCAGTAGAGGTGGCCTATGGGTGATTATATGACACTAGCCTTGGTGTTCATAGGGGCAGCCTTTGGGTTATTTATATGACACTTGCCCCAATGTTGAGATGGATTGAATTGTTATTTCTGAAATTTGAGAATTATGCAAGCCCTTGTTTGGCCCAATGTATAAATGTGTGTCTAAATATGTGTGAGTTATTGTGGTTGTATTATGCTTGTATGGTTTATTAAACCATGAGTATTATTAAGGATCACATTTATTGCTAAGTACATATATGGAGTGCTGTGAGATGGCATAATGTGTTACATGCCATTAAAGTATAGTTGAGACCAATAGTGTAATGGTGATGTGTTGGTGACTGTTGTAAGATAGAGAATATAATATTTAAGTAATGCATGTTTCATTGCGAACTAAATGTCATGATTTAAATATTTATTATTATTAAAATATATGTACCACTAAGCTATATGCTTAGCGCGATAGTTTATATCGCGTAGGTATTAGAATTGCAGACCATACTGATTGGGATTGGAGATAAAGTGTGCCACGAGACCAACTTGGATGATGTTGCAGTCATGTATTATTTCAGTATTATGTAATTTGGGTCTTATATATTCAGCATGTTTTGGGAAAACATTATGCATATATATGAGTACATATGATGGGTATTGTTGAGTAAAATGTAAATTTATAAGGTATATTGGCTATATTTGAGAATATTTTAATATTTGTAATGACACAATAAATATTTATTAACTCTCGATAAGTTAGGGAAATTATTGGAGGTGGTATTTATAAATATAGGGAGTGTAATAATTTTATTTGCAAGTACACATTATTTGCAGTTTAGGATTTATTAGAAATACATATTAAACTTTGGTAATTGTTTTCTAAAGATTTTTCTTTAAAATCAGTCTTTTTGATATTTAAGTTACTTATGTTTACAATTGTATATTTATTAAAGTATATTTTAAGGATTAAAACATTTTCTTATAATTGTGGGAAATCATTCAAATGATAAAGATATTAACATTCTTGTATTTTGTATACATTTTTACATATACCGAGTGTATGTACTATACATATATAGGGTATAAGGGTGTTATAATAAGTATAGGCATTTGATATGGGATTTTTATTTTCCCTGTAAATCACTATTTATTATGATAATAGCTTCAATATCTGGTAATTTTAGCTTTTAGTGATAGGAGGAAGGTATAGCTTTTTCTTGGTGGAACCATGGCCTTCCAAGAACGAGAATAAAATAAGCTGGGACATCCAGGACTTAGAAAGGTATGGTTTAGGTTATAGGCCTATTGGTCACATCTAGGTTTGCTAGTCCAAGAACCTCTCCAAAAACCTCTCATTATCTTCAATACCTAAGTAACTGCTACTTTAAGTGGGTAAACATTTATAACTAAGCCATTATCTACAAGTACCATTTGTATGGTCTTCCCCTTAGTAATTGCCATACTATATAACATCTAGTTATGGTTCCCTTCTTCTTTGGGATGTCTTTATCACTGAAAGTGATATAGGCTAACCTAGTTTTTTAGGTGAGGGACACAACTAGGGCCTCTAGTGTAGCATCATTGGGTTCCTAGTATTGGTCTACAACTTCAAGGACAATTTTATGTGTGGGTCGGAGGAAATTTGAAGATTCCAAGTGTAGATGTTAGCTTGGATTTTCTTGAGCTATTAGAAAGCAAGGTCTTCTTTTGGTTGTAGCGTAAAGTTGAGTTTTTTAGGCGATGAATGATTTTGCTTAAGTGGAGGGGGAGGCTAAGTGTATCATGCACTTCTAGTTAAGGCATTGACCTCAACTATACACTTATTGAGGTCAAGGACATAACAAAAATTATCACATGGGTGGATAAAGGACACATAATTGGAGATATAATTAATGGTAGGAGGCTATTTGTTTGGTAAAGGGTTTACGACAATATTGGGTCATTGTCTTGGTGGGATAATGGAATGATTATCAATTAAATTTTGGTCTTATGCTTAAAATTCTAACATATATTAGATTTGTGACTAGCCCTTTTAGTGATAATCACAAAATTCATCAGCCTGAAAGTTCTTCGGTGGTAAGTAAGGCATAGGTGATAGAGTTAAAGGCTCTATCAATTAGCTTCCAAAGCCTTCTTATAAATAATTCATATTAGCAATTTCCTCACATTTCTAATTAGTGGCAAGGTTAAAATTTGAGTAATTACCCTTTTTTATACCTAAAGGTTGTGGATGTTACATATTCATCTTTCAACTGGCCCATTAGGACCAAATCTTCAATCTTGGTTGTGGTGGCAACTAGAGCTTTAAAATCTAGGAGACATGGTTCTGGAGGTGGGTTTAGTAGACTGGCAGTAGGTTTTTGATAATGACATCAATATGCTCTTGCTTTGGTGGTTTGTTCACCATTTGTGCTACTTTTTCCTTCCACCACATAAGGAACAAAGAGAAGGATTCTTTTGGGCCCTGCTTAGTGGTCTCTCTTCTAGTCATACGAAGTTTAACATTAGAATGATACTACTTAGTAAACCTATTACATATGTCCCCTCAGGTTTGGTACTTTTTCTTAGCAAGGTCAATAAACTACCTCATGGTTGCCCCTATCAATGATTATTGGAATAACTAAGTAATGAGCTCGTTTATTACCCTAAGTAGAGATAGAACGCCTATATACACCTTAAGGTGAGTCTTTAGACATATGGTATCATCAAATTTATCTATACTTGGCATCTTGAACATGGGAGGTATTCTAGAATTGGGGAACAAGGCCAAGGAATCCATGTCAACATACATTTTGTGATGCTTGAACTTCTTGATCGTATTTTCTATCTCTTTTAAAGGATAAACTTCTCTTTCTTGAGAAAAGCTTTAGGCAAGGGTGGTGTTTGATGAAGGTTGAAAAAATGACCTGCTTTGGATTAAGTCAATACCAACACATTTATGGTTGGGATAATTTTGAGTGGTGTTGTATGGGCTGAGATGATTGGTTGAGGGATGAGGGGAGTTTAGGAGGTAGTATTTACTTTGGCTCTCAGAGAAAGAGGATTTGATTATGTTGGTGGAGCTGTAGGAGTATAATAGATCATCCTTGAAACCTCTTATAGGATGGAATTCCTTTGACCACTAAGGAATTAGTAAAGCTCGTTATTAGGTCAACTTACTAATTAGCCAACATGGTGCAAAAAATCTTCTCCTACCCCTTGAGGAATGCATCTATTGATGGGTTTGGATTAGTGTTTTGGGCCATTTGTACCTTTAAAAAGGAAATTAAGATGTTTAAGTGCAAGGATGAAGGAACTTTAGGGCAAGCAATCAACTGGCACTATGTTTAGGCCATACATTGATGGACTTGTCTATCATATTTTATACTTCACTTAGGATGGATTGCCATTGACTAGTAAGGTTAGTATCTAAATTTTGCAAAAAGGATTGAAAGGTGATCCTCATGTGTCGTATAAAAGGCTATAATGGAGCTATCATCATTTGACATTGGAATTCATTCCAAAAGGGAAAAAGAAAAAGAAAAATAATTACTAGGTCAAGTGTGATTGAAAAGCACGCTAAGGAAAAGGGGAGAAGGCTGAAGTTAGGCATGGTCCTAGCATATAGGCTAAGGGATTGGGTTAAGACTAAGGGAAGGTTCTCAAGGGAGAGGTAAAAGGAGGACCCTATGGCTAAGGGATTCATCTTGGAGGATTTTAAGGATGGTAAGTAGGGATCCAAAAGGAAGGATACGTGTTTGGGTTTGTGGGTAGGTAAGGCAAATGATTTCCATGGAAGGAGATGAGGCATGGTTAGGTTGGATTTGGGTAAAGTCTAGGAAAAACATTTAAAACTGGATGGGAAAATGACAAGGGTATGGATGAGTGGATGGGTAAGCTTTGAGAGATGCTTTATTGGGTTATAAGTGGAATGTTTTGTTCATAAATACATAGGGCTTATCTTTTCTTTTTATGGCTTATGTACAAGGTAGGGCATCATAAAGGTAATTTTTCTATAAGGCTTGGGATTTCAGTATTGTAATATCCCAATGGCCCTGGGCTTACGGCCCGACCATTTCACCCAGCCCACTTCAAGGGATTGCTACAGTGCCATTTCCCCTCACGGTTCCACAACAGGATTTGTTTATTTGGCCCAAGTCAAGGGTCGTCTCTCGCCTCCCTCATTTCTATCGCAAGACCTCCCCCATATGAGAGTCTTTTTCACTCAACGAGTACCATTTCTTCTGCTAGAAGAAATGGTACTCATTTAGTGAAAAGGACCCTCTTATAGAGATCCTGGGATCGAAACGAGGGAGGCAACCCTTAATTGGGCCAAATACCTGGGGTGAAAAAACTAGGCCGTAAGCCTCAGGGACAAATCCTGTTGCGGAACCATGAGGGGAAGTGGTACTGTAGCAGTCCTTTGAAGCGGGCTGGGTGAAATGGCCAGGCCGTAAGCCCAGGGCTATTGGAATGTTACAAGTATGATGTGTATGCATGCATGAAGAAAAAGGTTTCATGAGTTTATGCAAAGAGGGTTTACTATTATGGTATATACAACCTAAGCTTGGGTTCTAAGTTCATTGTATGATAAGGGTGCAAAATATTTTATCCCAATTGGAGTTGCCAGCTATAAGACCTCACCTAAGCACTTGTCCAGCCCACTAGAATAGAGATAAAATACTCATTTGGGCTAAATCACACATGAAAGTGCCAAGGTCACTCTTTCACATGTTGGGTTACTCTTGGTGCTTTAGTCACAAAAAAATTATTTTAAATCGCCACTTAAATTTATTTTTTAGAAAAGGGCAAACTTAAGAAAAATCCAAAAAGTTGACTCCAATTATATCCCAAGGATAAAAATTACTAGCCTTAAGTAAAGGATGGATTCAAGGGCTATATTTCAGCTTATTTTAAGTAAAAATATTTTAGCCTTTAGTTAAATTAAAACTTACAAAATAAATTTTATGACTATGACAATTATAATAATGACAATAAAAAATGTATGAATAATATTATATGAATGACAATTTAATTATTCCATCTTCAAATCAAGGTAAAACGAAACAAAGCTTAAGTTACAATTCAAAACCCATAGGGATAGAGTTGGGATCACCTTCTTATGGGTGGGCACACACTCTCCAAAGAAACTAAGTACGTAAACATTCATAAGACTACAAGAAAATAAAAAAAAGGGGGGGAATGGTTTTCTAAATTTAATGGGCTTGATGCTTGGATTGAAATTCCAAGTAGCTTGCACATCCTATTTAAAATAGGAATCAAATCTAATGTAGTTCTATCCATCTTTCGATGGGGAGGTTTGACTTATAATTTTGGCTTTCATAGTCTATGTCTAAGCTAAACAAATGTCTACGTCCAATTTTAGGTTTAATATTTAAAACTAAATCTAAGCCCAAATTATAAGTTTAATTATTTAGCCTAAATCTAAATCCCAAGTTTTAGGGACAATTTTTGAGCTTAAGTTTGGAGAATCCAATATTTGGAGAAATTTGATTTTGATTTGAAAATCTAACTTTATTGGAACAAGGCTTGAAAAGATTTGAAGATCCAACTTTATTGGAAAAGGGGTTGATTTTGAAAACCCAACTTTTTTAGGAAAAGGCTTGAAAATCCAACTTGATTGGAAAAGTATTTTGATTTGAAAGAGGGCCAAACTCTGTTGGGAAATGTTTGAAAATCCAACTTTGTTGGAAAAAGGATTTTGACTTGAAAATGCTTCAATTTTTTTAGGAAAGGTTTGAAATTCCGACTTTGTTGGAAAATGATTTTGATTTGAAAAAGGGCCTAGATTTGTTAGGAAAAGGCCTGAAAGTCCAACTTTGTTGGAAATGGATTTTGATTTGAAAAGGGCCCAAATTTAATTGGAAAAAGGTTTAAAAATCCAACTTTTTTGGACAAGATTTCGATTTGAAAAAGGCCTAACTTTGTTAGGAAAAAGGTTTAATAATCCAACTTTTTTGGGAAAAGGATTTTGACTTGAAAAAGGCCCAACTTTGTTGGAAAGATTTCTTCAAAATCCAACTTTATTAGAAATGGATTTTGATTTGAAAAATTCCCAACTTTTTGGGAAAAGGATTTTTATTTGAAAAAAGGTCCCAACTTTTCTAGGAAAAGGTATGAAAATTCAACTTTGTTGGAAAAATATATTGAATTAAAAGAGGGTCCAATTTTGCTGGGAAAGGTTCATTTTGAAAAAGACACCTTTGATGGGAAAATTTCTTGAAAAGATTTAGGTTAAACTTAAGTATTTTAGGTTGTATTTCATTAACTTAAGCCTAAAATTCATAACCTCAAAATTTAAGCTCATGACTCAAGTCCAAATGATGGAAGTTTGGGTTTAAAGTCCATTTACCCTATTTTCGTCCAATTTCAATTAATTAAAGGACCATTTAAAGTCCATTTAAAAGTTCATTCAAAAATCCATTCAAAGAAAAGCAAAGAAAGATCAAGATAAGGCTTAGGGATTTATACCTTCTTTAGTACCTTTAGTGGTAAAGGCTTAAGCACACGACGGGGCCTTAATTCCACTATTTGCTATGGTTTTAGGATATCTAAAGAAGCAATTTCTTGCTTATAGAAAGCAAGCACACAAGGATGGACCAAGCACCCAAACTCACTAAGGAAATATGTTTTAGGCAGATCTTGCTAAAGAAACTTGAACATTTTCTTTTTTATAAGAAAAGAATGAGACAGGGAGAGAAAACTAACTAGCAATTAGATATGCATGGTTGGTTGGTGTATGGAAAATAGGGGATGTGATGGTTTGTTTATGGTGTTTTTAAAGTGAAAAATTAAATTAAAAACCCTAAAAATGTTACTATAACAAAATAGCTAGTTAGGCAACAAAAGGGCGATTTACGGTAGATTTACTACCTCAGGTAGGATATGGCTACTACAAGCCTTATAGATCATTCAAGACTGTCTAATTTTCAATTTGAGTGATTCTTAATTCCTCTTGACTGTAATAGAATAAATTTTAATATGATGCTGAAAAATTAAGGGTTCACAATGGAGCCCTTTATATTTGGTATGATTGGTCAATTTGCCCCATGCACTTTCACTTTAACTATTTTAACAGTCCAACTTAATTTCTGCATACCTATCTGTGAGTGGGCTAGACTAAATGGGAGTCGACACTCAGTGCAGACTATGACATATCTCAAAAGATGGCTAACCTAATAAATGATCCTCGGTGAAAAGGGTTAGCCCGATTCTCTATACTGGGTTCAATGAAGTCAAACTACTAGTCACTATTTAATACCCTTATACCTCATATACATATAATATATACACTCAGTTTATGTAAAATACACATATAAAGTATAAGAATGCCACAACCTGATTTAATAAAAAATTTTACATTTTTGATTTAAAATTCCAAACATCTTTAAATGTATATTTAAATAATAATTAACATATTTATTATTAACTATAGGTTCCAAAATAAGCATTTTCATAAAAATCTTAGGAAAAATTACCCAGAGTTTTGTTTGTAATTTGGACAATCCTAAAAAATACAACAAATACACAACCTGCACAAAAACACTCCCAATAGACAATACATCACACATTTCTCCAACATTTTTTAATTTCTCAATATTTTCTCAAAACATTTATACATATATATGCTAAAAACACATAAAATTCTACTTCATACAAATTATCCAAAACATTCTTTATAAATTACAATATATATATTCCAAAAACATAACATAATATACATAATATTAAAATGTACTTTAATATAAAATATATACATGCTGGCCAAAAATCAACTCAACAAGCAATCTCAAATCTAGACCTAACCTGGTCTAGAAGAACTTTCTGGCTCTACTAGATCTCCCTTGTCACCTGCATGATGAATTACAATCGTGCTAAGCTAAAAGCCTAGTGGTACAAACTTTGATAATAACAACACTTTAATACAATACCAATGCACAATGTATTTGTATGTTATGTCTCAATGTAGCATTACAATTCATATAAACACATACACAAGCATTGGCCCAAAAAAACTAATACTTCATTCAAATCCCAGAGTTACCGTTTTGGTCCAAATTGAAGCCAACGTCTAGCCCCGAAGGCAAATCATATATCAGTGATGCCTTGCGTCTAGGCCCGAAGGCAAATCATAAATTAGTGATGCCATGCGTCTAGCCCTGATGACTAATAATGTATTAGTGATGCATAGCGTCTAGTTCCGAAGGCTAATAATGAGGATAACTTCACATGCATGTCGCCAAACATAAAACTCTGAAAATTAAATAACATACTAAGCACACAAATAGTTCATATTCTTCCATAATCACTTTCCTTATCACATTGCCTCAATTTCTCATTTCTCACCACATTGCTTCATTTTCATTTTTTTTTCTCTTTCATATCAATATCAATTAACTTTAATTCATCATATCTTATCATATCATCACAACATATGACATTTCATATCAAAATTGCATTACTTAAATGTTTTGGGTTATTTTCACATAATTCACATACTTTATTCAATTTAGCCATTAATAATGGCTTTTCATAATGCATATAAGGCATACATAACAATGCACATGTCATAACACATTGTTCAAGAATGTTCAATGTATAAAGGAGCTTAACACATTTTTCATCCAAAATGTGTTAAGCCCAATTGTAAGATAAACATATCCCATTTATCAAAAGCTTGTACATACCTTAATAAGCACTTTAATGCAAGCTATGAAACTCCCACAAACCTTCACTTCCAAGTTGCCCTTCACACTAGCGTTGGGCAATCTACTACCTCTTAATGCTTATACTAAAAGTGATCAAATACAATCTTTTAATATCACAATTCAAGGCATTACAAGCATCAAACCTTAATTAAATCTCTTGATGTTTTTATAGCCTAGGGTTTCACTAGATAGATTATTCCTAAATAGATAAGGGTCAAATTTGAGGAACTAAATCAAATAAGATCGAGTTAGAAGAGGTATATTCCTTTGAAATCCCAAATGTGATTTTTTGCCTTATATGATGTTGAACATCCATGCAAATATTCAAATTATCCATGTGGATGCCCTATATCCATGTGGATATCCATTAGAGATTAAACTTTAATTTGATATGAATGTGTGGCAATCAAAATCACCCAAAACACACATCGGGCGAGCTCAAACGAGCCTGTTAAAGCTGATTACGCACAGTAGGCCAATTTAAGTAGTCTTTTATATTCATTGGCTATGTTTATAACTATAGATCCACTTTCACTCTAATAAATCCATTATTTCAATTCTAAAGGCTTAACCAAAAGGAATTATAATATATTCGAAGGTAAATTTGTTGTGAAAATAACTTAGTCAAAATCAGGTGCTAACATTATTTGACCTAAATTTAAGAGTATGAAAGACTTTTACATGTTATGATACAATATAATTATCAATATCTCATTGACACGACATATATATAGCCACATATATGTGGCATGATTAGTCAGTTTACCTATTTACTTTCACTTTAAACATTTTGACATTCCAACTTAGTGATTTTTTTCATTGTTATTTGACCCGATACTCTATACTTGAAGTCTAGCTAATACTTATATGATGGTTTAAATTTATAAGTTTTATTAATATTTTGACAATAATATTTTCCAAAAAAAGCTTAAAATTATTATCAAATAAGTACATTTAGAAATTAAATTTCTAATATTTTACTAATATATTATTAGATATTATCAAAGGAAATTGGAATTAAATTTTTATTACATATTATAATAAAAATTTCAACTAATTTTTTAATTTTGTTAGCTTTGGGAGAAGGAATTACTTTTTTTATTTTGATGTTGCTTAATATATATATTTCTAAATTAAATTATTTTTGAAACATAGTTTTTGAAAAAAAATAATTTACTGATAGTTGTTAGAATAAAAATAAATAATTTGTCTAAAATTAATCGATGAACCAATATCTAAATTTCTTAAAAACATAAGAGAATTGATATTAAAACAATAAATTATTTCATATACAAATGATAGGCAAACAAAATTAAAAAAAATGCATGTCATTTTTTTTTTTTATAATCTAGAGTTCTTTTAAATAATTTCTATTTATTCTATAAATTATATAAAGATCCTCGTACTCAAACTCTTTAATAAAGTTGTACTGCACTATGAGGTTGAAGAATAAATCAATGCCTTTCCACTTTTTATTTACAATTTATAAATACTTTTTTACTATAGAAGTTACATAAATATTCTACACAATCACTTTATTAAAGTTGTATTGTATTAAAGAGGCTTCGTCCCATACTCCAAACTACTTATCAATCCTTATAACAGGTTTGGGTTAAAGGACTGAAAAAAGATGAATATTTTAAAAGGGCTTTTTACAAATTTACCAAAAAAAGTAATGAATGCTACAAATTACCAGCCTCAAAAAAATTGATTAAAGATATAATTTTTTTTATCAAATAACATTAATACCAAAATTTATATATTGAGTTTTGTAGTCAATATCTATTGAGTTTATTATACACAAGTTGTAACATATATTGAATTTATCATACACAAACTGTAAAATTGATTTTTTTCACTTTAATATTTTTGCAATGCTTCACTGGTACAAGTTTCAAATTATATTACTGTGAGGCCTCGCTCGAGCACCGGTCCAGCTCACTAAAAAATTATGAGAGTCAAAAAATTCATTTAGGCTAAGTTCCACATAAAAGTGCTGATGTCACTCTTCCTCATGTAGCAATATCGTTTTGATCACCACTTAAATTTGTTGCTTTTTGAAAAAAAAATGAAAAAAATAAGAAAAAAAACCCAAAATATGACTCCAATTTATATCCAAGAATAAAATCACTAGGTTTTGGCTTAACTTAAGTAAAAATACTTTACCCAATAATTAAATAAAAACTTACAAAATATTATTTCATGAAAACAACATTTACAAGTATGGAATGAAAATAAAAAATGCATGAGTGAGATTTAATATATATATCATTCATAACAAGGATATATATATAACATAAATAAAGTACAAACTTGAAATTAAATTTACAACTTAAAATCCTAAAAGGAGAGGATCTCAACTCTTGCCTTATATATTCTAGGATGGGCGTACATTCCCCAAAAGAATTGAGTAAGGCATATAATTAAAGCATGATATTAAAAAGGATTAAAATTAATAAAGGAAAAATTTTATAATTAAGTGGGCTTGAACTTGGATTGAAATTCCAAGTAGGGCTGCATATCCCTGTTTGAATAGAAATCAAAGTCCATGCAATTTTAACAATTTTGCAATGGTGGGTTTGAACTTATTAATTTTTGTTTTTCTTAGTCCAACCTAGGCTAACCTAATGTCTAAGATGACTTAAGGTTTAGCTTTATAAAATTAAGTCTAAGAACAAACTGATTTTAGTTTTGCTTTGATAAACATAAGTCTAAGTTGATTTTAGTTTTAACTTAACAAACCTAGTTGAATTTCAAATTGATTTTAGGTTTACTTTGATAATCCTAAGTATAAGTTGAATTTAGGTTCAACTTAACAAACCTAGTTTAAGTTCAAATTGATTTTAGGTTTACTTTGATAAACCAAAGTCTAATTTTATTTTAGATTGAACTTAACAAACCTAGTTCTAAATGAGTTTTAGGTTTATTTTTAAACCTAGTTTTAAGAAAGAGTTGGACAAATTGGTTTTAGGCTTACTTTTAAACCTAATTTTGAGAAAAAAAAGTTTAATTTTTAGTTTCAAACCAAATGATTAAAAGAACAAATTCCAAAGGATGGTCCTTGAATTAAATAAAGCATTTTTAACTATTAATTTATTCATGAGATGAAGGAAGGAAGATAAGGATTATGGTTTATACTTTCTTTGCTCCTTATGAGGTAAAGGTTTGAACGTGTGGCTGGACTATAGTTTCACAAATGGCTAGGACTTAGGTTGCTAAGAAAGCAACTGGCTTATGGTTGTTTAATGAAAACAAGCTTTCAAGTATGGATCAAGCACCCAAGTTAGTTAAGGAAGCTAACTTTAGGTTATTCTTCCTAAGGAAGCTTGAACATTTTCCTAAAAAAAAGAGGGAGAGGGAGAGAAAGCTAACTAGCAATTAAGTTTGCTTGTTTGGTCAGTGTGTGGAATAATGGGGATTAAAGGGCCTATTTATAGTATTTTGACTATGAAAATAAGATAAAATTGCAAAAAAATTGGGTTATGACTTTGCGACAATGAAATTGGGTGTTGCAGCAGCAAAAACTATCCTCGTGGCATGAAACTTCTAGAGGCTGATTTGGGCCCATTCGATATTCGTTTTGAGTAATTCTTGATGGCACTTGACCATAATAGACTGAGCTTTGATATGGTGGTAAAAAACTAAGGGTGCACTATTATAGAACATAATATTAAAAGCTACAACAAATTATATTTAGTATATATTGGGTTTATTATATAGAAAAACATGAATTGAGAATTTTTTTTTAATTATTCAGTGATAGAAATTTCAAATTTTATTACATAAAAAAATATTGTTGAATAATAACTAAAATATGCCATAAATTACATTTTGTATTAATAGCTCCATATAGTGTGTATAAAAGTTTATTATTAGATTATTATAAGTTTATTATACTCTAGCTGCAAATATTAATAATCATAACACATTTTATTCAATAAATTTATCAAAAATTTCATTTACACATTAATCTTTTAAGAGTTCTTATACAAAATAAAAAACATATATAAAAAATAAATAATAACCAAACAGATACTATAAAATATACTAATAATATACTGATATTGAATCAATAATATACTGATAATGAGTCTTATTCAAAAACATTTATCACTAATAATGAGTCTTATTTAAAAGCATTTATCAAACAACTTATGTTTTTTTCTTTGCATAAGAAAAAGTAAAAAAAAAACAGTAATCTTCCAAAAGTTCTTATAAATACAAAATAACTAGTAAAAAAAATAAAAAACAAATATATGCTAGAAAATATACTAATAATAAAGCAATTGCATATTTTCAAAAAAAAAATAGTATAGTAATAATATACATCAACAAGCATTTAAGGATTCTTGCACATTTGTCGAGCATACTGCCAAACCACAATCAATCAAAACATGATGTAGAAAATTAAGAAAAATGAAGGACATAATATGTGAACAATGAAGCCAAAACTCCAAACATGGTAAATACATCAAAATGAATCATCAAATATATAATTTCATTGTAAATTAAATTCAGTAAATTTAAAAATGCACATGTAGTGAAGTTCCACTAAACATAGCAATCAAAACCATACATAGCAATTAAAACCATATTTAGTTGCCAATCCAACACAACAACATAACAAATCCTTTACCATGAATATAGTAACCAATAATGAATGGAGCCCCGAAAAGGCTTTTTGAAGAAGTCCAACAACTAGAACCATAACCTAACAGACCTACTCACCTTCAACGCTATAACACCACTAGAGGAGCTAGAAGCTATATGTCCTTCAATGTCAATATAGATCCCACCAAAAATGTCCATGTTGCTGGCAAATATTATTTTCCTCTTAAGTATCATTTCTAACATTAGCAGCACGATATGGTCTCCTTAAAAAAATATACTCTTCTCGTTTATTATTTATTTTTATTATTTGTATATGTGTTTTACATAATTATATATAACAAAATAATTACCATAGATCTAAATAAAATCCTAAAAATAGATATTTTTGGAGAGATAAATAAAGTAGAAAGGACTAATAAAATTATGCTTAAGTAGTTAGACTATCATTTTAACTTACATATGAAGTTTGATTAATTAATATGTGAACAAATTTAATCAAACAGGAAACATAATCTTTGAAATTTTCACTAACAAATTTATGAGAAGTTATATGAAACAAAAATTGAATTAAAAGTATAAAGTTCTTTTGATCAAAATAATTAAAAAAACTCATAACACATAATATTTTATTTTACTAATCTAAAACTTTTGATCGAACAAGAGAACAAATCACCGATGAAGTTTATGGAATGAAAAATTAAAAGAGAAAGATACCTAAACTAGTAAGCTTGAATAGAGAAAGAAGTTTCTATAACACCCCCTTACCCCATATACGGACACCGCATACACCCACACAACACGCGATATACGTATACCGGATAAAGGGGTGCCACGGTTCATTTTAAACAAACTAAACTTTAATCTTTAACATATAAGCATCATAAGTCAGTCCGAATAAACTTAAAACATTTAACCTATATTATAAATAGTAATAGAGAAAATATTTCTTTGTTAAAATACATATATATATATATATAACATCAATACCCAAAAGCTTATCTAAAACAGTCTGTTCAAAATATTTGTTAATTAAGCAGCGGAAAATACGTATTTTACATCAAAATCAATAAGTACAAAAATATGAAGTTTATACATGCTGGCAGTTCATCTCTGATCTTGATGTCCACGACTCAACACTGCTCTCACAAACTCAAGCCTAGACTCGACTTGGTCTAGATGAGTTCTCCGGTACAACCGGATCTACCTTGTCACCTGCGCGATGAACCACAATCGCGTTAAGCAGAAAGCTTAATGGCACAAACTTTGATTCAATAAAGATCAATACGATGCTCATGCATAATATATATATATATATATATGAATATATCAACTCATAGCATTATATCTCAACATATTAATCACTTGCATTACATTTTCATAATTCACATTAAAGCAAGGACAATCATGGGCCCAAAAAAAATCTAATATGCTATTCAAAGTTCAGAGTTACTGCTTTGGTCTATAATCACATTTATCAAGCACGTAGGCGATATATATATATCCATGGATAATATAACAGACCCAGTCTCTTGGACCTCAACCCGTCTAGACCCTAGGGCCCCAGTATCTTGGTCATCAACCCGGCTAGACTGTTACTGTTTTTGAGGCTTACGACCCGGTCTTTTCACCTCAAAAACATCATATTTCACATTTTTCAGCTGGGCTCGGCTCACGACCCGATCTTTTAACCTGCCCAGCGATTCATAAGCATGCCGCCAAACCCAGAACTCTGAAAATTGAATAACATACTAGGCACACAATTAATTCATTTATCTTATTATCAATCTCTTTCACAATTCATTTCTCATAATCAAACTAGGCTCATTGCCCTAGTATATCATCTTTTCTCAAATTTTCTCATTCTTCTATTTCATCTCAATATTGATTTGTTACATTATGTTTTCACATCTCATATCACCTATTTCCACATTTCTTTTCATATACAATACTTTACTCAATTTCCTTGAGACATCAATAAATTTCACATTATGCATATCACAACATATAACTCATTCATCAACAATGTATCAAGTAACTTAACACATTTTTAACTAAATGTGTTAAGTCCCAATGTCATATAAATGTAAACAATCATTCAAAGTTTGTACTTACCTCTAACAGCAACAATACCACTCTATCAACTCCTCTTCCAAGATAACTCTCAACACTTGAATAAAGGTAGCTCAACTCTGTTCAAAACCTAATCTAAAGGTGATCATACACACTCACTTAGAGATACACAAAAAGAAAATAGGAAAGAGAACTATCTAGGGCAAACTCTACACTTACCACGCTCAACAACACGGTCGTGTCCCTGACCGTGCAATAAACTCACAACACAGAAGCTTTGACGCGCTCAGTGACATGTGCGTGTCACTGGCCATGTCAGTCCTCTAACAACACAGTAGCTATGACACGCTCAGTGACATGGGCGTGTCACTGGCCGTGTCAATGCTACTACAACACAGAAGCTGTGACACGCTCAGTGACACGGGCGTGTCACTGCTCGTGTCACCAACCCAGAAAACAGAACCAACGACATGCCCAAAGACATGGCCGTGCTCCTGGAAGTGTCAGGCCAAAAACCCTGAAATCGACACCAACAAAGCCACAACCAACAATCATCTTCCAATAGCCATATCAACAACACATAACTCAACCAAAACCATCAACAACTCAAAAATACTTGAGTAAACCTTAAAATAACTCAATTACAAACATCAAACACAAACACCACCATATTCACAACTCCAAAATCACACAATCCACACACTTGCCTCTTTCACCAAACTCACCCCTTTTCTCTCTTCAATCCAACCCCAAAATCAAATTTAACAAAACAAAACAACCCTCAAATATACCAAAACAACCATCCAACAAACCCAAGAACACAAACTCAAGAGAAAACCAAGAAACAAGTTGGAAACTTACCAAAAGTGAAGAAAATCCTTAAAACTCCAACTTGATCTATTGAAAACCTTCAATCTTTTGAGCTTGGAAGCAACAAAACCTCTTTTCCTTTGGTTGCTAAGGGTGGCTGGACAAAGAGAAGAAAAGAAGAAGATGAAGATGAAAGAAAGAAGGAAAGAAAGAAAGTCAACACTCTTCTCTTTTAACCAAACCACTTTTCCCCAAATCACTCTCCACCATACATTTAAAAAATATAATATTCAACCACTAACATCATCTTCCACTAACTTAAATAAATCCATTTAATTAATTAAAATATCTCTTTTGACTTATAAGACCCATTGACTTGTATATATTGTTTTTATCTCCATATATATAACATATACACTTTAAATTATTTAATCCAATACAACAATTAACACTCCAAAATTTTATGGTAAAGTTTGGGATATTACAATTCTCCCCTTCTACAAAATAATTTCATCCTCGAAATTACCAGTTCTCAAGTCTAGAATAATTGAGGATATTGATCTCGCATCGCTTGCTCACTCTCCCAATTTGCCTCTTCTCTACCATGATTCTTCCAAAGAACCTTCATAATTGGTACTTTCTTATGTCTCAACTCTTTCACTCCGTGTGCTAAAATGACCATTGGTTCTACTTCAAATGTCAGATCCGGACTCACCTCAATGGATTCCACTAACAAAACATGAGATGGGTCTGACATGTACCTTCGTAGCATAGATACATGGAAGACATTGTGAATTTTATCCAACTCAGGAGGCAAAGCTAGTCGATAAGCCACTGGTCCAACTCTCTCCAGTACCTCGTAAGGTCCAATGAAACGAGGACTTAACTTCCCTTTGCGGCCAAATCTCAAAATTCTCTTCCAAGGAGACACTTTTAAAAATACTTTATCTCCAACATCAAACTCTATGTCTCTCCTCTTCAAATCTGAATAGGACTTCTGCCGATCTGAGGCTGCTTTCAACCGATCCCGAATTATTTTCACTTTCTCTTTTGTCTCATTAATCAAATCGGGACCAACCAATTTGCCTTCTCCAACTTCATCCCAACATAGAGGCATCCTGCATCTTCCACCATACAATGCCTCATAAGGTGCCATTCTAATACTAGATTGATGACTGTTGTTGTAAGAAAATTCCATCAATGGCAAGAATTTGTCCCAACTTCCAGAGAAATCAATGATACAGCTTCTCAACATGTCCTCTAAAATCTGTATCACTCTCTCTAACTGCCCATCTGTCTGCGGATGAAAAGCAGTGCTAAAGTGCAATTGAGAACCCAAAGCAGCATGCAAACTCTTCCAAAACCTTGAAGTAAACTGAGGATCTCGATCAGACACTAAAGAAATTGGGACTCCATGCAATCTCTTTATCTCACTGATATACAGCTCAGCCAACTTCTCAAGTGAATGGTCCATCCGAACTGGAAGGAAATGAGCTGCCTTCGTCAACCGATCAACAATCACCCAAATTGCATCATGCTTCTTCTGAGTCAACGGCAAACCAGTCACAAAATTAATTGTTACACTCTCCTACTTCCATTAAGGCCCTGATAAAGGTTGAAGCAATCCTGTTGGAACTTGGTGCTCGACCTTCACTCTCTGACAAGTGAGACACTTGGATACAAACTCCGCTATATCCCTCTTCATACCTAACCACCAATAAGAAGAAGGAAAGAAAGAAAGTTAACACTCTTCTCTTTTAACCAAACAACTTTTCCCCAAATCACTCTCCACCATACGTTTAAACAATATAATATTCAACCACTAACATCATCCTCCACTAACTTAAATAAATCCATTTAATTAATCAAAATATCTCTTTTGACTTATAAGACCCATTGACATGTATATATTGTTTTTATCTCCATATACATAACATATACACTTTAAATTATTTAATCTTATACAACAATTAACACTCCAAAATTTTAGGGTAAAGTTTGGGATATTACAATTCTCCCCTTCTACAAAATAATTTCATCCTCGAAATTACCTGTTTTCAAGTCTAGAATAATTGAGGATATTGATCTCGCATCGCTTGCTCACTCTCCCAATTTGCCTCTTCTCACCATGATTCTTCCAAAGAACCTTCACAATTGGCACTTTCTTATGTCTCAACTCTTTCACTCCATGTGCTAAAATGACCACTGGTTCTTCTTCAAATGTCAGATCCGGACTCACCTTAATGGATTCCACTGACAAAACATGAGATCGGTCTGACCTGTATCTTCGTAGATAGATACATGGAAGACATTGTGAATTTTATCCAACTCAGGAGGCAAAGCTAGTTGATAAGCCATTTGTCTAACTCTCTCTAGTACCTCGTAAGGTCCAATGAAACGAGGGCTTAACTTCCCTTTGTGGCCAAATCTCAAAATTCTCTTCCAAGGAGACACTTTAAAAAATACTTTATCTCCAACATCAAACTCTATGTCTCTCCTCTTCAACTCTGAATAGGACTTCTGCCTATCTGAGGCTACTTTCAACCGATCCCGAATTATTTTCACTTTCTCTTCTGTCTCATTAATCAAATCTGGACCAACCAATTTGCCTTCTCCAACTTCATCCCAACATAGAGGCGTCCTGCATCTTCTACCATACAATGCCTCATAAGGTGCCATTCTAATACTAGATTGATAATTGTTGTTGTAAGCAAATTCCATCAATGGCAAGAATTTGTCCTAACTTCTAGAGAAATCAATGATACAGCTTCTCAACATGTCCTCTAAAATCTGTATCACTCTCTCTAACTGCCCATCTGTTTGTGGATGAATAGCAGTGCTAAAGTGCAATCGAGAACCCAAAGTAGCATGCAAACTCTTCCAAAACCTTAAAGTAAACTGAGGATCTCGATCAGACACTAAAGAAATTGGGACTCCATGCAATCTCACTATCTCACTAATATACAGCTCAGCCAACTTCTCAAGAGAATAGTCCATCCGAACTGGAAGGAAATGAGCTGCCTTCGTCAACCGATCAACAATCACCCAAATTGCATCATGCTTCTTCTAAGTCAACGGCAAACCAGTCACAAAATCCATTGTTACACGCTCCCACTTCCATTCAGGCACTGATAAAGGTTGAAGCAACCCTGTTTGAACTTGGTGCTCGGCCTTCACTCTCTGACAAGTGAGACACTTGGATACAAACTCTGATATATCCCTCTTCATACCTGACCACCAATAATGTTGCTTTGAATCATGATACATCTTAGTACTCCCAGAGTGTATAGCAAAAATTGATTGATGTGCTTCTTCTAAAATAATCTTTCTCAATCTTGCATCATTAGGAACACACAATCTATCTTTAAACCAAAGGCTGCCATCATCTCTCACAAGAAAATCTCGGCTCTCTACTTTTTGGCATTCTGACACAACTTTCTGAATTTTCTCATCAGCCAATTGAGCCTTTTTAATCTGATCCAACAACACCAGTCTCAACTACAACTGAGACAACAATGCACCATCATCACATGATTCAAAACTAGCATGCAACGCTCTCAACTCAATAAGCAACGAGAGTGAATAAGCAGTCAATCCTGCTAAAGACTTCCGACTCAAGGCATCAGCAACAACATTTGCCTTACCAGGATGATAATCAATCAAACAGTCGTAGTCTTTGATCAACTCCAACCACCATCTCTGCCGAAGATTCAGCTCTCTCTGAACATCCAAGTATTTCAAACTCTTATGATCCGTATAGATAAAACACTTCTCCCCATACAAGTAGTGTCGCCAAATCATCAATGCAAAAACTATAGCTGCTAACTCCAAATCATGCGTTGGGTAATTCAACTCATGTGGCTTCAACTGCCGAGAAGCATAAGCTATGACTCTACCCTCTTGCATCAAAACACATCCTAAACCATTATGTGAAGCATCACTGTAAATCACATATGGTTTATCTTCCATAGGCGAGGTAAGAACAGGAGCTTGAGTCAACATCTCCTTCAACTACTCAAAGCTTGCTTGACACTGATCTGTTCGACAAATCTAACTCCCTTCCGAAGTAATCTGGTGAGTGGAGTAGCTATCAAAGAAAAACCCTTCACAAACCGTCGATAATAGCCTGTCAAACCCAAAAAACTTCTAACTTCAGTCACTAACTTTGGTGGACTCCAATTCAAAATAGCCTCAACTTTACTCGGATCAACTCTTATACCATCTACTGAAACTATATGACAGAGAAAAGTCACTTGATCAAGCCAAAATTCACACTTTGACAGCTTAGCATACAACTGCTTCTCTCTCAAGGTCTACAATACAATATGCAAGTGCTTATAATGTTCCTCTTCATTATGTGAATACACCAAAATATCATCAATAAAGACCCACACAAACTGATCTAGATAGGGTCTAAACACCCTTTTCATCAAATCCATAAAAGCTGCAAGTGCATTCATCAATCCAAAAGGCATTACCAAAAACTCATAATGCTCATACCTTGTGCGGAAAGCTGTCTTAGGAACATCTTCCTCTCTGACTCTCAACTGATGGTACCCTGATCTTAAATCAATCTTGGAGAAAATTGTTGCTCCCTTCAACTGATCAAAGAGATCATCTATTCTAGGCAAAGGATACTTATTCTTGATGGTCACCTTATTCAACTGCCTATAATCAATGCACAATCTGAAAGTACCATCCTTCTTCTTCACAAATAAAACAGGAGCTCCCCACGGAGACACACTAGGGCGAACAAACCCTTTATCCAACAACTCCTGCAACTGCACCTTCAACTCTCTCAACTCAGTAGGTGCCATTTGATATGGAGTAATAGAGATGGGAGTGGTACCAGGCAACAAATCGATACTAAACCTCTCTCTCAGGGGGTAACCCTGGCAACTCCTCAGGAAACACATCTGGGAATTCAGCAACTGTGGATATACTATCAAGCTGGGAACCCACCACTCTGGTATCTACAACATGAGCAAGATAAGCCTCACATCCCTTTCGAATCAACTTCTTAGCTGCAATAGCTGAAACAAGCCTGGATGCAAGTTGTCTCTGCTCACTAGATACCATAACACTTCTACCATCACCGGTTCTTAGGGTAACACACTTCTTCTGACAATCTACTACAGCTCCATGCTTAGACAACCAATCCATGCCTAAGATTAAATCATACTCCTTAAAAGGCATTTCAATCAAATCACCAAGAAACTCCTCATCCTGAACAACAAATTGACTATCTCGGTGCACCTTAATCACCACAACACTATGCCCTAAAGGATTTGTCACCGAGACACCAAATCCTAGGGACTTAGAATGCAATTCAGACACAGGCAAGATGGATGCACTTATATATGAATGAGTAGATCCTGGATCAATCAAAGCAAGAACTGAAAGACCAAATAAAGAGAATGTACCCGCAATGAAGGCTAAAGCATCTGGCTGCCTCTGCATCAAATATACTCGCTGAAAAGGCCCAGCCTTATCTGGCCTACTACCTCCAGATGTAGAGCCTCCTCTCTGACTGAACCCAGGTCTACCACCTCTACTGAAACCTCTGCTACTACGACCTCCTCTCACACTAGGTCGAGAAACTGCAGAATCAGTCTGCCTATCCTCCTGTAGCTTGGGACAATCTCTGATGAAAAGGTCTGGCGACCCGCATATGAAACATACTCCTGAAGTACCCCTCCACCTATATTCATCTTTGTGTGCTCTACCACAATGAACACAAACAGGTGGAACAGATCTCTGAGCCACTGGGGTCGGTGCACTAGCCACAGAAACTATAGGTTTCAATATTTGCCTTTGATGTGGCACTGACCTAACAGACTGCCTCTGGCCCCTACTGAACCTCTGAAACTAACCTCCTCGGCCTCTCTTTGTAGATGAAGACCCTGCCTCAAACTGGGGTCTCTTAACTCTGGTCTCCTCCTCATTAGCAGCTGCTGCAATAGCCTGCGCTCTCTCAATACTTCGGGCCACTGCAACAAGATGGGAAAGATCCTGATACCGGGAACCAGCAACAATACACATAATAGAGGGCCTCAACCTCTCCTCAAATCTCCTGCACCGATCAATCTCATCTGAAATAATTCCACATGCATATTGACTCAATCGGATGAACTCTATCTCATACTCTGTCACCATCCGATTATCCTGCCTTAGATTCAGAAACTCCATCTTCTTAGCATCCTTATACTCCCTCGGAATATACTTCTGTTCAAACTCCCATAGAAAATCACCATAAGACAAAGTCGGTGGATCATCCATGGCATGGGAAACCGTCTTCCACAAATCATATGCATCTCTCTGCAGAAGAGATCTAGCATAATCAAACTTCTCTTCAAGAGTGGCATGTAATTGGATAAATACCTTCTGAACTCTATCCAACCACTGCTCAGCTACTGCAGGATCTGTAGTACCAAAGAAGTCCTCAGCTCTGAACTTCCTCAATTTATCATACGTCCTCACCGGTACTTGTGGTTGCGGTTGCGGTGGCGGCTGCTGCACTGGAGCCCGCCTCAACAAATCTACTACATGCCGTAACCAAACTGGCGGCATCTCATCAGCAGCTCGTCTCTCTGGCACAGGAGCAGGTGCCTCTCTAGCTATCTCAACCCTAGCTCCATCTCTACCCTTAACAGGAGCTACACTCTTAGCACTACCTTCTACAGACTGATGTGACTGAGACGCCATCACTACCTATATCTGCAAACACAGCAGAAAATACGTCATCACAAATCAGAAACTACCAGTGCCAATGCATGTATCTTATTTAAAAACAATATTTTAAAATCAAAATTTTCTTTTTCTTACAATTAACCTATGTTGAGAATCTCAAACCTAGGCTATGATACCAAAACAGTTGTAACACCCCCGTACCCCATATACGCACACCGTATACACCCACACAACAAGTGATATACATATACCAGATAAAGGGGTGCCACGGTTCATTTTAAACAAACCAAACTTTAATCTTTAACATGTAAGCATCATAAGTCAGTCTGAATAAACTTAAAACATTTAACCTATATTATAAATAGTAATAGAGAAAATATTTCTTCATTAAAATACATATATATATATAACATTAGTGTTTTATTAGTTTTTGTCATAGAATTGTGTCTTATTTATTATGATGATTATTGTTTTCTTTAGGTATTTTGGTAGTTTTAATCTGTTTATTTAGTGTTTTCATCAATTTTGGTAGTTTTAATTTATTTTAGTGTTTATGTCATTTTTGTCCTAGTTTTTAGTATGCTGTTTATGTGTTGTTAGTTAATGTTTATTTGATTCTTGTTTAAAGTTTGTTTAAGTGTTTGCTTTAGGTTAATATGCAAGGTATTTAATTGGAAGAAAGAATAGCATGAAGCATGTCTCACCTTAAAGGCAAAACCAAGGAACCAAGAGAGGAAGAATAAACTTTGGCAGTAACTGACACACTCAGGTGATACGGCCAAGCCACTGGCCATGTCACATGACACGGCCAGGAGCTTGGCCGTGTCCCATACTAAGCCATGGAAGAAGACCAAAGGAAAGAGAGCAAAAAATAAAGAGATCAGTAGGTGACACACCCACTTGACATGGCCAAGCCACTGGCCGTGTCACATGACATGGCCAGGAGCTTGGTCGTGTCACACTGCATTCCAATGAAGCATATATGAAGCAGAAGTGGACACTTTCAGTGACACGGCCACCAGCTTGGCTGTGTCACTCCATGGACTAAAGGAAGAAAGAAAACACGAATTTTTGGAGTGGGGTTTCGTATAAATAAGAGGATTAGGGTTTTTGAAAAGGGGTCAGATTTTTATCAGCCGTCAAACATTAACTTTAGGTTTCCATTTTGTTTTATTTTGGATTTTTTATTACACTTTGATGCAAATAGTCTAGATTAAATTTATTTTTTCCATTGTAATATTCTTGGAGCAAAGATCTAAACAAGAGATTCTTCAGAAGCTAAAGAAAGTTGTAATTTGGTTTTGTTCTCAAACTTTATCTCTTAAGTTTCATTGGATTTGCATTTATGAATTCTATCATGTCTAAATTGATTTCTTTGAATTTTAATGAGATGAATATGTTTGATAGCATTATTATGAACTAATTTGATCTAGTCTAGGGTTTGTATGGATCTATTATGATTGTATGAATTGATTATTGCTCTTAATTGAGTTAATTATCTAGCCTTTATTGAATGGATTACTGTTAATATATAATTGATTGGCCACCAATTATGTGTTTGAGGTATTAGATGAAGGATTGAGAAATGAAGTCTAATGCTGGAACAATTCAATTAGGGACTTAGGTGAATTAGAAATATAACCTAAGAAAAAGATCATTTCAATTGTAACAAGATTATTTGAAAGAGGTTTGAATGCGAGAACTTATCTCCTTAATTCGATTAATTAAGTTGCTTAAGATCTAATCTTTAAAATTAAATTGGTTGAGAGGAATAACCGTTCATACATATAAGTTAGTAGAGAAGTGCAAACCCTAGAACTTTCTATTAAGTGAATCAATATATCAGCTTAGTTTACTTTTGTTGTTTTAAACTTCACTCGATTTGTTTTCATTAGTTGTTAGCAATTTAAATTTATTATAATTTGTTATTTGCAACTTGATAATCAATTAACTTATCTAGCTTCCTTGTGAGACGACCTTGAGGTGTTCACCAAGATACTACAGCAACCTCATATACTTGCGAGTGTAGTTCTAGTAGTGTTAATTAGAGCACAACAAGTTTTTGGCGCCGCTGCCGGGGAAGCTAATTGGCGTAATTGTTTATTAGGCATAAATATTTTAGATTATTTTTCATTGTTTAATTTTGATTTTATTTGTCTTTTGCTTTTAATAATTCCTTTTTCTAGAAATTTTGTTTATGCAAGGCAGGAGATCACTCGGAGGAGAGCTATACCCAGTTATTCCAGAAATTCGGAGAGTAAAAAGAAGCAGAGAAGAGTTTGAACTGTATACCGGATTTGATACAGAGGAGGACACTTCTGATTTTGAGTCGGATACTGCACAATCTACCAATATGGGAGAAGAAAGGCAAAGAACTATGAGGGATTTTGCCAATCCTGTCATTGGAACTTCCACATCTTGTATAAGATTGACGGATGCAGTAAGAAATTATGAGTTGAAGAACATCTATTACAACATGCTGCCATCATTCTATGGAGTCCCAAATGAAGATCCTTTGAATTTTATCCGGGATTTCTATTCTACCCTCAACACATTTCCATTGGGAGGACTAATATAGGACCAGTTGAGGATGAGATGTTTTCCGTATACATTGAAGGATAGGGCAAAAAGCTGGCTTATGATGTTGCCTGAAAATTCTTTGACAACTTGGGAGCAAGTTTATAACAAGTTTATGGGCAAGTTTTATTCACATCAGAAGACAGCTGAATTGAGAGGGAAAATAGCTACATTCTCTCAATTTGAAGGAGAGCCATTTCATGAGGCTTGGGACAGGTTTAAGATGTTATTGATCTAGTGTCCACACCATCATTACCCACTTCAACTTCTGAATCAGTTTTTCTACGATGGTCTAACCCAGCAATTTCAGAATACTGTTGATAACGCAGCTGGGGGAGCTATGGGAGAAAAGACAGCTGATGAAACTTATGAAATTTTTGAAATGTTCGGAGCTAATTCTCAACAGAAAAGTGTAAGAGGAAAAAGTAAAGGGGTGAACCAATTGGAAGCCAACAGTGAGATGGTCAATCAGATAGCTGAATTGACAAGGCAAGTACAAATGTTGAACATGAAGAACAATACCTCTTCATCCACTCAAGAAGTGTGTAGAATTTGTGGAACTTTCAGGCATGGAGCAAATATATTCCCCTCCGCATATGAGTCTTATGGAAATGAAGCTGAGCAAGTCAATGCTATGGGGGGATATCAACCAAGGGCCCGGAATGATCCTTATTCAAACACTTACAATCCTGGTTGGCAGATTATCCAAATTTTTCCTGGGCAACATATAACTCTCAACAGCCTTTCCATTTGCTCCATAGACAAAACCAACCGCAAGGTCAATCTTCAAATCAAGGGAAGCCTAAGAGAGAGAGTTTAGAGGATAGTTTACAAGCCTTTATCCAAGTTAGTGCTAAGAATCAAGAGATGAATAACAAGAGGCTGGATTCATTAGAAGCATCTTTAAGAAGGTGGAGACTCAAGTGGGACAACTTGCACAACAGATGCAGATTCAACAAAAAGGGAAATTTTTTAGTCAACCTGAGTAGGCACAATCAGTGACTGTGCTTAGAAGTGGCAAGGTAATAAATAATAATGTTGAAAATAATTCTGTGAATGCAGGTGATCAAGAGAACAAAAAGGAAGAAGAACCAGAGAACAAAGGTGCTGGAGAAAGATCAATGGAGCAATCCCCTTCAGTAGATTTACATAAGGCAAGTAATTCTTACCGGCCACCTATACCATTCCCCAGTAGGTTGAAGAATGATAAACAAGATAAACAATTTTCAGACATCTTCAACATGCTGTCTAAGGTAAGTATTAACTTACCCTTACTTGAAGCAATAAAGAACATGCTAGCTTATGCCAAATTCTTCAAGGAAGTGAACACCAAGAAAAAAAGGTATGAGCCAAATGAAAAGGTGATAGTGTCAGAGGTAGCTAGTGCTGTTTTGCAGCATAAACTACCTCCGAAACTAAAGGATCATGGTAGTTTCATAATTCAAATTACTATGGGTAATGGAAAGGGGACTGATGGCATATGTGATTTAGGAGCCAGTGTAAATTTGATGCCTTATTCTGTGTATCTTGAATTAGAACTTGGGGAACTTAAACCTACAAAAATGGTGTTGCAATTAGCTGACAGATATCTTAGATTTCTGAAAGGGGTTATAGAAGATGTGTTATTTAAGGTTGGTGGGTTGATAGTGCCTGTGGATTTCATAGTTCTTGACATGAAAGGAAGTAACACTACACCATCCACAAACACTATTCTACCGGGTAGGCCTTTTATGGCTACTACCAATACCTGGATAGATGTTAAAAATGGTAAATTGTCAATGACTGTCTTGGGACAAACAGTTGAATTTTCTATTTTTAACACTTCTCCCATTCCTACAACTGCATTATATGAGGATTGCTCTTTAATTGATTGTATTGACGCAGTTGTTTCAGATGTTTTCTTGCAGACAGGTTCCTCAGATAAATTGGAGCTGGCACTGACCTTAGATTGTGGTTTGGAAATTTCTGATTCAGAAATAGCCAGTTGCCTTGAGACATTAGAGAGTGCTGAAATCGAGGAACTTAAGGAGGATCCAGTATTTGAACTTCCCTCCATCCAAAAGGAAGAGAAAAATCCCTCACTTGAGTTAGAGCTGAAAGAGTTACCTAAAAATATGAAATATGTGTTTTTAGGAGATCACAACACCTTACCTGTGATAATATCTAGCGAACTTAGTGAAGGGGAGGAGATGAGGTTGGTGAGTGAGCTAAAAAGATTGAAAAGAGCAATAGGATGGGGATTGAGAGACATAAAAGGTATTAGCCCTTCAATGTGCATGCATAGAATCACCTTAGAAGAGGGAGCTAAACATGTGAGGAAGACCCAAAGGTGCCTTAACCCAAATATGAGTGAAGTGGTTAAGAAGGAAGGGCTCAAATTGCTTGATGAAGGAGTGATATATCCAATAGCTAATAGTGAGTGGGTGAGCCCAGTACATGTAGTTCCTAAGAAATCTGGAATCACTATGGTGAAAAATGAAAATAATGAATTGGTTCCTAGTAGGACTACTACTGGGTGGAGAATGTGTATCGATTATAGGAAGTTGAATAATGCCACAAAGAAAGACCATTTCCCTCTTCCTTTTATTGATCAGATGTTGGATAAACTTTCTGGACACTGACATTATTGCTTTTTGGATGGACTTTCAGGTTATTATTAGGTGCCGATATCACCAAAGGATCAATCCAAGACAACTTTTACTTGCCCTTTTGGGACTTATGCATTTCGGCGCATGCCCTTTGGCTTGTGCAATGCACCTGCAACTTTTCAGAGATGCATGATGTCTATCTTCACAGACATGATAGATGATTTTATTGAGGTATTTATGGATGACTTTTCTGTTTTTGGTAATTCTTTTGATAATTGCCTCAATAAACTTATTCTTGTGCTTGAGAGATGCATTGAATGTAACCTCACTTTGAGTTGGGAAAAGAGTCATTTCATGGTTACTCAGGGCATTGTATTAGGTCATGTGGTGTCAAGTAAAGGGATTGAGGTGGATAAGGCTAAGGTAGAGTTGATTGCTAAGTTACCCCCACCTACCTCTGTTAAGGGAATAAGAAGTTTTCTAGGGCATGCAGGTTTTTACAGGAGGTTTATTAAAGATTTTTCTAAAATAAGCCAACCATTGTGTCATTTACTTGGGAAAGATGTTCCGTTTGAGTTTACTGCACAATGCATGCAAGCCTTTAATTCCCTTAAAGAAAAATTGACTAGTGCATCAGTAATAGTAGCTCCTGTTTGGTCTTTACCTTTCGAAATTATGTGTGATGCCTCTAATCATGCAGTAGGAGCTGTTCTTGGGCAAAGGGTTGATAAATTTTTTAGAGTAATATATTATGCTAGCTTGACTCTGAATAGTGCGCAAATGAATTACACAACAACTGAAAAGGAAATGTTAGCTGTTGTTTTTGCTTTAGATAAGTTTAGAGCATATTTAATTGGGTCGAAAATTATTGTGCATTCTGATCATGCAGCTCTAAAATATCTTTTAACAAAACAACATGCTAAACTGCGCTTAATTAGATGGGTGTTATTATTGCAAGAATTTGATTTCCAAATCAAAGATACTAAGGGGAGTGAAAATGTTGTAGCTGATCATTTATCTAGATTACCCTTTTTTAGTGAAAATCTTGCATTTGATAGCATTCATAAAAATTTAGAAGCATTTCCTTATGAGCAGCTGTTTGTGGTAATTAATGCACCTTGGTTTGCAGATATTGCTAACTATCTTGCTTGTGGTATATTGCGTTCTAACATGTCATTTCAGGAAAAGAAAAGGTTTTTGCATGTGAGTAAATTTTATTTTTGGGATGAACCTTACCTATTCTGGATATGCAAAGATGAGATAGTTCGCAGGTGTGTATCTGAGGAAGAACAACTGAGTGTTCTTCAATTTTTTCATGACCTTCACTGTGGTGGTCATTTTGGAGGAAGAAAGACCGCAGAAAAGGTGCTTCAAAGTGGTTTTTACTGGCCTAATCTATTCAAAGATGCTCAAGAGTATTGTAAGCATTGTGACCGCTGTCAAAGAGTGGGTAACATTGGGAGGAGGAATGAAATGCCCCTTCAATCGTATATTGTTGTTGAAATGTTTGATGTGTGGGGAATAGACTTCATGGGTCCTTTTCCCAAGTCCTTTGGTTATGAATATATTTTAGTTGCTGTTGATTATGTTTCAAAATAGGTGGAGGCAATCCCCACCCGTACTAATCATGCTAATGTGGTTGTTAAATTTGGCACGCCAAGAGTGATAGTCAGTGATGGGGAAAGTCATTTTTGCAACAAACTTTTTGTGAAATTAATGTACAAATCTGGTGTGAATTACAAGGTGGCGACCCCATACCATCCACAGACTTCTGGACAAGTTGAAACATCCAACAAGCAAATAAAAGGAATTCTGGAGAAAACAGTCAACTTATCAAGGAAGGATTGGGCGAGTAGATTGCATGATGCATTATGGGCATATCGGACTGCTTTCAAGACTCCTTTGGGTATGAGTCCATACCGATTGGTTTTTGGTAAGTCTTGTCATTTACCAGTGGAGTTGGAGCACAAAGCGTATTGGGCAATCAAGACTCTGAATTTAGACTTGGACAAGGCAAAAAGAGAACGTTTTCTGCAAATTTCAGAGTTAGATGAACTGAGGAATGAGGCATATGAGTGTTCGAGGATTTATAAGGATCGCACTAAAGCACTTCATGACAGAATTATAGTGCGAAAGACATTGAGCCCATGTGTGAAAGTTTTGCTTTTTAATTCTCATCTCCGTCTGTTTCTAGGAAAACTCAAGTCTCGATGGAGTGGTCCTTTTGAGATAACTCAGGTATATCCTTCCGGTGCCATAGAATTGCTTAACTCCTGAACAAATGAAACTTTTAAAGTAAATGGACAGAGAGTTAAACCATATAATGAAGGGTTCCAAGAAGTAAGGATCATCGATAGCACTTTGATCTACGATCCTTAAGTCTTGCAGTAATGTCCAGCTATATGACATTAAAGAAGCGCTATATGGGAGGCAACCCATCGGTTTGCATTTCTTTTCATAGTTGTAATTTTATATTCAGCAATTTTGATTTTATGTTTGGTTTAAATAAATGGAATGGGTGCTTTGATCGGTTTTTATTTTTCTAATGTGTTTCAGGGTTAATCAAAGAAGAGGATTGCATTTCTTTGAGATTTGGTGATATAAAAGAAAAAGAGTCAAATGGCAGTGAGTGACATGGCCACTTGACACGGCCAAGCCACTGGCCGTGTCAAGCCAACCCTAAAGACATCATTTCACACAGCCCCTGACACAGCCAACAAGCTTGGCCGTGTCACATGTGACACGGCCAAGCTTCACCCAAAATCCCTTCTTTTTGTTTTTGCAATCCTTTGTTCACAGTGTCAAACACGGTCATGGGACACGGCCAAGTCAATGGCAGTGTCCCTCCAAACACATCAAACACGGCCAAGCTCACCCAAGCTTGGCCGTGTCCCTTCAATTTTCAACTTTAAAAACACGGTTTTAGCACTTTTTGTTCATTTCAATCCCTAGTTTTGTTTTTGGTTTCCTTTCTCTCTCTCGACTTCTCTCTCACAAAACCTCCATTGTTGTTCTTTCAAAGCTTCCAAACTCCCATTAATTCTCAATTTCCTTCACCAAAACTGAAATTAATCCGTTAAATCTTCTTCTTCTCTCATAAAAAATCAATTTAATCTGTTTAAGTTTCAAATTTTTTCAGATCTTTCAATATGCCAAGAACAAGGATGGTGTCCCACCACAAGAGGAAGCAACCTCCAACTGCAGCTGCATCTTCATCTTCATCTTCTTCATCTTTAAAGAGAGCTACTCTTTTGGCTAGGGGTTTCTTTCTGACAAGGTATGTCAGTGATGAATCCCTTAACGCTCTTCATATTAGGGATAATTTTTATAGTTATGTTCAAAATCTTGGGTGGGAGAACCTAGTCTCCTTTCGACCTTTGCAATTTCAAGAGCTCACTTTGGAATTTTTAACATCTCTTAAGGTTGAAAGAGATGAACGAAAAATTTGCTCTAGGTTGAATTTTAAATTGCTTGGAAAATCATTTGTGGTTATTATTGAGCAATTGAATGTTATATTTGGTTTCCATCAACACGGTGAAAGGTCTGTACCTAAGGATTTTAAACAACAATTTGCTTGGGGAGCATTGGGCTCGGGAACTTATGTGGCCAAATCGGCTAAAGCAACTAAATTGAGTAATCCTGCTTTGAGGTATTTGCATCGCTTTATGTCCTGTGGGTTTTTTGCTCGGAAGGAAAGCCCAGGTGTAGTGGAACTTAGTGAGCTCTTTTTCTTAGATTGTGCGTGTAATGCAATACCCATTAGTACCGGCTATTGGTTGGCCGATATTTTTAATAGTGTGGCAAACAAAAAGAAGGGGGCTATTTGTATTGGAGGATTGGTTACCACATTGGAAACAACCCTTCTTGATGATTTTGACCTGAGTACCTGTCGTATGACTAAAATTACGGGTAATGATTCATTGGATTTGGCCACACTTGAGAAGATGCATATGGTGGTGAACAGGGGAGGAGCCTATGTGATGGCTTCAGTTGAGCCAGAAATATCGGGGGGCAGACAAAAGAGAACACGAGTCCAGGAGGAGTCCGACTCGGATTGTCTTGATTTGGATGAAGATGCTCCGGTCCTAGATAATCAGGAGATACTTAATAGGATAGAGGCACTGGAGAGCAAGGTCGATCGTAACCATGTTGCAGTCTTGCAACAGTTGGACCAAATCAATAGCAACCTTGCTAAGATTCTGAGTCTCCATCCCTCGGCTGCTTCATCATCACATCCTCCTTCACCGTAGATCACATTGGCTCTAATCTTTTGAGAGAGTTCCTTCATTTCTTGTGTTTAGTTATAGCATATTTTTGTTGTTATTTTTCGTTTTTGTTTTTAATGTTAACATTTTATATTTTGGATATTTTATTTTTATATATTGTATTTTGTTTTTGAACATTTGCTATTTGTGATGGAAAGGTAGGGTTTGCCTCACAGAGGAACGATGGAAAACAGGTTGTACCTTCACTCTTCTTCTTTATTATCCTTGTTTCCATTGAGGACAATGTAATTTTTAAGTGTGGGGTAATCTTTAAGCTTTCCTTTAATTCTTGTTTTGTTTGTCTTTGTGTTTATATTGTGCATTGTGCATGGCATAATTGTTGAAAACTTATTGACTTTTCTGTGATTCTAGCATTATATTTGAGACTTTAGTATCAACATAGAGATTAGCATTTGAATTCATTCAGGATCAATTTTCACATTCAGTAATTCATGACATATAAATCTTTGAGAACCCACCCTTTGTGAGTTTTGAGCCTCATAGATTGAATATTATTGTCAATTGATTTTCTTTTCTTAAGTGTGCACCTTCATGATTTTGCATCTCTAGAGCTTGCTTTTGCATACTAATTGAACTCACATTATGATTTAATCTCAAGTTTTAAAATGATGAAGGCAAATTAGGATTATCCCTTTAGCTTAAAAAGACCTCCCTTAATTATGAATTCCATAGTGAGCCAAGTTGAGCCTTTGACTTTTTCTTGATTGATTAACACAATTCACAACTCAACATTTTCTTATTATCATCATACCTGCATTAAGGAATGGAGTTTCTTATGATATGACAATAGTGTGGTTTAATTCATAAGTATGGGGTAAGCAATTAAAAAAAATAAAAAAAATAATAGTATTGCTTTAGTAAGATTTGGGGCTAAAATGCATACTTTGCACATTGTATTTGACTAAGAGTCGATTATTCTTTTCTTCTACATTTTAAGCTAGATGTTTCATGCAATCTTATATTTTGTATATAAATATTAAAAATAATAATAATATAAAAGAAAATAAAAGAGAAGATATATATATATATATACAAAATTCATATATTTTCTAGCATTAGTTATCAAAGTGGAATGTCGACTCATGTACTTTTCTTTAAGTATGCAAGTATGTGATATTATCAAGGGTTGGTGAATATGTCATTTGAGGGAGTTACGAGTTTCTTAGCAAGAGTATTGTCTTGTAACACCCCCATATCCAATGCACACACACTACAACCACAACAATGTAGCATAAGTGCACCAAACATAGGGATGCTACAGTTTCCTTAACATTCAAAACATTTTAAAACTTGATACCATATCCATATCATTATATCATATTAACAAAATAGATCATTTACTTATAAAAACAAAACATATTAGTTATCTATATATATATATATTACACAGCGGAAGTTATAAAATATGTATATATATGAAAACATTTGAATACATATTTACTATTATACATATATTTACATTATCAACAATACTTTACACCATATAAAAGATTTATACATGATTGGCAAGTCAGCTCTGATCTTTAAGCTCCCAAAATCAACTCTTCAATGTCTACTCTCATTCGGTCTCGAAGAGCTCTCGGGTTCGATTCTATCAGTTCTATCACCTGCGCGATTAAACACTATCGCGCTAAGCCAAGGGCTTAGTAAGATAAAACATGCAATAGACATGCTTAAATGTTATACAATGCCAATTTTAATTTATATCATACATGTAACAACATAGATGGAAAGCTAACAACATACATTTACATTTCATAACCTAGCGTACATATATGTATATCACATTTCAACATTCTTGCATATACTTTATTAGTTAATCATTTAATCATCCATGAACAACACTAAGCAAAGACAAGCATGGGCCCAAGACACACTAATATGTCATTCAATTTTCAGAGTTAATGCTTTGGTTTTGTTATCACATTTATCAATATCAATATCATATACCCAACTAGGCTTCAAGGATTAAGTTCAACCAAGCTTCAAGGGGAGCAAAGCATGCTAAGCATCAACCCAACTTGGCTTCAAGAACTAACCCAACCTAGCTTCAAGGGTTGTAACATCTCAATTAGGCTTCAAGGATTCAATCCAACCTAACTTCAAGAGATTGTTACTATCATTAGGCATGCCACCAACAACAAACTCTGAAAATGGAATAACACATTAGCCACACAATCCATTTAGTTCTCATTCTCAATTCTCATTATCATTTAGGCAAACATGCCTCATTTATCTCCATTGAATCACCTTAGCCAATAACAATGGCTTCACATTTCATTTCACAATATAACACTTCATTATTCAAGTGTATATTTATCTCACATAGCACCATTCATAAATATCAACATTTCATTCCATATTAATCATGAAACACATTATCACTCACAATGCATAATATAACAAGGCTCAATCTCAACAATGCAAGAACAATATATATATAATTCATAGCTTTAGGATCATTCACAAGTGTTTTTAATTAATCCCTTGGTTTAAGTATGTTTATGTTTAGATTTAGAGGCCCAACTACCTTTGAAGAATCTAAACTATGCAAACAAGAACAAAGAAATCAAGCAACATTCAATTCATTTGTGGGACACGCCCAACTCACTTGAAGGACACGCCCAACTTAGTTGAGGAACACGCCCGTGTCTTTAACAATAAATGAGGCAGTAGCCAATTCAAATAATTGACACGCCCAGCACCTTTGATGGACACGCCCGTGTCACTAAAACCAAAAGAGACAGTAGCCAATCCAAATAATTGACACGCCCACTCTCCTAAGGGACACGCCCACTCCCCTAAAATTGATTTTGGCCGTGTCACCAAATCACAAAACCTTAACTAAAACCAACCCTTTCTCAATTGCACTCAAACACAATATTCATTATATAACATATTTCACATGAACATAATCAATGTTCTAAACACATATTCATCACAAGAACTACTTTACCACACATTAATATCACAATTAAACACATAGTAACTCAAAACCCTAAAATCAACATCCTTCTCCATCCATCCAAATCAACAACCATCATTTCCAACAACAACCTTCAATTAAACTCATAACTTAAAATCAATTTAACACTTGAAAACACAACCAAACACATCTCAAATCCACCAAATCACAAAATCATCAAACCCTACTTTACTTCCAACACAACTTCCAAATAAGTAAAGAAAACAAGAAAATACTTACTTGAAAAGAAAAAATTCCACAAATCCTTTGTCAAAACCTTGGATTGCTTCATCAATTTGCTTCTTGCCTCAAGAACACTTCTCTTTTCCTTTTGCTAATGGAGAGCCGGCCACTTCATGAAGAAAGAAGACAATGATCAAGATACAAAGTCAACTTTTGCTTTTAATCTCCACCAAGTGTTCTTATCCAAGCAATTACTAAAACACCCTCAATCATATAACTAACCTTTGTCTCATATAAGTCCTTATATGTAATTTCATTAACAACCAAAAATATCTTCTTCCACTTAACCATCACCTTGACTCTTCATTTGACCACTTTATATGTTATATATATCATCATATACACAACATATACATTTATCTCTAAACCCTAATTCTTCCTCCAAAACACATATGCACAAGCATTCACTTTCCAATTTCTTTTCTTACCCAATCATATGCATACAATTCAATTAAACAATAACAACAACAACAACAACAACATAATCAAAACTTCTAAGCCACATATGAGGATATTACATGTCTAATTTAGATACTCCATTTCTTGATGTTCCAACTTAAATGTCTTTTCTCACACCTTCACCTTAGCCCCATTACATCCAAATAAAAGACCTTCGGATTATTTCTTAAGAAAATCAGTGAGAGAGATTGGATAATTAAGCAAGTTTATGGCAGTATGCAGTCATGAGTGGTTTGAGTGAATTAACCTTTGAAATCGAGTGAAACACTTAGATGAGAGATGAGATTTGTTATGTCTGGATTAATGAATGAGTTAAGAAAATCTTGATTGAAGTAAATTGCAATTATTTATGGCTGAGTCTTAAAGGATTTCATCTTATATACTGGAATTATAGTTAAGGTTGTTTGAGTTTTTAATTTATACCATGTGAATTTCCTTGAGGACAAGCAAAGTTTTAAGTGTGGGGTAGTTGTTTTATTAGTTTTTGTCATAGAATTGTGTCTTATTTATTATGATGATTATTGTTTTCTTTAGGTATTTTGGTAGTTTTAATCTGTTTATTTAGTGTTTTCATCAATTTTGGTAGTTTTAATTTATTTTAGTGTTTATGTCATTTTTGTCCTAGTTTTTAGTATGGTGTTTATGTGTTGTTGGTTAATGTTTATTTGATTCTTGTTTAAAGTTTGTTTAAGTGTTTGATTTAGGTTAATATGCAAGGCATTTCATTGGAAGAAAGAATAGCATGAAGCATGTCTCACCTTAAAGGCAAAACCAAGGAACCAAGAGAGGAAGAAAAAACTTTGGCAGTAACTGACACACTCAGGTGACACGGCCAAGCCACTAGCCGTGTCACATGACACGGCCAGGAGCTTGGCCGTGTCCCATACTAAGCCAAGGAAGAAGACAATGGAAAGAGAGCAAAGAACGAAGAGATTAGTAGGTGACACACTCACTTGACACGGTCAAGCCACTGGCCGTGTCACATGACACGGCCAGGAGCTTGGCCGTGTCACACTCCATTCCAAAGAAGCATATATGAAGCAGAAGCGGACACATTCAGTGACACGGCCAAGTCACTGGCCCTGTCACATGACACGGCCACCAGCTTTGGCCGTGTCACTCCATGGACTAAAGGAAGAAAGAAAATGCGGATTTTTAGAGCGGGGTTTCGTATAAATAAGAGGATTAGGGTTTTTGAAAATGGGTCAGATTTTTATCAGCCGTCAAACATTAACTTTAGGTTTCCATTTTGTTTTCTTTTGGATTTTTTATTACACTTTGATGCAAACAGTCTAGATTAAATTTATTTTTGCCATTGCAATATTCTTGGAGCAAAGATCTGAACAAGAGATTCTTCAGAAGCTAAAGAAAGTTGCAATTTGGTTTTGTTCTCAAACTTTATCTCTTAAGTTTCATTGGATTTGTATTCATGAATTCTATCATGTCTAAATTGATTTCTTTGAATTTTAATGAGATGAATATGTTTGATAGCATTATTATGAACTAATTTGATCTATTCTAGGGTTGTATGGATCTACTATGATTGTATGAATTGATTATTGCTCTTAATTGAGTTAATTCTCTAGCCTTGATCGAATGGATTACTGTTAATATATAATTGATTGGCCACCAATTATGTGTTTTAGGTATTAGATGAAGGATTGAGAAATGAAGTCTAATGCTGGAACAATTCAATTAGGGACTTAGGTGAATTAGAAATATAACCTAAGAAAAATATCATTTCAATTGTAACAAGATTATTTGAAAGAGGTTTGAATGCGAGAGCTTATCTCCTTGATTCGATTAATTAAGTTGCTTGAGATCTAATCTTTAAAATTAAATTGGTTGAGAGGAATAACCATTCATACATATAAGTTAGTAGAGAAGTGCAAACCCTAGACCTTTCTATTAAGTGAATCAATATATCAGCTCAGTTTACTTTTGTTGTTTTAAACTTCACTCGATATGTTTTCATTAGTTGTTAGCAATTTAATTTATTATAATTTGTTATTTGCAACCTGATAATCAATTAGCTTATCTAGCTTCCTTGTGAGACGACCTTGAGGTGTTCACCAAGATACTACAGCAACCTCGTATACTTGAGAGTGTAGTTCTAGTAGTGTTAATTAGAGCGCAACAATTAGTACCCAAAAGCTTATCTAAAACAGTCTGTTCAAAATATTTGTTAATTAAGCAGCGGAAAATACGTATGTTTACATCAAAATCAATAAGTACAAAAATATGAAGTTTATACATGCTGGCAGTTCATCTCTAATCTTAAGTTGAGAGGAATAATCATTCATACATATAAGTTAGTAGAGAAGTGCAAACCCTAGACCTTTCTATTAAGTGAATCAATATATCAGCTCAGTTTACTTTTGTTGTTTTAAACTTCACTCGATATGTTTTCATTAGTTGTTAGCAATTTAATTTATTATAATTTGTTATTTGCAACCTGATAATCAATTAGCTTATCTAGCTTCCTTGTGAGACGACCTTGAGGTGTTCACCAAGATACTACAGCAACCTCGTATACTTGCGAGTGTAGTTCTAGTAGTGTTAATTAGAGCGCAACAATTAGTACCCAAAAGCTTATCTAAAACAGTCTGTTCAAAATATTTGTTAATTAAGCAGCGGAAAATACGTATGTTTACATCAAAATCAATAAGTACAAAAATATGAAGTTTATACATGCTGGCAGTTCATCTCTAATCTTGATGTCCACGACTCAACACTGCTCTCACAAACTTAAGCCTAGACTCGACTTGGTCTATATGAGCTCTCCGGCACAACCGGATCTACCCTGTCACCTGCGCGATGAACCATAATCACGCTAAGCAGAAAGTTTAGTGGTACAAACTTTGATTCAGTAAAGATCAATGCGATGCTCATGCACAATATATATATATGAATATATCAACTCATAGCATTATATCTTAACATATTAATCACTTGCATCACATTTCATAATTCACATTAAAGCAAGGACAAGCATGGGCCCAAAAAGGATCTAATATGCTATTCAAAGTTCAGAGTTACTGCTTTGGTCTATAATCACATTTATCAAGCCCGTAGGCGATATATCTTGGTTAGACAACCTGGCTAGACCCTAGGGCCCCAGTATCTTGGTCCTCAGTCCGGCTAGACTGTTACTGTTTTTGAGGCTTACGACCCGGTCTTTTCACCTCAAAAACATCATATTTCACATTTTTCAGCTGGGCTCGGCTTACGACCCAGTCTTTTCACCTGCCCAGCGATTCATAAGCATGCAGCCAAACCCAGAACTCTGAAAATTGAATAACATACTAGGCACACAATTAATTCATTTATCTTATTATCAATCTCTTTCACAATTCATTTCTCATAATCAAACTAGGCTCATTGCCCTAGTATATCATCTTATTATCAATCTCTTTCACATTATGCATATCACAACATATAACTCATTCATCAACAATGTATCAAGTAACTTAACACATTTTTAACTAAATGTGTTAAGTCCCAATGTCATATAAATGTATACAATCATTCAAAGTTTGTACTTACCTCTAAGAGCAACAACACCACTCTATCAACTCCTCTTCCAAGATAACTCTCAACACTTGAATAAAGGTCGCTCAACTCTCTTCAAAACCTAATCCAAAGGTGATCATACACACTCACTTAGAGATACACAAGAAGAAAATAAGAAAGAGAACTATCTAGGGCAAACTCTACACTTGACACGCTCAACAACACGGGCGTGTCCCTGACCATGCCCTAAACTCACAGCACAGAAGCTTTTCCACGCTCAGTGACATGGGCTTGTCACTGGCCGTGTCAATCCTCCAACAACACAGTAGCTATGACGCGCTCAGTGACATGGGCGTGTCACTGGCCGTGTCAATGCTACTACAACACAGAAGCTGTGACACGCTCAGTGACATGGGCGTGTCACTGCTTGTGTCACCAACCTAGAAAAAAGAACCAACGACACGCCCAAAGACATGGCCGTGCTCATGGGCGTGTCAGGCCAAAAACCCTGAAATCGACACCAACAAAGCCACAACCAACAATCATCTTCCAATAGCCATATCAACAACACATAACTCAATCAAAACCATCAACAACTCAAAAATACTTGAGTAAACCTTAAAACAACTCAATTACAAACATCAAACACAAACACCACCATATTCACAACTCAAAAATCACACAATCCATACACTTGCCTCTTTCACCAAACTCATCCTTTTTCTCTCTTCAATCCAACCCCAAAATCAAAGTTAATAAAATAACACAACCCTCAAATATACCAAAACAACCATCCAACAAACCCAAGAACACAAACTCAAGAGAAAACCAAGAAACAGGTTGAAAACTTACCAAAAGTGAAGAAAATCCTTAAAACTCCAACTTGATCTCTTGAAAACCTTCAATCTTTTGAGCTTAGAAGCAACAAAACCTCTTTTCCTTTGGTTTCTAAGGGTGGCCTGCCAAAGAGAAGAAAAGAAGAAGATGAAGATGAAAGAAGAAGATGAAAGAAAGAAGGAAAGAAAGAAAGTCAACACTCTTCTCTTCTAACCAAACCACTTTTCCCCAAATCACCCTCCACCATACATTTAAACAATATAATATTCAACCACTAACATCATCTTCCACTAACTTAAATAAATTCATTTAATTAATCAAAATATCTCTTTTGACTTATAAGACCCATTGACTTGTATATATTGTTTTTATCTCCATATACATAACATATACACTTTAAATTATTTAATCCAAAACAACAATTAACACTCCAAAATTTTAGGGTAAAGTTTGGGATATTACAGTTTCTCTCTAATACGTTTTACAAAAAATGAGAGGAAGAGAGAAACGATTTATTAAGAGAGAAAATGAGAGAAAAGAGATGATTTCTCTATTTATAACCCTAAAATGGAAAGAAGGGATGGGAATAAAATTATAATTTTAAAAGGAATTATAAAAGTCTGGTAAAAAAAGTATATAAAATATCATTTATGTAAAAGATAAAAAAATATTTGATAAAAAAGAAAAAGTTTGATAAAACTTGACATTTGGTGTAATTTTTCCTTTTAATTGTAAATTAATTTTTTGATTATGAGTTTGCTTGCACTAATAAAAATATTGGGAATAGCCTAAGAACATTAGAAGATAACCCACAAATTAGGCTCTAGGAAAACAATAGGGTAATAGACTAAGTCTAAGAATGATGCATTAGCTTTTGACAACCAATGAGAATGACGAAAAGTGGAAAGAATAAAGAGCAAAGTGGAATTGAGGAAGAACATAGGGTAGGCCACTAACAACAAAGGTGGAGGAGTAGGCCTGGGAGCAGTAATAAAAAAAAAGAAGACAAGCAAGCTCAAAAGGGATGAACAAATCTCCATAGAAAAACCAAAACCAGATTATTGACTTTATTCAAAAAACCAAAACCAGATTATTGACTTTATTCAAAAACCTTAGGAAGAATTAGATTGTTATATCTTTATTCAATCATTTACTCAATTAATTTGCCCCATGGGCATTTCGCCCGCAGGAAATTCCTGCAGGGGAAATAGCTTTTCTATTTCGCTCACAGGATTTTCCTGGGAGCGAAATAGATTTTTTATTTCGCCCGCAGGCCCACCGAGGCAGAAGTTTCCTGCGGCAGAATTTTTTCGCCAGCGTATTTTTTCCTGCGGCAATTTTTTCGGCAGTGCAATTTTTTCCAACGCAAAATTTCTGAAAACTAATTTTATTAGGTTTTGGTTTCCTTTTCTTATTTATATTACTTCCCGTGAATAATAAGGAATATACATAGAAAGACCTCTATAAATAAGGACCAAAGGCAACCAAATTGGAGGAGGAAAAATTTCATAGTAGCTTTCAGAATTTGAATCCGAAAGTGAAGTGGAAAAGCAATAATTGAATTCAATTGATTTTTAAGGAGCAGAAACACGATTTAAGCAATTCAAAGGAAAAAAAAAGGCTTGTCTTTGGAGCTTGTTCATCCAAGAAGAATTATTTTTGGAGGAATCATTAAAAAAAAAGGTATGTATTAAATTCTTTGTTTTTTTATACAGTAGCTAAATTTTCCTTTGTTCTTTTAATTCAAAAATCCAGAATTCAATCCACCTTTTTGTTCAAAGTTAAAAACATTAATCCGTTGCTTTATTTCCCAAACAATTTAAAGTTATTAATTTTATTTCTTTAAAACCCCAAAACTCCAATTTACTTTCCAAATTATGTAAACTCTTAAATCATATTTTGTTTCTTATAAAAAAACCCTAAAATACTTTTTCCAATTATATAAATCTTTTTTATTTATAAAAACTTTAATTTGTTTGGTTTAAACTTATAAAATCTCATGAAATCATCAAATTGTTTTTCTAAACCCTAATTCAAATTCATCACCTGAGTCCCAAATTCTAAAATACTAAAACCCTCATTCAATTTCTAAACCTAAAATAATATACTATAACTCCTTTAAAACCTTAAATCTTAATTTTTTTCTAAGCCCTAATCCTTTAAAACATTAAAAAACCATAAAAATATAAATATTTTAAAATTACACAGTAGCTTGAAATCACCATTTAAAACCACAAATCAAAACAATTTTAAATTGTCTAAAACCCTAGTTTCATGATTTCACCATTCAAATATTAATTTAATTAATCAAAGAGTCTTGCCAACCTTTTAAAACATAAAACCCTAATTTATTTTAATTCCATAAAAAGTTACAGTAGCTATAATAGGACTTTTATTTGCTTTATTCAATTCCATATTTGATTTTGTTTTGATTTATTTTATATGCTTTAATTTATGTAAGTTCAATGCTTGGTTTATTTTATTTATCATGGATGGATGTTTACTTTTTATTGATATTTGATACCTTTGATGAATGATTATTTACTTTTATCAATTAATTTAGATTTCAAAAAGTTGTAAGAGGTATGTTTCCACTTGGTGGGTACCTCATTAAATATCATGTAATTTAATTTGCTTTTCTATTTTAGAACCAATGTAAAGGGCATGTTTCTACTTTTTGGTGGGTGTCCTATTTAGGCATGTGATGTAAGGACATGTTTCCATCCTTGGATGGGTGTCCATTTATTTATTTTGTTTGGACATTGCTTTGATTTTAATATAATGATGCTTTCTTTTAATTATTATGTGTAATATGGATAATGTTGTTGTATTTAATAATTTTATAATATTAAGACCTGTAAAGGAGGCCGGTTCCAATGAATTGGGCGTTGTGGGGGTGCTGGGCCAATTCTCACCTTCCCCACACGTACCCAACTTTCCAAACCCATTAAGGGGTTGGGGATTCCTTAGGAATCGAGTCATCCGCCCCTTTCTTTTTCCCGGCCCGTCCGGGTGGCGACTCCATTTTCTCTGGACTTAGGTCCGTGTTCTCTAATGCCTCGAGAGTGCCGAAGTCGCAAGAACCATTCCACCGGGAGTGGGGGCGAAAATCCCCGCTCATAATATCCCCCCATAGCATTGACTTGCTCAACCTCATTTCCATAAGACTCGTATGCAGAGGGGCATATATTTGCTCCATGCCCAAAAGTTCCACAAATTCCACACACTTCTTGAGTGGATGAAGAAGTATTGTTCTTCATGTTCAGCATCTGTACTTGCCTTGTCAATTCAGCTATCTGATTGACCATCTCACTGTTGGCTTCCAATTGATTTACCCCTTTACTTCTTACTCTTACACTTTTCAAAGATTTCATAAGTCTCGTCTGCTATCTTTTCTCCCATAGCTTCCCCAGCTGCATTATCAACGGTATTCTGAAATTACTGGGTTAAACCATCGTAGAAAAACTAATTCAGCAGTTGAAGTGGGTAGTGATGGTGTGGACATTAGATTAACAATATCTTAAACCTGTCCCAAGCCTCATGAAATGGCTCTCCTTCAAATTGTGCAAATGTAGCTATTTTTCCTCTTAATTCAGTTGTCTTCTAATGTGAGTAAAATTTGCCCATAAACTTGTTATAAACTTGCTCCCAAGTTGTCAAAGAATTTTCAGGCAACATCATAAGCCAGCTCTTTGCCGTATCCTTTAATGTGTACGAAAAACACCTCATCCTCAACTGGTCTTCTGTTAGTCCTCCCAATGGAAATGTGTTGAGGGTGGAGTAGAAATCCCGGATAAAATTCAAAGGATCTTCATTCGGAACTCCATAGAAAGATGGTAGCATGTTGTAATGGATATTCTTCAACTCATAATTTCTTGCTGCATTTGTCAATCTTATATATGAAGTGGAGGTCCCTATGACAGGTCTGGCAAAATCCCTCATAGTTCTTTGCCTTTCGCCTCCCATATTGGTAGATTGTGCAGTATCCGACTCAAAATCAGAAATTTCCTCCTCTGTATCAAACCCGGTATACAATTCAAACTCTTCTCTGCTCCTTTTCACTCTCTGAATTTCTGGAATAATTGGGAAAAGTTCTCCTCTGAGTGATCTCCTACCTTGCATAAACAAAATTTCTGGAAAAAAAAGGAATTATTAAAAGCAAAAGAAAAATAAAATGTAAACAATGAAAAATACTTTAAAATATTTATGCCTAATAAATAATTACGCCAATTAGCCTCCCCGGCAGCTGCGCCAAAAACTTATTGCGCTCTAATAAACACTACAAGAACAACACTCGCAAGTATACGAGGCTGCTATAGTATTTTGGTGAACACCTCAAGGTCGTCTCACAAGGAAGCTAGATAAGCTAATTATTTATCAAATCATAAATAACAAATTATCTATAAATTAAAATTGCTAAACAACTAATGAAAACAGAACGAGTTGAATTTAGAATAATGAAAGTAAACTGAACAGATATATTGATTCACTTAATAGAAAAGTCTAGGCTTTGCACTTCTCTACTAATTTATATGTATGAATGGTTATTTCTCTCAACTGGTTTAATTCCAAAGATCATATTTCAAGCAACTTAATTAATCAAATCAAGGAAATAAGCTCTCGCATTCAAACCTCTTCCAATTAATCTTATTACAATCAAAATGATCTTTTCCTTAGGTTTATATCTCTAATTCACCTAAGTCCCTAATTGAATTTTTCCAGCATTAGACTTCATTTCTCAATCCTTCATCTAAATACCTCAAACACATAATTGGTGGCCAATCAATTATATATTAACATTAATCCATTCAATTAAAGATAGAAGAAATAATTCAGTTAAGAGCAATAACCATTTCATACAATCATAGTAGATCCATACAAACCCTAAACTAGATCAAAATTAGTTCATAATGATGCTATCAAACAAATTCATCTCATTAAAATTCAAAGAAATTAATTTAGACATTAGAGAATTCATAAATACAATTCCAATGAAACTTAAGAGATAGAGTTTGAGAACAAAACCAAATTACAAACTTCCTTTGGCTTCTGAAGAATATCTTGCTCAGATTTTTGCTAAAAGAATAATGCAATGGCTAAAACTAATTTGATCTAGAGTGTTTGCATGAAAGTGAAATCAAAATTCAAAAGAAAAGTGAAGAATAGCTGAAAAGTCTGTGTTGGACGGCTGGAAGAGTGGATATCTTTCTTTTGCCCTAATCTTCTTATTTATACAAAACCCTCGCTCAAAATCCGCATTTTCTTTCTTTCCTTAGCCCCATGGAATGACAAGGCCAAGCTTGTGGCCGTGTCATGTGACACGGCTAGTGGCTTGGCCATGTCACTTGGGTGTGTCATCTTCTATTTCTCCTTTGGTATTCTTTGTTCTTTGAAGATGAGAGTGACACGGCTAAGCTCCTGGCTGTGTCATGTGACACGGCCAGTGGCTTGGCCGTGTCACCTGCCAGTGGCTTGGCCGTGTCACCTGCCAGTGTCACCTACTAATTCTCTTCTTTCTTTGCTCTTCTTTCTTGGCTTAATATGGGACACGACCAAGCTTGTGGCTGTGTCACCTGCCAGTGCTTTTGCCAAATTTTCCTTTCTTTCTTGGTTCCCTGGGTTTTGCCCTTTAGGTGAGACATGACCAGTGGCTTGGCCGTGTCTCCTGCCCGTGTCATGATCTGCCAAAATTTTCCCTGAAGTGACACGGCCAAGCTTGATTTGGCTTGGCCATGTCTTGCTGCTTCGTGCTCTACTTTCTTTGTTTGAATCTTCCAAGGGAGTTTTTTGCACATTAACCGAAAACAAACACTTGAAACAAACTTTGAACAAAAATCAAATGAAACATTAACCAAAAACACATAAACATCACACTAAAAACTAGTACAAAAATGACATAAACACTGGGATAAATTAAAACTACCAAAATTGATGAAATCACTAAATAAACAGATTAAAACTACCAAAATGCATGAAGAAAACAATAATAATCATAATAAATAAATTACAATTTTATGACAAAAACTAATAAAACACATTGGCCCAAATAACCCTATATAATATTAATATTCCAGAGATATTACTTTAGACCCATTTTGACGCCTAGCGTCTGGCCCGAAGGCAAATAATAGTGATGCCCAGCACCTGGCCCAAAGGCAATTCATAATATTGACGCCTAGTATCTAGCCCGAAGGCAATAATCGACATGTTGTATAACACCAAACATAATACTCTGGAAATTTATATTACCTAAGGTTGCATACATTACATAAACCATTTCACGCTTCTTTTTATGCTTAAGCAATTATGCCAATTTTCATTCTTTTTGCACTTCTCTATCTTTTCTCATTATTTCCATACATTTTCATTAATTTCACCAATTGTTTTGGCACATCCTCAATGTGGATGAATTATACATATATTAGGCATAATTATAGACTTTTCATAATTTTTTTATTCAACGCTCTTTGCCATCTTAACGTGTCTTACTTAATCACACATTATGCATTTCATAGTTTAAACATACATCTATGCACATTTTATGTGAGATCTCATATCAAAGTATTATAGTCATCAAATCATATAACAATGTAGCATGCCAACAAATGCAATTAGACACACTTAATTTAAAGTAAGTACTTATCTTAATCCAAGATAAATTCCAAGCTAAAATCACACTCTAGCCTTCTCTTTCCCAAGATGTCCTTCACTTCATTGTTGTGGGAAATAATATCTATTCAATACCTAATCAAAATGTGAATATACATAATTAATTAATATCACATATCTTGGTGTTTTAACTAATAAACTCCAATTAAAACACATTCCTTCAACTTCCCATTTTTTAGCCTTAATGGACCTTAATTTTAATCATTTCCAAAATGATTTTAAAGCTTAAATATATTATTAAAATCATATTTTAACATTTTCTAAACACTAAAGTTCAATGTACCACATTTCCTTCAAAATTCCAAAATTTGCCCTAAGCATCTATAATTTTGGTTCTTCATTCTACTCAATTCCAAATAGTAATTCAAGTTCATTTTAGTCATTTAAATCATTTTAGAACATGAATTCAACAATGAAATTCAATGAACAACCATACTTTATCAAACCCCTTCTAAAGCCCTAAATTCAACACTGCCTCTTCCAAATTCTAACCAAATCTAACATTTTCTTCAATCTAACCTTAAAATCATAATTCCCACATCAAAAGACCAATTTCCACATCCATTTAAATAATTATAACATACTCTTTCAAAAAAGCAAATCATACATATCCATAAACTTCTATAAAACTTGAAAGTTAGGTAAGAAAGCTTACCTTTGACAGTAAAATCTTTAAATTTACCCCAAAACCTTTGGAAAACTTGAAGAATTTAAGGTAAAATGGAACAAAAAAAGTCTTCTCTTAGACCCTTGTAAAATTCAGCACAATAAAAGGAAAAGGAAGAAGAAGATGAACATATGCATATATGAGTTTTCTTCTTTAATTAATAGCCATATATTAATCATTAATAATTCATTAAATTTTTTCCATCATCTTCCACTATCTATTATTATTATAATAATAATAATAATTATTATTATTATTATTATAACATTTTCAGCTTTTACCATTTTGCCCCTTTTTGCTCTTCAACTTTTTTTTCTTTTTTACTATTTAACTTTATATGTTATGTGTACTTTCTTTATATTTCACATAAATATTTCCTATTTTTCTCACTTTCAACACTTCATTTATCTCTCAAATTATCTTCTCTTAAATAATTTCATTCTTGAAATTACCTATCACAATAAATAAATACCGTTAATACCAACGCCAATTTCAACTCTCGCCCTTATGGATCTTCTCATTTAACTTATAAGACTTTAGATTCCTCCTCCTTGCTTAAAAACTAAACATTATAAACCCTTTCCTGACAGTCTCATCACACCTTACTATCTTTTTCTTCATATCTTATTACCTTTTTAGAAAACACTTCTCTATACTTTTACTAGTTAATACTTATTACTTCTTACTCTATAAACATAAAATTTATAACATCAGCAGACATATATGATACACTGGTTTAACACTAAGCTTATCAAAGATTAGTTAATACATAACAATAAATCCAGGTATAAAGTCTTTGCCATTATTCATATTCAAATACTATGGTTGCACTACATTACATAAATTCTTTGCATGCCACTTAATATAGGCTCAACTTTTAACCTTGTTAATTATATAACCTTAGAACTTATAATAAATCTCAAGTTACATTATCCACAAAAACTTTATTTTCTTTTTTAAACATACTATCCAATATCTTTATAATTTTAGCTCAATCCTTAAAATATCATTTTCCTCAATACTCATGATAACGCAATATCATTAGGATTCCTTCTTTGCAAATGATATTTTCTTTTTTCTATTTCTTCTCTTTTTTTTGCAATAAAAATGATTTAACTTATTTACATTTTTGTTTACACTCCTAATGGAATGGTTCTTGCAACTTCAGCACTGTTAGGCTCATGGCTTAGAGAACATGGGCCTAAAGCTGGAGAAAAATGGAGTTGCCACCCAGATGGGCCGGGAAAAAGAAAGGGGTGGATGACTCAATTCTTAAGGAATCTCCAACCCCCTAATAGGTTCGGAAAGTTGGGTACGTATGGGGAAGGTGAGAATGACTCAACACCCCCATAATGCCCGGTTCATTAGAACATGCCTCCTTTTTTAGGTCTATATATTATTAAATTCTTAGTTATTGCAATATTATCCATACTACATACAGTTTAAGAGAAATAAACATCCATCACCTTATTAAGATAAATGCAAACAAAATAGGCACCCATCCATGGATGGAAACATGCCTTTACAATGATCAATGTCCATTCAAGATAAATAAAATGGGCACCCACTAATTGGAGGAAATATGCCCCTTACATTGTTCCCCAAATGTAAATAAAATAAAGGAAACAAATTAAATAAACAAGGCACCCACAAAGTGGAAACATGTCTTTTACAACTTAAAAATCCAAACAAATAATTAACCAAATAAATTAAACCATTCAAACATAATAATTAAAAACAAAACATCCATTATAACCAAATAAAATAATCATCCATCATAAAAGCATGTAACAAATTAAATAACCAAAACTAGGGGTTTAAAGCATTAAATATACAAAATTGGCATTTACATATTAAATTTAGGGTTTGTAAAGTTAACAATGTAACACCCCTATATACCGTATACGTACCAAGCATGCTTAAACGATCGTAACATACGTATACTGAATATAGAAAATGCCACAGTTTAAAAAGAAACACAACAAATATCTTTGTAAATAAGTGAAACCAATTTCAAACATTTAAAAGAAATCCAAAAGACACCATATAAAAATATTTATTAATTCACAACGGAAGTTATTACAAGTATATTATAAATCAAAGTTTACAAAACATAGAATATATACATGATTGGCAGCTCTTCTCCGATCTTTAAGTCCCAAAATAACTCTTCAATGTCTACTCTCACTCGGTCTCGAGGAGCTCTCAGGTTCAACTCTGTTACCTGCGCGATCAAACACTATCGCGCTAAGCCATCGACTTAGTAGTACAAAATATACCAACACTATACTTTAAGGCAATGCAATGTCACACATTTGATTACTCAAATCAATATCATAGATGAAAGGTTAATAACATACCTTTATATTCCATAAACCACATATATAAACATATCACATTTCAATATCCTTCCATATATCTCATTAGTCAATCATTTTACCATTTATGAATCACATTAAGCAAAGACAAGCATGGACCAAAAACACATTAATATGCCATTCAACTTCCAGAGTTAATGCTTTGGTTTTGTTATCACATTTATCATTATCATAAACCCAACTAGGCTTCAAGGATTAGGTTCAACCAAGCTTCAAGGGGAACAAAGCATGCTAAGTATCAACCCAACTTGGCTTCAAGAACCAATCCAACCTAGCTTCAAGGGTTGTAACATCTCAATTAGGCTTCAAGGATCAAATCCAACCTAACTTCAAGAGAATGTTACCAATAGGCATGCCACCAATAACAAAACTCTGAAAATGAATAACACATTAGACACACAATTCATTTATTATTTCATTCTCAAATCTCATCATCAATTAGGCAAACATGCCTTATGTTCTTCCAATAGAATCATCATAGCCAAACACAATGGCTTCATATCACATTTGAGTTATCATAGCCAATTACAATAGCCTCATATCATATTATATCTCAAATCATATTATTCATATAACATCATTGATACAACATTTCAAGTACATTATTATTGAAATGTACATAATCAAACACATTATACATCCACTACAAATGATCATCATTGATATATATACACATATATAATTCACCTTATTCTTAAATTTAAAATCCTCAATACACATTTGTTTAGGTCATCTTTGTTTTAAGTATATTCAAAGTGTAAATACATAAAGACCTTGGAAGGATTCAACAATGTAAGAAAAGCAAGAAACAAATCACAGTAAGGGACACCCTCAAGGGACACGGCCAAGCTTGTGGCCGTGTCTCTCAACCAAAAGCAACATAAGCAAACATGGGCAAGGGACACGGCCGTGTCTCTCCAAAAATCATCCAACACGGCCACATTTTTCTTAGACTTTGCCGTGTCTCCAAAATTGTATAGGTTGGCCGTGTCTCTTCCTTGGTTTTGGCCGTGTCTCTTATGAACAAAACCCTAACCATAGCCAACACTCTTTTGATTGAAATTAAACACATTATGCACAACATAAACTCATTCAAATGGATGTAATCAAAGTCATTAACACTTATTTTGCATGTTTAACACAATATACACATTAACAATACATCAACAATCCATTTAAATCATCTAGCATTTCAAAACCCTAAAACCAAACATCACTCTTAACTTATCATCTTCAAACCAAAATCAACATCAATTCAACCTTTTTAACTTATAATCAATCTCAACACTTATAAACTCATCTCAAACACACCTATTCATAATCTCAACACATCACAACCCACCTCAAACATAACTTCAAAAATAACAAAGATAAACAAGAGAGTACTTACCTTAAATGAAGAAATTTCACAAATCTCCAACCAACTCCTTTGATTCCTCCTTCAATTTGCTTCTAGCATTAAGAACACCTCTCTTGCTCTCTCTTCTCTTGGATAGCTGGCACACAAAGGAGAAGAAAAGAAAAATAAACACAAGTCAACTTCTCTTCTTCTTTAAATCTCCACCAAGCAATTCTAACAAAGCAATTACCTAAATGCCCTCATCCATTTAACTTAACCTTTGTCACTTATATGCCCATTAAAGTAATTTCACATATCACACATAAATATCCTCTTCCATTGACCATCCCTTTTGACTAATGTATATGTTATATATATAACCATATACCCAACATATACACTTTCTCTCTACACATTACTTTCCTTTTTAAACAATACATAAACATTCTCTTTTCTTATCAACATAACATATACACAAAATTCAAACAAACAACAATTATATCCAAGCTTCTAGGGCACACATTAGGATATTACAATTCTCCCCCTCTAAAAATAAATTTCATCCTCGAAATTACCTGATATCAAGTCTGAAACAACTGGGGATATTGATCTCGCATAGCTTGCTCACTTTCCCAAGTTGCTTCTTCTCTTGCATGATTCTTCCACAAAATCTTTACCAAAGGCACTTTCTTATTTCTCAACTCTTTTACATCACGTGCCAAGATAGAAATTGGTTCTTCTTCGAATGTCAGATCTGGACTCACTTCGATAGATTCAATTGGCAACACATGAGATGGATCCGACCTGTATCTCCTCAACATCGAAACATGGAATACATTATGGATCCTCTCTAACTCAGGTGGCAAAGCAAGCCGATAAGCAACTGGCCCAACTCTTTCTAAAACTTCATACGGTCCAATGAAGCGAGGACTCAATTTCCCTTTCCGACCAAACCTCAAAATTTTCTTCCAAGGAGACACTTTCAAAAATACTTTATCTCCCACATTATATTCAATGTCTCTCCTCTTCAAATCTGAATAAGATTTTTGTCGGTCTGAAGCTGTTTTCAACTTTTCTCGAATCACTTTCACTTTCTCTTCAGTTTCTTTGACCAAATCAAGACCAATTAACTTATCTTCTCCAAGCTCATTCCAACATAAAGGTGTCCTACACCGTCTACCATACAATGCCTCGAATGGTGCCATACCAATGTTGGATTGGTGACTGTTGTTGTAAGCAAATTCAACAAGTGGTAAGAATCCATCCCAACTTCCAGAGAAATCAATGACACAGCTTCTCAACATGTCCTCGATAATCTGTATCACCCTCTCGGACTGCCCATCTGTCTGTGGATGGAAAGCAGTACTGAAGTGCAGTCGAGAACCCAAAGCACTATGTAAACTCTTCCAAAACCTGGAAGTAAACCGGGGATCTCGATCAGACACTATAGAAATTGGGACACCATGCAACTTCACAATCTCATGGATATATAGCTCAGCTAACCTCTCCAAAGAGTAATCCATCCGAACCGGAAGGAAATGAGCTGTCTTAGTCAACCTGTCAACAATCACCCAAATAGCATCATGCTTTCTTTGTGTCAAAGGTAAACCAGATACAAAATCCATGGTTACTCTATCCCATTTCCATTCAGGCACTGCTAAAGGCTGAAGTAACCCTGTTGGAACTTGATGCTCAGCTTTTACCCTCTGACATGTGAGACATTTGGACACAAAAGCTGCAATGTCTCTCTTCATACAGGACCACCAATAATGCTGTCTCAAATCATGATACATCTTTGTATTTCCCGGATGCATAGCAAATATTGACTAATGTGCTTCTTCTAAAATGATTCTTCTCAAATTAGTATTATCAGGTACACACAATCTGTTCTTAAACCAAAGACTCCCATCATTTCTCACAATGAAATCTCGACTCTTTCCATTCTGGCAATCTGAAACAATCTTCTGAATCTTCTCATCAGCCAACTAAGCCTCTCTAATCTGATCCAACAATACTGGTTTTCAATTGCAACTGTGCCAATAATGCACCATCATCACAAGATACAAAACTGGCATGCAACGCTCTCAACTCAACAAGCAACGAGAGCGAATAAGCAGTCAACCCTGCTAAAGACTTCCGACTCAAGGCATCAGCAACAACATTTGCCTTACCAGGATGATAATCAATCAAACAGTCGTAGTCTTTTATCAACTCTAACCACCTTCTCTGTCGAAGATTGAGTTCTCTTTGGACACCCAAGTATTTTAAACTTTTATGATCAGTATAGATAAAACACTTCTCCCCATATAGATAATGTCGCCAAATCTTTAATGCAAACACAATGGCTGCCAACTCTAAATCATGGGTCGGATAATTGAGCTCATGCGGTTTCAATTGTCGAGAAGCATAAGTTATCACCTTACCTTCTTGCATCAGAACACAACCCAACCCACTATGTGAAGCATCACTGTAAATCACATATGGTTTGTCTTCCACAGGTAAAGTAAGAACAGGCGCTTGAGTTAACATCTCTCTCAACTGCTCAAAGCTAGCCTGACACTGATCTGTCCACACAAATCTAATTCCCTTTCAAAGCAATCTGGTAAGTGGAGTTGCTATCAAAGAAAATCCTTTCACAAACCGTCAGTAATAGCCTGCCAAACCCAGAAAACTTCTAACTTCAGTCACAGACTTTGGTGGACTCCAATTCAAAATAGCTTCAACTTTACTCGGATCAACTCTAATGCCTTCTGCTGAAACTATGTGACCGAGAAAAGTTACTTGGTCAAGCCAAAACTCACACTTCGATAGTTTAGCAAACAATTGCTTCTCTCTCAAAATCTGCAATACAATTCGCAGATGCTTGTCATGCTCCTCCTCATTACGCGAATACACCAATATATCATCAATAAAGACCACTACAAACTGATCAAGATAGGGCCTAAACACCCTATTCATCAAATCCATAAAAACTGCAGGTGCATTCGTCAAACCAAAAGGCATAACTAGAAACTCATAATGCCCATATCTCGTACGAAAGGCTATCTTAGGAATATCCTCAGCTCTGACCCTTAACTGATGGTACCCTGATCTCAAATCAATTTTAGAAAACACTGCTGCACCCTTCAATTGATCAAAGAGATCATCAATTCTAGGCAAAGGATATTTATTTTTAATAGTCACCTTGTTCAATTGCCTATAATCGATACACAATCTCATAGTACCATCCTTCTTCTTTACAAACAAAATAGGAGCTCCCCATGGTGAAACACTAGGGCGAACAAACCCTTTATCCAACAACTCCTGCAACTGCACTTTCAGTTCTCTCAGCTCAGCAGGTGCCATTCTATAAGGAGTAATGGAGATAGGAGTGGTACCAGGCAATAATTCAATACCAAACTCCACCTCTCTCCCAGGAGGCAACCCTGGCAACTCCTCTGGAAACACATCTGGAAACTCTGCAACTATGGGTATATCATCAAGTTGAGAACTCTTTACTCTAGTATCCACAACATAAGTAAGGTAAGCATCACACCCTTTTCTAATCAATCTCCTAGCTGCAACAGCTGAAACAAACAAGGATGCTAGCTGTCCCTGCTCATTAGATACTAACACCTCTCTACCATAGCTGGTTCTCAAAGTAACAATTTTCTTTTTACAATCTACCACAGCTCCATGTCTAGATAACCAGTCCATGCCTAGGATCACATCATATTCCTTAAAAGGCATCTCAATTAAATCTCCAAGGAACTCCTCACCTTGCACCATTACTGCACTATCTCGGTGCACCTTACTAACAATCACACTATGCCCTAAAGGATTTGTCACCAATACATCAAATCCTAGGGATTCAGCATGAACATCAGACACAGGCAAAACAGATGCACTAATATATGAATGTGTGGAACCCGGATCAATCAAAGCAAGTACTGAAATACCAAATAAAGAAAAAGTACCAGCTATGACTGCCGAAGCATCTGGTTGCCTCTGCATCACATAAATCCTCTGAGAAGATCCAGCCTCCTCTGGTCTACTCTCCCTGGATGTAGAACCTCCTCTAGAACTGAACCTAGATCTGCCTCCTCTGCTGAAACCTCTGCCTCCTCGACCTCCCCTCACACTAGGTCGGGAAGCTGCAGTATCAACTGACATCTGATCCTGTCTCTCAGGACAATCTCTAACAAAATGATCAGGTGATCCACATCTGAAGCATACCCCTGCCACACCAGTCCTCCAACAAGTACCACCATGTGGCCTGCCACAATGAATGCATATGGGTAAAGTGGATCTCTGAGTCACTAGGGTCGGAGCACTCGCCACTGAAATTGTAGGTCTAGATCTCTGCCTCTGAAACTGTACTGACCTACCAGCTGGCCTCTGACTCCTACTAACCCGAGAAACAAAACTTCCTTTACCTCTTTTCACAGATGAAGACCCTGCCTCAAACTGGGGCCTTCTAACCCTGATCTCTTCCTCTGAAGCAGCTGCAATAACCTGAGCTCTCTCCACACTTCGAGCTGCTGCAACAAGCTGGGAAAAATTATGATATCTAGATCCAGCCACAAGACACAAGATAGAGGGCCTCAATCCCTCCTCAAATCTCCTGCATCTATCTATCTCATCAGATATAATACCCCCAGCATACTGACTCAACCGGATAAACTCTAACTCATATTCAGTCACAGTCCGGTGATTTTGCTTCAAGCTCAAAAACTCCATCTTTTTCACATCTTTATAGTCCCTTGGAGTATACTTTAATTCAAACTCTCTTAGAAAATCAGCATAGGACAAGGTAGGTGGATCATCCATAGCATGGGGCACTGTCTTCCACCAGTCATATGCGTCCTTCTGCAACAATGATCTTGCATAATCAAACTTTTTTTCTGAAGTGGCTTGCAACTGAACAAATATTCTTTGTACTTTGTCTAGCCACTGCTCTGCTACAGCTGGATCAATGGTACCTAGAAAATCTTCTGCTCCATACTTCCTTAGCTTATCATACTGTCTCACTGATACCAAAGGCTGTGGTGGCGGTGGCGGTGGTTGCATTGGTGCTTGCCTCAAAGCCTCTACCACATGCCTAACCCAAACTGGCAGAACATCCTCACCAGCTGGTCTCCCCGACACAGAAGCAGGTACCTCTCCAGCACTGTCCACTCTAGCTCCCTCTCTAATCTCATCGGGAGCTATACTCTTAGCACTACCCTCGACTGACTAACGTGAGTGAGAATCCATCACAACCTATATCTGCAAACACAACAGAATACCTCTCATTAAAGATCAGAGACTGTCAATGCCAAACATGTATGTTATTCAAAAATCCACTTTTTAAAATCAAAACACTCTTTTTTCTTACACTTGACCTAGGTTGAGAATCTCAAACCTAGGCTCTGATACCAAAACAATTGTAACACCCCTATATACCGTATACGTACCAAGCTTGCTTAAGCGATCGTAACATATGAATACTGAATATAGAAAATGCCACAGTTTAAAAAGAAACACAACAAATATCTTTGTAAATAAGTGAAACCAATTTCAAACATTTAAAAGAAATCCAAAAGACACCATATAAAAATATTTATTAATTCACAACGGAAGTTATTACAAGTATATTATAAATCAAAGTTTACAAAACATAGAATATATACATGATTGGCAGCACTTCTTCGATCTTTAAGTCCCAAAATAACTCTTCAATGTCTACTCTCACTCGGTCTCGAGGAGCTCTCAGGTTCAACTCTGTTACCTGCGCGATCAAACACTATCGCGCTAAGCCATCGGCTTAGTAGTACAAAATATACCAACACTATACTTTAAGGCAATGCAATGTCACACGTTTGATTACTCAAATCAATATCATAGATAAAAGGTTAATAACATACCTTTATATTTCATAAACCACATATATAAACATATCAAATTTCAATATCCTTCCATATATCTCATTAGTCAATCATTTTACCATTTATGAATCACATTAAGCAAAGACAAGCATGGGCCCAAAACACACTAATATGCCATTCAACTTCCAGAGTTAATGCTTTGGTTTTGTTATCACATTTATCATTATCATAAACCCAACTAGGCTTCAAGGATTAGGTTCAACCAAGCTTCAAGGGGAACAAAGCATGCTAAGTATCAACCCAACTTGGCTTCAAGAACCAATCCAACCTAGCTTCAAGGGTTGTAACATCTCAATTAGGCTTCAAGGATCAAATCCAACCTAACTTCAAGAGAATGTTACCAATAGGCATGCCACCAATAACAAAACTCTGAAAATGAATAACACATTAGACACACAATTCATTTATTATTTCATTCTCAAATCTCATCATCAATTAGGCAAACATGCCTTATGTTCTTCCAATAGAATCATCATAGCCAAACACAATGGCTTCATATCACATTTGAGTTATCATAGCCAATTACAATAGCCTCATATCATATTATATCTCAAATCATATTATTCATATAACATCATTGATACAACATTTCAAAGTACATTATTATTGAAATGTACATAATCAAACACATTATACATCCACTACAAATGATCATCATTGATATATATACACATATATAATTCACCTTATTCTTAAATTTAAAATCCTCAATACACATTTATTTAGGTCATCTTTGTTTTAAGTATATTCAAAGTGTAAATACATAAAGACCTTGGAAGGATTCAACAATGTAAGAAAAGCAAGAAACAAATCACAGTAAGGGACACCCTCAAGGGACACGGCCAAGCTTGTGGCCGTGTCTCTCAACCAAAAGCAACATAAGCAAACATGGGCAAGGGACACGGCCGTGTCTCTCCAAAAATCATCCAACACGGCCACATTTTTCTTAGACTTTGCCGTGTCTCCAAAATTGTATAGGTTGGCCGTGTCTCTTCCTTGGTTTTGGCCGTGTCTCTTATGAACAAAACCCTAACCATAGCCAACACTCTTTTGATTGAAATTAAACACATTATGCACAACATAAACTCATTCAAATGGATGTAATCAAAGTCATTAACACTTATTTTGCATGTTTAACACAATATACACATTAACAATATATCAACAATCCATTTAAATCATCTACCATTTCAAAACCCTAAAACCAAACATCACTCTTAACTTATCATCTTCAAACCAAAACCAACATCAATTCAACCTTTTTAACTTATAATCAATCTCAACACTTATAAACTCATCTCAAACACACCTATTCATAATCTCAACACATCACAACCCACCTCAAACATAACTTCAAAAATAACAAAGATAAACAAGAGAGTACTTACCTTAAATGAAGAAATTTCACAAATCTCCAACCAACTCCTTTGATTCCTCCTTCAATTTGCTTCTAGCATTAAGAACACCTCTCTTGCTCTCTCTTCTCTTGGATAGCCGGCACACAAAGGAGAAGAAAAGAAAAATAAACACAAGTCAACTTCTCTTCTTCTTTAAATCTCCACCAAGCAATTCTAACAAAGCAATTACCTAAATGCCCTCATCCATTTAACTTAACCTTTGTCACTTATATGCCCATTAAAGTAATTTCACATATCACACATAAATATCCTCTTCCATTGACCATCCCTTTTGACTAATGTATATGTTATATATATAACCATATACCCAACATATACACTTTCTCTCTACACATTACTTTCCTTGTTAAACAATACATAAACATTCTCTTTTCTTATCAACATAACATATACACAAAATTCAAACAAACAATAATTATATCCAAGCTTCTAGGGCACACATTGGGATATTACAAACAATACGGCTTTAGGGTGTTAAATTGGAATTTAGAGCTTTGGTTTGAAAACTAGGGTTTTAGGGTTTTGGATATAAAAATTAGGGTTTTAGGGCCTAAGAGTAACATATTAGGATTTTTGGAATTTGGTTTTATACATTAGGTTTTAGAAAATAATTTTAAATTTTTAGGATAAAGGATAGAGTTTTGGTTTTATGAAAAACAGAGTTGTGATTTTGGTATTAAGAAAATAGATTTAGTCTTTTGGTTTTAGAAAATAGAATTAGGGTTATGGTATTTTGGAAAATAGGTTAGGGTTTGGATTTAGGGTTGAAGGAACTGAGGTTACTAGGTATTATGGGTTTGAGGTTATGGATTGGGGTTTTAAAAATTATGTTTCTAGGTATTAAAGATTTGAGGTTATGAATTAGGATTTTAGAAATTAGGTTACTAGGTATTAAAGGTTTGAGGTTTTGGATTGTTCTAGATTAGGGTTTAAGGTTTTGGAGTGTTGGTTTTAAAATTGAATCCCCTTTATAGTGAAATTAAAATAGATGATTATAAAGTGGACTACTGGATGAAATAAACAGGTTAGGTTTTATAAAACAAGTACTAGGGTTTTGCTAATTATTCTACTGAACAAAACAATTTGATAACCAAACAACTATGAAGATATTTTTTAAAAGATGATTTGCAAATACTTAATGAATAAATTGAATTTGAAAGCTAAACCTGCTTTGGAGGCTTCACCAAATATTGATACACTGGAACAAGCTTGCTATCTCTTGCTTTTGGTGAGATTTTTGGTTGGAGATTGCCTGTTATTGCTTCTATCTTTAATTCTAAGTTGTGCTAGTTGTTGATCCTTTATTTGATAATTATTGATTATTGTTGATAATTGTTGATTGTTATTGATAATTGTTGATACCTATTTTAGTATTAAGCTTTGTTATTTATAGGTAAAGAAGGCTTAATTCAAAAACTCTAATACACTTAATCCGACAGTTAAAATAAAGTTCGATCTTAATTAGTGAAATTAAAATAGCATAGAAATTAAAAACCAAATTTTAAAGACCATGATGAATCAAGAATGCCTAATTTTCCATGGTCATCAACTCATGGTGAATTAGGACACCCTAATTCTCCATGAGCCAATAGCCATGGCGAATTAGTGTCCCAATTCATCATGGTTTTTCTTTTACTATTCGGTCTAGCTTAATTTTGCAATTTAAAAATCAAATCAAACCTATTTTAATTTTTAAACAATAAATTATAATAGGTTTAGGTCTTTTAAAAATCAAACAAACTTATTTTTTAGCCATCTGATTTATTTAATGACTATAAACTAGGCTTAAGACTTTAAGAATCAAACCAAATTATTTTAGGCCTTGCAGAACTGAACTGACTTATTTAAAAGCTATGAACTAGGTTTAAGCTTTTAAAATTGGACCGAATTTAGCTTGGCCTTATTTAATTTAGGATCAGACTAGCTTAAGGCCAAAATAAACGCTATACAGTTTGCCCCTTGCTTGAACAATCCTAAATTCATTTAGAGAGTGAAAAGTAATATGACTTTTGAATGATTTTTGGACAGAAATGGGATCTGGACCCAAGACATGAATTTAGCATTTTAGAACCGAGACTAGATTGGATTCTGGACTCGAGGTTGGTTTGAGTTCTGAACTCAAGACTGGATTTGCATTCTGGACCTGTGGTTGGTTTAGGTTCTAAACCCGAGACTAGATTTGGGCTCTAGACCTGAGATTGGTTTTAGATTCAGGAAATAAGATTGGTTTAGGTTCTGGACCCGAGACTGAATTTAGGTTATGGACCCGAGACTGGATTTGGGTTCTAGATCCCAGACTGGATTTGGGTTATAGACCTGATAGTAGATTTGGATTATGAACCCAAGATAGGGTTTGAGTTCTGAACCCGAGATTTGCTTGGGTTTTAGACCCGAGCCTAGATTTGGGTTCTGGACACGAGACTGAATTTGGGTTTTAGACCCGACCCAATTCTGGATTTGGGTTTTGGATCCAAGATTGGTTTGGATTTTAGGCTCAAGCCTAGATTTGGATTCTGGACCAGATATCAGATTTGGGTTTTGGACTAGTGATTGGTTTGGGTTCTGGACTTGAGACTGGATTTGGGTTCTATACCCGAAATTGGCTTAGGTTTTAGACTTGAGCCTAGATTTTGGTTCTGGACTCGAGACATGATTTGAGTTCTTAACCCGAGATTAGATTTGGGTTCTAGACTCGAGATTGGTTTTGGTTCTGGACCCGAGCCTGGATTTGGGTTATGTACTTGAGACTGGATTTGGATTCTGGATCCAAAACTTTATTTAGGTTATGGACCTGAGATTGGTTTGGGTTCTTGACTCAATACTAGATTTGGGTTCTAGACCAGAGATGTGTTTTGGTTTTAGTCTCGAGCGTGGATTTGAGTTCTGGACTCGAGACTGGATTTGGGTTCTAGACCCGAGATTTGTTTGTGTTCTGGATCTGAGATGGGATTTGGATTATGGACCCGAGTTTGGATTTGGGTTCTGGTCTTTAAACTAGATTTGGGTTCTAGACATGAGATTGGTTTGGGTTCTAGACCCAGATACCTACAAAAAAGTAACTATAGTCAGTAAAGTATTTTATAAAAAAATTGACTAATTTCTACCATATATGATACCTATGTACTCTTGTTCCCTGTATGAAAAAATACATTTTATTTCTAAAAATATATTTTTAGACACGCATAAATATCTTTTACTATTTAAAATTAGACCTACAACAAAAAATCAATTACAAATTGTAGACCCTTATTTTTTGACCAAGTCCAAGTCTAAAATTTTAAAACAGTTTGAAATGATTTTATATAATAAAAATAAAAAATATATATAAAATATAAAAAATAAAAAATTAGACAAATCAGCGAATCGCGACAGCGTGCATTGCGGCAGCGCGTGTTGTCCTGCGGTGAATTTGCTTGAAGGTAGTTCGGCCTGCTGCTAATTGCTCCTTGCCCAGTACGCAGGCCTAGCACGTAACAACGGCTCGCAGATCCTCACATGTAGATGCTCGTAGCATCCTCGCCAATCCTAGAAACCCAATGCCTCAGAAGCCCGTGACAGACTAACGCCTCAGCAGCCCGTGACAGCCCGTGCCAGCCATCCTCGCAGCCTGCGCCTGCCAATTTCGCTCAAACCTTATTAAGCTCCGACTCTTATTTTTATTTTTTCCTGAATAGGTTTTATTTCTTTAATCAACTATGTTTTAATTCAATGGCCTATAAATAAGTTTTAAATAGAGAAACAAGGTGAGGAAAAAATTGAGGACATTTAGCAATTTACTCAGAAATGTTTTACTTTGATTTTTTCTGGACTTTTGATTTTGGAACTTTTGGACATTCTTTTAAAATGGTAAAAGCAATGAGACAGAGAACTTTTGATTTTTGGGGAGGTTTCAACTTGAACGGTAGAGACTTTTGATTAAGAAATAGGCAGTAGCAAGCAACGAACCAGCGAGCATCAAATAAGGTGGTAGCAAGCAACGAAATTAAAGCATCAAACAAGGCAGTAACTTAACTTATTATCTTATTTTCAATTCAACTAACAAATACAAGGCTGATACAAACATTTTTTTTGTATCAAAGTTTGATTATTGGTGGAATCAACAAACGAAGGTATGCCTCTAAAATTAAATCTATTTAAATATAGTATATTAAGCGGGACCGTCAAATGGGCTCATCGAAGGGATCAATATTTATTTGTGTATTATAAGTCTTTGTGTTTAACTTTATCTAAAATCCTAATTTAATTATTAAAATTCTAAAACCCTAATTTAATATGTAAATCCTAAACTTATACATTTATTGCTTTATTTAGTTTTGGATTTGATTATGTAGTTTATTATATTCTTTGGTGATCAATTTATTTAATTTCGATGTTTGATTTATTTAATTTATCATGGATGAGTATTTTCTTGATTATTATTTATTTATTAAAATTGTAAGAGGTATGTTTCCATAATTGTGTACCTCATTCGTTAATCTTTATATAATTTTATTATTTTCATATTTCAAAATTAATGTAAAGGACACATTTCCACCTTTTGATGGGTGTCCTATTTAGTTTTGAATATCGGATGATATAAAGACATATTTTCATCATCGAATAGGTGTCCATTTATTTGTTTTGTTTGAACATTGCTATGATTTTTAATAAAGTATTTATCTATTCTTATCATTACATGTAGCATGGATAATATCATTATATTTAAGAATTTTATAATATTAAGATTAGAAAAGGAGCCCGATTTCAATGAACAAGGCTGTGGGAGTGCTGGGCTATTTCTCACCTCCCCCTCGCGTACCCAACTTTCCAAACCTAATAAGGGGTTGGGGATTCCTTAGGAATTGAGTCATCCACCCCTTTTTTTTTCTTGGTCCGTTCGGGTGGAGACTCCATTTTCTTCGAATTGAGGCCCGTGTTCTCTAAGGCCCCGAGCCTAACAGTGCCGAAGTCGCAAGAACCATTCCACCGGGAGTGGGGGCAAAAATCTCCGCTCACACAAATATTCAATTATTGTAAAAGCATTGAACTTACTTTTTCAATTATTGAATAAAGCATATTACTTACCTTTCATATATAGTGAACTTGTCTTTAATGCAAAGCAACATATATGTAACGTGCAATTATCGTACAAATGCATCTTACCTTTTGGAAATAGTGCAAAATATTAGTGCTATACATCTCATTCTTATCTATCAATTAAAATCCAAAGTACCTTCACTATTCTTTTCTTTGCTTATACATTACTTTTCGTCCTCTTATATGCATCATTTTGCTATTTAAATGTTCAGAAGCCTATAAAATTTGTAATTCATTCATTCAAGTTTCATCTTTTGCATTTTAAACCTTTAGTGTTCTCTAAGCTCCTTTCTTCTTCATCTTAAACTTCCATTATTAATCAATTATAGCTTACAAATGGAAGATGTGTAGCATGCTTCAAGGATCGGACCTCGGTCTGATGCTAAACTGTTAGACCATACCCGAGCACATAAAAATGGGATAGTTGCCCTACTAGCTGGGATGGATCTTCATCATAGCATAGTTGAACGGTCTGAGGTAGGCATTATTTTGCTGCAATCTAAATACTTATTTGCACAAAATTAATTACTATGTTTATTGACCAATTACAATAAGAAAAATGCATGAATTTAAATTTTGACAAAAAAAAAAGGTAAATATGCATAAATTTACATAATATATAAATAGATGGATGTACAAATTTTGTTTAACAATATATGAAAGTAAATCTATAAAATTTATGTAACAAATGCATGAAAATGGGTTGACGGGAGTGATTTATTGAAAATATGTAAAAAAATGAAAAAAGATAAATAAGACTAATATTTATGCATAAATTGAAAATTAATTTAACTAAGACATTAGGCATGAAAAGTAATAGAATTTACTTACCTTCTCTAACTTACCTATCTGATTGCATCACGACTCCTGCATCTTTTGAGGCAGAGGGTGTGTATATAAAGCCTACCAATTGTACAAACAGGTGCCACCTCCAGGGAAAAGAATGATTGGGGAATGTGGCTTTAAGGATTTCATCTTGCAATTGCCGATAAGAGGTTTTTAAATAAATAGGTGTGTGTTCCAAGCACTTGCAGAGCGGTGGATGGACACCAATCATACTTTTCATCTGCCTATCAAAGAAATGACTATTAGTCCGGTTGATTTAGCTGTTAT